>OX376207.1:14186888-15386888 GCA_947363905.1 Lithophane semibrunnea | reverse complement strand
TACACAGTTACAGTTTTTATTTAAATAGGTATACGCAATATTGGAATGTGTAATGATCACAGACAATAAATAATTATACAATGTTTTTTTTCAGTTAACACTAAACTTACGTATGACTACTAATACCCACTTATATCAATTAAAATCACAGATCAATGGTAATACTAAATGACATCACAATGTAGTGAAATGCTCAAAAACTGCTTCAGATTCCGTTGCGTAGTTTTAAAGATCCAGGCAAACAGGGACAGACAACGGGAAGCGACTTTGTTTTATAAGTACTATGTATCGAAGGATAAATATGTCGTCATCACTGTCGAGAATTCCAGTCTAGGTAATAACTAAGTACGAAAAAAAAGAAAATAATAAGTAAGTTCCTAAATTCAAATATTTAAGCCTTAAAAAAATACAGTTTTAGATAAGTAGGTACCTAACAACATGTACATATTAATAATAATTTTGCTACTATTTCTGTAGTTACATTATGCAAGCTTACCTTGTTCGTGAATTCATCAAGCAACACGCACCATAATTATGATCATCAATAGAAGCACTCCACATTAACAGTAATTTGCCACACTTATTATTATAATAGCTCTCACGCACTCGATAAATATTTTCAAAAACAGGAAACGGAACTGCCGAAGCGCACGCGCACTCTACAAGATGAATTATGTAATTATGGAGCATGTTTGGTGCGTTATGCAAACAATGAATTACCCCTTCACCCCACCCCTCCCGCGTCCCGTCGAACGACGTGTTATCGGTGATTTTTGATAAGTATGTGCAACTGGAAGATAATAATAATGTTTTCATAGTACAGATATTATTATATTATTATGTATTTAACAGTGTACGCGTCTGTACCGAAATTGTAAAGTGTATTATACTAAACATTTCAAAAGATAGCATAATGTTCTACGTTTTCGCTTTTTCGTAACCACTTAAACTTGGTCGGGTTACCACGGTCATTCACTTCCTAATGACTATAATCGTATTATCTCATTAATTATCCAATGTACTACGCTGAAATTTTACTGATATACAACTGAACTACACAACTAATAATTGACATAACATTCAGTTCATATATCCATATACAGGCTTATCAGTTGCCAAATAACACCGCGTGCATCATGACCGTGCTCGTGAAGAACTGATTATCATCATAACTTGTTAAATACTTACAGGATACTAATGAAACATCACATACATTTGAAGGCAGTTACAAGCTTCAAAATAATGTTTAAAGTAAGTCTTTAGACCTCTTATTGAGAGTGCTGGGACCAATTGAAGTGTTTTCTATTTAATGAAATAACCTTTAAGATATGTATTATTTTGGTATTTTTATTGCAGAACAAATTTAAACTAATTCCAAAGAAGTCTTGTACAAAATATGATAAGAATCCGCTTAACCGTTTCAAAGATCTAGCAAAACCAAAAACGTTACCCCAGCAAAATCTCGAATAACTTCGCAACCGAAGAAAGAACAAATACAAAATAAGGCACAACATTTACTTCATTTAGACAACTAATTTTATAGCTAGTATTTATTTAAATATTCCCATTAGAAAGAAAAAGGTCTGGCTGGGGTAACGTTACCCCAGCAGGAAATGTTTTTGTGAAATAATTAAAAAACTATAAGCGCAACAAATTTAAAAATGTGCGCAACAATTACAGAAGCCGCAAAACTAATTATCTATAAGATTCAAATGACCATTTTCGACCACATCTGGCTGAGGTAACGGACACGTTCAAGAGGACAGCAGGCCTGTCAACAATTACCAGGTAGTTAAATCGGCGTCATCGTTTACCTACTCGTGTAAAACTGAAGAATGGACTGTAATCAGTTGTTATTCGTATCGTTGTCTGGCACTGTAGCCCACAATGGAATTCAGACTCCCGTCTACAGCTGCCACCACCATGCTAGGTAAGTAAATGTATTGCAGCAGGCGCGGCTCCAAGCTCCTAGTTTGTCTGCCACTAGTTGATGCTCACATTGTGTAAGTGCAACACACAAAGCCTCTACAAAATATTTAACATTACCTAATCCTACAAATTACGGAACATTGGCTAGGTTAGCTTGAGAATTTTTTATTTGAATAATAAGCACTTACATTTTAAATATTCAAGCAGATTGAAAATATAGTATTTTCAGATACGTATTATAAGTTGCAGAATTTGCCATGATTTGAATTAAATATTATTTCAGCATTATCTAAAAATGATTAACATTTTGACTTCTGTCGTCTGACGTCGGGGCGCCCATTTTATTTATTTTTTCTTTTTAATTAGTCCTAAAACAAAGGACGATCAGAATGAGGTGTGAGTGAGTTTATAAGGTCAAGAACCCACCTGCGAGAATGCATATCACACTCAGTCTCAATATCAATATGCCGAGGATTTATTTCACTAGATTGATTGTTAACTATTGCGAGCTGTAAAGCCCCTCTATGCTGCGTGAAATAATACCTGAACTTATGGAAGCCCCTCATTATATTCAATTTACTCTGTGGGAAGACCTTTGCGAGGACTTGGTACATATTTCTTTATATTTGGAAGCATCACCCCATAGTACGGTGTCTTGACTTGCTTAATTCCCTCTTCAGTGTTGCTTGTGTATCTTGAGTGTGTGCATCTCATGTTAGTGTATCTGTCTTTGGATTTATGGTAATAACTGCAAATAAAATACCGGTATGTGTTTTTCACATTTTGTAATTCATATAAAAATACAATTATCATTATCAATATTATACATAATCGCATTTGCCAGCGAAGGCATACAATAGTTATTTTGTAATAAAAACCACAACTGCAAAACATGAAATGCTAAATTGAGACAAATTTTAAGTACAACATCAACACGAAATAGGCACAGATCAGTCTGTTATAAAAAGTATCAAAATCATCAAAACGCTAACATACCATCGATACATATCAATTTTAAGCCTTACATGATAATAATCTCTAAACAGCTAGACATTTAAGTCGAAATTTGCATAAAAATTTAATCAAAGTGTTAAATTACTTTGGCCTTGAAGGAAATCTTAACCAAATTGTGACCTATAGATTCCTAATAGAAAGAGTTTGGCGAGCGAGACGCTTGCTTTGACACAGAAGCTGAATATTATGTAAGACTAAAATATACGAAAAATAATTTCCTAACTATATAGGTAAATAATACTAGTATTGAAAAAATGTTCCAGTTCAGTAAATATTTAAGAATTCCATTCTGCGAGGATTGCAAAAGAACCATCGTTATCTTATCAAGCGAACATTCAGAGACCCGTTAGGGGACCAGTCAGCGATCACATTTAAACGAAACTATCTACAACCAACGCAACTTTAGAAAACGAAAAGGCACAGCATACCCTAAATAAACCTAACGAAGCGTTTACATCGGACGATGACGTCATGCCGCATGGATAAGCCCAATTTGGTTATAAAATTTGGCTTGAGACTTATTTACATTCAAAATTTCTATCCTAGAGTAGGACTTTTCCAATTTGTGTGCCAAAACTATTTGCACCAACTCGTCCCAAGATCCGAAAAGTGAAAAATGCAGATGTGCGGCCAATGTAAACAACTGGTCCCCGGGAATCTTCAGCATGAGGAATCTAAGCTTGTATGCGTCTGGCCTTACCAGAGCCCTGACGAGAACCCGCCGGGTGGCACGCGCACGCGCTTGGGGGCCTCGGCGCGGGCCGGCTCAGGGGCCGCGGGGGCCGCCTTTGGCTCCGGGGCCACGGGGGCCGGTGCAGCCTCCTGAGGACTCTTCTGTCCGTTCTGGCTGGGATGCTCAGTGCCGTTAGCTGCCTTTGGTTCGTCTGGACCTGGAATGTGACATGTTATGTTGGTATTGGAGTTTTGAAGGCTAATTGATTGTTGTTTTATCGTAAGTCTAGTCGCTTCTCACAAACAGATAGTAAATCCTGTTATAGCAGGTCACACAAGTGAAACATGAATCATACAATTATCTTAATTAATTATGCACATAGTTGCAATAAATAAACTATGTTTTACGAATATAATAAGATACTTCTGTTAAGATCCGTGGCGGTCATTCGGGCCAATGAAACAAGGAATGATTTTTCAATAGTCAGATAACTTTTGATATAATTATATTCAATACAAAAGCTGTCAAACCGCCATAATTATTCTATAGAGAAAATTTATAGCTGTATAAGGATCGCCGCGCCACCATCTTGTTTTTTCAATATATTTCACAAAACAGTATTGCACAAATGATTTGCATCTTCTTACCAACAACAGAGCCGATGGTGGACGCAGGCGGTCCACGGCGCCCTGTCTGCTGGGGCTCGGGCTCCCCTCCGAAGATGTCGGTGTGTCCGCCGCCCGGGGGGCGCAGCACCCGACTTGAGAGCCTCACGTTGTCGTTCAATCCCACGTTAAACGATGTTGACGTCATCCTTGCACTGGAATTAAAAAGATTTTGGCCTTGAATTGAGGAGTATTTAGCTATGATGACGAGGAGTTATGGACTGATATAGTGTAATAACAGAAACCTCTCCTATAAAGAGAACATGCAGTGTCAGTCAGGCCCGCTAGCACCAACAAATCACCAATAACGAAACCAAAACGAAAGTAATTTAAAAAATAGTTCTGTTTTTGTAAATCGTTTGAAGTTTGCGCTTAAGGCATTTAGTTATTTGTGTTGCAAGTGAGCCTCATTATGGAATCATGACCTAACAAAAATCTCTTCTAAATAATAGAACATGCGGTGTTACTACTATAAAATCCTAATAAATTGGCGAATAAATCAGATCAAACGATAGGTTTTATCTAGGGACAAGCGTGCACCGTCTTCAACCAGATCATAGCGTAACATCAGGGGAGGTAGTAGCCAAATGCAAGTAATGCAATTAATCTACCTAGCCTTTTCCCAACTATGTTGGGGTCGGCTTCCAGTCTAACCGGATGCAGCTGAATACTAGTATTTTAAATGGAGCGACTGCCTAGCTGACCTCCACAACCCGCTAACTGGGCAATACCCTACGACTAGTTGTCACTTTCGGACTTCTGACGACCAGTAACGACTGTCAAAGATCCACGAATGACAGCCGGGACCAACGGCTTAACGTGCTTTCCGAGACACGGAGGAGGCTCGTTATGTACAGATGATAACCCATCCACGGTCCAACCCCGGCAAGCGTAGCTTAACCTCTTGTATCGACCCATGCGGCTGTTATTACATAACCACGAGCTCCTCAAATGCGTTTTAAAAGAATTATCTAAATATTAAGGAATCCGGAAAAAATGGATATCTTGAAGTGTAAATGGTCTTGAACAAAGCGAAGTATTATTAACTTGAGATGTATTGCAAGTTGCAAGCATGATTCATTGTGTTCGGATGGTAAGTAAATATTCTGAACAACAATTTATTAAAAGTATCAAACGAACTTTGTTCTGGGGCACTTGGAGCAAGGATGTATGAAGAAGTTTTCAACATCCATAACAATGTCACTCCTAAATGGCTGAACCGATTTTGATCAAATTTTTTGTGTGTTTGAGTGGAATGGTTTAGATTCACAATTGGAGCCAGAGCACTGTTCGGGCGGGAAAACGTCCGTCATATTAATATTTTTTTAAATAATTTTATCACAAGGTAGGTACTTTCATTTCCCACCCACGGTAAATTCCTTATCTTGCGTGGGAAGAAAGTAATTTGAGCAACATTTTGCTCAAGCCGCTTTAGGAACTTTTTATGAGAGACGCCATTTTATTATCGTTAATTTATTTTAACAAGTCTTTTATAGAACAATGGACTTTCACTTTGGGATAAAGAAATTACTATATTATTATGATAAGCCATGTTATCTAAAGTTCTAAACTAATATTGTAAGGAGGTAAAAAAATAAAGTATTTTTGTATGACGTAATTTCTGGAGGAAGGTACTGATCCGATTTTCAATTTGCTTTCCCTGATAAAAAGGTACACTATGTACTAGTACCATAGGTATATAATGTATTTTATGGCAAATTAGACTTCCACGCGGACGAAGTCGCTAACGGAATCTAGTTTAATAATATCCATGGCCTTTAGGATCGCTCATATTGTGACTGTACACTATGTACTAGTACCATAGGTATATAATGTATTTTATGGCAAAGTAGACTTCCACGCGGACGAAGTCGCTAACGGAATCTAGTTTAATAATATCCATGGCCTTTAGGATCGCTCATATTGTGACTAACTTATAGCAATATAACCTGTATACATAAGCGTGAGTATCGATCGACTATCCCTAGGCGGAATGGAATGTTCCAGAATAAAAAGGAGTCCTTCCCCGTCCTTGACCCAACTCGGCGGAAGATTTCATCACAATCTATTGCTCCGAGTCGTGCTTATGTTACGAAAATACTTTGGGCATTATATTACTTAGGTCTAGAACATTCCTATATGGCTTACCTACTCCATATACTTAGTCGTAAAACAGAATATTGGGTTAATATGCTGTTTACAAAACTGACATTGATAATAATATCGTTGGTGACCGTTTTCGGAAATCCAAGTCATTATCAGTCTTCATTGGTCTTACGTTGATCATAATAAATTAACATTTTATGAGATAATTCGTCCAAAGGCCTCTAAAACTGCTTTAAATGGACGAAGCGTATCATTAACGTGGCAGCCAATTATTTGACTGTTTTTCTTTATTTAATTATAAATTCTTTAATTTCACGGTGCCTCTTCTAATAAAATTTGAATCGGTCAAAATCGAGTTTATAAATATTTACAATAGGTAGTAATTTTCGAATTTCATTATTTCTTTCGACTAGAGCGTCATTCCTCCACTCTTTATTATCAGTATCGATAAGAAACCATGACGTCAATTTCCTACGAAATTCGATATTATCTCAATAAATAATAAGTACAGACAGCATGTCTCATACAAGAATATGATCACATCATCATAATTATCACGTAAAAGGAAGCGGTTCGAGTTCGTTACAATCGTTTATTATTTACATGTAAATGTAATGATATCGAGAGCTGAGTAATCAATTATATTCTGATAGAAAGCTCATTAGAACAATATTATTCATTATATTCATGCGCGTAGGTACATCCTTTGAATGACGCGTAGAACAATGCAATGGTGTAGTGATGTGCGTCAATCAAGTTTTTATTAAATATATTATTATTATGTAAGTAATTTTAATAAGAAACTGAATTCAAGATTGTTTTTGTTGAGTCTACTGTTAAGAAATGTAGATTCAATGGAGGTTTGTTGTCTTATGCAATCCTTGACTTTCAAAATTAATAAAACAGCGTTTTCCTTACCAATGGATAATCACTGATTTTTTAAAGTCTGAGACAATCTTATAAAGAGATTATTTCAAAATAATTTGAAGAAACAACGTCTTTTAATAATAAATTGCATTCAATCAATCGATTCCGCAACAAATCAAGGTACAATTAATTATTGCAACAACTGCTCAAATCAAAATCACTCGAGCAGTTTGATTTAAAGACATCACTACGTCTCACATTGTCTAGAAGAAAACAATACAATTCGTCATAAATTAACCGCTTACTGGGCATAGCGACAATACACATACGTATTAGGTACATTTTCATAGCTTTTTCATGACAAATTGTTGACGTGTAAAATACCTGAAATTAAACTAGGCTTACATGCTCTAAATTACTCTTAAATTGGATTGACCTCGTTGGGTATTTTGGGCATAGCCCTTAATACATATATTCAGGGGGTTCAGGGGCGTAGGTATTTGAGTTCAATTGGGTCGTGGTAGAGTAGAATTATTTATCGAACGGCTCTTACTAATATCAAAAATATAAGTACCTATTATATTTTTGATATTAGTAAGAGCCTATGTTGATGGATCTAGACCTAAGAGAAGATGGATGGAATAAGTATGAATGGAAAGGATGTTAATGATAACATGACGGCTGAGAGAACGGAAGATAATATAATAATATTTAACATTTTGTGCCGACTGCAAATAGAATAAGCAGGCAAGGAAAGATTATGATTATTAGCCTGGATTTTCTCACGGCAGGACAATGGCCTGCCTCTCTCTTTCCACTTGTCTCTTTATGTAGGGCTATGCTATGTGGGACCAGTCTTTATCGAAGAGAAGATTAGGACATTACTACAATATTTGACTCAACTGGATAATAATGTGGCTTTATGATTATAATGTACCTCATCGTTAGAATGTCAATTTGTTAATTTAACAAAAATTAACAAACAATTTAAGAAATAAGGAATACTAAATAAATTAACAAAAAATTTACGAAACGAAATAAAGGAATGAAAAAAGTTCCTTTTGTTATAATAGGTAAGCCAGGTAGCAAAAACTATCACAAGTGTCACGAGTTGGTGAGATTACAGATAGAGTTATTAAAGTAATCAAGTATTGCGTTATAACGTGTGCATTTTTCTGTCTGACTGTACATTTTTCGGTTAAATTTCAAAGGAAATGCCGCAAGGGGCGAGTCGGTACATCAAAATAATTATTTAAATGTCAATTTTCCACTCGCCCCTTCGTAAGGGGCGAATCGGTACACAAAAATAATAGAAATCGGGTCGAGTGGGACATTTTAATCTAAGGGGCAAGATCCAAGGGGCGAGCGGGGCCTACACCGAAATAGAAATGAGGAATACTAAAAAAAAGTAAATGCGACAATCCAACGAATATTTTGTATTTTGAACGTGACATTGAATAGCAGTTCTGGAGTGGATGTAAATCAGTGGCGCGGCGAATGGCATACCAAACCGTAAAACACATCAACATATTCATTCTTCTTAGAGATGTTTATGTTTACAGAACCTTTTATTTACCAATATTAAAAGACATCATGTGTATTTCACACAAATATGTCAAAAACTAAGCCTACCCAACCAAAACGTTTCTCGATATAGGTCTAATTTCTTTAAACATGACCAAATTCCCAAATTGAACCCCAATACTTTCACATTCCAAGTATAATGGTTGATTTGATTACAGATAGTCTCCATGGATGCCTGAACCATTATCGAATAAACACCGATTGCAGCAACCGTTTCCCGATCCTTTAACAGAGGGGCGCCAATCTATTAAAATAACAAAATAGCTGATAACGTTGCTTATCTTATCAACAATTATTGATAATAACAGGGGGAAAGCCCTATCATTACTTTGTTTATACAATATGTTAACAACACAGTTTTATTTCTAAATCCCAAGCACATAACCAGAAATTCACAAATTACACACGCATACCACAAATACATGCCAAAACATCTTCACAAATACACAAAACAACAGTAAAAAATTAAATACATTACCTTACTTCATGAAAACAAAGAGAAAATTTATTTACTCGAAGCGGGTAAACAAAGGCACTATTATTGGAGACGTGTAAACTGTAAATCAAGCTTATTTTAAATCCTGGTTTAAGTGTCCTGAAGGTATTAAAGTAGGTACACTTTTGTAGATGTACTTACAGTGGATATTTTCACAACTACCCTCTATCAGTAGGAATGTATGATGTTGGACTCCTACCGGCTAAAACCACATTGTAATCTCTATTGGAATATTGACCATACGACAAAGCACAGAAAAATAAAGCATGTGAAAGCACTAATTACCTAAGTTAGAAGACGAAAATAAAAAAAAATCTAAGCTAGGATTCCTGTGCCTAACTACCGTGCGTGTTAGAACAACTAGACTGTAACTCCTCACCCCAACGAATGTGAACATCAAATATTAAACGTAAGTAATATCGTGCGCTGATCTACTTTATCAAAATCGAGATAGCCTCGAATATATGCGATCAGTGAATCCATTAACACAACTATTTACTTAGATAACTATCAGTCAGGCTTGTGAAAAATCAATGCTCCCAACCGCGTCTGTCGTGTCCGTGTGATCTTTCCTGTTTGGTATAGTACACACGGCTACATATCAAGCTATACATTTCCAATTCATGCTGATCTCGCATTGTATAGGATTTCCGTACAATGCGAGGTCAGTTTATACTGGAAATGTATAGCTTGATGTGTAGCCGTGTGTACACACTGTTGGATTGATTTTGATAACCACTCAGACTCAGGTTTCTGTGGTAAGAGGGTGTCGATGTCGTCAAACTAGCAAGTCCTATGCCTTAAACTCAAAGATAAGAAATTCACAATACTTCTTGCATCAGGGAAATAATTTTAGCTGAAGAATGATTAAGGATTGGCAAGAGCTGTTGTTTTCGACCAGCGAAATCCGGCTGGCTAGCCCTTGATTTCGTTAAAATAAAGAAATAAGTAATGAGAAGGAAGGCCTCAGAGGACGCCTAGAATGTTCTACACTCATTAGAAGAACAAGGATTGCGAAATAAAAAAGCATACGTTAGGTCTGACGGTTCTCTCAAGTCAAACTGCTATCTTCGAATGAGGGGTCTAAACTAAATAAGTAAACAAAATTGAGCAATCTCACTTGCTATGAAGATAAGTGATCTACGCTACGAGTAATCTATTTATTAAAAAAAAAAAACAACAAATGCGTCACTCAATTTGCTACAGCATTTTGAATCACGACTGACGAAGAATAGCAGACTGTGACTAACTTAAAATTTCTTGGTAATGTTTTCAAAATAAAACAGTAACGTGATTAATCTAATCGCTGTTTTTGGGACTATCTCGTTCGAAGAACCCATTGGCAGAATTAGCAAACGGAAAAGGGACATTTTTCTTTAGGTCTAATATGTTTAATCTAGAGCACATTCAAGTGAAGTTCTCTTGATGCTAAATGGATAATTAGGATGAGAAGTATTGAACATCAATCCATGATATCTTAACGGCACTCAGTGAGCAAACAAGGCATTTTTCCCCAACGATTGTCCAAAGCGGCAGTCTGAGAGCTAAATTCAGCAGTTTGAATATTTAGAAGATTACTACAGCACACTTTTATGTTCACGATTGCCTGTATTCTTTCATGGTTTTCTATATCCATCCAAAACACTTTTCTTTCTTGCAGTGCGTTAGATATACCGACATACATGATGATGATAGTATGAAGAGGAGAAAACCCATATTTAGCTGTAAATAATAATAATACACAAGAATAAATGGATACTAATAACAAGTTTCCAGCTATTATAACAACATGCTATCTAAATACAATTGAACACAAGACCGGAACGATATGGCTACTTGGCTAGCAGATGGTGTTCCAAGATGGCGTCCTATCGACAGTTGTTTGCGCGGCAAATAAACAGTTTACAAAAAGATGGCAACCAAATTAAATAATAACTGTGGAGCTAGTCCTGTCTGGCTGATGATAGCAGTAATTTGTAGTAGTTAATGTAAAACTTTAATTACCTAACTTTCAGAAACTGTATGTATCATGCTTGGAGTTACGGTTTAATTTTAGAAATAGTTGGTAATAGATGATTTCAGACAATTTGTGACGATCTAAGATCTTTCTGAAAGGAGAATCGGCAGCAACGTATGGAAACTGGTCTTAGCACCAATAACAACCACACATATGTCATTAGATAGGTATTTTAATATAATACAATAACTACTATGGCAGCTCATTCCAAATCGCTGTGTGAAAAAAGTTGTGGCGATGTTTCGCAGGATTGACCTGGACGCTAGATAATGGAACCTTTGAATAGTTAATCACTTCTGGTGATCATAGTTTGAATATTTGCAAATATATGCATTCCCATGATAGTATGGAACCACTGAGCTGGTCTGATTATGGACCTGGACGCTTAGATAACGGAACGCTTGAACGAATAGCCACTAGTAAACCCATTGAGTGTGGGCTTATTAGATGTGTCTCAACAAGTTCTGTCCATTTTACCAGATGACGACGACCTGATGACTGACCTGGACGGTAGATAACGGAACTCTTGAATAGCTATGAGTAAACCCATCGAGTTTGGGCTCATTCGATGTGTTTCAACGAGTCCTGTTCATTTTACCTGCTGACTGACCTGGACACCTGCATGATCCCATTGAGTTGGTCTGATTATGGCCCTGGGCGCTAGATAACAGAACTCTTGAATAGCTACAAGTAAACCCATCGAGTGTGGGCTCATTAGATGTATCTCAATGAGTCCTGTTAGTTTTACGTGATGACTGACCTGGAACCTTTCAATCTACTAGTAAAGCCATCGAGTGTCGGCTCACTAGACGTGTCATAACAAATCCTGTTCACTGTATCTTATGTAGAGTACCTGATGGTTGGTCTGGAATGTGGATAACTAAGTTCTGAAATTCCACCCAGACTCAATTGTTTTTAACATTAAGCGCATATATGCGTTTTTGCGATTATTATGGATGACTGTATGTGTAATTATAAAACTGTTTACTATTCCACTTGTTTTTTCTTTAATTATACTACGTTAATGACCGCATGATTCGATGCAGTTGAATTTGTCCATGAGTACAATAATTATGCCTTGGCCAAATAGTCTCCTTTCAGGCGACATAAGATAAAGATGTCCCTCGACGCACCGAGAACGCCTAGCAGAGATGAAACACCTAACGAAAGGACGAAACTCATGGACATTAAGTGCATCCTTTCCTTCCACCCTCACCTATATGGAGCGCAAACGTGGATATTAACAAAGCATCAGCGAGCAATGGGACAAAGTATTATATTAAAATAAAAAAGACTCGTTGCGACACATCTAATGAGCCCACACTCGATGGGTATACTAGAAGCTAACCAAGAGTTCTGTTATTTAGCGTCCAGGTCAGTCATCAGGTCCTCGTCATCTGGTAAAATGATCAGGACTCGTTGAGACACGCCTAATGAGCCCACACTCGATGGGTATACTAGTAGCTGTTCAAGAGTTCCGTTATCTAGCGTCCAGGTCCACCATCAGATCAGCTCGATGGTACCATATTATTGACATTATTGTATTATTATCGCATCACATTTGAAAATATTCAAACTAGACCACTAGAAATTATTAATATTCAAGTCAGGTTTCCGATACCTAGCGTCTAGGTCTGTCCTGCGAAACATCGCCACAACTTTTTTCACACAGCGATTTCAAATGAGCCGTAATAGTAGTTGTTGCTCTATATTAAAATGCCTATCCAATGACATAGGTGTGGTTGTTATTGGTCGTGAGGACCATTTTTTCCAGTCCTCCTTTAATATGTATCTTGGACAGTTCAATTCAAACTTAATGGCGGCTCGGAACATGAGGTGAGTCGCTGCGAAGTAACGATTTCATGTGTCAGCGGGGGTGAGGGGTGGGGTACTGCGCAGCGAGTAGCTAATTCCCGAGCCGCCATTAAGTTTGAATCAAACTGTACCGACCGACTATGCATTTCTGTTGGATTTTGTAGATTAATATCACCACCTCTAAGATTGATTTTGCTCTTACTTTTGTGAAGATTCTAAAGTCAGAACATATCATTAATTGCTGCCCTGTAAAACATTTCATATTTCTTCGGAAATCGTCACAACACATTCTTATACAAGACCTACTAACTACAAATTATTAACAAACCAAGCAAAACAACTACCAAAAAACATGCCAAAACATCAATATCGGAGAATGGGTAAATCAAAAACGTTGAAAAAAATGTCGTGCTTCAAAATCGTGCGTGTACCCTACCTAGCGTGATGACATGGGAATCAAAAATTCAATACAAATAGCATGTATTAGCGTGGGCCGAGCCTATTATCTGTTATGCGGTCATGCCAAGTATTCCTAGCAGCACATTCTATTTACCACCCCGTGATTATAAACCAGTTTAATATCAACCCCATGCAATTTGATTTACGATAATAGGAAAAAGATAAAACGAAAATGCTTATAAATTTTCCAGTCGGAAGAATAAACTGCTTTGTTGTTGAAAGGAAATTAAAGGATTACAACCATCAATCAAAGTATTAAGATCTAATCACACAAGCACTAAGTTGAAAACTTGAACCCAAAAAAGAAAACAGTAAAAACTATATAGTTACTGGCACATTCACTTTAACATAAAAACCCCAAAACTACGAAGGACGCCACAATACCGCACCCAAACTGCAGAATTATGTGAGGCAAGGTTTTACAGCCATTTTCAATAACTAATCTTAGCATTACTAGGAGAAGCTTGACAAAAGAAGTAACTTCATATATCTATGTCTAATAAGTAAGTAAGTAAGCAAATCCCACAGATCGGATATTGAAAATGGCCGCCAGATAACAAAAACACGTCGCGTAATTTTCTTACGGGGCAATCAGTAAAGTCAGACGCCCGTCAACCACAAGTCATCTGATCCAAGACAAAATCAAATTTATATGCTGCAAATTACTGTTTCGGCTTGGTTGTGCTCAATTTTCTCATTGCCTGTCAAGTACACATAAACAATCAGAAATTGGTGGTACTAAACAAGAAAAGAACACTACCAATTCAAAACACTAAAGGCAGATCCACATCTTAGCAACACCCAAACGCCACATCCCTCATCTGTGATTTATCGCCAGCCAGTGCTTGCCATCAAGCGACCAACATCGCGTGACGCCGCGTGTCGCCAATGTGGCTCTGCCTGTACCTCTATTGCAATAACACGGCAACAAAACAATTTATTCAGCTAGGGATAATATTAAACTTACCAGTTTTCTAAAGCCTCGCGATTGGCAGCCATCCTACCAGTCAGCCTAGCAGAGTTGACGAGATATAGAGATGTCTTTACGTAATGTGTGAGTTCGTTTAACACTGTAACGAAAAAGCGATGCATTCATGGAAATATGTTGTACATGCTGGTTAGAGGTTAATGTTAAGTCAAAGATTATCACACAGAACATAAAAATAAAATCATATTAAAAAGCACTTATATATAGTATTACTTCCGAGTTCATAATAATTATTTCCTATTGAGGACACCCGATATGGAAATGTCTTCTATGTAGTTAATAAAAAATTATTGATTCAATTGTAATATTATTAAGGCAGGTCCTATGTACACTAGTAAATTCTATAACGTGGGTAGTCCAAAATATCCCTAAAGTCGCAATACATTGGGCGATGTTGAAACCATCACTACCGACATTATATTACCTGTCTGCGCTCGGGGGCTTTAAACTAGACATAAAGACAATACGAACGTAGGTTTACCCGATGAATCACTCAATACTGAGTACCCAGCCGTTTTAGGGTGCGGACACATAGGCAAGGGCGCGCCGGGCGTGCAAGGTACGCCACACATCGTGCATTTTAATTACATATTTCTATTTACTACACTGCGTGGCGTAGTTCATAAACTTGGATTGAAATGTTTTGAAAATAGCGTATCATATGATGAAGATCCTAACAATGAGAGTATAAACAACGTCAAGAAGATAGGTAACTCGAATGAGCGATTGATTTCGTATGGAAGATGGCACAAGACATCACAATAAGAAAAGGTAAGGAAACATTAAACAAGATCCCCAAAAGTGGAAAGCGATCTTTTATTCAACTTTCACTAAAGAGAAAGATTTTGGCACACTAATAATACACGACAGGCTTGGAAGATTGGAGACAAGAAGCCCTTTTGCAATGTGTGCGAGCCCTATCTCATAAAACTATTCATTACCAAGTTTGTACAGCACTTAGTAAGGACTACAACCGGCCATTCGATCTAGGAAGCCAGCCGGAAGGTATGGTTACATTACGATCGATATAAATGTCTGACTCACGGCTTAGAAACGTGAGTTTGTTATTATTGGGTAAAGCGATAGGCGACGAGAATCCAAATCATGCCTAGAAAATCTGCAATGGTTAAGTAACAATGGTCTATTATACTGTTGCTACATACATAAGTATGATTTTAAGATTCAATGCTATGCAGTTTTAATGGTATATGATGCAAGATGCATCATGAATAGATTTATCATCATGACTGACATCGAATGTTTATCATGGTCCAAAGCGATGAAAAATTATTTTGGAAAGAGCATTCACAAGTCTCGGAAAAGGCACTCATTCGATATTGGATTCCATAAAAGACCCTTCGATTCGACACCAAACAAGAACATGGGCTGTTTAAATATTCCCGAGACTACAACAAATATCAGACATCCATATTCAAGCCAGCATGGCAACAAGTCTGTATGTAAACCACTTATAACTTGTACATTAACAAGTTAAGTGCGCAGAGGGCGTACGAGATAACTGCGCAGATCGCATTAAATACTCCTTTGATGGCCGCAGACGCAGACAAATGAGACGAATTTAAAATAATTGAATTTAGACCTTATAGGGAAGGTCGACTGGTCAAAATTAGGGCGTTGAGGTGGCCACGGAGTGAAACAGCTCGTCAATAAAGTTCGAGTGCCTAATAATTTGGATTTTATTGCAGCTTGGGCATGTTTGTCTGTATTTACAGCCCACATTCACCCACTGTTGAATTAAGACCTCTAGTTGTACCGGCTAGGCGGCTTTTCGGTACAAGACAAGTTCTAGGCCCACCTACAATTGTAACAGATTAGTCGTATCCTGGCTGGTGCCATGGTGCCGGTTAAATCCCCGCCTGGCCTCACATCGAATATGGGTGTCGTAAACATTTGTCTAGTCCATATATAAGTATACCATAAACTATCACATGATTATGACGTGACTAAACGCTGAAAGCTAAGCTAAGCGTCGAATGTTTCCACAAATCCGATTAAACTATTTTCCCCAATTATTTCGTCCAAAATACTACAAAGGGCCAACGGCCAACATTGATGATCCAAAGGAAAATGTACGAAGTATGCGTCACAAGAAAAAAAACCTAAGTACTTTACAACACAATGTAGTTACTGTAATTTCGAATGTTCTACTCTAAAATTAATTATTTAGGTATAATGAGAGAGTTAGTATGTACAACAGTATCTCTATACAGTTTGTTATCGAGGCACAAGTTGTAATCAGCCGAGGGTAACCCGGTTACTTAACGAACCTCGGAAGCAATGCTATCTATTCGTTCCTACTTCAGTGAAACTGTATATTTCATCTCGTTTACAAATTCTATAGATTTGTGCTTAGTTAACGAGAACCAATCTCTTTAGTTAGTTCTTCTAGAAAGATCGATTAATTTCGAAGTAACTCGAAGTATTCTGAAATTCGAATGTTCTGGAAATAGTCTTGAACAAAGTTTTTGTTTTATGATTTGCGATGAGCAACTAATTGACCAGGAAAGCGATAAGAACAATACTACCCAAACCACACCAATACAGCAGAAAGAGGATGATATAATATAGTGATAGAAAAAAGAAGAGCGCGAGCAGAAAAAACACCACACCAAAACTGGAAATTACTAAAGAAGAAGTGTTATAAAACTAAATCCTGATTCCAAGTAATGTGATCAGAAAGTTTGAACTGAAATACATAAGATTACTGTTGCTCCAGCCATGGACAGTAATATGATTTTTCATAGTTACTAATGAAAAAAGTTTCTCATGTCCTTCGTCTCAGTCTCAGTCTCAGCATAAGCTAAGAAGACGATTTTTCAAAACAAAATAGAAGTCTGTATCCCGTGTTGTCCCCACGAAACTTCATATTTTATTTTAACGAAGGAAGTCGCATACTTCCGTTAGAAACAGAAGTTATAATTGGATTCAATGTTAATTCGGAGATAAATCCCAGATTTAACTGCTTATCGTCTAGTTCTCAGCTACCCGAGAGAAACGAATCCATACGCACGCGATAAGCAAGCCTTTCACTATTGCTGATTGAGCCGATTGACAATCAACTAGTAATATCTCTGCTTTCTCATCAAGGGAATATCAGTGCCAAAGAGAATCTTAATCAGCTGCTTGTGGTCACTAACCATGGTTTTCTGGGCTATTTTATTTAGTGATAGAAACGATCGGCTATTATTTGATACGGATGTTATCCAACCTAACCTATGCGACCCCATTTCTGGGTGTGTTAGATGAAAATCTATAATATCTAAACCCGAAAACTAGCTTTACGGAAAACAGGATAACAAGTTCGCTTGCCAACGAAATCCCGATCAGTGCCTTCAAGCAAAACGAGACTTGGCAAAACGCCAGGAAAAGTGCAGGATGAAGAAACCGTTAATCTATGTAATTAGTCCTAACTTATTTATCACTGCCGAAATGTCTATTCAGCATCTTTGTTCTGAAGAAAATTAATGGATTTAGCTTCGGATCAGGGGCAAAACTAATTACTAATCAATCAGTCACGAAACCGAACAAAAAGTGCGTATAAACGAAGGTTCATTAGATCGGAATGTTGATGCACGCACTGAGGAAGTGGGAGCAATAATAACATTGTACATGTTAATATGGAGCACTGACGCTCGGCGACTCAGTAGGAACCTCCAGGAATGGCCTGCGGTTGAGTAGCGTCCTTTGTGGTCGGAGGCACACGACGGAGCTGAAGGCTCTTTGTGTTATCGGAAATATTATACTATATATCACATAGTTGAGAATGAGACTTTTATAGATAATGCGATTGAATTTATAAGGCAGGTTTAATTGACAAGATCATAGACTTGGGAATTGCAAAATGAATGAAGGTGGCTCAAATTATTATTCTGCAATAGAATCAATAGCGAATCAGTGAGGGGTATTCCAAACATGGTTATTGAAATATCAAATATCACCAATTTTGGTATAAAACCTTTTAAATATTGCAATTAATTTCGATTGTTGAACCATCCATAACAGCATTATGAAGTACTTTGGAGGCTATAAAAGGCAACATAGTACAGGCTAATTATTTGAATATAGATAAAATATTAATGAATTCTATGTTCATACAGTGAATACATAAAGACCATATTTCCATGGAATAACAGGATACTGGTTATTTGCCTATTCAGTGAAAATTGAAGGCTACAGGATAGATGTTGGAATATTCTGACATTATTAGACCTTTCCTTCCTCAATATACAGCCATAAATATTTGGATTATTAATTATTTGGTGCCCACAAAATTATGGGTCATGGCCGGGTCCACTGAAGAGAAAAGTAGGTACCATGAGTACAGACTTGATGGAAACTATAACTTGTGAAAAAAAAAAGTAAAGAGCCAAGGTCCACACATCGGCTAACTTTTATCTGAGATTAAAGCTATAGTATGCTGCTGAACTGATTGTGAATGACTAAATTAACATGGGTAAACTGAAAAGAAATCATGTAAGACAGTACTGTGACATTTTTTTATTTGATTCTATAGATTATGAACATAAAATACACAATCAAATCATTGTATTCTAATGATGACACTGATCTATTTCATTGCAATCATGACAGTCATCTTTCTTTTTCACAATGAAAAGTCAAAATATTCAAAAGAATTTAGTAAATTTGGCACTGCATAGTTAATTCTATGCGCCAAAAGGTCATTAGCATGATGTAAATAAATGATAAACTGTGAGAAATGATATGAAAGGTCATTGGACTTGATATAGTTAGTACCTATAGGGAAAGATTATATTCAATATACTTAGTTATCTTAGGAACACGTTTTTTATCGTTGTATTGTTTTCCTCAAGTATGGTACTTCAAAATGATAAGGGAATAACGGTCTTACTGATTTATTAATGTAATCTTAACTTTGAGGAAATAACCCATGAGTTTAATCTGAAGTAGAAAATTAAAATATTAAGACTGTATTGACATGTTTTGTAAACACTAATCAGGTAATTATGTCAATACTTTTGTTACATAACTTAGCAGTGATCTAATGTTTTTGAGATTATTCATAAATCTTTACCTGTAAGCTCCGTTTTTCAAGTTTTGCACACAAAGAGTTCATGGACCCTATAGGTACCTAACAGCGTCGTATTACCATGACCCGAAACATAACTATATAATACCTACCCTAATACCATATAGAATACCTCCAAAATGCCTATGCAGGTAACAACGAAATGTTTTATTTTTAGAATGCAACTGCTAGCCACATTCCCGACAAGGAAAAATGGACAAAACCGTAGCACATTGAATCCATAACGGTACAAAATGCATCGCGCCTACTTACGAGGCACCAGAAAAAACCACGAGACTATAAGAGCACATGAAACTCGGCAATTATGTGTTATTTTAGATGTCTAACTGTAAAAATAATGAATCTATCGTTAGTACATGAAGTGCGGTCACTCCATTCATGCGGCAAACAAAATATAACGGTCGATTCTTTTGTTCCAACGATCCGTGCGCTAGCGTGTTAAAATCCGGTGGAATCCGATTTTTAACGCGTTTCCATATGCAAATATGCGGTGTAATCCACACGCCCATGCCCAGAGAGTCGGATATCTCGTCCTGCGGCATCAAGGCACATTGACCTTTACAAAAATCTTGAAAAATAACGGATTGCGTCCAACGTCTGTGGGCCGGTGTCATAAAAAATTTACTCATAAAATAAACGTACTCACCGAAGTAATAATACACTCAATTATGTCACAAGATGTCTTTCGGGACTGTTATGGAAACTAAATTGCGATGTTAAAGCCTCTTTAAATAATTTTTATCGGAGAAAAGATTACTCACCGACTGCTCGCTTCTCTTCTTTTTGACGGAATGCGTGCGAGTGAGACAGCAGAATCAATAGTGTTACAATAATAAGGTTAGAAAATCTACTAGTACTACAGATAATAGAAATAAAAAAATCTTAATATCAAAATTATTTATTGATTTTGATTCAATTTTAAGGCATTTGTTGTGCAAAAGAGGATAAATAATAAACTATATACCTAGTGCCTATGGCTATTGAAGGAAGATTATTCAGTCAGTGACTTCAAGTAAGACAGACTGCTAACCAAAGTGCGTACATAATAGAATGAGCTTACGTAACTGATTCTTAGCGTCATAAATTATGTGATTCATATTTATGTTATAAAATATTAGATACATTGAATTTGTTATTTGAGAAAAACCTTCTATAATAGGAGAAATGAATAAGTATTGCAACTTTATTTGTTTAACCGATTAAATCTAGTTTTCACCAGATAAAACGTTCAAAAACATTATTATTAAATATAATTTATTTTTGAAGAATTCGCGAATCAATAAAATTAATGAAAACAAAAAATTACTTGTTTTATACCAAATAAATATTTTTTGAGTTTGAGTAAACTCAAAAAATATTTAGTTTCTGAACGTCCTTTTGTTGTGTTGCTATGTTTGCTTTTTCAATAATTAATCGATTACAGATGTGAAAGATGTGAAAAGTGGGTGAATCGAATACATTTGAAAGATTTACCAAACTCGGTTATTTTAACATTTCGCCAAGTTTTAATTTTTTTTTTTAAACTTCTCGGCCATTATTTTTTCGCAGTGAAAACAACTAAATAGTGAAATAAAAATATACTTATGATTTTTATTTCACTATTTCGTTGTTTTCGGTGATTTCAATAATTTAAATCAAGGTATTTGACATGGAATTTAAAACTTTGATTATTTCCTCGTAATCAATTTCATCAAAATGTTTCCGAAATAACCTCGAACGCGGTGTAATTAAAAAAAAACTCTACGAAGTACGAATAGCTCTAAAGAACAATCTTTTAATTTAACGGTCTTTCGCGTAGACAGAGAATGCTATTCTCCACGGCTGGTAATCTTAGAACAAAAAATCCTGGCATTAATAGACTTATTTGTCTATGGGTGATTTCTAGAAAGTGACAGCCGCCCCTCGTCCTGATCCCCTTTGTCGCCCGTGCAATCGGCGCCATATTTGTTTGTTGTAAGTCTATCGTAGTCTGTGGTTGTCTATATCCCGCCATTACAGTCATAGTCTGTGCTATTCTCTATCTACGGTCTTTCAGGAAATGGTGTACCTACACCTATTTCGGAGTATTTAGGAACACAGCGTAATTTTCGCAATAATAAAATAAAACCTAGCTTGTTTTGGGAACTAGCTACGACAGCGCCATTTTGACAGTTGCCTTCCTCATTGTCCGTGATTACTTTTTTGATACACTAGCTTATCGCCTTGTACACCACCTCATCTTGTACTTCTTACCTTGTAATCCAATCTTAATGATTAATAATTCATTAGAGACTAGCAAAAGGAGTAAGTATGTAAGAATCGTAGCAGGTTGCGTTCTGTACTTTTTGCCTACCAAGGGAAGGATGTGAATTTATATAATGTAGTATATTCAAAAACATTATTTTGCGCTTAGTAAAAACCAAATGAAGACATTGGCGTATCCTTAAAACATTCACGCGATCGATCTTCACTAAAAATGAAGTGCAACAGTGAACTACAATCGATTACTGTTTATAAGTAGAATCGATCAAATAACAAAAAAAAAATACAAATACTGAGCTGAGCATACACTGCAACTGCAGTGGACAACCCTAACAGAAACGTCTTGTTCCGTTTTGTTTAGAATTTTTCAGAAGAGTTAAATTGTTTTAAAATGGAAGCAGCAACGGAAGATACTCAAAAAGAAAGCACAGAAAATGTGCAATCAAACAAAACTGCTACTGTGAGTGTTTACTATCTATTATTCCAAGCGGTTTATAAATAGAACGCTATCGGATGTCGGTAAACGATTCAACTCCTTTTCATGCAAATTACCGGCATTTAGTGCGTATTTTGCTACTATTATTATAGTTTATGGATAGTTAACTGTGTTTTAAGTTTAACAAAGCTTGTATAATGTTAAAATTATGTCGAAAAGAGGAGAAATAGTTAACCTTAAAGTTTGTTGGCACTTCGCCAATTCCCGTAATGTTTTTGATATTTTTGTTCGGAAGCACGTTTCACATGCTTTCAGCTTTTATGGTTGACGGCAGCGCGATGCCAAATTATTAGCTAACACCTGTAATTCACAGACAATAAAATGTTAAATCATTAGGTTACCAGGAGTAACAAAAATGCTGTTTGAACGATATTTACCAAATATGTATAATCGGCGTATTCGGCATTTTTTGCTGTCAGAGTCAAATTTCGTGTTATTATGACGCTCAGAATACAAATAGAGGGTCTTATTACACTAAAATGAAGAAATCTATTTCATTTAGGTCAAATTATTCCTTCATTTGGGATAGCTATAAATAGCTCATTGCTACCTGTGTTTTTGAGTGTCTGAAAGACCTATATAATTGTATGGTAATATTTATATGAACATTGAGTAACACTACTACAGTCCGCTGAGTGAATGCGTTAAACACCATTCAGATTCATACTAACGCACATGTTTTTGCGAATTTGATCATTATTACTACTAGAAATTGTTAAACTGACAGGTGTATGAACCGGACTGTTATATGGTTCTCTTACATTTTATGATAACGTATAATTGTTTGTTGATAACTTCACATGTAAACAAATTGCATACATACTTATCTGAGGCATAAATTTGTGGCTAGTTATTTCAATTTTCAACCAAAATTTTGTTTATGAAGTCTGTTTGTTCATTGTATAAATTACAGGAGAAAACCCCAACACCAACACCACCGCTTGAAGTAAAAAAAGGGAAACGAGATGACCGGACAAAGAGAGATGATAAAAATGTAGAACAGTTCATGAAATCACTAAATTCGGTGCCAACCCTTGAGGAGAAGTTATCTCTAGTTTGTAAGAAATACGTACAGACTGCCGATGATAATAAGAAGATGCAGTTTTACATCAAACAGTCCGACAAGCGTCATGCGATGCTGCTGAAGGAAAAGGATCAGTTACAGCTGGAGTTCAATAAGACTATTCTCGTTAAGTCTAAGTTGGAGAATCTCTGCAGGGAACTCCAGAAACAAAATAAGGCTATCAAGGTTAGTTATAAGGCTAAAAAATTGGGTATACTGTAATTTATGATAACTTTTATGTCTACTTCTTCCATACTATATATGACTATCTGCGCCCCGCGGTTTCACCCGCGTAAGTCTCGATCCGGTGGGAATATCGGGATAAAAAGTATCCTATGTGTTAATCCAGGTTATAAACTATCTGTTTGCCAAATTTCATCCAAATCCATTCAGTAGTTTTTACGTGAAAGAGTAATAAACATCCATCCATCCATTCATATTTACAAACTTTCGCGTTTATAATATTAGTAAGATGATGTATTTTATTGCCATTTTATGTATGGCAGTAGGCAGTATTTTACAGTTGTTTTTTTTTTTGTTTACATCTCTCTTTTATTTTTCCATCTCCTGAAAAATGCTGTCAATAAAAGGCAAAAAAAAAATGCCCTATTAGTAACCTCGCTTGTTTTTTAGACCAATGGATGTTATGCAACATAGCTTTTAATTAAATGATGATTATAGTCTGAAAGACAATGTACTGCATATACAAAGCTATTGTCAATATTACAAACAGCAATATTGTGAAATTCCTTATCATACACTTCACTGCATTTATTTTCATTTGCAGCTGGATTATGTAACATACATACTTATTATGTGCAGCCTGGAAAATGTTATGCATACTTAGTACTATATTCAGTCGGAATTTTTTTATGAATGTTATAGTGATATTTACATAACTGTAGACTCATTTCTAACAACCCCTGAGTTGTCAAACCCAGAATTTCAAATTCAAATAATGTCTTTTAAAACTACTAATCCAATGAGGCATTATAAAATCAAGTTTTCAACCACTAGCTCATGCGCGCGGTTTCGCCCGCATGGAAGTCGGTTATTATATACTAAAACCTTCCTTGAGTACCACTCTATCCATTGGTGAAAACAGCATGAAAATCGGTGCAGTCGTTTTTGAATTTATCGCCAACAGACAGACAGACGCGATGGAGGATTTTGTTTTATAATATGTAAGGATATTTCAACCTTTAGAATCACTATGTCGACAGACATAGTGATTCTAAGGTTTGCATTACAGAAAAATACTCAAACTTTTAACTCAAATTAATACTCAATGTAGTCCTTTATTTGAGTATTGATTGATCCTTAATAGCGGCCTAAGTCTATCTCAATTCTAATTTCTTATATTAATTTCGTCATCACAATGTTACAGGAGGAATCTCTTCTAAAGATCCGTGAAGAAGAGGAACGCCGTAAGGAAACCCAGGCGAAGTTTCAGACCACCCTGTCAGAGATCACGGCCATGTTGCAACAGAACAACGAGAAGAACGCCAAGCTCCGAGACGATAATATCACTATGAGCGAGAAGTTCAAGTCTGTGGTGCAGCAGTACCAGCTGAGGGAGCAGCAGGTAAGCAGACATTGAGGTGTTTTATTATAAAAAGGTTTAGCAATCAGTGAAATAGCAAACAATTCGAATAGCACTCAGTCGTCTAGGGTCACCTCAGACCGCGACGTGACGCTACGCGCACTTTTTTAACAATTATCGAACTTTTCTTCACGAAACGGTATAATTTCAGTGCGAGGGTTGAAACGTGTCAAAGTACGCTGAGTTGCGCGGGGCTGTGTACCTGATTGTGTAGTAAATAAATTCGATATTGTATCGGATCATTAAAAGTGCGCGTCGCATCGCGTCTCGGTGTCAATTGACCCTTAGTGCATCAATAGTAATCTAAATTGAGTCGGCCTAGAATTTTCTCTACATTATAAAGCTCTGTTATGTTTATGCATAGTAGCGTTACGTAGTTTTAAGCGTTTTGAAAATGATTTGCTAGACAGAAACGGCGCTAAATAATGGTATGTGACTCGTAGTAACTCTTGCAGACTGCATAAAATTTATAATGCACGACAAGGACAGAAAATATCCCTGCCAAGTATCTGTGTAAATATTCAACAAAAAACCGGCCAAGTGCGTGTCGGATCACGCACAATGAAGGGTTCCGTAGTTGTGATCACAAGAATGGGATAGACGAGAAAAAAAAACATCCCCACTTTACGTGTATCATAACTTTTTAAAATTATTTTACCACTTCGTCGGCGTGATTAAATAAATGCATACCCATGCCAAATTACACCTTTCTAGTACTAAGAGTCTCTGAACTAAGCCGCCGACAGACAGACAAACAGACATGGCGAAACTATAAGGGTTCCTTGTTGACTATGTAACCCTAAAAATAAGCTCATCTTACGACGGATTAGTTATATAGAACCCAATGGAAACTTTAAAATCTCTACATCACTGTGACTAACTAATTTAATAAGTACTTATTTACGATATTCAGGCATTCATTACCTAAAATAAAAAAAAACAATTAATCTCTCTGTATAATTAGAGTCACCAATTAGATATATTATTAGATACAAGTACAAATTCTAGCATGCGAAATGGTAGACTGTACCTGGCAGTCTTGCCACAAAACAATATTTAATTATTTTGTTACAACACACCTGTACCTACATTCTTATTTATTTAAAGATCTATATAACTACACAATACAATGACACATAGATACTGACAATATCAGGTATGAACATTTCCCATTCTATTCTATTCCAGGTAGAAAAAATGGCGAAACAGATGGCATTAGAATCCCAGCTGTCAGACGCTAAGATGCAGAAGGCTAGCTTGGAGCACCAGGCGGACAAGGAACGGATGCTGGCTGAGATGGAACAGGTCAAGGTCACGCTGGCGCAGTATAGAGCCAAGATCATGGAGTTGCAGGGCACTGAGACCAGTGAGTATGCCAACTGTTAAACCATTTTTTAGATTATGTAAAGAAGAAAGAAAAATTGTTTATTCTGCACAAACTAAACGCACATTACAAAATAAAAGAATGTATTTGTTAATATGTAGGCACCATGAGCCACAATGGCCATATTTTTTATTTTATTTGTCTTTATGTCTTCTAGAGGGCGCCATAATTATTCAATTTAATGTGAAGTCACATACCCTATAACTAGCGGACGATAAGACACTTCCAACGATACCTCAATTGACAAATTGTTATGAGTAGTTTAGAAGATATGATCACACGAACATACGTACCGGTCAAAATCATAATCCTCTTTTTTGCTTCGCCATAGTCGGGTAAAAATTAAACTCAAACTCAAACTCAAAGCATTTATTTCAAATAAACCAATTACAGGCACTTTTGAATTGTCAAGGGGTCGGTCAGTCAGAAAGATGAAGCTAGTTGCCCATTCCAAAACGTAGTAGGTTCCTATGGAGAAGAACGGGCAAGAAACTCCATGGACACTCTTTTAAATCCGAATATTGTTACAATATATTGTTTACATCATTCATGTTGGAAAAAGGGTGATGCCCCATTAGTGCGTTGCGTTGCGTTGTCGCAACGGATCAACGCATTGTATGCCACACCTGCGTTTGCGGCGCGCTTGTTTTAAGTTAAGAAGTGACCGGAACTTATAAAATGTGATATTAATCACTAAATGCGAGGTTAGGACATGGGGCATGTCATAAAAAAATTATGGAAAACGACGCAGCGACGACGCAACGTAGCGCAACGCACTAATGGGGCCTCGCTCTTATATGTGTGAGTACAATGTAGAAAAACGTGCAGGTTAAAAGCGTCCGTAAATAAAAGATAAAAAAGATACAAAACAATTCAAAAATTATAATAAGCCGTGGCAGCTAAGAGATGACCAGTCCCTACTGATGGCGCCCGTTCACGAACATGACGTATGGATCAGCACCATTCAGCTCAACCATTTTGAAGGGAACTTAATGATCCAACACACACGCCACCACCAGCGAGACATTAAAGTGAGCATGACATACTCTCAGCCACCAGGGCACATTCAAGTCAATGAAAGACGAACCTAGTAAATGGTAGCTTTAAACTGTATTCCTATATATATAGCCATTGTTATCGACAGTCTTCAAAGAATCTCGATGGCAGACGGCCTGAACCAAAGGAATTTTATCTCTAAAGCCTCCAGCGGTAAAGCTGTACAAGGACCTTTTGGTGCGTGGCCAAAATCAAAACTAACGTTGCTATCTTGTTTTTGCCACTAAAATAAATAAATATGAGGTATTCCACTTTTAGCACTGATTTGAACAGCACTTCTCCTAACCGCACTTGAGCACGTCTACTAATAGCACTGCCTGAAACAAAATTTTGATAAGTGCTGTTCGGTGGAACAGTTTATTAATATTATTTTTAGTCTCCGAATGGCACCTACGTAAAATATTTTTTTAGTGATGGGACATACTGTTTTGTCCAAGGCATTATCAAACAAGACATATCGATACAAATTAGGGCATGAATCTCGGAATCTCGGAATATCGCAATATCGGAATCTCGGAACGTAAGTTCCGATATTACAATTCTGATACTGAGTTATCCAAATAATACAAATCAGCAGAAGTTTAGTTTAAGTCTTGTACCGGGTAATTTCACCTTGTTCACCTGAAGCAAGGAGTAGATAATATTACCTACAACTTTTAGGGCCAATACATACTTATTTTTTTTTTTACTTTTAAGATGCTTTGTTTTTGTCGGGGGTTCTAAAATCCGTATCCATAAGTGCTCCACATACGAATTACTTTTTAGACTTATTAAAATTTTACAGCAAAGACATGGTTATGTTTTTCACGCGTATCTTTGGCGTGTTGCGTCGTAATAATTGTAATGAGTTTTCGAATAAAATCGACAGCCATGTGGAGACCTTGATCTCTTAAATAATTAAAAACGTTTTTATAAATCTTTGGTATTGGACTCGTCAGTAGTAGTTACTTGATGTTTAAGGTTGTCTAAGACTTCTTTAAGATCTTGTTTAATATTTTTTGTTGGGCACGTGTGCTTGGTTATTTTTACTATCTCTTTTTTGGTATCCATTGTCAAGTACCCTGTATACGGTTGAGACAAGCACCGCCAAAAAGAGAGACCGCTTCTGTATACCCTAAATTTTCTATACTCCTTTTTGTTATATGTAATTAAGAGTTACGGCCCCTTTTCTACTTGATCCGTAACTGATGTCACTTTTGCTGCTGCAACCGGCTGCGGACTCCATTTTATGCTACCTATTTTATATCTTAGTCACGGACCGAAATATTATATAATTATCGTTGGTGAAAAGTTATGGGGATATCACATCAATCATCAGCATCATACAAACATCTCAATACCTCGATGTAACGCCAGTCAATTCAGTACACGAGATCAGAAAATAAAAAAACTAAGTGAGGTAACCCTTTTGTTACACGTTACATATTAGAATGTCATTGAATAGTTTCTACTAGAGTGGTTTCTTTACAAATGAATATTCTCCTTTTTAATGGGGAAAATCGGTAATCATATCATTTTTTTTTCTTTCTAACGTAACCCTCGAACTCTGAGAGGCAGGCCCTTTTGCCCAGCAGTAGGACACAAACAATGACCCCCGTCAGGAACGAAGCTCCTTCTCACATATGATTTAAAATAAATTCTACATTTTCGCAGACGTCATCATGGATTTACATTTTGACCTTATGATTGACTTTAGCGCCCACGAAAAGTGTGAAAACGACACCCATGACGAAAAATATGAAAATTTTCGCAGCTGCTATCGTAGATTTTCATTTTGACCAAATTCACACTTTCTCTTTTCCTCTCTCTCTTTTTCGTCCTCTTTGAATTAGAAGAAGACAGTCGCAAGTATGAATGCTTTTTCGCGTGACGATTTCTGCCAGTCTACCGCAAGCCACGTTGATAAACTTCATTTCAAAAACTTTACGAATAGCTCTAAGCTACAATCTACTATTCTTATGGTATCTCGTAAAAGGTGGACTCCAATTTCAAAGTATTAAGGAACACAACAACGAGTAATTTTCGCAAAAAATAATTCCTATACTATTAGCATAATGTAGAAACTAGATACGACTGCGCCATTTTGACAGATGTCTTCCCTATTCACCATTACGTACGATAACGGAGCCCTTTATGCCGCTTGTACACGCTAAGAAATTTCACCTTGTCTGCTGCAGTTAGGACCAATTCATCATGTACATGACAAGGATTGTGTCGGATCTAGTCACGGACACCCCTTCCGCACCGCAGTAATATCGAGTGTCGCGTCTAGCGCGGATAAGATTTTTTCTTGGTCAGCGCCGAAAAGCAGTGTTCAAAAGTTCGTGTGTAGAAACGACGGCGGCGACTTTTCTTAGCGTGTACAAGTGGCCTTACTGTGCGTGGGTCGACATGCAGTTGCCGTATCGAAATGTTGATAATGTCCTGGACAAAGAATACATACGTCCCATCACTACAAACTGTACGCAGGTGCTGTTCGGAGACTGAAAATAATATTAATAAACTGTTCCACCGAACCGCACTTATCAAAATTTTGTTTCAGTGCTATTAGTAGAAGTGCTCAAGTGCGGTTGGGAGAAGTGCCGTTCAAATCAGTGCTAAAAGTGGAAACCCTCATAAATATTTACCAACAACGCCCCACTGTCATTCAAGCGCCAAAAGAGCATTGTCTATTGGGCCATCCTTAAGCCGTATACAGACTTTGCGAGTGCGAATGTCTCGCAAGGTGTGTACCTCTTATATTCGTGGCGAGGCATGTGCTACGCACGTGTGAGTGCGAGTCAACGTATGTCGGCAAATGCTTCAAGATCAAAGTGTCTCAGTGCGAGCATTACATTAGTTGTGGACGTAGTCGCACATGCACGTTCGAGATGTCAACAAATAATAACATGAAGACAGACAAACGAGGCATTTGCTTCGCACGCGATTGCTCGTCCCGAGCATATGTTGGTATAATTTTTCAACACGCACGCCTCAAGCAGAGGCATTCATTGTGCGCCGTTCGTGGCGCATGCCTCGCAAAGTCTGCATCCACCTTTAGGTGATGTGATATTCCATATTAAAATGATTTAAAATTTATATTTATTTTTTAGGTCTTTTCGAATAAAGCAAATATTAATTAAATAATGTTTATTTCCCAGGTCTGCGCGGCCAGCTGGCAGTGTACACGGACAAGTATGACGAGTTCCAGAACGCGTTGGTCAAGAGCAATCAGATGTTCGGTGGGTTCAAGGAACAAATGGAAAAGGTAATACAGTTGAGGGAGCAAAATGGTTATAATTTATTTAATTTATTTGCTTATAAAGTAACTTAGACTATGAGGGAGTAATCATGTTGTATTCATATGTGGGGGCTTGTAATTAGCAACTTAGTTTTATATTATTGATATTATTATAAAGATATTTGTCTGTAAGCCTTCCGAAAAGAATAAAATAAATAAATAAAATATATAATAAATAAGATCAATCAATACTTATTATCAGAAGAACAATACATAATTTACTTCTGCTCACAGCATACACCTGCAGGCGTAGCATGGCGCTTTCCATCTCTACGAAGAATAGACATAGCTTTTCTATACAAAGTGACAGTTCGTTTCTTCATTTTTGACATCCACCGTAGAAATCTTTCTACAATCTGTCATTTTGTCTTTCATTTCTAACGATCTTTGTCTAGGTTTTTTTATATGTAGACTATTTCGGAAGAAAGTTTTCTATCCTTACTGTCAAAATCACACTGACAACCGATAAATCCTATGATAAAACAAAGAATTCTGAGTCGAATTATGTAAAAGAGTGAATTTCGTAAAAAGTGCAGTTGACTCTTTCTATTTTGCTGCCGTCTCGTACTGTCTACTGTCTACAGGAAACGTCATTTTTGTCTACTCTTCCGTCGACAAAACGGTGCTCATGCTACGCCTGCTGGGGGCTGACTATGAAGTTTTAATGCCGTCATTATTCCACTGCGAAAAAAGGATGGTGCTAGGGGCCTTGTATAGCTCCGTCTCTCACTAACACTGGAAAAATGGTGGCATTAATACGTCGTGGGATAGGTGCTGTTCCCTTTAACGCCACTCTTCTTAATTTGCTTCTAAGGCAACCAATCCATTGTACTAAATCTAGAAAAAAAGGCTGCTATTGGTTCAGGCGACGAACTATGTCACAGCGTTTATACACGTATGGATGATGCGAGTCCTAGCGCAAACATCGCGGGTAGGCAATGTATCTAATCATACTCTGAGCGGTACCAACGTTTTAAAACTGTAATGGGTAACATAAAATTAAAAACCGGCCAAGTGTGAGTCAGACCCGCGCACGAAGGGTTCCGTACCATTATCTATAAAAACAGCAAAAAAATCACTTTTATTGTATGAGAATTTATTTTATTCTATTTTTTAGTATTTGTTGTTATAGCGGCAACAGAAATACATCATCTGTGAAAATTTCAACTGTCTTACTATCACGGTTCATGAGATACAGCTTGGTGCGTCTGTCACCTAGCTGTATCATAGACAGCCAGACGGACGGACAGCGGAGTCTTAGTAATAGGGTCCCGTTTTACCCTTTGGGTTCGGAACCCTAAAATTCAGTCTCAGTTTCGAAGTAGTGTCTTAAAATGATTTCCTATTTTTTTTTTTTCAATTTAGTTTTATACCTCCTATTCTTTTTTCAGATGTCAAAGAAGATAAAGAAGCTGGAGAAAGAGTCATTATCTTGGAAGACACGTTGGGAAACATCTCAAACTGCGTTACTAGACATGTGCGGTGAGAGACAGGCCAGTGAGGAGCGAGCCGCCGCGGCCAGCAGGCAGCTACAGCATATGCAGAGCCTGTGTCGGACGCTGCAGGTATGTACTAGCACATTAGTAAACAAAAAGGTATCATTGTTATACCATTCTAGTCCATCAAAATAAATTACATTTTAAATGCAACACTGTAATCAAATAACTCTCTGAATTCGTTCTAATTCTTAAATAACTTCGCTCGAATGACACTCAAGGCATTCGATACAGGTCCCTTTATATGTCCCATATAAAATCTCGATGTACGGATTCTATGACCATTCTTGTGATTAGTTCCAGTCTTAACTATGCAATAGAAAGTTTTGGGTTTCATTAAATTGATTAAATTGATTTCCGCCATAGAATTGGGCCTTCGGGAATTCCACAAGGTCCACACATGGGACCTCCAGTTATTAGTAGTTCACGTATTATTATGATTTTACTAATTTTTTGTGGTCCTTTGTATTGTGACAGTAAAAATATTGCATGTTGTGTTTACTTTAATGTTCTCCGGCAAATTCAGAAGCAATCAAACAGTAAACGTCACAGTCTGTGCAGCAACCGGACGATTTACCTGTACAATTAAGCTTATCAATGAAGACCACAAAATATTAAACAAAATCTTGTTATCTGTGTCATTTCGCTATCGCTTCCACATTTATTATGCGCACAGCAAGAGTGAGGAACTCTCTCCCTTTCTCTCTTTATCTGTGTGCCCTGCCACATAACCCGTCCGCCTTCAAAGCAAGAGTGACCAGGCATCTTGTGCGTCCGCTCATTCCATGGACCTCATGCATCGCTTTACATCAGGCGAGATAGAGGGAAAGAGCAGGCCAATACTGCAACAAAAAAAAAAAGATGAGATGGATGACGGGATGAGGGCAGTAGAATGATTATGGTGATTATGATGCAAATAAATAACACTCTGTTTCATTCCCTCCAGGCTGAGCGCACCGTACTGCTCGGTACGCTGAAGGACAACAACATCGAGCGCCCGCCCGTGCCGCCCGCGCCGCCCGCGCCCGTCGCCCAGCAACCTGCCTCCAATGCCAAGGTAAGCTGGAAAACATACATAATTCATTCTAAAGAGAGGCAGTTACAATATATTTATGGCAAATTCATAAGAATAAATGAAATAAAATAAATGCTGTGGAAATGCAGCCAATCGACTGAGGAGTGATACTGTGTTTCAGTTAGAAGGGAATAGTGCTGGTGTAATTTCTGGCACAATTAGACATTCTAGCTTTGGTTCTGTGAAATTGAAATTTCCGCCATTACTGTATGTATACTCGTCAATCTAACGTGAAGTTCTTCATCTTCCAGGTCGACGCGATGGCCGCAAACTGCGCCCAACTGCGCCAGTCCCTCGCACACCTACAGAGTCAACTAAACACCCTCACAAACAAACAGAAGGAAGAATCACCCGCGCCGGAGAAACCAGAGAAAACAGAGAAGAAGAAATCTAAATCTAAGAAGAATAAGGCAGAGAAAGCAAGAGCTGAAGCCGAGAAAGCAGCAACAACAACGGCCGAAAGTGATGACGCAAAAGATGTGACAGAAGAAATTCAACCTACAACCAGCGAGGATACGACTCAAATTGAAACAGAGAAGGTTGACGAGAAAACACTAGAGAACCTATTACAGGCAATCAATAATGCTAACATCAACCTCTGTGACCTAGAAGTTGTGAACGACGAAATTTCAGAAGGAACATCACAAGAGAACTCCGAGAAGGTCGGCATTAAAGAAATTAAAACTGACGAAGTCAAAGAATCGACTTCAAATGAAAGCCTATCTGCATCACCCGTTGAAGAACCTATAACTAAACATATTGAAGTCACAAGTCAAGTAGATGATATCATAGAAACAAACATAAACGATGTCAACGAAGTTATTTCTAAGTTTTTAAATGAAGTCAAAGACGTTTCAAATGTAAATGGATGTGACGACTCCAATGTATCAATTGTAGAATTGTCGAATGAAGAAGTTTCGCACTTAAATGAAGTAAAACCAATCGTTAGCGACGCATAAACCGTTAATGTGTATATAAATTTAGTGTTTTGGACTTTTCTACGTTGTTTTAGACAATCAATACGTTTTGGAGCATATTTTGATGTTGTATCATACACATTTGTAACATAGATTGATAAAATTGCCAGTATTAAGTTTAGGATCAAAAGTGCAGTGTATGTGTCTACATTATATGTATGGTTTCAATAAATTAATACATAACATAAACTGCTTATCATTTTGCTAGTTTTGTAAATAGTGTTTCCTTGATTCAACGCCAGTACCATTAAAACGCCACACTGATGATTACGCTCTGAAGAAGGCTCTAATTTTGGTTTCGATATAATGTAACTTATGCAAATAATTACTGTTCTACAGTTCTCATTTTGTCATTGAAACCACAGGCATGTAATAATGAGATCCAAACTTGGGTTCTGCAAATTTACAAACAACTGTTACTGCTAAAATAAAACAGTTTTGGCAATCATTTGATTCTATTTACTACGGTATCGGGTATTTATTTATCTTGACTAAAACACAGCCAGATAGAAATTCAGCAAAATAGGTTCAAACTCCTAATTGCGTAGAAAGTACTGACGTTGGTATTTGGTACATAGTATTATTTTCATATCAAATGTGCATGATACAACATTTGTAAGCATTAAGTTGGTCTCGTATTTTCTTTTAAATTAATCGTGAAAACCACTTTGGGTTAGTTTCTCGAACTTGCGCGGTTGACAATTTGTCACATAATTTTGCGTTAATTTTTTTCGAGAATTTGGCCGTGTTACTCGTAAGAACGTGAATGTCATACATACATACAAGTATGCAAAATAATTTTGAAGAAGCGAAACTCGATATCCGTCCATTACCGGTTTTGAGGTGAATAGTATTTTATAACCGGGTACAATGACTGGGTATATGTATTGAGCGATTCTAAAGCCTTGAAAATCGCACTATTTCGCTCGTACGAAGTATTACCTTAATTAATTTTGCAAAGATTACATTGGATCTTTGAACAACAAACTCTTTGAATGTCTCAAAATCTAACCAAGCGGTATGTTACTTAGAAAAAAATTGTAACTGGTAGATGTGTAAAACAGATTCTAGACACAATCAAAAGAGACAAAAGTGCCTAAAATGAGTCTAGTCAGGTGATGGTCATTTCAGTTCTGATTTTTAGATAGAAGCATGAAAGTTATTTCATGTCAATATTTGTTTTATAATGCAGAGTTGAACCTAAATTGATAATGAAGGAAAATCATTTTAATTCAAAGGTGCATTTCAAATACATACATCCATACATCCTTATCATTTATTAAGTATTGAATGTTATGTAACCTAATGTTAAAAAAATGTAACTAGCAAGTGGTCTAAATAGTTCTCAAATACCAAGTAATTATGCTTTTAGTTCAATTATCAATTATTTAATGTATGCCTTAAATACATAGCATAAATATTAATCTCCATATTTCTATAAAAGTCGTCCACGTTCCAAGACAGGAGGAAAAAAAAATTTAAGTATTTTTTCGACACCATTTTATAAGTGAACTAAACTTCTATTTGCTGATAAGTGGTCGGGCTGTTAACGTTTTTGATGTATACCTCGTATGTACTATCACGGAAACGCATATCTGAACACCGTAACGGCAACGTAAGGACTATTCCTGCTTGCAGTGCTCTGCCGCTATAGTAACGCTTAAATCAAAACGGCTGAATAAACCACCAGATCATGTGGAAGTTTTTTTTTTTAACGTGTATTGTTTGATTGTATGGTTGAGGTGCAACTGCAATTTATTGTTAATCATTTTAGTATAGCACTATGTAATCGTGAACATTGAAATATGATCTGCTTAATAACCTTACAAATCCTCTTTTAAAGTTGCGGGGTAGGTTAAATAAAAACGAGCGAGCCTTACAGTAGCCGCATATGATGTGTGACTCTGACATCTTAGCTGACAGTACCAACCTCTCGGCAATTGAGTTAGTACCATCTGATGGCCAACTCTAGCACCGCGCGCGCTCCCCCGGCATCCTGTTACACACTTCCGTCCCTTTTCATGGAATCACTCCCACAAATTGCAAGAAAGCGAGAGGAAATATGCTACACATCAACTATCGCTACATTTCTGTTTTTTTTTTGTAAACTTTATTTTTTTTGCAGTTACAATGTGTTTTATCTTTATGTACAAAACTTTATAGGTATACGTTGAAAGTTAACTCTCTCTGTGTGTGATCGTGTGATCCATACGGATTATTGTTAGTGGACGAGGTGCTGTATCTGAATGCGTTAGTTACAAGATTTTGTTTCATTTTATACTGTAACTGTGTTGTGTTAGACCAAGAATTTCTGTGTTTTCTTTTAAAAATAAAGTTAGATTTTGTAACTACCAATAATTATTTTTATTTAAATGATAATGATAAATCCTTATTTCCTTTGTATTATAAATTCGAAAGTCTGTCTGTCTGTATGTTACCTTTCCACGCATAAACCCCAGCAGGCGTAGCATGACGCATTCTATCTCTACGAAGAATAGACATAGCTTTTTCTATACAAAGTGTCATTTCGTTTCTTCATTTTTGACATCGCACTGTAGAAATCCTTCTACAATCTGTCATTTTGTCTTTCATTTCTAACGATCTTTGTCTACGTCTTTTTACATGTAGACTATTTCGGAAGAAAGTTTTCTATCCTTACTGTCAAAATCACACTGACAACTGACATTTTCTAAGATATTGAAGCCAACTTAAATTATAAATAGTCGGATTATGTAAAAGAGTGAATTTCGTAAGAAGTGCAGTTGACTCTTTCTACTTTGCTGCCGTCGTACTGTCTACACGAAACGTGATTTTTGTCTACTCTTCCGTCGACAAAACGGTGCTCATGCTACGCCTGCTGAACGGATTTCGATATTTGGCAAGGACATAGATGGCATCCTGGGGAAGGACATATGCTACTTTTGTTTCAAAAAGAATCCTATCCAGGGGGTCATATAGGGGATGAAAGTTTGTATATAAAACCCAGCATTTCTTAGCTATCCCGGTACTGCCCGGTAGTACGTTCCCGTGGGACGATATCCGACATCTACTCGGGCAAAAGCTAGTCATACATAATGTAGGTACCTATTTATTCATTTATTTTCAAATGAATCAGACTAGGAAACAGCACAAACAAACTTAGAAGATAGAGAAAGTATCAGACGCGTTTCAGTGAAATATTTTTCACTTAGTCGCTTTTTTGAAGCCCGTTGTTTTTCATTGCAAAATTACTTTTTTTTCTTATTCTTCACCCTCTTACGAGACCAAAAGAGAAAGGCCTGTATTTCACCCATAACAAGTTAGCTTTAACAATATTATCTAGATGCTAGATTAGCAAACCCGATCACTTGTTACCGAGAATTGCACAAAATATTGCAGATGTCGTGCACTTCTTATTTTAGTTATAACAGCGTTAGCGGTTGCAGGTGCAGGGGCCATTGGAGCAGCGATTTGAAACGTCGCGTACGCATTACGGTCGATATTACTATAATAGTATGTGGAACTTGCCGGTGGCCTGGCCGTGCCCCCTTGGGGTTTCGAGGTATTTGTTTTATTTTTAGTTGGAATGAGGTAATGACTTGGATCAAGGTTTTAGATTAGTGTTTGTTTGGTTTGATTAGATTAGTGTTTGTTTGGTAGTGCAGTTATAACGATACTGGTTCCAAAAGTCAAGGGTTAGAAGTAGGTAGGTAACCTTTTAGAGCAAAAATAGATCGGTTGGTGGCTGAGCAATTGGCTTCTGCACTACAGGTCTTGAGTTTGATTCCCGTACGGAACAATTATTTGTATGTCCTACCATATCATTCCGGTGAAATGAAATTAAATGAAATGAAACTTTCATTTCATTTTTCCAGTCCTCCAGTGATTGTCTGGACGGTATAGGTACACTAGCACTTTTCCGGTGATAGACCAAATGCCAGTCAAACTTTTTATATATTTTGTTCTATGTAAATAGGTACCTACCTTTTTTTTTTTGAGGGTGCGAAATCATCCAAGTTTCGCCTCCGAAGGAGGTGACTGCTTCCCATGCCCTCTCGCTCCGTACCATGGCCGTACCTGCCCAATCTAGGGGGTCCAGACGCCTCCTGCCGGAGGCTCTACGCGGGGGTCGTGCTGTCCACCATGGCCCTTTACGGGGCACCGGTGCGGGCGCGTTCCCTTAGGCTGCGGCCAGCCCGCCGGTTGAACGCGTCCCAAAGGGTCATGGCCATTCGGCTGGCCCGGGGATACCGCACGATCTCCCGTGAGGCGGCGAGCCTCCTTGCCGGATTACCGCTATGGGATCTGGAGGCGAAATAGGTACCTACCTACCTACATAACAAATTTTTAGGTATCTCGCACATACTAATTACTATGGCCATGCACAGATGCGCCCATCCGTTGCATCAGTAAGTTATCGATCTTCTGGTATAACAGTATCTATTTTTCATCCGTTTTTAAACGGTTAGCTAAATGGCCCGCCGGAACCTTTTTTAGAGTGTTTCTAATTTAAAGATCTTTTTTTTTTCAATATTGTCCAACTGTCAATTTTATCCTAGGTATTGTATTCAGTGCCTAGATATAAATCTGAAAGTGTCTTTGAAGTCTTAATTAAAGATTTCAAATAGGTAACTATTTCTAATAAGGTTACCTCCAATACGGAATGTCTCGCAGGCTGTCTACCATAGACCCAATGTACCTAATGTGTGTATGAGGGGCTCATGCGGGGGTAATACCTTATTGGTTTTGGGAATAGCGGTATGTACAAGGTAATAGTTTAATTTCTATCTAACTAATATTATAAACGTGAAAGTTTGTAAGTATGGATGGATGGATGTTTGTTACTGTTTCACGTAAAAACAACTGAATAGACTTGGATGAAATTTGGCAAACAGATAGTTTATAACGTGGATTAACACATAGAATACTTTTTATCCCGATATTCCCACGGGATCGAGACTCACGCGGGTGAAACCGCTAAAGCTGTCTTTGCCTATTTATTCAGGATTCAGGCATTCTGGAATTCAGTCACAGCTTTTCAAGTCGGGTGACCTATTTAGGTAAGAGAGTACCTACTTACTGGTGCGGTGATGCGGTTTCTACCAGAGACCGCGCATTCGATAGTTACAGTGACCTCCCAAAGTTGGTATATCAATAAAATTGTAGGTATGATAGGTACTTACCTACCGTCCTAAACGATTATTTTCACAATCTATTCATAAATGAGGAAGCCTACTAAATCTAACGCCATTTGGTAGGTACTTTCAGAAACGTGAAAAATAATCATTAAACAATACTTTTGAGGGCACGTTTGACATCTTTACAAACTTAACAACACTCTGACACAATAAAACCACCTTTATTTCCGTTCAATAAGGTGGTTATCGATTATCAGAGCATTGTTAAGCAACGGTTTGTCACGGCGTTAGTCAATCACGTGACGAAGTTGGTCAATTTTTTATGAAACATGTTCCGTCAGATCCGCGCGTGATCCCTTGACCGTCGAAGGATGAAGTAAGATGGGCAGGTTCTGTTCTGTTTCTCTGTTCGAGTGTTAGGTAAGGTTAGTTATAGGCTCGTGGATCGATGAAATGGCTCTTAGATCGATTGACCTATGAGGTCGAGGAAGGTAATTCGGGGATATTGTCGACTAGGGCTCATTCGAGATTGAAAAGTGACACTCTTTCTAAACTTCAAAATTTCTAGCAGCTGTCAGTGGCAGTAGAAATCTGAAAAACTAGAAATACAGTACTTAGTCTGAGGAGTTGTTTTCCCCATTAAATTGAATCAAAATTATATCATCTAAGCCACCACCACAATCCTTTCCCCTTACTAATCCCTATTAGTGACTATTAGCTTATAGCCCTGGCCTAAGCCTACCTACTGACTAAACGATACTTGGAACCCATGGAAGATTAGCACCATGGGTAAGTAATCGGTAGGAGTCCGAATAATCGAAGTCGGTGAATCTTTGTTTTTCCTGGGACGGAAAGTATCGTCAAACAACGATTGCCGTCGATGTAAATAAATAAAAATATCTAAGTAGTTACTGTTTTGAGGAAATAACGTGACCGTAAAATTGAGATTTCTTATAAGTCATTAATTTAATTCTGCTAGGAACAGAAATTTCTGTCCAAATTATATTTTTATTTCAATACTAGCTGCCCCGCTCCGGCTTCGCACGAGTAGCACTAAGTACCTACCCTACCTACTCTACCTACCCTACCTACCCTACCTACCCTACCTACCCTACCTACCCTACCTACCCTACCTACCCTACCTACCCTACCTACCCTACCTACCCTACCTACCCTACCTACCCTACCTACCCTACCTACCCTACCTACCCTACCTACCCTACCTACCCTACCTACCCTACCTACCCTACCTACCCTACCTACCCTACCTACCCTACCTACCCTACCTACCCTACCTACCCTACCTACCCTACCTACCCTACCTACCCTACCTACACCTACTTTACGTTTAAACCTTCCCTTGAGGATAACGAACACAACAAAAAAAGAATTGGCCAAATTGGTCCAGGCGTTGTTGAGTTATCCGCTTACTAACACATTTTGCGATTCATTTTTATATCTCGTAGAAAAATCATTTTTAGTTTAGTTTCTAATGCAATTTCGTGCAGTCGTTTAGGTCTAAATCAAGAAAATGTCGCAATAAAAAAATATCAAATAATAATGCGGAATCCATTTTAGATGTTTCAGACCTTTCTTTTTTGTCTGCAATCTAGTCGACACTCTTTCTGGGTAAAAATATACAGTGAAAATTTAGGTGAAGTGAGTTTTCACGGTGAGGTGTTTACAGATAGACTGGCTTTCAGTGCCGGAAGTAAAGATGGGGTAGGCGCCGCATAGGACAACTTTTGCGGACACTGAATGAAGTTTAAATGTTATTACGTCCAAGGGCGTTTACTGTCCACGAAAGTGTTAAGTACTGAATTTTCGGTAAGTATTTATTTCAAAAGGACGTGCTCAGTTTTACGCGCTTATCATATAATTTATAACTAGGTACTTAAATAGTAAATACCTACCTATCGCATCTTAATGAAACTTCCGCGGTACTGTAGCGCGTCAAGCATGTTCGCTGAAGCGGGAGTGCCGACTTTTATGCCATTATTCGATCGCGCATAGCGTCGTTTTCAAGCAGTTTGCGAAAATCAACGAATCAACTGTTGAGGGTCGTTAGTGAGGATTGGAGCAGTCCGATCCACAGGTATTGGCGAAGTCCATAGGAGTGCTAACAGAAGATAAAGTTCAGTCTTAATGGTAATATGTGATAATATGGAATTTTGAACTTTAATTTTAACCAATTTTGAATTTTAATGTATGAATGACCCAATGAATTGTAATGTACCTACTTATTTTATTTGAATGTCAGTGAATGGAGGAATGGTGTGAATGGACTTGGTGCCTTAAAATTAAATAAATAAATAAATGCTGTTTTATGAAAACAATCGCCGAACATTCGATTTTGGAACTAAATGAGCTTGAGTGATCGAATGCAGCCAGCCGGAGACATTTTTCTACCAGCCTGCGTGATGTAAGGTTCCCTTTTGTAGACAATCTTTACAAGAGCTACGCCCACTCTTGAATGAAAGGACCGACACGTAGTCCTGTTTCCGAATTCCTATGTAAGATAATTTACCTAAAGCCAGAAATAAAAATTGTCTATTGTACCTACGTCCCTTGCAAGAGAAGGCTTCTCAAACTCAAACCATTTATTTCAATTAAACCATTTACAGGCACTTTTGAATTGTCAAGGAGTAGGTTAGTCAGAAATATGAAGCTAGTTGCTCATTCCAAAGCGTAGTAGGTACCTATGGAGAAGAACGGGCAAGAAACTCCACGGACACTCTTTTAAATCAAAATATTGTTACAATATATGGGTTACATCATTCATGTTGAAATTATACATGTGAGAACAATGTAGAAAGCACGTTAAAAGCGTCCGCAATTATAACATACAAACAATTCAAAAATTAAAATAAGCCATGGCAGCTAAGAGATAACCAGTCACAACGGCGGCGGCGCCCGTTTACGAACATGACGCATGGTCGCTTTAGTCAGGACTTCAGGACGGACGACTCGCGGTAAGCTGACAGTACGTCTACTTACAATACATAGTCTAAAATAATCTAGATATGTAAGTAATAGGTCTTTACCTATGAAATTGCCGTTCTGCAGTACTGGCCATTTCAAATCAAAATAATTTTTAAATAAATAAAATAAATAAATAAATCATCATTTATTTCAGATTCATCCTATGATTACATCCATATTTGTTAGTAAAGTTACGAGCTTACAAACTAGTGTTAGTATAAATAATGGTTATTTAAAACATTTGAAAATTAAGTGGCATGTCCGGCTGGACTTCCCGATGATGGCGGCAAATAACTAAACGACTGCGTGCAGCCGTATCCAACGCGCCAGCATCGGAGAGTCCCACCGGAGTCGGAGAGTCCCATTTTTGTTTGGCTAAGAATTCTAATTTCAAATTAATTTTATTTTAAAAACATGGAATTCTTTTTTCAAAAGAAGTCATTTGTTTAATGATTAGTGTTACATTTTCATCGCATTTCAATCTTTTTCGTCATCATGGATACGTTAAAAATTCGAGTAATTATGGAATATGAGTACCGTCGTGGCAGCAACGCGGCACAAGCGGCACGCAATATCAACGACGTTTACGGAGCTAACACTACAAACCAACGCACCACCTGTTATTGGTTTGTTCGCTTCCGTTCTGGAAATTTCGACCTGAAAAATGAACCTCGCGGTCGTCCGAAGACTTTGGTCGACAATGACGAATTAAAGGCGATTGTGGAAGCTGATGATACACAATCTACGGCTGAATTAGCAGCAGCTTTCGACGTTAGCGTCAAAACAATATTGGTCCATTTGCGTCAAATTGGTAAGGTAAAAAAGCTTGACAAATGGGTGCCCCACGAACTCCAATGATCGCCAGCGCGAAGTACGCGTCGAGGCGTGCCTTGCACTGCTCAACAGACACACAAATGAAGGAATTTTGAACCGCATTGTTACCTGCGATGAAAAATGGATTCTGTTTGATAACCGCAAGCGCTCAGCAAGTTGGTTGGATCCTGGTTCAGTACCTAAACAATGCTCTAAACGAAAACTTACCCCTAGAAAAGTGATGGTCACTGTTTGGTGGTCTAGCGCCGGTGTGATTCATCACAGCTTCTTACCAAACGGGGTGAGCATTACTGCAGATGTGTACTGTGAAGAACTGAACACAATGATGGAGAAGCTGGCACATCTCCAACCAGCATTGGTCAATCGCTCGTCTCCGCTGCTCCTGCACGACAACGCGCGACCTCATACTGCACAGCAGACGGTCTCCAAGTTGCAAGAACTGGGGTTGGAAGCTCTCCGTCATCCGCCCTACTCACCAGACCTTGCGTCTACAGACTACTACTTTTTCCAGAATTTGGATAACTTCTTGGCGGGAAAAAAATTCAATACCCGAGAGGCAGTACAAAATGCCTTTGAAGAATTTGTTGCCTCCCGTCCAGCTGATTTCTTTAAGAAGGGCATCAATAAACTGCCACTGCGTTGGCAAAGATGCATTGATTGCATGGGTGATTACTTCGATTAATACAAATAAAAAATACATGAAAAAAATTCGTTTAAATTTTTTCATACAAAACCTTACCTATGAAATTGCTTCATAGGTAAAGTAATATTTGGCTATATTCATAGTTTTAGTAGTTTCCGTTCGATTCAGTTTTTTTCGGGTTTCACCTCGGTTCAGAAAGCGAGGCGGACCTGAAAAAAGTTGTTCATAAGTTTCGGTCATTTAAAGAAAATCATTGAGATCATAGTGGCACTAATATGGTGCTGGCTGTTTAGGTAAACTTAGAACTGTAACAGAAATCAGAATGACAGATTCATCGACCTCTCTTTCCACATTAATAGGTAAGTTTAAGTGTGGAACATGCAGCATGACTGTCTGTTTGTTTTGGGAAGTTAGATCTTTCAGTTCACCTGAAAAAAGCATGTTATCATTAAGTTATTAATTAGGTACCTATAGACCAGCGTCAAGAAACCTTTTAAAACCGTTTTACCTTTTACTACCATAAGTGGTAACCACTCATTATCAGCCTACAGCGCAGCAGTCCACAGACTGTTGAATGCGATGATCGATCTTACACTATTGTTTTAATTAAACCCAATTATTTGAGACTACCTCGTTGGTTTAGTGGCGCAAGCGCTTCTGATGAGCATGAGGTCCTGGGTTCGATTCGCGGGTCAGGCAAATTGTTATTGGGTTTTTCCATAAGGAATGTCTCAGTAACAGCCCGGAGTCTGGATTTCTGCCGGTTGATGGCAAGAGGCTCGTTCCATATTACATGGGACTTGAACATAACTGATGAAATGTGGGTGCGACTGCGTACTATAGCCACTATAGGTAGTTACACCATCCCTTCGGGAAATATAAGCGTGATTTTATATAATTTTAGGCAGGCAAGAGCGACCACTGCAAGAACTCTCCCAATCAGTGGCAATGAGCCCATTGGTGGCAGTTGGTTGCGTTGCATTTAAAAACAATCATATCATCGATTTGAAAACTTAATGTCCACAACAATGAACACCGAATCACAAATAATGAATACAGATAATCAAATCGCAAATAAAGCTTCGATTCATATCGAACTACATTATTTGTAAGAACGTAACGGTAAGTATACTACAGTGCGCTGGGTCAAGGTTGCAGCGTGCGTACTTTCGCCTCGGTTAACGTTTTTGTGATAAAAAGTGGTATACTGACTGTCAGGGCCTGATGTCAAGTTAGGTGGCAGTTTGTGGTTTTTATGAGCTTGTAAGTATTGCTTTTTTTTCAACTAAGTTGCTTAAACTGTGACAGGCACCTACAGGTAGATTTTCTAAATTAGCCTTACCTTGTTACTCTTTATAAAGTTATAACATCAGATAACTGCCAGTGTGAAGTCCCGTCGAAATCGGTCCAGTCGTTTCGGAGATTAGCTGGAACAAACAGACAAGTTAGTACTGTACTTTCCTAAGCATTTGGTAAAAAGCTGTTATTTTGACATTAGGTACATACAGTCAGTTCAATTTTATTTATTTGCATGCACGCGAAACGTAGCTGTACACTCACAAGTTTAAGTAAACATATTCATACCTAAGTATTAATCATTCTGCTCTATATTTTAACCCCTTACGACATTGACCAGAAAGTTCCTTTATTTTGAAAGCTTTCGAAATCCAATCAGGTTTCCAAAACGACAGGTCTTTTGTAAATAAGTAAATAATTAAATGGCATCAAGGTGACAGACAATGTGCTTTCAATCATATCTTATTTGCCTTGGAAACAAAAAACTTCTTGAATAGGTACAATATATAAATTAATATGCAAGCCATTGCTAGGCTCATAGCAACAGTCGACAATGACAACACTGCTGAAAGGTAAGAACTTACGTCAGCTGTTCCCTACATTTTGACGAGTTTTATATTTAGTAACCTATTCCTCTTAATATTCCTCAAAAGTCATTAAAAACTCTGTAAGTAATCGATACGTGTTCACCTCTCAACGAGGCATCCTCAGGATGACGATTGACCAGTCGCAAACCAGAACCACGCCGAGCGCAGAGCCAGCAGCAGCAGCAGTTTTTTATGACTTTTGAGGAATAGTTAGCGGAATAGGTTACTAAATATGTATAACTACGCCTATTGTATTTTAAAATGGATTTCCACAGTCACGCCTGAATCAATGAGCTATATAAGCGAACATAAATGTAGGCAACAGTTGATTTTTTTTTGTAGTTTTTTTGGGGATATTCTTCTAAAAAGAGTGAAAGATTAAGTACATCTTTTCCTGAAGATGAGCTAACACAGCTTCTGTTTACAGGCGTCTTATTGTGTCGAAGTGCGCTATCAAACCGAGTTTCGATTATAGGCTATTGACACTTTAAATAATAGTTTTACATAACTAAATAAAGACTCAATTTCGGTAACTAAACAAACAGCTTTCCTAATTCACGACCTGAACAATTATCATCATGTTTAGTTATCACGACTGCTCACAGATAGGCTTTCGAATGTCTTTAACAGTCTTCACAGTTGATTAGTTGTGATTGTGTTCATTCACAGGTTTTCTTTTGTACCTTTTGGCTCCGCGAAAGAAGGCTTCGCAAAATTCTTGGATATTGTGAAAATTAGGAAGGTTCTTTTGTATGATTTGGGCTAGACTTCTAATTCTAATAAGTACAATACAAAAGCCGCTATGGGCTAGGTATACCTACTTGTTTTTATTTGTCTGCAATTTATTATTGTTTTTAGTGACTAGCAAACCACTACTCCTGAACTTTGAGCCCTGTCTATCCTATTATAACTGCCCGGTTGGTCTCCTCGCAGCGGGGGGTCCTGGGTTCCTGTTATTGGATTTTTCCATTAGGAATTTCTTAGTAACAGCCCGGAGTTTTGAAGGTTGCGGTGTGATACCCCCGTGTCTCGGTGGTCCTGCGTTCTGCGATCTGTCTGCGGTCGTGTCGGATTGCCGTCCCATCGGACTATGGGTGAGAGTGAGGGAAGAGAGAGTGCACCTGTGTCTGCGCTTTATAATGTCTCCCGCGCCGAAGGCTAGTCTCCGTTGAGATTGGCCGCCATCGCCGAAATACAGTCTGGAGGACTATATCCTATCATGCATGGAAGAGGTAGAGGCTTGCACCTTGTCAAATTCATACAATAAACTGACATTAGTTTTTTCCGATTTGATTCTAGTATGATTTTCCCTAAGATTTATAGTTACAGGTTATACCATACCTAACTCCAGCACCCGTAGCATGACCACCGTAGAAATGGGTTTTGTCGACGGAAGAATAGACAAAATGACAGATTGAGATTGTTTATCTGTCATTTTGTCTATTCTTCCGGTACAGGCGTTTCTAGGCTTGGAAGACAGTTTTCTAGGTTTTAGCGCTACTTGGGAGACATGGATGGACCACAGTAATGGCTTGACTCCAAACATACAGTACCCCCTTTTTGAAGTACTCAGAACAGCAAATGCAATAAGGAAAGCATGCACTGCAAGTCAATGATATGCTACATTTGGTGCTAATTTTCCGCCACCCAATGAATCATACCTGGCCTGTGCATAGATCAAGAAGCAAACTCAATGAAACATAAGTTAACCATGTAACTACTTTACTTGCATGAAGATGTTATTTACTTTGCATAATATTCTTTACATAAGGAGATATTATGTTACTTCCTTTCAAACTCCTTCCATCATAATACCTAATATTTGTGAAAATGTATAATTTTCGTGTTCCTTCATTATAGGTATAAAATCTATCGAATTTGACAGTTATGGACGTTATAATTGATGCAGTAACCCACGCTTCGATAAATACCTATACGATATCGATACGTTACTGTAGTGCTCATAAACAAGAGCGGCACGTTTCCAACGGCAGGGGCAACTGCAGCCGCCGACGACGAGAGTCGCGGCATCGTGCCGCAGGTGTATTAGAGCATTACACAAAATACTTAACTAATAGGACCCTATTGAAAAAGAATATCCAATTAAATGCCTTAAAACCTACCTACCCTTACCCTTATTAAATAAACATTACGCCATAATGCGCCCTTTAATTATATAGAGATATAGGTATAGAAATATGTACGCAATACCTGTTGTTTCTATAGGCCTACAATTTCGTTGACCGATTGATAATTTGTTATTATTTGTGTCTAAGCTTTGATACAATACAACTTGGAAGAGGTATTTTTAGGAAACTTTAAATACTTAGGTAAGTAGACTACCTCTCCCTAGTTCTGCATCTCCACTTTCCGGATCCACTCTGTCCCAGCCACGCTAAGTTACGTTGGGTGATGCCATTGTCCACCAGTGGATTGCATTAGGATGAGTCTTCGATATAGTCCCATATAAGAATATTATTTGCATTTTCTCTAATCATGAGTAAAAATGTTACAAGGGGTTAATTTTTCGTAGGACATTCAATGGAACGTAATGCGGTGGTCTGTTTCCAGAATTGGGATTGAAAGACTTTTATGTTGTTTTCACAACTTGTCTTCTAATGAATTATAGTTTCTAGTGACGATCTCAAGAGCATTTAATACATCGCGTTTTTAGTACTGTTGCAAATGTTATTACTGATCGCCTGGAAACACGCAACGGGGCGCGCTGAAATATAGCAAATATAGCAACTCGCTGTAGATGCAAATGTAGGTAGGTATGTGCGCAGTTGAATGCAAATTGAATCAATCATATTGGTTTATAAATTGGGGAAGACAGCTTGGTAAAGAATATTGCTGAACTGGAGTAGGAGTACACTAACAGGAAACTGTGGAGGTTGGGATTTTGGGGGCTGACTTTTGGAAAAACATCGTGAAGAAACCCATAAAGTATATACATACACTTAAGTCCAAAAGCCGTTTTGAGCAAGCGTGCTAATTAATTCGTGCCTTCTCTATAAGAGAAGAGGCTTATGCCCTACCTTCGCCAGGCCTATTTCTTTGGGTAGGTAGTGTAGGTACGTAGGCACCAAGTCTAGCTCGGAGGCTCACTATTTTCCGTATTCTTGCAAAGTCTATTTCTAATTCTCTAACAATACAAGTTCCATGCTCCATTTGACAAACTAATTTAAATTTTTGTTGCCTAAAAAGGAAAAACATTATGGTCAATGGCGCGAAAATCTGCGAACCTATTATAGTAGGCTTTCGCTGCTAAATTGGGGAAAAAGAATAACAAGAATGATACCTAATTATCTACTTAACTATCTAATTATTAGGTAATTAGACGATTTAGGATAAGTTTTTGGATTGGCCGGTAGAAAACGTAATAAAATGAGGTGAATATACGGAAAAAACTATCTAAGGGAACTATTGGCAAGGAACATAGGATAACAGTGAGTACCTAAGTATACAGGGTGTAAGGGACAGCCCTCCGCAAATTAACAGGGGGTGCATTCAGCTCCTTATTTTGAATGATATTCCACCGGAAATTTTCTCAGGAAAGTGTTCATTTTTTTATCGTTTTTTCTGTTACTATTCCTTTATTTCAATTTAAAATTACATTCTCTGTACGCAGCACTCCATTTATGTAAATAAAACAGCTAAAATAAAAAAAACAGCAATGGATGTTTAAATACTCGAGCGCGCCTTCCCCGACACGGGGAGTTACGGGGTTTTGCCGCGGTAGCGATACATTGCGCGTGAGGTAATATTACAAATCAGGATTCCCATAACGTTTCTGAAATAATTTCATGTACCGGTCGTCTTAGTATGATATGCTGAATTCATACCATCAGTCTGCGGAGGGCTGTCCCTTACACCCTGTATGGTTAATAGAGCAAGTAGAACCGTAAAGCCTCTGCTGCGTCATCATTATCATCTCAGCCGATGGCGCCACTATCGATCGGTCCTGTTTCTTTCGTCCGTTCTCTACGAATCTCCTATTTTCTAATTTGATCACGCAGGGAAACTCTCGATTATTCAAAGACCTCTCCGTTGCCCTTTGGGTGACTTTCAGCCTTTTATGCTCAGTTACATACCCTTAAATACTGCAAGACAGAACTGTAAAACTTGCTCTTACATACAAAAATAAAAGTACTTCAAAGACTTTTGTAACAAACGACATTTTATTTCTATAAGGCACATAAGATGGAAAGGTCTCACCTGGCTCTGCCCTTTCTCCAGCTGATGATAATCCTAAACTCTCTTCTGACTGTTCAGAATTGCATTACAATCTTAACTAAATGCAAGCAACACCTGGGGTCAGTATTGCATGTGATTGACCAAACATTATGACATGGTGACGGGCGTGCCTCCGCCGCAGTTAGCACAATGATATAATTTGTTTTTCTCCACTTTGCACCCCAAGATTTTGCGCGAAACTGTTACGGATAACCTAAGAGGGGATAATACCTACTTACCTACATATTATCTTATGAGGATTTAACTGCCCATTTAACTGTCTATAAAAGTGACAGTAAAGTTTGGAAATGTATGAAAAGGAGCTTTTCAGGGCATTTCATGAAACAAATATATTATTCTAATATCCCTTTTTCAAAAATTACATTTCTATCCGTGAATGGACGACGACACAGACGACATGTAAAATTGCTGCTAGATAGGCACCTACTCATTTATTATTTGAGTAGTAAAGTAAGGTAACGTAGTTTACATTTATGTACTTATTTCAATTATCATGCTATGCAACCTAAGTATGAGCCTTCATAAGTAAAAGCTCTGTATATTTGCACTAAAGCAATGCAATATATTCACATGGTGATCATGTCAGAAGTGTGACATTGTAAGTACTGCCCTTGTTGCCCTACCGATATGGGATTCACTTCGGTACATACATAGGTATCGGCTGTTCCGAGAACAAAACACCGGAGCTGCTCATTAAAAAAAAAAATTCAAGCACGTGCTGCATTTTCTTTAGGCCTAAGAGTTATATTTTGTGTTTTTCCTTCAACTGTAACACCAAACACGATAATTTTAAGATGCTGTACAGCTCCAATTTCCAACTAAACAATAGCGCACCTTTCTTCATCTTTTTCCAACTCGCCGCTCTATACAAATCCTCGAGACCGCTGGTCTTTCGCTCCGTAGAGTAATCACTATAAATACAAGTGGTTTCTGTCCGAGAGTACATTGCCTCACAGTCCGCACCGCGGGGCCTACCTACCCCCCGACCTAAACCGAAATATATCAAACGTTTGTGAAAGTATTGGAAGGTATTAAAGTGAATTTAGTGCTTGATTTTATTAGCATTCTTTTTTTAGATTTTTTTGGAGTGAATTGTGTTAAAAAATAGGTTTAGGCTAGATTTTTTGTACTTTTAAAATATTTTTATCTTATTAATTATTGTGTTAAATATTTTTTTTCATTTGTAAATTAAATTCTTAAATAAAATTCTTAAATTTTAAGCGCTTTTTTTAAAAATTGCTGAATTGGAGATTAAAAAATAGCTTTAAAATATTATATATGAGTGTTAATTAAATTCACGAACGGTGCTATTTCAGTTCGACTGTAGCGAAAATGAAGACCTATACAGCTGTTTTATTATGCATGGGTAAGCATTAATAACTTAATTTTTATCAATTAAACCTGTAAGTTAATAAAAAAGTTTATAAGTGACATAAATAAAATCATTACACAACTTAATGCTAAACAATTAAAAAGAAATACCTACTAAAAATAAATGACATTTACAAGATCTATATTTTTCTAAATTACATTTTATTTACTTAATTTAACATTATACACACTATTCCATCTCATCGAATACTTTAAAATATTATTCTATGGTTAGAAAAACAAATTAAAGAGAGACATCTATTTTCCCTTACCACTAAGTATTTTATATTGTCCCTGGCTCTCCTCCTATTGCTTGCATAAACTCAAGCCTTCTTCCAACAGGGGTAGGCAGTAACTCCTCCCATTAATGCCTGTTCAGTACTACTATCTAGAAATGAAATGAAATGAAATTGTTTATTCTGTAAATAGGATATTGGAATCACTTTTACACGTCATATTAAAAAGTTGTAAAAATAAGCTAGATGAGGTCGGCGTTTCCTATCTGACTACTCTGAGAAGAAAGGCCGAAACAAACTCAGAGGTCACCGTCTCCTTTAAAGTCCAGACATAATCTTGGTCAGGCCATATGAGGACCATGTAGATGAGAGTCTGAAATGGTCTTTTGAGGAAAGAACCACACAGATTTGAGTGGACCTGTCCAGTCAGTGCAAGCATTTGTCAGTAATAGTGGAGCTCAACTCAGAACTTAAGGAGCTCAACGACTCGACGAACAATACCAAAGAAAGGACGTTTGGGTAGGTCGCATAAAGTTCTCAAATTGCCAGACCTTCGCTAAAACTAACAGAACGAAAAATAAATATCCACATAGTCCTCACATTCACAATAAAACAATACTTATAAGTAATCATCATAGGTAGAGGTACCTGCCTAGATACTTTCATTCAACAACTTTGTAACAAGATCATCACGAACTTCATGAAAATCTGAATCAATCATGTGTTTACTAAAAAATCACCTCGCCCGCAAACCAATACATAACAATGCAAAAAAGTGCAATTATATCCGTTTCCGTTTAGCTTTTCCATGTAAACTAATCGAAATAATGTTACAGTGCGATGAGTTTTTAGTGTCTGAATCTGAACTGAAATTTAAAAATCCTTTTGTTCCTCAATTTTCATGAGATAGTTACTTAATCTATTGCCAAGGTCCCGGTATCCCTTTCGGACTTTCCCGCAACCCTGGCAGGCATCGGTCCTAGCGGACCCCGCCAATTGTGCTGACATCTCTTTGAGGCGGCCGTGGAACACGACGCGCCGTCGACCTGGGCCTGGTCCTTGTCGGACGGCGAGCTACCCATTGCTCGCCGCCAGCAAGCCCGCGCCTATGGTATATGGTATTCAATTGACTATCGAATCCTTTTTGGGTTTATTGGTCTTCTCTATTGTATCAAAGACAAGTGACAATCGCTTCGAAAGCGTTTCGTATTTCTACAACGACTTTCAGCAGGATTGACATAAGCTTTTCGATAGCTTATTTGCCTTTTCCATCACCGTTATCGCTGATAGAATGCCACTTTCTCTAGGGCCTCTGGGATCTCGCAAATAAACTGCACATGCTTGTCCCCCAGCATGATTTCATGTTTCTTGTCTCTAAGAAGTAGGCAATTTCGTTATTTCTCTAAGGAACTAATTTCTAAGTAACCGTTTATCTAAGGTAAGCTTTAAGGCCCGTTTACACGACACGGTTTCTGTACAATAATCGTGTGAGCTTGTAAATGGGCGACAACAACGCCGCCGCCGCCCGCCGTGCCCTATTGCCGCCGCGTCTGTCATCAAGCTTCCATAGTTATCCATACAAGTCTGACGACCGTGTCTACACATGGCGAATCAACCATAGTATTTCAGGGCTAGAAAAACGATTGTGTACAACGAACCATGACAAATGCTTGCACTGACTGGACAGGTCCACTCAAATCTGTGTGGTTCTTTCCTCAAAAGACCATTTCAGACTCTTACCTACATGGTCCTCATATGGCCTGACCAAGATTATGTCTGGACTTTAAAGGAGACGGTGACCTCTGAGTTTGTTTCGGCCTTTCTTCTCAGAGTAGTCAAATAGGTAACGCCGACCTCATCTAGCTTATTTTTACAACTTTTTAATATGACGTGTAAAAGTGATTCCAATATCCTATTTACAGAATAAACAATTTCATTTCATTTCATTTCAACCTTTTTGTGTCATCAACATGAATCAATATGGAAGGCAGCAAAAAAATACTGAAAAAAAAAATTAATGGAGAAATTCGCAAATACTGCCCTAAAAGTACTTATCAGAAATTAAAAGAAACAAACTGAAACAAATATCAATAACAGTAATTTAATAACAACTCTTTTTACCCCAAAATAAAAAGCATCTAATTAACAAAACCAACAATTGAAACGAATTTAATTACATACAATTATATCACGTTATCGAGTTTATATAACAAACTAACGGAATGTAAATAGTTTCGGGTGTTCGGAAGTTAAACGCAATAAGTTCCTCACGCTAGATCGCTTCAGTTTGTTTCCTCGACGCATGCGCATGAGCACGTTAATAGTTATGAGTTTACTAGTTACGATCGATAATTTATACTTCCACTGTTATCTGGGAAAAGAAATACATGGAAAACTTGTAAAATGGGGTTTCCCGGTTAAGGGAAAGCCAATGTCTCTATTTTTTTTGTTTCCATATTGGAATTTTTTTATGTGCCATGAAATGGCCGTGTATGGGTTTATTGACATACCTACGTCACAAGCACAAAGAACCATATTCATAAAACAAAACTATCTATGTAGAATGTAGGTCTGTGCGGGAATCGAATCTCCACCGTAGTGTAAAAGCTAATCATTGAGTCACTGCGCCAACCGTACCGCAACATTCAATAAGTTAAAAGAATAAAAAAAAATAATGTAAGAAGAGAATTTCTGATAACACGACGCCGACGTTATTAATTGGACAAAATATATTAATTACGATTATTACCGAGTGGATAAATCTGGTTTGAGCGAGTTTCAGTAAATCACTGTTTCTCAACATTTTGTTATCCTTGTCCCAAAAATAGTCCATAAACTTGCATTTAAGTATAATTATACTAAAACATGTTTTTGAGACAATCGTATTAACGCAGATAAAGAGACAGTAGCAACCTCTAGATTTTATTAATTAAGTTAAAAATGCGAAGATCTATCTTGATATTTATGTAAACAAGATTTATGGAAACGAGTTTTGCTGGAACAGTTATGGGAGATTGCAGTTAGGAACCTGACAGAAACGTGGTTGATTTTGAATACCTACCATTAAAATTCATCTTCCAGCACTTTGTCTTATTTTTTTTGAGACAAAAGATCTTTCCTCTTTTTACATAGGTACATCTTGGAGGTCAGATAGGCAGTCGCTCCATGTTTACTGGTATTCAGCTGCATCCGGTTAGCCTGGAAGCCGACCGCAACATAGTTGGAAAAAGGCTAGGCAGATTGATTGACATAGGTACATCTTTACTAGTCGTCATCTTAGTAGTTCGCCTTCTTTCTAGCCATACAATCTTTTACACAATCCATCATCTTTTAATTAAACATTTCATATTCTTAACTAACAGCCCTATTGTTCCAGGCACCCTCTCCTTATCGGCCGCAGCGCCCGTCGCCCGCGACAGCTCCCCCGTCGAGTATGAATACGACTACGACCACTCCTCACAGCAGCAGCAACAGGCACCACAGGCCCAGGATCCTCAAGAATCAGCCAGTCATTACGACGCATACATACAAGACGTCCAGGCAGCAGCCAGCGGTGGCAACGGCGGCAAGAAAGGCTTCAGTCAAGGCAGTGGGCTAAGAACCATCGCCCAAGGTTCAGCTAACCAAGCAAAGACTGCTTTAGGAAACCAAGCTGCTGCTGGCTACCAAGCAGCTTACGTAGCCAAGAACACCCTGGCCCAATCCGCTGCACAAGCTAGTGCGACTGCCCAAGCTGCCCTTGCGGGAAAACAGGTTATCCTGTCAGGATTGGAGCAGCAGGTCAGAGATGCTAAGGTCGGGCTCCAGGGTGAAGAGATGCAGTTGCAGCAGGCTAAGAGAGCCGCGCAAGCTGCTGCCAATGCCGCCCAGCAAGCTATGCACCAGGTACATAACAGTGACTATCTTACTAATGAATGATCGAATATTATACAATAATCCCTAAAAAGATCTAAGGGTTGTTTAGGGAATGTTGTAGTGAGCTTCGTTAAAACCTTCTTGGCGAGAATTTTTAGCAGCTTAATCATTGCAATGGGTCCGTAAATCTGCAAGATACCGGTTCCATTTAGCAACTATTATTATTTGAAATAAAGCGTGCACAAATATTTACAAGCAATAAAAATTACAAGAACATGTGAAATGCTCTTTCCATCAACGGCAGCACAGCGATACCTACTCAAAAAATGCAAATTATTTATAACAATTGCGCAAACTGGTCCAGTACAATACACAATCATTTTGGCAATGAACTAATTTAAAAACCAGAGACCCGCTGTCAGCTTTTTACGACAAAAATAACGCAACGGTGACACTAAAAGTAACTTTTAAAGATAATAAAAACAGCAACGTGACTAACAACGAAATATACAAAAAAGAAGTTGTGCAAATCGGTACAAATGAGTTTTACGAAAAAATAATATAAAACATTGAAGAAAGATATCAGAAAGTCAATTAACATTACGGCCTTACGGAATCGCTCGGTCCACTTGCTTTGGGAAATGAATTGATCGTGTCTATAGGTCTTTTTATTGCAATTATATTAAGTGACAATACAAACATTATTTGGCAGAAATTGGTGAGGCCACTAACTGAATTGTTGACAATTTGGAAGTTAAAAGCCTAGTCAGCCAGTATTAATGGATATTGGAATTGTGCGAAATAGGAAAGAAATAGAACGTAAGATTTAGATCACCGTTTATGTAGAACAAAAGCATTTTTTTACTGTTGTTTGCGTTAACACCTCTTTACACATTTTTTTCCTGTGCATAACATTATCTTCTCAATGGCCTTTAAGATACATTCAGCTTTTATCTTGAATATTAAACGAAATTCAGTAATACTTAATGGAATATGTTTATTGAGTCATTGAAAGTACCTAATAGTACTTAATAAGCCTGCAATTTGTTGGATTATGAGATCATGTTCATCTCGGTTCATCAACATCATTATTTCAGCCGAAAGACGTCCACTTGTGGATATAGGCATAGCTTATGTCTCATCTCGGTTATTTCCCCCAACCCTCATCTCGGCTATTTTTCTATAATTTCTCTGTTCCGCCTGATGGTAACTGATGTGTTTATTTAAAATCGACTCCTATGGATTGTAAGAAAAAGTCAAGAAGATGTTTGTGTCATTGTAGATAGGTACATAATTTGTATTAATTAATAGTCAAGTGGGAAATACATCATCTAGAGTGGTGAACTTTGAAAGGCCACCATGACTACTAAAAAATGCCCTATTGGTTAAATGATAAGAACATGTTGAGAATTACTATGAGGATATTTTGGGATAGTTTTTTCATACCAATTTTTACAGGGCTATCATAGGTACCGATCCGTTTCAAACTTGAAACTCCCAACACCAGAATGCAATTTCACTCTCGCGTAAAAATAATTGAATTTCAGTTTCCAAATATTACGTGACAAAATGTGAGCAAAAACATATTAATTTGAACTTTGCAATGCCATGTAATTGATTTACTTTTATGTTATGGTGTTTAGTAACTAAGTAAGTACGAAAAACGGTTAGTTCTTGCAACAGATAGATCTTAGGAAAGACTTGGTGATTTGTTGTCAGCCATTGCTAATCATGTTGTAATTTTGATCGAGTGTTTCTATTTGATTCTGGATATAAAGAAGTTAAAATAAAATTTGTAATAGAAGGAGTTGGTGGAAAAGATGTTTAAAGCGAGTCAGTGTTTCTCAATCTGTAAGGTTTGACTTGACCCCTTAAAAAGAGTGCAATGACAATTCAGTTTTTTTTTGTTTTTTGTTGCTAGGGACCATCTATTGATTTGTGCTTATGTCATGTTTGATCGCTTGAGAACACATGAAGATCAGAGAAGATTGATTAGTTACGATCCATAATTTAATAGTCGGTAATCGTAACAAACATAATGTGCAATAAAGAAAAAAGATAGTTCGATCTAAGAATGGATGATTCTTCAATACTTTTTCAGTGATTACATCAATAAACCTTGCTTCTTTATTTTCTTTTAATGCTCCAATAATATCAGCCTATTGACTAATTTGGTCTAGGTTATCACAGCAGTGACCGATTACCATAATCTGTTGATTATATAACGATTGCACTCAATTGCAACTTTATTTGTAATCATCTGTTCCCGTCAGTTTATCAAAGGTTTTATTAGACATAATGAAATCTAGCTGTAATCGTAGAATCATCGTATGAATAAATTTTAATGAAGAGCAACTCTTCGTCGACTATTGGCAATGATCTTGCCCCCTGAACTCCAAATTCATCATTCATTCCATTGGCTACGTCGTCTGTCCAAAGTGGTGAATCAGCAAATGTAATTTCCACTTCATTCTTTTGAAGTTTGTGTTAATATTTTCACTAATATGTAGTTTGCGCCATAAAGTTAATTCCTCCCAAGTTCGCCAGAATTCGAGAAACCCAATCAAGAAATCGTAACGGTTTGAACCGAAACATTTTGCAAGCACTGATTTTATCGTTCTTCAGTTTTGTTTGCGACACATTTTAATTATAGCAACGTTTCGGTCCATTTTGTGTTTATTGTACCTATCTAAGATATTATTTAAATCGCCGTTTAGAGTCCAAGGTCCATATCTATTTCTATATTGATACAGTTGTCATTATCGTTTTTTCAATGGAAATTAATGTCAGTTTTTTACTGATATACTTAAATTGAAAAATATTTGAAATGGATGGTAGTTACCGTATTGTTTACTTGTTTTAAGAATTAATCGATATAGTTAGCATGTTGTGTTGTGTTGCTTGTAGAACTAGAAATCCAGTATTGAAACTAGATGCCCCACATGATGCAATTTGATCTTAACATTGTAACCAATACGCGTTGCCTTCCTGTTAATTCACGGTTAGAGAGTAATTGTACACTGAACTTGATAACTTTCGCTCTCAGTACTTATATCGAAATGTTTTCGTTTATAGCACTCATCTTATTTCTTAGCACGTTAATTGTTGAGCTGTTAGGATCAAAATAATTCCGGTTTTTTCTGCTCGTACCGTAAACCCATTACGTACTTATTACTTAAACCGTTTTTTTTTTGTTGATATCCCCACTTCTCATGATTCTTCATATTGTTTAATTTGCATAATTTCTTTGCCATACATTTAGCCTTCTTTAGTGCATTAACTGAATAACCATGGAGTTTTGTGGAAATCTTTACCCCAACTATTCTATTTCTTTGTTTGACGTTCAAAAGTGCCATATATGTGCCTATTTGAATTAAATTATTTCACTTTGACTTTGACTTTGACTTTGACCAACCCTCAAAATCTTCCAGGTGAACGTAATCCAAGCAGCCATGAACGCTGCCCAAGCGACATCAGAGAACGCCAACGAAGCAGCTTCCCAGGCCGCAGGTGAGCTCGGTGCCCAGACTGCCATGGTAGGAGCTGCCAGACAGAGGCTGCATGCGCTTCAGGAGCAGCTGCATGGAGTCAGGATCGACTTCGAGGCTACGCAGTCGGCGGCAAGAAAGGCTCAGGTATGGGGGATAAAATTTCTGGGACTAGTGGTTCTGAGTGTTTTAATAGTGGGATTTTTAATTGGGATGATATCCAGACTCTCAAGGCACTGTTAGGCTATTGAAATATCACTTTGAGCAATAGGTTTTATTGGTTTTAAATTAAAATTACCTACACACATGGATCCTGATTGCTACTTTTAACCCAAAATAATTGGTAGACGTTTCTGAGATGATGCAGTCTAGTGATTTTTCATGTTCCTCGTACTTACTTGAAAATCGCAACTATTAATGAGTGACGTTTCCCTGAACAGGAAGCGCAGCGGAACTCAGAGGCGTACATTTTTGAGGACATTACCATTTCCATGTTCTACTGAGACGATGAGACGCACAATGAGAACTATGAAAAGCTATTTATTTTATGTTCAATATTCTTGCTGGCACTGAATAAACCTGTTGATCTCATTTCTCACTTTGTTTCTATGTTATTCACTTTTAGAAAAAAAATCGTACCTTCTATCATATATCTTCCAAGATGCTTGTGTCTTACTTATATCTTTTTCTGATTAATTTTTATTCTCACACATTAAGAATTAGATATCAATCTCACTGCAATTCTAGAAAGTATTTACTTCCATCTTGTCATTATTAGGACTTCAAATAATAGGTAGGTACCAATAACCTGCAGTAAAAAATAGTTCCATAGGTGAACGACCGCTTGACTTCAAATCTGGACCCCGAATTTCCACAATCTTCTAAACCCCCTTTCATCTCAACAACACCATATTTTTACAGGCGGCAGCACAACAGGCTCAGGCTAATGCTGCAGCAGCAGCAGCCAAGGCAGCAGCAGCTGGGCTCGGAGGACAGCACAAGGATGCCTCTCACGAAGGTACGGCGCCCGAGCAGTACCAGGCTGCTCCTCAAAGCCACGAGCAGGACAGTCAGGAGTACTACCATCAACTACAGTCGGACTACCACCACTAGTAACAATAAGGTTTTAGGTGTCTAAGTTCTGGGATTTGATTAAGTTTTTTGGGTTGTTGATTTTTGTTTCGTCTTGTTTTTACAGTTTTCCTTTTGTCTTACCTTATCTTCCTTCTATAATATTTCTGTCTTACATTCCTCGCTACCAGTTCTATTTTAAATTGTCCCATACCTCAAATTTTTAAAATATTACTTTTTTTATTCATTAGGTACTTAAACGATAAATATTCCCTTTACTCATTCATTAATTGGTTACATTATTCAATCTCCTTCTTTCTTATTCTTCCCTTTTTGAAAATCATGTCCCTTCTCATTACATCATGTCCGTTCTCATTATCTTCCTTTCACAATTTTCCCTAGCTCTCGTCCTGTCATAAAAAAAACAACAAAGTAAAAAAGTTTGAGAATCCCAGAACAAACGCTATAGGTTATTATTAGGATAGGATACTTTAGCATTAAAATATTTATTTCACCACTTTGCATATCCTATTCTAATCTTAACTTTCAAGTAGAATTACTTCTACTGCGATGTAAATAAAAAATGTTTTTTATAGTTAGGAGTGCTTCAAGATCGAGTTTTTGTGATATTTGTTATGTTTTCAAACATTTTTTACTTTTATATGAGGTCCCGAATGGTTCCAGTTTTGTATATGTGTAACTTTATAGTTATACTACAAAAAATGTTAGAGGTAATACCTACTGCCGAATGGCAAACGAACCTTGTAACATCACAACGCAACAAAGCAACGTGAAAATCTAGCGAGTTTCTTCCATGGTTGCTGCAACAAGTTGCATGCTACGTTGCTTGTTGCGTTGCAGGTTACGCAACACAGTTTCCTTTGATACTAACATACAAAATTAAGTGCGATGTCTCAAAGCCATAGAGTGTCGACAGAAAGTGTGAAAAAAATAAAATATTGTTTTTGTTACTTCTGTTTTTTCAATACGATCTTGACTGTGACTGTCTGACTGTGACTACTTCTGACTATTACTTGACATCTCACTTAATATCACTAACTTGACTTGACTAACACTACCTACCAACCTTGCTTCTCTCACAATCGTTTATTTAAGTAGTAGTTTAGTCGAAAGTTCTTTAAAAATCAGTTTAGGGTAGTTTATTATTGACATGACATTATGACTTAAAAACCTTGACAATAAACCGACAAGCCAAGGAAGAATGAAGAAGAAGGAGAATAAATTGGAATATATTTTAATTTGTAGTTAAGTATACCTATTATTATTTATGTCTTAAAACTGAGTGACGATTGAAATGTCTTGTCTACGCAAAACAATAAGTAGATGCTAATTAGAAAATAATGATAAACTATGATGAGTAGGTGCACCTACGTTAATTTATATCTTAAAACCAACGTAAGTATCTAAATTATCTGTCACTTGTTTATGCTAAGCACTTTTACTCTGACACTTATCACATTTCTCTGCTCAATACTACGCTTTCAAATTCTCCAAAACTTTTAAATGCTATTTCTTTCAATATCTCATTCTATGTATTTATGTTTATTTATCCAAGCTTACAAAAACATGGTAACTACCATTTTGGCTTGACAGGCTTAACCTATGGCTTTGTTTCATGGCTCGTCGACGAATCAAGAAGATTCGTTAAGCGAGTTCTTTCCTATATTTCAGAGTGGGCCAGCTCCGACCAGGATCCTATTCAAGTGACCAGCGAACAACCCTTGCACCTCCATGAAGAACTTCCGTTCACCCCTGCCCCAGAACCATCTCACGCTCTCATTGAAACCAACGCATTTACACCAAAGCCCGCCAAGCCCGCACTCAACCAATCACCACCTTCGAAACTAAATCAGATTGAACTAGAAAAACCCGTCGCATACCAGTTCCAGCCATTCCATTCCGCTTTCAACCAGTTTAGGTTCAAACCTATCGCGGCTAAGCCTACAAAATTAGTCGCTAAACAAGTTAAATTCGTGGCTAAACCTACAAAACTAGTTGCTAAGCCTACCAAGTTAGTCGCTAAACCAACTAAGTTAGTCGTAGCAAAATCTGTTGGGAAGATATTCCCTGATGCTTACGTTAATTTAGATAGCTTTTTCAAGGATCACAATCAGAGTAATTATGCGAAGCAATTGGGATTTTATGGATGGTAGTAGAAGACAGTTGTTATAAGAGGTAGGTCCATGTTGTAAGTAGTTCATCGCTTTCCCTACACTCCAAGGTTATGGCCCTTGTATTATTATTTTTATTTATGCCATATTAAACTTGTAAGCACCTTTATTATTTAAGTACATTTACGTATTTAAGTAGGTACCTGATAAATTAATTTAGCGCACCTATTTATTTATTTATCAAAACCACACATCTTAAAATCCTAAATGATTAAAATCCTTTTCAAACTTTATTGTTATTTGATGCAACTTCTTCAAAATACTTATTTCTTTAAAATAATAACCGAATAACTTATGTCTCTAGCGCCAGCTAAAGAAGAGCAGAAAGCGGCTGAACCAGAAGAAGAAGAGGCAGAAGAGACAGAAGAAGAAGAAGAGGAAGAAGATTGTGAAGAAGAAAAGAAGAAAAAATAGTTAAACCAAATAGTTAAATGCCATTTATTAGTTCGATGTCTACTTAGCTTTTAATTTTGTTACTTATTTTTAAGGACGTTGTAATAAAATAATAAAATGATTTGTAGGTAGTTATTTTACATTGAACAAAACCTAATTTATTGAAGAGACAGATCTCAATGTTTTTTTGTGGTGCATTCAAATAAACGTGGAAGTACGAGGTACTTATTAATTAATTTATAAATGTGTATTTTTATTTTACTATACCTATGCCTATCGACGATAAAAACTCGAGATGTGCCTCTAAGGGTGTGAAATAAAATTACAATGAAATTGTTTATTCTGTAAATAGGATATTGGAATCACTTTTACACGTCATATTAAAAAGTTGTAAAAATAAGCTAGGTGAGGTCGGCGTTTCCTATCTGACTACTCTGAGAAGAAAGGCCGAAACAAACTCAGAGGTCACCGTCTCCTTTAAAGTCCAGACATAATCTTGGTCAGGACATATGAGGACCATGTAGATAAGAGTCTGAAATGGTCTTTTGAGGAAAGAACTACACAGATTTGAGTGGACCTGTCCAGTCAGTGCAAGCATTTGTCAGTAATAGTGGAGCTCAACTCAGAACTTAAGGAGCTCAACGACTCGACAAACAATACCAAAGAAAGGACATTTGGGTAGGTCGCATAAAGTTCTCAGTTCTCAGTGTGCCCAGTCAAGCTGTGGTTTGTGGATGAGCAACTTACTTATGTAATAGTAATGTGTGAGACGTGGCGTAGGTACCTACCTACCCGGCTACCCGGGTTCGATTCCCACATAGAACCATCCCGTATGACCTCTTAAATTTTGGGGCAACGGTTCATTCATACTAGACGTATGAATGAACCGTTGCCCTGTAGGTATAGGTCCATACTTTCGAAAAGAAGGTAATGATCCGAATGGCTTAAAATCTTGTTTGACTCAGAAATAATAGGTCTTTACCTATGAAATTGCCGTTCTGCAGAGTACTGCAGAACGGCAATTTCATAGGAAATGGCCAGTAGGCCATTTCAAATCAAATAATTTTTGTTTGGCTAAGAATTCTAATTTCAAATTAATTTTATTTTAAAAACATGGAATTCTTTTTTCAAAAGAAGTCATTTGTTTAATGATTAGTGTTACATTTTCATCGCATTTCAATCTTTTTCGTCATCATGGATACGTTAAAAATTCGAGTAATTATGGAATATGAGTACCGTCGTGGCAGCAACGCGGCACAAGCGGCACGCAACATCAACGACGTTTACGGAGCTAACACTACAAACCAACGCACCACCTGTTATTGGTTTGCTCGCTTCCGTTCTGGAAATTTCGACCTGAAAAATGAACCTCGCGGTCGTCCGAAGACTTTGGTCGACAATGACGAATTAAAGGCGATTGTGGAAGCTGATGATACACAATCTACGGCTGAATTAGCAGCAGCTTTCGACGTTAGCGTCAAAACAATATTGGTCCATTTGCGTCAAATTGGCAAGGTAAAAAAGCTTGACAAATGGGTGCCCCACGAACTCAATGATCGCCAGCGCGAAGTACGCGTCGAGGCGTGTCTTGCACTGCTCAACAGACACACAAATGAAGGAATTTTGAACCGCATTGTTACCTGCGATGAAAAATGGATTCTGTTTGATAACCGCAAGCGCTCAGCAAGTTGGTTGGATCCTGGTTCAGTACCTAAACAATGCTCTAAACGAAAACTTACCCCTAGAAAAGTGATGGTCACTGTTTGGTGGTCTAGCGCCGGTGTGATTCATCACAGCTTCTTACCAAACGGGGTGAGGATTACTGCAGATGTGTACTGTGAAGAACTGAACACAATGATGGAGAAGCTGGCACATCTCCATCCAGCATTGGTCAATCGCTCGTCTCCGCTGCTCCTGCACGACAACGCGCGACCTCATACTGCACAGCAGACGGTCTCCAAGTTGCAAGAACTGGGGTTGGAAGCTCTCCGTCATCCGCCCTACTCACCAGACCTTGCGCCTACAGACTACTACTTTTTCCAGAATTTGGATAACTTCTTGGCGGGAAAAAAATTCAATACCCGAGAGGCAGTACAAAATGCCTTTGAAGAATTTGTTGCCTCCCGTCCAGCTGATTTCTTTAAGAAGGGCATCAATAAACTGCCACTGCGTTGGCAAAGATGCATTGATTGCATGGGTGATTACTTCGATTAATACAAATAAAAAATACATGAAAAAAATTCGTTTAAATTTTTTCATACAAAACGGCAATTTCATAGGTAAAGACCTAACCTAATTAACAAACTGTAATAACTACCTAGATGGCAGTAGAAAAATACAACATCTTCAATCTACAAAAATGTGGAAATCTGTATTTTATTTCTATTACAGTCCAAGCATGGCTATTACCTAAAAGATACCATAGAAATAAAACATACCGGTCAAAATCATAACCCTCTTTTTTGCTTCGCCGTTGTCGGGTAAAAAACTACAAAATGCGTTCATGAATAGCATTGCACCATTCTTGCAGTTTTTTGCTCTTATTTCCAAACGCATCAGTAAATATCTGTGCAGTCAGTCAGTGCTCTAATAACCTACGTTTATTTTGACGCAGAATAAAATGTAATATTATTTCATCTACCAATAATTCATTCATCGAAAAGGCTAATTTAACTATAAATTAATAAAAAATCGGATCAAATAGATTTTAAATGTTTTATTTTCCACACTTTACTACATTTAATTCTGAAAAAAAAAATACAAATCAAGTAACTGACAATGACAAAACAGAACGTTCCTTTTGAAACCCAACATTGACGTGCTACACATGTAAATTGAAAGATAATTAATAAATACACAAAAATGTCCGTCGTAAAGAGGAAGAAGCGTGGTTCCATGAAGAACAAGAAGGCGTGGGGAAAATATTCAGATATCCGTGATGTCGAGGAGTTTTTAGAAGATCAGAGATTGGAAGAACGATTGGGGTAAGTGAGGTTATGTTGACATCATGTGCGCGACAATTTTGTGTTTATTTTCGCAATATGTTTAGTCTCTATGTGCTTTTTAATATCTGTAGAACTAAAGACTATTCACTGCCTTTAACATGTAGGCCTTAATATATTTAAATTAATAAAAAAATCAATAAAGCACAAAGTTGTGATGATTTTGAGACACCGCGACATCTCGCTACCATATGCAACTTATCTGTTGTACCTACAAAATAAATACAATGGTCAGTCATTCAGACTATTGTTTGTTATGAACCAGAGGTTTTAAATATATCACATTGCTCCACATTTCAGAATATTAACTTGTAACTTGAACATTCCAGTAAGTTTGACACCAAGCCAGACAGTGAACTGTTCGTGGTAGATACAGCTGGAGACAATGATGACGTTAAGATTGAGGACACAAAGCCTCTGTCACATAAACTACAGAAGAGAGCCAAGCTGAAGGAAGTACCGAAGTGCTTTGAAGTTCTCCTGCCTACTTCTAAGGTATGTTATTGAGTTTATGCTAAGAAAAGTCATTCCTTTTTGTTTGAATATCATGTGTGTGATGAAATGTGCAATTAGCTTTATTTCTTCCGTCACTGCTACACTGGAAGAATAGACAAAATGACAGATAAACAACAGATTGTGACTGTTATTTTGTCTATTCTTCCATCAACAAAACCCGTTTCTACGGTGGTTGTGCTACACATGCTGATGTTTTTATTTGATGGCCTCAGTATTTGCCTGTAGTTTCTTGTAAATTGATAAATTGTAATTAAGTTAGTATTTAAGGACTGCACTGTCGCATTGGGTACACCTGTAATGATAGTTGTAAGGGAGATTAAATAAATAATACTTTGTGTACCTCCTGTTTGTGTGTTTGCAAAGTAAATAAATGATTTTAATTTGATTATTATCATTATAAAAAAGTTTGAAACCAGTATATTCAGCAGCATGAAAGAAACTACATCCAATATTTAGTAATCAAACAATGATTCCCAGGTCCAAGACCCGAACAAAAAGCGTAACACTGTAAATCAAATCGGCTCCAAACCGACCGCTTTGAGCAAGTTCAGAGAGAAGCGTCAAGCACAGAAGGGAGTGTTTGAGAAGAAGTTGGTGGAAGCCAAGAAGAACAGAAAGATGGCTCTCGACAAGAAGAGGAAGGCTAAGCAAGTTAGACAGAACTTTGGATTGGATTTGTGGGGAAAAGATTGTAAGTAACCTTTTATAAATAATAAAATATCCTGAAGTTCTGGCTGTACTGTAGGTAGGCATTTGTCACATTAAAGAAATTGAGAAATTGAAACTCTTATATCACATAAGTATATTGAGTAGATTTGATAGTCTTACACTTATGAATCAGAATATTAGAATTTTTATTTTTAAAGTGAGTGTAATTTTAATGTGAATGCAAAACCAACATGCTGTGGTTAATCTCTTTAATATAAGCAGTACAAAGTTAAGCTATTTGTAGTTTAGTTGTTAACAAACCAGCAGAAGGAGCCATTGTTTTAATTTTTTTAAATATTTTAGGTTGTCATTACAATCTATAATCATAGTGGGATAAGACTGTCGTGACTAATATCTCTTTCGATTTGACTTAAGTGTTGATGTTCCTGTAATCGAAAATTTCAAACTCTTTTAATATCTTCTCTCCCCAGTACCGGAAGCTAAAGGCATACCAGAAACCCTGATAGACGAGTTCATATCAGAAGAAGCACAGCTCCACAATGTTCTACCTACACAGAGGCTCAGACCAAAGCCTCCACTAGCCAAGTCTGTGATGACGAGGGCTGCAGTGGAGACACCACATCCGGGAGTCAGTTATAATCCTTCTTACCAGGTTAGTAGCTGTATATTTTTTTTACCTTGTTTTTGTTGCATTCAAGGTGCCACTCTGAACAAACACTGGACCACTTGAGAATGTCTGATTTTGGGTAGGCAACCAATACAGACTGTCCTATACTTTCTGGGCCTTTAACCATCAACATTTCTCTTATTGTTTGCAGCAGCCTGGAAGAACAAGACTTTGTTCCTGTTTTTTCTAGAAGTTTTATGCAAATTATTTCTTAAACCTTCCTACCCTTTTGCTGTACCCTACAGGGTCCATAATGATCTAAATTATATAGTTGATATATTGAGTATTACCACCAAAACCTTAAAAGTGAACAAGTCTCAAAAACCGCATGTTTTATTTATATTCAGTAACTAATACAATTATCATTGTTGTGTTACAGGAGCATCAAGACTTGCTGCAACAAGTGGGCAAGCACGAAGAGAAGATGATGAAGAAAGAGGCGCATCTCCACAGAGTGACCACCGGCATGTTCAGAAGAGTCACGCAAGCCGAGAAAGAGGTAAGTACTCTATGGTTAATCTATACTTCTATATTATTAATATTATAAAGCTGAAGAGTTTGTTTGTTTGTTTGAACGCGCTAATCTCAGGAACTACTGGTTGGAATTGAAAAAATCTTTTTGTGTTGGATAGTCCATTTATCCAGGAAGGTTATATAACATCACGCTACGACCAATAGGAGCAGAGCATAAATGAAAATTGTTGCAAAAACGGGAAAAAATATTCCTTTTTGAGAGCTTCCGTTGCGTGCGTTGGTAAACGTTAAAGTTACGCAAATATCATGTATGACGGAATTGTTCCTCTTTAAAAGTTCTAAAAAAAAGTCCGCGACAGCATATGTCTATCTTTTAAGATTGACGCACTATAACCTTTTTTTATGGTAATCAAATTTGTTGTACAGACGATAAATACGTATTAATTCAATTGAATATCTTCTTTATTTCTTTTCGTTAAAGTCGAAAATCGTATCCGAAGTTTTAACAGTAACAGTCTTGAGGATCTGTGATTTTAAGTAACAGATATTTTTTATCGTTAGGAGCAATTGCTATCTGCTATTTTTTAATATCTGTGATTTCTATCTGTGACGATAAATACGCCTCACTCCTAATCCATAATATCCATCCATTCGAAGTTGCGAAGCAAAGTAGCAAACCATTTTCGGGTGTTTGTTTTCTTCATTCAAATTCATTTTTACCGTCGGGTAAAAATGAATTTGAATGAATAAAAATGAATGCCCCAGAAGGAGGGTAATGTTTTTCGAGAGTATGTATGTATGTATGTATGCATGTTTGTATGTATGTCTATTTCTTTGGCACGCTCTGTAGCCTACAAGGCTTGACGGATTTTAACATACGAGGTGTCGTAAGCAGAGGCGGCTCGTGATATTTATTTGTGGGGGTTCACTAAAAAAAGAAACGTAGAACTAGAGCTTACCATTTATTTTATTTGTAAAGAAAATCCATTCGGCGATCTTTTTGGCGAGCGAAGACATCTATCACTTTCTTGTGAAAATCAGTTATGGAATTAATTAAGCGTTTTTCAATGCTTATCATACAACAAGATACACTGTATTGTTCCATTTTTAACACAAATGTCGCGCACAAACTATTTTTAATAATTATTTAGAATAAACACTGCGAATCTACTGACAGCCGAGTTGAGCCGACCGTTTGTTTACATAAGATCGGCAACAGCGCAAAGGCATAGATCGCATTCCCGCGCGGGGCCGCCTTGCGCCGTTTGGCAACGTCGCGCGTGAGCGGCGCTCCAAATTAGGCTAATTTCTCATACAAAATCTTTTGTTTCACGCGTCGGACTGTGTCGATATTTCTCTTTCGCACTCATTGAATACAGTGCTAGAAATCGTACTGAACTTTGTTTCATAGGAGCGCAATCGCTGGCGCTCCACACGTTACAACTTGACGCCCAATGTACGCGTAGGAAATGGTTTTCTAGTAAACTGCTATTGTATACATGGGCATAGTAGAAAGAATGTATGTATAGGATTATAATAAAGAAATATAGATTATGCTATTTTCGTGGGAGTGCACTGCACCAGCGCTCTTTATGACGAGCCGCCTCTGGTCGTAAGGTTCGTCTTAATCGTAAAAAAAAATTACATTATTGGTATCAAATAAAAGCTAGTAATGAGTTAATTCCAAATAAAACAAATTATTTGATAAACAAAAAACCCGCCTGCAAAAACGCATAACTTAAAAGAGAAAAACAAGCATTATAATCTGTAGAATTCTGGTATTACAGGCGGGGAACAAACCAATAACCTGAAATATGGTGTAACTTTAATATTAATTTTTATTCAAATAAATAGTTTTAACATCAAGGGTAGCAGTAAAATACTTTTTAACTCATTCGAATCGGACATTTAATTTCGAAGTTATCACGAGTATAAAACTACTCCACTCTTTTAACACCTTGACCCTGAGGGGGGTTAGGGTTCCTTCCATTCCATTAAACTTGCCATCAACTTGTTAGTTTGTATGCTAAAGCCATAAAGGTTGAAACCTCTACGGTACTACAGAATACATAATAACCCATGATTATTTACCACTCCAGAACCAATGGCGCGAAGAGATGAGCTCCGGCCTCCCCCAGCCGCACAACCCGGCTGAAGACCCGGACACGGACACAGACAACGAGTACAAGTCCGTGAACCCGCCGGTGAAGAACAAGAAGAAAGACCACAAGACTCGGAGGAAGCAGAAAGAGAGACTCGTTGAGAAGGAACGGCTCAAGAGAGTGAAGGTTGATAAACAGAAGATTACTGATCTTTATAAGTGAGTATTTGGGTTTAGTGTTATTATATGGGCATGTTGTGAGCAGTGGTGGCCCAGTGGTAACGGCCACGACTTACCAGTTGTAGGTCGTAGATTGGAACCCTGACAGGCGCTTTACTTTGTGTAATCTATTTCATCGCCACTGCTCACAAAACGGTGAAGGAAAACATCGTGAGGAAACCAGAATGTCTTAGAACCAAAAATTCCAAGACACGTGACATCTACCAACCCGCACTGGGCCCGCGTGGTGGATTACGGCCCGCTCCCTCTCACAGAGAGGAGGCCTGTGTCCCAGCAGTGGGAACATTATAGGCTGATTATGCTATACTGTAAATACAATATGAGAATCACTTTTACACGTCATATTATAAAATAGTAAAAATAAGCTAGGTGAGGTCGGCCGACCCCCAAAAGAGCTACATACAGAGATAAATCGTGTCTCCTTGACCGATGCTTAACGGGTTAAGGCCATAATTGACTCACATAATATGTAGCTGCATGTCACGTATTTAAAACATCGCTCTGTAGCTGTCAATTGTTTGATGATGACAGAGATAGAATGATTTTTTAAATATTTTTAGCACTGAATGTATTTAGCGATCTGTGGTGCTTAAATGGGCTTAAAAGAGTGCAAAACCTACACTTTCGCACATTGACATTTCGCCGTAAGGTCCTGTTATCAATATTGCTGTAGCTAATATTACCACTTGATCTAGTCTAGATAGAGCTCCAGCATAATCAAATATGACAGAATATCAGTATTTTGCTTACTGCGACTTCCATGTCTTTATTTATCCTCACATCCTTAAGTTAAATCAGTCGTCAGATTACGGGTTTCTTAGGTTTTGGTTAAAGCCATATGGACCTACTCAAGGGCACTATTCAACACTATTTCCATTAATAAAAAACAATATTTTTCTCCAGACTACGCAAACTCCAGTCCTCAATCAAAACCCGTGAGCAGAAGCAAGCAGATGAGCGTACAAAGCGAGCAGAGAAGCGCGCCACCACCGAGGCGACCGCGCTGCCGACGCTCAACGCGCACAAGACGCCTGCCAAGGAACCGGACTTTGTGGATCCGAAGCAACTGTCTGGAGATCTGAGGAATATACAGTCTACCTGTGAGTTTTTTACATGATTTATTATGGTTCCGATAGTCTAATTAGTTCTGCCAACTCAATGTGGGACAGAGATATCAACACAATTGGCGGGGTCCGCTAGGACCGATGCCTGCCAGGGTTGCGGTTCCGAAAGGGATACCGGGACCTTGGCAACAGGCAACTGAAGGAACAGGGTGGGTTTTAGTCAGTAAAAGTCTGACACGCCCTTCCGCCCCACCCAGAGCGGGAGAAGTCATTTGATGATTCCCCACCCACAAAAAAAAAAAAAAGCTCAATGTGGGCACAGATATTATAATACTACGTACAGATACCCAATCCCATACATAGAAATGACACCACCCTAAGTCTGGCTATTGAGCTGGCTATTTTTCGTTCTCTATTTTTTTAACAGATGGCAGCATCAGCGACTCACTAATTGCCAGAGACTAGTTTTTTTAACGCCATCTAGGAGTCTTGCCTAGATACTACGCAAGACTCCTAGATGTTTTTCTTCCTTTTTTACGTTTTTTCTTCCTAGGTGTTCACTTTTTATATTTCTACGTAAAGTAATAGATTAAAAAAAAAAATTGTTTGATTTTCCTTAATGAAACGACATAAACGCAAGTTTAAAGTGACCCTGTCATCACTTGAGTAAAACGCCATTTATTGCAAAGAGCTCTCAACAAAATGATTAGCAGATGGCTATCATTCTAAGGGTTCGAATAGGGAATATGCATGTATTTTTTAAATATTTTTATTCGATAGTTTACATCGTCAAATAATAGTAAAAAGAAATTCGACGGCAAAAAAGAAATTTAAAGTAGTTAAAAAAATGTTTAAAAATATCCAACCGATCCGGGCTATTTAAACGCCCTCCATTTGGCGCGCTTGGTGTGGTGACGTCACAGACCGTGAAAACAGACAAGCAACTGTCAAGTCAACGTAAAACACTCCTTTTTCTATGAGCGTTTGACATTGACTTGACACTTGTTGATTGACTTGACATTGACATTTTGATTGTTATCCCAGATTGTTACGTCACATCCGCTCTTAGCCTTTTCAAGTATTTGAATTACCCACAGTTTTTTGGGACTTTTTAAAAATTAATTTCTCGCTCAAAAAGAAATTTTATTCAAAAATATTGATGGAGGCATCATTCTGAAGTAACATAGTTTATTAAAAAAAATATTTGACCCATATTTGAATCACATGCATATTCTCTATTGAAGTAAACGGCTTAATTTAAGTTTTTTGCTGAAAATCCGAGATTTATGAGTGTAAATACATAAATCAGCATTAAACAAAGATGTTTTGATTTTTACTAATATTACCTCGTGGTTGTTAATTTCATAAATTATTACTTATGCTGCCATCTATGATTTTTTTTCAAGACTAATTATAATTTGTTCGAGTTGAGACCCCATGATGTGGGACAAATTAATGAGTAAATTCACTATATAGCGATTTACTCACATCAAATTCTATTGAAGTAAAAACGTAACGTATCGGATATTCTTTAAAGATGTGTTTATAAGCGGAGGTGACCAGTTTTCATCAGGAGAACCATTCATTGTGTTTGCAAAAACTATACACCAAACCAAGCCTTGCGGTAATTGACATAAGGTCCATTTTTTCAGCAAACCCCCTCCGAGACCGTTTCGAGTCCCTCCAACGCCGCGGCGCCCTCGCAGCCTCCAAACTAATGATGAAGAAGAAGAGGAAACTCAAGAGCTACTTCAAAGCAGGCCACAAAGTGACTGAGAAAGATATAGAGAAATACGTCACCAGGAATGTAGGTAAAAAGTGATCTTATTGTCTGTGGCGTAAGGTCGGGTTTACCTTGTATGATAAGGGGAGTAAAATGTAAATAATGTGCATTTAGTACGTTATTAAAGAGTTATTTAATGGTTTTGGTAGTTTGATTTATTTAATTATACCTGTTTACTGATTAGTAGTAGTTGCTTGGTAACAATAGTTTTAAGTACTTTAGTCGTATCCATCTGCCTAACCATTTCCTAACTATGTTGTGATTTGTGGTCAACTTCCTGTCTAACCAGATGCAGCTGAATGCCAGTATTTTACATGGAGCGACTGACTCAGTTATTGGGTAGGTATTACCCGTAATACGATACCCCTTGGTTGATTGTCAGACTTTCGGGCTTCTGACGACCCGTAACGACTGTCAAAGATCCAATAATGACAGCCGGGACCAATTAATGGCTTTACGTGCTTTTCAAGGCGCGGAAGAGTTTCGGTATGTTAACATAGTCCCCATCCACGGACCAACCGCGGCAAGCGTGGCTTAACCTGATCGATCGACCAATGCGGCTATTTACTTAGTCAGGAGCCTACTTTAGTCGTATCTTAGAAATAAATTGTATCTTTGAATCACTCAATATTTATTTATTTATTTTGGCTCTTCAACAATGAGTACACTATAACATTTTATAAGGTGTTCTTTCAGAATTTGAAAACGGATCGATTGTACTATAAAAATGATCTTTATCTTACCTTAAACTAGAGAGTTTTGAAAAAGAAAAAGGCCAAAAAATATTTTTATACAAAAAATTTACTAAAAAAATATCTAACATATAATACATCTAGAAATAGTCCACTTACGAATATATTACAGAGAAATCGTGGCAGTGTAACGAATATAAAACTAACGTAAACATAGCTATGTAGGTAACTCAGTATTTAAACCTAGGATGTTTCCTAAACATAGGAAAATTAAACATTACATTGCTTATAAATAGAATACTATGCGATAGTCTAAGTAGTTGAATATTTTCAATAACAAAAAATAATAAGTTAACTAGGATACAAACTAGGCTGGCTGTGGTGAGCAATATGCACATAAAATTATGTAGAACATTGTTTTTTATCTATACTAATATTATAAAGAGGTAAAGTTTGGGAGTTTGTATGTAGCGGGTAATCTCCGACACTTCCGATGCGTTTTTAAAAAATTCTGTCACTGATGAAAGCTACACTATTATTAATCTCGCTCATAATTACATTGAGTTTACCAACAAACTTTTATGCATCTCTGTCTATACTTTTACGAATTATACATTGTGTGATTTTAAAATCACACTATGCATTCTATTTCTTAAAAATAAAATTTATTTAGAACGGTTTTATTCCTATCATCGTAAACTGTAGGCTTTACAAATGTATCAATCAGGAATTGAACTCATGATCTTTTAGATTTCAAATTGATGTTGTGTTAATATTTAATAATTTTATTTTAATCAATTTCAAAAATTTATTTACCAATTAATGTGTCCTGATTATTTTAAAATCTTGTGAAGGAAATTGCTAGTGATATACATAATTATTTCAGTGATATAAAAGTTACATTAATTTCTAATAATTATATTTTACATCGCATTAAGTGCATATTGGTCTAACAGCCTGTTTAGAATCATCGTAATTTTCAAACACCTGAAAATACTGATGCTCTCATATGTCGGTTGAAAACAAATAAATTCTATCTACATAATCACATTTACACGTTTATATTTAGGGTTTGAAATTGTTTATATTGAAACGTTCTGTTTGTAACTTTCCCTCGTAACTATTATTATTTTATTAAAACTTTATTTACATTGGTGGCCCTTTGTCATATTCATCTGTCACCCTTTTGGTAGACTTATATATTGCCAATATCTGATTGCCTTTAAAAGCTATCTTGGTCCTGCACTCTTTGTCAAGCACAGGAATTCCTATATGCATGTTAATCATTATGGCAGGCTTCTGTTCTGCATTTATTATTCATTTTAGTAATTCGCAAATCTTCTACTTACCCTGTAAGCTAAATTGTTCTGATGCCCATTCTTGATTAATTACCTTGTTGATTATATTCACTACGCAAAAAATATCTCATCATTTTAAAATCTGTAAACTCTACCACACAATTACGCTACAAAGTTACAAATCAGAACACTCAATCAGTTAACAACATCAAATTCGATCTATAAAATAAAAAATGTCGCACTGGACTCAACCCTAAATATAAAAACAGAATCCTTACGTTTCTAGAATATTCTCAACCCCACCTCGCCGCGATAGAATACAGCGACCTTAATAATTCTAAGGCCCTGGTATCGGACGTGGCTTTGCCGTCACTGGAAGATGAAACCCTAGCTTCAGCTATAGGAGTATCTATAAAAGGTACTTTCGTAGTGGTTTTTGGTTCGACAGGAGTTGTTCTGACGTGGAATTTCTTAACACCTCTCCGACTGGCAGTGTTACTACTGGTTCTAAGTGGACTGAAAGTTGTCGCTGAGGTTTCTAAGTCTTCTGTTGTTTTTACACTTTCTGTTGTTGTTGTTGTTGTTATTGTTGTGCTGCTGATTTGTTCTGCGTTTGATAGGGAATTGATTGAGCTGGGATCGAAGTTCAGGCTTTTACCTCTCCTGTCTCCTCTTGTCCTTTCTATTCTGTCTGTTCTTCTGTGTACATTTCTGTCAACTTCTGTCGTTGGAAATTCAGCTACTTCTTCTTCTTTAGCAATATCTTCCATATCCTTTTGTGAGACAGCCATCAAAGCTTCGAGTAAAGCTTTCTTTGACGCCTCAGCGGTAGTGTTATGATCATCATCGCATGTCTGTATCAATAACAATATCAATCTCTTCACCGTCTTTGATTTCGTTTTCTTCATTACATTCATAAGTTTCTCAGCAGTGGTCGCGTTCATGATTTCTTTCGCTTTTTCAACTACTGTGTCGGTTATTGTGGTTAGGTCTTGAGCGGGTTCTGTAGAAGAATCTCTTAGCAGTCTTCCTTGTCTTTCGAAATCTTTTGTCTCATGTGTTGTTACTTCGAAAGCGACGGTAGTTGAAGCTGTTTGTTCTGTAGGTACGTACTCTGTGGGAGTTGTAGCTGTGTTAGGAAGGTACGTGTTCTCTGATAAACCTTGATTCTGATCTGGCGCAGTCGGACTCAAGCCATCGTTGAGCGTAATAGGGTCTATCACAGTGCTCTGCCAGTTTCCGTAAGTGTTCGACCAACCGAATTGGTTCGTCGTTTTTTCGCTGTCGGGAGATGTGAATACTGTGTCGGGTACCGTCGGCGTGGTAGTTAATATTTCTGTCTCTGTCACTCTTGCGGTTGTAGTCGGCTGCGTTGTAGTTTGTACAGTGGTTAGGTCTTCATCAGGCATTGTAGGAGCTTCAAGGTCTTCAGCGGGTTTCTTGATGGGTTCTGCGTCAAAGGTTATCTGTTTTCCATGACGGATGCTGTTGCCTTGTGGTGCTGCAAAGGATTGACTGTGAGCTCTTTGCAATTCCTCTTCATTCTCAAATTCAACACTTTCCGTTTCAGTGAAATAGACTGAAGTAGTCGAGGGAATTGCTGTAGTAGTCCTAATCTTTTTGCTTTCAAAGTCGCTGACTGATGTCGATACAGATGGGTCAATACCCCAAGCAGTTGGCAAGTTGGTAGCTTCAACATACTCACTCAAAGGTTTACCTTCTGTTGAGACTGCGTTTGTTCCATAAGGAGAGTCATTTAGAGTCAAAGCATTGTTTTGGAATCCGCCATATTTGTGGATCGAGTAATCGCTTTCAGTTGTCGTCGACGCTTCGTTGTTGATGCTAGAGAGTGTATTGATATTTACTGCGACAGTGTTGGTATATGAAGGTGTGGTAGCAGCGGGTGTAGGCGGAGATGTGTATGAAGCTGATATCCTTCCGCAGCATCTGAACGGATTTCTTGCAGTAGTGGATAAAGAACTGTATGCAGCTGATGGTGCATATTCTGACACTGGTCTAGGAGTAGTGGTACTGGTTGTCTCTTCAGTTACCGGGTAATTAGTCTGCACGCCTAATGCCTTAGGTTCTCGTAAATTGTTCGAAAGTGGCGGTGCAGCTTTGTGATCATCAGAGAAGCCTAAGATTTCATCGTCTTCTTCGTTGACTGTTGTGGTTGGTTCAGTGTTAATAGATTCTTCTGTTGTTGTTAACAAATCGCCGAAAGATGGGTGGGTCGGTCTGATGTCTGATAGAACCTTTCTGAATTGTACTGGATCTTGGAGATACGCAGATAAAGCATGTGTAAATACTTGAGCTAACTCCCTGATTTGCGGTGAAGTAGCAATGGGATTTTGGCTCTGCTGAACAGACAGATCCTCTGCTAATTCGTTGTAGGTTCCATTGGGATCCTCCCTTATTTCCTCCAATAACTCCGCATTGGTCATTTGATGTCCAAAGAGGTTGCTGTATTTGTTAATAGTTTGACGGCTGAATAGAGCTGGGAGTACTTCTTCCATTGCCTCGTACTCATCAAAAGTTGGTGTGACTGTCTCATTTTCTTCAGGAGTCTGGGTGGTTGATAAATTATCTAAAGCAGTTGCGTAGTAAATTGCCAAACTATGTAAAGTCTTGGGAGTTAGTGATGGTGGGACCACTAATCCTGGCCTATTGGGCTGATCTCCAAAGTATCTGTCAGTCATAGTAGTTGGGACAGTAGGTTCCGTTGGCCCAGTAGGTCCGTACCTATCGAGGTTTAATTTCCTCATGAGTCTTTCGCGACGTTCTTGATAGGAAGGCTCTGTGGTCGCCTGGTTTGCTTGGTTAGTGCTTGAGTATACGTCATATCTATCCGATGATGCAGTCTGGGTAAAAACATCAGCTCTCGTCGTGTGAGGGATCTTAGTAGCCGATTCGAAACTGTCCTTCGTATCGATAGTTACCTTCTTTTGATTTTCAACGTACTCGCTTCTTGCTGTTACTTGTGGAACTTTCTCAGTAGTTGTTGTTACTGAAGTCTTGTTCTTCTCTTTTTGAAGGAATCCTTTAAGTAGTGATACGCCAGGTCTGGTATAAGGTTCTTGCTTTTCAACGATAGTGGAATAACTCTTGGTGTATGGCACCAATGTTGGCCGTTTGGTTGTTGGCTCAGGAGTTGATGGAGGCGAATGATTGTCACGAATATCGTATAGGGTCGTCAAGTTTGGATTGCTTTTTGCTTTAGGTTTGACGTTTGGTGTGTAAACTGGGTACGGTCTGTAGGCCTTGTTATGGAAATCTTGGAGGTACTGCCTGTTATTGTTGTTAGCAAAAGCTGCGGTTTCCGCTGCGACCTGCATCTCCCTGAAACTATAGTCCGGAGTACTTCTGTATACGGGAGATTCCGTGTAAGTAGGTTGAGTGGACCTCGGGGGTACATTACCAAAGTTTGTGGAGATTAGTTGAACTAAATTCTTCCTGCGTTGTTCAAAGGCCGTTGTGGCGGCAGTTCTTTGCGTCGGGTTAAAGTTGTTTGTAAACAAGGCTTGGTATGTCTTCACAGTCGCTTTAGGGATCTCGGTCTGTCTCTGTCTGCTTCTGAGCAGTCGTTCAGTCGTGCTGGGCACATTGACTGGCGTGCGTCTGGACTCTGCCCTAACGTGGGAATCAGCGCCGATTTGTTGAAGGTCCTGGTTCTTGCTGAGGCTTTGTGTGACCTTCTGGCTCTTCTTCTGTTCGTTAGAGTAGTACTCGGCGCTGGACTCGTAGAGAGCGGGGGCAGAGGCGCAGTCCACCTTGAACCACCAGTCACATATGAGGTGCGACTGGCTGAAGATGGTGCCATTCGGACAAAGGAACGAGATCTTGCGGGATGTGTCGCATATGTGGAATACCTGGAATGATGAAATTGGGGTAAGTTTCAAGAGTCGACTAAAGCATAGTAAAAGGTTTTAAGAATATTGATACTTTTGTGTAATGTTCCTTAAAGTTCAAATAAAACCATCCTGCGATAACTAAGATGATTATGCCAATGAATTAGGTACTTTAATGGAAGGGTTCGGAAGCTTGTTTATCAGTGCAAGTTTCGATGCTGAAATGATTATAATTATTGATGATTATAAACGGAACTCTACCTGGCAATCGGTCTCCAAGTCAGCGTAGTATCCGGTGGGCACGTTCTTGCAGTTGAAGCCTGTGGGGGGGATGTTCGGGTACGCCGGGAAGTCCACACCAGACCTGCCGATCACACCTGGAAGCAGAGTATTTATACTTAGGATTATGTGTTTTAAACAAAGGATGAGTGGCGAAAATCGCTATACGTATCAGATGTGTTTACAAAGAGTACATACGAATTATTTAATTTATTTGACCAGGGGTCCTTAGTTTCTAAAAATCCGTTGAATATATTAAGCTGTCAATTCTTGTGTCAAATAATTTAATTGGCTGTTCTTATTTCGGCCAGCCAGCAATCACTGCAGTTAATTTGAGTTTGACAGTCTTTGAATTTAGGACTTTCAGCCGGGATCAAAGTTTTTTCTTTAGAACTATTTATGAAGATACCTTGATACTCGACGACATCTTCGGGCTGGTTGTCCGGGGGTATGAGCCTCTTCACCAGCGCTTTGCCTTCCGTATAATGCTCGAAGCCAGCGGCCCCCATAGCCTGGGCTATTTCCTGTAGACTTTCCACGCTTGGCGCGGGGGCGTATAGCTCGGTGTCCTGAGGAAATTATAAATTGACGAATAAATACGAAACTTGAGTAGGTAAAGTGATGTTGCGATGTGTCATTCAAATGAATGAATGAATTATGACATGGTATTGATAACATGATTTCACTATATGCGTCGTTTCTTTTCTTTCTATTTTAAATCAGAGGGGAATAAATGCTGCACGCTGTTTTGGTAAGTCTAAAATCAAAAGAAGATAAATTTGGATCCACAAAACGTTTCAAAGGAGGATGGGCAAAAATATATTAGGTATAGGTTAATGAAAGTAGTATTCATTATTATGTAGTTACCTGTCGCCGTTGCGCTGTCCGGCGAGCTCCATCACAAGCGCCTGAAATAGAAATAAAATAATTGTATTAATACAAACAATTTCTGCATTTTTGCTTATCGCGAAGAGGCCATGTCATAATTCATAACTCTTCGATCAGCATCTGCCTAATATTTTGCAATGTTAAGGCTGGTAAATAATCCTCAAATCCTTTAAGCCGTTTTCTTAAATTAGCATTCAATTTCTTTTGTATTTCAAAACATCATTCAGCTCATAACATTCTAATGCGTGGATTTTGCATCCGCCAGACAAGGTCTCACATTGTCATGGCTAGACTAATACCTAAACTAAATCCCGCTTCCTCACAATAATACAATTAACTCAGTAATCGACATAAACGTTTACAACGAGACAACCGCACGTTCGTAGCAAGAGTTTGATATTAAAAGCGTCCTTATTTCAAAGGGGTAAGGGCGGTTTTTCTGTTCAATTGGTATCACTGGTGTGTAGTTGTATTTACAAGTGTATGAATAATGGGGATAGACAATGGGACCTGCTTTCTAATGTAAGTCGTGGCCGCTATGCGGGGATCCCGCGGTGATTCACGATTCACGGAATCCGATAAGGTGGTGGACTTAGGAATAGTAGCATGGCGATTTGGTGATAGGCACTCGCTGTTCGTGTATAGGTACAGACAAAAATATGGATTGGTGTTATAGTGATTTTGTGAAAAAAAAAGTACAAACTAGGTAAGTTATTTTAAATGACGTTTGGTAATGGGTTTGTCGCTGTTGCATACTCCTTGGTTGGCCAAACTTTTAGAACACTTTTTTTTATATTTTTTATTTTTGACTGTTATTCTTTTCTTTTCACTTGTCTTGTGCTGCTAGTTGTCAAGGTTTGGTTTTGTTGGTTTTTCCATTTTCTGTTATATTTTTTCATCTTTCTTCCATTACAGTCTTTTACTCACATTGGCTTTTAGTTTTATTTCAACCACAATTCATACAGTCCATTTTCATCGCCTTCAGTCGCTGTTGAGTATTTTTAGGTACCTTAGTAGTTTTAAGCGGGCCAGGTACGAAAAACCTGTTAATGACGTAGGCATGATCGTGGACATATTAAATTAAAAATATAGCCTAGTAAACGACTATAAAATAAAATAATCTTTATTTCGGATAAGACACATCCATATGGGTTAGTAAACAAAAGAGAACTTATACCTATGTTAGTAAACTTATTAACTATTTGGTAACAAGGCTGTTGTTCGAGATACATCTTCGAACAACATCACCTAATAAAGGAGACTCATACCGCCCCGCTATGGTCTTCAGGATGGAGTTGGAGCTCTCCCGCACTCTGCAGAGCAAAGAGGCCGATTTCCGTCTGACGATGGCGTGGAAACCATCAACGTGTGCTTGAGCAAACATACCTGATGCACTGCAGAAGCGGGGCAGCCCCATCAACATCCTGAACCCATTATTATATTGGACCCGTAGGGCGCTGATAGCCCGCTGAGTGCAGTTGGTCCACAGGCTGCACGTGTAAAACACTTGGCAATAAGCTTTAAAAAGCGTAATTTTGACTGCCCTGCTACAGCGTGCAAACCTACGAGCCAACATATTACATCGGACTGCCAGCGCCCTACGTTCCCTCTCAATATCCACTTGGTCATTAAGGTCGTCGGTTACATAATGCCCCAAGTATTTGAACTGGTACACTCGCAATAAGTCATTCCCATACAGTTTAATCGGGGGCACATACTCAGGACATTTAGCACCGCCAGCCTTAAAGACCAAGAATTCGCTTTTTTTAACATTATACAATAGCCCATGCTCTCGAGCATAGCCCTCGCAACAAGTAAGCAGCTCTCTAAGCGCCCTAACCGTAGGGCTCAGCAGCACCATATCGTCAGCGTAGCTGATGTTGTTGACTTTAGTATACTATATTTTGCTCTGTGGACAATAAATAAGACGTACAACGTTATCGTTATCGCGTCAAGAGACGCCTTCATTTTAATCCGCTGATCCAAGATCACTATAAACGCAACCTAACATCGCATAACGCACTAACTAGAGAGTGAAAGTATCGATGTGATCGATGACTCGCAGAACACGAACACGTGAATAGAGATGTACCGCTTATCGATATGTAACACAATAGTGGTGCTCGTAATAGTGGGCGGTCGTTTGTTTTAGATTCGAAGTTGTTAATGATTGACGAAAGCTTTTTATGTCTGGGAACTGTTTTATGATTGGTATGTTGAAATCAGATGGAGAGGATTGACATTGGTAAGCTGTTAAGACGAAGAAAAGGCTGTCATTAGGTTGGCTGTTGAACATGACAGTGACATAATAACACAGCATCACATCTGTATTCCTTGCAGTGATAGGCAAGGCTGTATGTTACTCCCACGCTACTCACTACACTTCGTGAGTATAATATAATGTAGATGATGTTTTCATGTGTGTTGAAAAAATTGGACGATTCAAACTCCAAGCAAAAGCGACCGGGTGAGCAGATGCACAGTAGTGTCGACAAGCCCTATTTCGTAAGTGACTACAACTATTTTATCACGATTAGATAGTTTTAGTATACATTGCTTATTTTATTACCCTCTGCCGTCCATAGCGTGCGCTGCATATTTGCACGCCATATCATGGCAGGGTATGCTGAAACTAAACTTACTGTAATATTTATTGTACCATATTCTAGCAAATAAATATTTTTGATTTAATTTGATTTGCACAATTCATGTCTGGTTGCGTGCAAAAATGAAGCGTATTTTCTAGCGGACTATTTGAAGTTACAATAATATATTAACGTTAAGTAATCTAACTGTTTCCCGCAACTTCGTCTGCGATCTAGGATGAAAAGTAGCCTATGTAATAACCCAGGTTATGGTCTACCCATGTACCAAGTTTCATCCAAATCCGTTCAGACGTTTTAGCGTGAAAGCATAACAAACAAATAAAATGACTTTTGCATTTACGAAATTACGACAAACAACTGTAAAGCGGCACCTTAGGCTCTTAAATGGTCGTTTATTCGTTGTATGAGAAGTAGCATTAGCCCCGCTGCGCAGTGGGGCGGTAATTTGCCGTTATTCATAGGATAATCCTATAGTTAGCCTGAGACGATAGATGTAAAGTGACCTCTATAGTAAGGGTCAAAACAAGTACTTAGGTACCTACTATTTATGGTAGTGCTGTATAGATGCTTTAGTCTATCAATGTCTCTATTATGTTCTTACTTGACGCCATAGTCTACACCTATACGATGTCGTTATTTTTTATACTAAGGGTTGACATAGCAGCACATTATAGGCTGATTACACAGGTTTCTCTGTGACAGGGAGTGGACCGCAATCCACCATTTGGGCCCAGTGCAGGTTGGTAGATTAGGGTTTTTATGACTCTTGAAGCATCGTCAAGCGGAATAGGTTACTTAATATATCAGCGTCTATTGTATTTTATAATGGATTTCCGCTAAGTGACGCCTGAATCAATTAACTAGGTTGGTAGATGTCAAAGAAATTATATTGAGGAAACCGGCATGTCATTAAATGAATTATAAAAAGTAAAGTTCCTGCCTTGGTTAGACTTAGAACCTACCACCTACTCTTTGGTTGACATACGGTTGACTTTTTAGGGCCTTTTTCCACGTTTTCAGCGCCTTCAAATTCCTTATATTCCGTTGCTAGCTTCTGTTGCTCGTTAAATGCAGAGTAGGTAGTCTACTCCGTGAGGTAAACAGATGTTTTTGGGCCAAATTACAAAATGTTACTATGATATTTCCTAGTAAGTGTTTCATCGGGCAACCTTATAAGCTTTAAATTGTGCTTTCACTTCTAAAATATTGATCATAGTAAAACCTATGATTTTGAAAAGGTTATAGAAAGGTGTGATTTAGCACTCTCACTTTGCCTATGACTCTATAAGGTAGCATTTATAGGTTTGCCTACAGCCATGTCCATTTCTCTTACAAGTCATGTTGACTACTTTCATGTCCTCATGAGATATTTGAGAAATGCGTATACCAACTATGGTGATAAATACAGCCAGGCAGCAAGATTTTTACCGACCTTCTAACTTAGCAGACAGCTGTGCTGCTGGGGAGTTTGTTGCGCCACTTCTTCCCAGCTCAAGCACTAGGAAGTGGTGAAGGACGTTTTGGGGGACTGTCTTATGTAGTGTTGACGTTCGAAAAGTTCTAATACTCAGCCTAATTAGAACAAAATATGACTTTTGATTTTGACCCATTGATTATTTCAAAACTTGTTAAACGTGTCGGAAAAGCTCTTAAGTATTATTTCCTGTTTTTTGCTCCCTTTTTTGTTGTTTTCGGGGAGAAACCTACAAAATGTAGACCGGGAGTGTGAGATTCTGACGCTACTAAAACCGTTGGTCACCATCAGCACATGGCGGGGGCACCGTGTCCTCCTTAAAGATCACCATGGATCCCTCCTCTGTGCAACGCCTGTTAGGGGACATCCTTGGGGAGCTTGTAAAGGGGTCTTCCTATGTGGAGATTAATATGACTCTTTGTAACAAACCATAGAGATTGAAATAAAGTGATCTACTTTAAAATAACTTTGTAAAAGTATGCAAATAGACTTATTATGAATGCGGTTGAATGAAAGGTAAGTGGTATAAAAAGTCACAATTATTAAGACGTTCTAACAAAAGTTCGTGACATCTAATTCGTGAATATAATGATTTTGACTTTCACTCACATAATTGAAGTAATAACGTACCTGTCCACTTCTGTTCTGAACATCCATTATTATTAAATAGACAAAAGGCAACTAAGAAGCGGCTGTCGGATTTGCAATCGAAAGACTCATTTTATCATATTAGAAAAGAATAAAGAAATTTCTTGTTACCCCGACCCACTCAGTCGCATCGCCTAGCGCCCGCGCGCCGCGCTATCGCTTAGCGTTCCTTCAGACTTTTTTTCTTTTTGCTCGGCTTCTCAGGGTCTTATCGTGATGTTTAATAGCCTATATTCCTCAAGAATTGGGCTATCAAATGCAAAAAGATTTTTTTTTAATCCGACTGGTAGTTCATGATAGAATAGCGCGTTCAAACAAACTCTTTGAGCTTTGTTATTAGTACTTATATGATTTATCTAATTGTCTGGAGTAACCTATTACGGCGTCTTAATGTGCTTCCAATGTATGAAACGGACTCTGGAATCTTTAGGCATTAAGACAGTTTCATCTTACTAAGTGAATCCTTTTATAAAGTTGCATTGAAAAACCCAAATAAATTAGTCATGAATCATTAAACCGATTTGTTGAAACACTCCACATAGCATAACGATGTGCCGACAGTCCAATACAGATAACCGCACGATTTATGACCACTTGCGCAAGCGCAGGCTTTCGCTAGGTCGTTGTTAGGACGTGTTCACATGAACGTTTGTGAAGGTCGGACGTTTTTAAGACTTTTTTTTATTAGTGAACGTTTTTCTTCTTTTCGTGTCGATTGACAATTATAAGTACTCGTCCGACCAGTATGTAGGTACCTGGATAACTGTATGCGCATCGTTCAAATCCTGGAAGATACAGATGATTACCGATCTTAAGTAGGCTGGCTTGAAAAACTTATGTTTTGTGATTTAGAAATGATAAACGATGAAGTTGAATTGATCGTTATGTTGACGTAGACATAATTAAAATAAGTTTGCTTATATCTGCATTGACAATCTACTAGACTCATAATTCTCCTGCCCTTATCCCAATTTATTTGCGGTCGGCACAACATGTCTTTTTCTCCCATACTTTTCTATTAGTCGTAATCAACTAGATTAGCTATTAGTTTTTCTTGGCAAATCATTGAATTTGCAATATTTTATGGCGATATGAAGAAGGTGTTTATTTTCTTTTAAACATTTATAAAATTACCTAAACGTGTAGGTATATTCCGAACCACATAAAACACAGAAATAAACACGCAAAAATACACAGATTATTTCAGTCGCAAGTCTAAACGCCAGTATGTAAGAGCCTTTTAAACAAAGCCTTGCGATCCAGTCGTGAGAAGAAGCTTCGATCTGATCGACTAATACAATTAGAGCCTTCAGCAGTAGGTACATCGATTGTTTAAATACTTATCGTGCATCTTTTATATTTATTGCTACAGGCTACAGGTTATAAACCTTGAACCCAGGTTTAAACCTGAGCGATTATCGTCCAGTGAGTATGTAGCTAATGTATTTAGGATGATTCTTTAATATCGGTATGTTGTGTGAACGTACTAACATTTGAAATATATTGGAATAATATCAAGATGTAATTGTCTCAGTGCAATGTAAGATATATTCACACAGAAAATAATGTTTGCATAAATTTATTTAGGTATTTATTTATTTATTAAAACTTTATGCACAAGTAAAAACTACTGTACAAAGGCGGACTTAATGCCTGAGGCATTTTCTACCAGTCAACCTTAGGGTGATGCAGAGACAGACATGGCAGGTGCAACATAAGATAATACATATAACTTGAAAATAATGAATAATAATTAAATAAACATACATAGATACATACATAAACATATATAGATACATACATATGAACAAAATAAACTTAGTTGGGAGAAATAACGACAGGTAGGGGAGAAAACGAATCCAGAAAATTAACGCTGCTGGGATGATTCTGCCAACTTCTTACGAATATGTTCACGTGCCTTCACTTTAAAGGATAAGCGACTAGTTGCCGATAAATCATTGCGTATTTGCGATTTCAGTCTATTAAACGTAGGTTAACTTACAATAATCCGTTTGATTGCGAGACAGTGGTGTCTAAAGTCAAAAGGGTCTGTTGCTTGAGGAAAATTTTTACACTTAAAATATTATAATAAATATTAATATTATTATATAAATATTATTTTCCTCAAGCAACAGCCGGGGTTCGAACTTTCTACCTCTTGCTCGCCAGCTCCTCACCTAAGTCTTTGTAGCTATTGACTGAGTACTGCCCCGTAATTGCTTCTATGATCACCTTATACCTACCAGAAGGAACACACACACACACATATACACAAAAATCAACACACACACGCACACACATACACAGCATAGCCCGCGATACCCCATCGAGGTAAAAGGTGACTAAACTGCGGTACCCACCTGACATCAACTGAGATGGGTTTCAGCAAGTTTACGACGTTTACGCACTTCCTCGAGTTCATAGAGATATGCGATACAGACAGACAGACGTTCGGTTACATCGCGGTCGGCCATAACTTGACAATACCGCAGACCGCACGACTAAATGTCACAGTTCCTATATTACTGGAGATAGTGCTGCACGTAGGGCTGGCGCAGGATAGAAAAGATTCAACATTTTAGGTATTTATTAAATTGATGTACATGTGTTATGAGCTCGTTTAGCTTACTGTTGTTAGCTTAGTTAGCAACTGCTTGCTTGAGCATCGGTCTTATTCCAGAACGGCAATTAATCTATACTCAGCTGAATCGAGACTCAAATCGAGCCTCAAGTAGAGATGTGTATTGTCTATGAATCAGCCTGTTTTCGTTTACGATTTATTATAATAACCGAATAAATAACTTAGTTATCTTCAAAGCAAATTACCTAGGAATAATAACCTTACTACAAATCAAACCTAAATTCAAACGCACAAAGTCTAGCTAGTGCTAAGTGAAGTGCTACTAACATAGTCTAAGCCACAAGTTTTTTGTTTATAGAATATGTATGTTTAGGTTAAGGTATTTTTCTATGGGCCTGTGTCGCCTGCAATAAATGGTTTATTAAATTCAATAAACTTCTATTGAATTTGCTTCTATGGGTGTTGCAGAAGACCAGGCTTGTCTCTCTAAAAAAATATGCAATCTTTCAATCGAATCGTTTGATAGGTGCAATTATAGGAGATATGATCTGATATCATAAAAGGACTCACAAGGTAAGGCATTAATGCCAGGGTTGCGGGAAAGTGCGAAAGGGATACCATACCGGGACCCTTGGCAACAGGCAACTGAAGGAACACGGGTGGGTTTTAGTCAGTAAAAGTCTTACACGCCCTCCCGCTCCGCCCAGAGCGGGAGAAATCATATAATGATTTCCCAACTTCAAAAAAAAAAACAAAAAAAAAAAGGTAAGTTAGAAGATCTCTAACAAAACCGTTTTTGAACCTAAGGCCCTAAAAATAACTAAAACACTCGATTCAAAATCCAGCTTACCGAAGAGCCATTCGATTCTCTGACATCCCTGCACCATTACGTGGAGAGTGTATTAGCAAAGTTGTATAACAAAATAATATGATGTCTGTCTATGCAGTTAAACGAGTATAATATCAAAAGCCGCCATATTGACTGTAACAATAGAATAGTGCCAGTAATAACTCCTTATGAGCGGTAATCTTTTGTAGAATATTAGATTTAATCCAGAGCAGATGCGTGGGTTTTATCTGAATAAATTAGTAACTATTTTGTCTAGTCTAGATGCTAATACTAGGTATTATAACATTTATAATAATGCTGTGAGTTTCCGGTTTCTTATCTAGGGCATTGTGTGGAATGAATGAATAGAATATAATACTCTAAAATGAACAAAACTGGCGAAATGAGGCTGTATACACCTCTGCCTTGATGATAAGTGTGTCTAAAATGAAAATTCATATGATTCGAGGGCTTTTATCTTTCATCCTGTAATCGAGGTCGTTACGCGGATGTGTGAGTTTTTCAGAAAGGACTGAAAGAGGGAAATACGTATGAACCATGGAGAAAAAAGGCCGAGAGCTCGTATTGATTATGTTTGCAATTTCATGTATTTTAAGCCGGGAACTGAATCCGATTTTATTTTTTATTGTCTCATTCACAGAGACTCATCAATATCTTCCTCTCTTGTCCCATGTTACTTGGGGTCGGCGCAACACTTTTTCTCTTTACATTCTCCCCTGTCCACCGTCATATGCACGGAGCAATAGTGTAAAATGAGCATAATAAACAACGACCGACCCCAGGATAGAATATAAAATTTTTATTTGCTTTAAAACATGGAACAAACTCTGAAAGGCAGTTGCCTTCTAATGGCCGATAACAATTAAATTCTATTGTGTCTCGTTAATGACAGTTGGAGGTCTATTCAGCAGTGGGCTACTATCGTTAAACTCTGATGAAGCTAAGGCCTCGAAACATTAATGACAAACTACCTCAGGCATTAAGTCGACTTTTGTACAGTATTTTTTTACTTGTGCATAAAGTTTTAATAAATAAATAAACAAACCTCACACAACATTCAGCCTCATTATAACCTGACAGCTATATATTAAACCCTTGGACCCTACAGACTTGGACATAACAACAGGCTGTTAATCTGTCAAGCGATGCCTGTTAACATGCGCACGCGACGCAGAGGTCGAGGCTAGCGACGCCTGTACGCCTGTCAACAGGCTATCAAGTGATTCATAATGTAGAGATTGTTTTTGTTTATATTATTTATCTGTAGTGACTACCCCGTTGGTCCAGTGGTTGCAACCGCTACTGCTGGGCATGAGGACCTGGGTTCCATTCCCAGGTCGGGCAAAGTGTTATTGGGATTTTCCATCATCAATTTCTCAGTAGCAGCTCGATTTGTGTTCGTTTGATGGCAATAGGCTCGCCCCCTATAAGGTACATGAGACGTAAATATAACTGGCTAAATGTGACTGTAATGTTATCTGAAATGATGTGGTAACTGGTGAAATACCTATAGGTCAAGTATCCATACCAAATGTAGCTATGGAGGTCCATTTCCAGCAGTCTCTATATATATTTAATTAATGTAATGATGAAAATAGAAACGCCCGGTCCTATTAGAAACTTTAACACCAGATAGCTCGGCGGATAGATTAGGTACTGTAGGTTTATGCCCGGTCTGAGGCCCTAGACAAAGTGACATTCTATCAGCGAAAGCGATGATGGAAAAGGCAAAAATGTATAGGACTGACATAAGCTATCGAAAAGCTTATGTCAATCCTGTTGAAAGTCGTTGTAGAAATACGAAACGCTTTGGAAGATTGCCACTTGTCTAGGCCCTCTGATCGGTAGGTCCTCTTACTATCTGTACACTGTCAGTACTGTAGCCCTTCAATGTGATCTCCATTTTAGATTTCCTAATTTCCTAACTAAAAACATTTACAAAATATATTTATCAAAAACGAAAATAACCGCCATCAACGAAAATATCGATCTCTAAACTTCAATCATTTCGATTTTCGAACGTCCGTCGAAGCTCGATCGATGCGTCTGCGCATAATTACTGTGATCTAGACTTATAATGGCATTTCACAAGTTCCGTTGAGGCAACGTCGTTAAGGGGGAGTAGTTTGACAGCAAAAAATCATATTTCACCCGCGCAACCCTTACCTACCCCTCTCATTAAACACGACGAAAACAAAACACAATACCTTCCCGCCAGCAGAAACTTTTCGTCTGGCGTTTATAGAATTCGAATTTCAATCTTCTGTAGTTTATTTTGCTTATACGATACGCTAAGCTTGAATTCAGAACTATAGATCATGTTCATGTTTTGGAACTAGAAACTCAATGTTGACGTGAAAAAGTTCAAATTTAAATGTTACCAAATTTTATTTAGGACCTTGTACAATTTGTACCTAATGACGTCTTTTTGGAAAACTGTGTTACCAAGTAATAAATATAATGCTATATCGTGGATTTCTCTCTTTGGAGGATCGTGCAAAGTGATACCCAAGTAAAAAATAATATTCGTATAATGAATTTTGCACTGTATTGTGCAACGAATGTGTCATGAAAACCTTTCCTGCGCCAAACGCGAACAATCCCCTTCGAAAACATTTGAAACATGTGAAAAAGAGGTCGAGTTCTGTACAAAAGAAATAAATGTAGGATTGTCGGCTTCACCACTAAAAGAATTGACATCCATTCATCTATGTAAATGGGTGCCAAAGTACCAAAGGGACTAATTATAACAAAGGCCCGAGGTACGCGCTCAGTACCGGCGCTGTGTTTTGGGCGCGCGCCCGGCGCGTTTTGGACGCTCGTCAAACGCAACAAGATTTCCACATTTTGTTGTAACTTTTGAACCGTGTTTCTTTTAAGTTTATTACTAATACGGAGAAAATGACAAGGAAAAATAGTGAAAAAGGAACTCGCGTCCAAGCGTTAAGGGCACGGTTAGGCTTCATTTACGGAGACGCGAGGAGTCGCGCGTGGCTTTGGGCGGCGCGGCTCGCACTGAATTCAAACATATGGCGTTGTATGAGTGCGTTTACGGAGACGCGATTTTACACGCGTTTGTTTGAAATGGAGCGTTTTTGCGGCGGAGCCCGCGAATGGCATAGCCGCGTCACACGCGGCGTTTCATCACGGCGGCGCACGTAGCAGCAATACCCGCGGCATATTTTCTCCCAGTCTTATTTGTAAATCGCACAACGGAGATGCAAGTTGAGAGTGGCAAGTTGCGACATGTGCAGGCCTAACGGCGCCCGGCATGGGCGCTCGCTTAGACTGCAGCGCTTGATATAATTCGTTACATAGGAATTCATACAATTTTATTGAGCGCCCGAAACGCAGCATACAAAATGCGCGTCTCGGGCGCTTGTTATAACTAGTCCCTTAGTAGAAAGTTTAGTATGGTCCCTCTTTGTAACTGTTGAAATTGTAGCTTTGAAAACATGCCAAGTTGCATTATAACTTTAGGCCTCATTTACGGAGACGCGGGGCGTGGCGCGTCGCGTGCAGTGTGGCGTCACGCGGCGCGTCTGACGTTTTTTCTGTTTACGGTGCGGCGGCGCGTGAAGCGGCAGTTATCATCCCACGCGTTAACATAAACATATGGCAATATACTCTTCTTGATTGTCGCGGTTTTTTTTGGGGTTATAATATATATTTTTGAAATGTGCTAATTAAAACCTTTCATTTGATACCCAACATGGTATGATTAAAAAATATTTTTTGTTGTTCATGATATGTCATCTAGAGGGCGCCATTTTCAATTTAATGTGTCTTCATATAGCCTATGACCAGCAGACGATCAAGAAGCTTCCAACGATACCTCATTTGTCAAATTTTGATGAGTCTTTTAGAAGATAATATGTGGGAACAGACATAGATAAATACATAGAAACCGGTCAAAATTATAACCCTCCTTTTTGCTTCGCCGTAGTCAGGTAAAAACTAAAACCCAACTACGACAAAAAGTCAACTAAAGAGATATAAACAAGACATCACGGACAGACAAATTAAAAATCCGGAGTCATACGGAATCTGTTCGAGTTCGTTCGTTATACCAATAACCGAAGAATAAAGGTATTATTCTAAACAAGTTTTATTTAGGGGCGGTCAGTCGCTCCAATTGTTCGTCTAAGGGTCACCTTACAAGAAGTTTGTCAAAAAAAGTGGGAGTAAACGAATTTGGATCCTGAGTATATCGCAATAAGATTTAATCTCCAGTGCGAACTTTCAAATGAACGTGGAATGGGCTCGCTGGCTATGTTGCAAATTTTCTCCGCAAGAAAATTCACCGCAATACAGAGCAATGGCGCTAGTTTTACCTACTTCTTTCTATACTCCGTGCTACTATACCAGTCAAAAATCTGTCAAATAAAATGTATGTCATCTTGAGTTTTCAAATATCAACATTGAATTTTATATGTTTATTTAGACTCGGTATTTATTTATTTATCAATCAATAACACTTGTAATATTCGTTTTGGAAGTGGTTTTAGTGTTTTTTTCATGTTTTCTATGTCTCAGTTTCTTTTGTGGAATGTGATAAATTACGAAAATATTATTTACGAAAATAAATAATATCTCAGCGCAGCTAAAAATTTGAGCGTAGTCCTCTCGTCTCAACAGAGCGACGCCGACTGATTTGTGAAACAAAAATATGCTTGAAGTTCCCGTAATGTGCGACGGAAGATGGCTTCTTCCACGAACTAAGAACGTCGTAAGTCGTACAAGCTTAGATTCGTAATAAAACCAAAAATAAAAGGAATAAAAAAAAAGCCTACACAATTTTTTTGCCTTGTTTTAATACATATAATCATCTAATTTTTATTATAATAGGCATTAGCATTTTAAGTACAAATCGAAAATACGTGAAAATTAGAGGTAACTTCGTGATATTTTTTTATCGAGAAAATTTTAATATTTTGTGTTTCTGTTCCACAAAAAGTTTGGAAATATCATGTAGTTACTCATACTATTTTTATTTTACACCTAAGTCTTATCAATTTCATGAAAAATCAAATTGAAGACAGGCAATTTTGCTTCCTACCGGCCCTTAAGATATAGTCCGATTATAATGTCGACATTGTGTTGGGCTCGTTGGACCAATATTATTATTTATTACCCTTCGATTTGTTCAATCTGCCTGGCCTTTTCCCAACTATGTTGGGTTTGGCTTCCAGTCTAACCGGATGCAGCTGAACACCAGTATTTTACATGGAGTGACTGCCTATCTGACCTCCACAACCCAGTAACTAGGTAATACGTTACCCATTGGTAAGACTTGTTTTGTCAGGCTTCTGACGACCCGTAACGACTGTCAACGATCCTCGAATGATAGCCGGAAACACAGGCTTAACGTGCTTTCCGAGGCACGGAGGAGTCTCGATATGTAAAGATCACCCATCTACGGACCGGCAAGCGTAGCTAACCCTGATGGATCGACCCGTGCGGCTGTTATTACGTAGCCACGAGCTCCTCTACCCTTCAATTTGTTAATTTGAGATAATTATCTGATGTTTTTTGAGTGGTCCTTTAGTAATTGGGTGAAAGAAACTTTAAGCTAGCTAGCTTTATATTGTGGTGCTAGACAATTGAATTAAATTGAAATATTGAACTCTATTTATTACCTATAGGTTTTAGGGGTTTGTAAAAATATATACCTATATACCTAGTTTGGTAATTATTAGATAGGTGTCCCTAAAAGAGCTTTGATATTATGACACGCAACTTTCTCTAAAGAAGTACCAAATTTCGCGTTACTTGAAATTCCAACTTTCCAAAGGAGTATTGCATAAATGTGTGATAACTTACATATCATAATCAGCGTAAATAACAGTATTGTCTTCATCATGTCGGCTCCTAAACTACTCCGTCTCCACCGCATGACAGTTCTGAAACAAAATAAAATAAACGTTAATACTTTCTCGGAACTCCATTATCGTGAACTGTGTTAGATTTTCTGGTATGAATAAGTTAAGAACTCGGAGAACGACACAGTTCTCCAAGACGGTAGTGGTACGACCCCGACCCTACTTATCATCACAACTGGTTCGATAATAATAGCGTTGAAAATGTGCTTAATGATAGACAGGTGCACAGACTCACACACTTTTAATTGAGAAATATTTGAACCTCAAACAGTGAGGACCTTTTTTAATGGTTGCACTTCTTTCTAAGATATACTAGAGATTTTTATTACCCTTTGAAAATCTTTAACAGGGACTTTAAAGGGGTTTTTACGGTCTCAGATCCATCCAAATAATTTCTGCAGCAAATTCCTCTTAGGGTAGAGTAACAATTTACATGACCTCAATATTATATTCAATACAAACTTTCATCGTCTCTCATATTCACGAGACCAACCGGAACTTCCCGAACATACCACCACGTCTAATGAGAGTTAGTGCGCACGCGCAATGATGACGTCACGGAGTCACGACCAACGACATCTGTAATTTACTGGTGCACTAGTTATACAGCGGGATATTAAGACGGATGTGAACTTTAGGGTTGACCATTGTTAGTCAAAGTCAAAGTCAAAGTCATTTATTTGCTGTAAATGTGGTAATATAAAGGTGGTAGATAAAAATAAGCTTGAGCGATGACACATTTCGCCATTTTTTGACATGCAAATATTAAAAGTATGGCAAATAAACAAATAGGTAAGTAGGTACCTAAAAAAATATTTATCAAACATGAAATTATTTAAAGTAAGTACATCAATCTTCAATATCCACAGCACAACTGATTTAACAAAATATATATTTAAATGTATAGGTACCTATGGCAGAAGGCACAACATAAAAAATAACAGAACAAAATTATATTAAAACTACAATGCATTCCTGTAATGATAGGACCGACAAGAAGTTTTTTTTAGAAATTCACCTATTGAATAATAACTATGTGAAATGAGCCATTTTTTTAGTACTATGCAGAATTTTTTGTAAGGAAGATCAGTTATAAAATTTGGAATTGAATTATAAATAAGTGGTGCCATATATACACAACTGCGTCGGAATAGTTCAATCAAAAAAAGACAGGCAATATATACACAACTGCGTCGGAATATATACACAACTGCGTCGGAATAGTTCAATCAAAAAAAAACAGGCATTTTTAATAAATATTGTGTGGCTTTACGTTTATTCGTATTATTTTTCGTATTGACGTTAGGTTTACCTATTGATAAACGAATCTCAAAATAGCACCTTTCTCAAAACAGGATTGAAATGTGGGGCGAACAAGCAAATTGTGTGGGGCGAAATTTCGTAGGACGAATGCGGAACAAATCAAAAAGTTACTCTCTACTACTACTCTCTGAATGTGAAATGTCTCTAATGGTTTTGTTTAAGGCGCCTACGATCCATCTCTTTATCTGTTCTGCCGCAAAGAGTCTTAGAAAATACCAAAGATAGGTTGGATGCGTTGTGTGAAAGATGATGTAGCTAGATATGGGCATGACTGCTGAGATGACGGCTAAATAAGATGTACGGAAAAAGAAAAAATGCTGCGCCCGACCCCAAATAAGTAATACGAACTGGGAAAAGGGCAGGAGGATGATTTTCTTCCTACATATTTATTTTTATTTTCAATTTATGTTCGTGGGACATGATTTATTGTGAAAATAACGGATTTTCTTCCTTTCTTGTAGATTATAGTGCTTAAATCAACAAATTTTCATATGTTCTTAAAACTATGATCTATCATTATCATAACCTAACATTCCGATACGTCTGGCAGACGTTCAGCTAATTGCCTGTTATCTCACCTCGCTGATGACACTGTTACATAAAGATAGATTATCGGTTATTCTTGTAGTTGAAGAGTTCCGGTATTGGACACGTAAATATGTAGTTACGTATTGTTTTTGTTAGAGATTTTACGGAGTATTTAAACCGTTTAAGTATGTAGTTGGTAATAAAAATCCTAGGTTTCCTGATCAGCTTTTGAAGTAAATAAATTAAAAGTAAAAAAATAAGCCGGTCGGTTTAAGAACCATGAACCATGTTTAACCGTTTTTAACAAACGTCGGCTATAGAGACATTTGAAGTTAAATATTTGAATCCCATTGTATAAAATTGTTTTTTGAACGATGCTTAACCGTGTTTTACAAACGTCGACTAGAGACATTTTACGTTAAACTTTTGAATCCCACTGTATAAAATAACATTGTACGAAAGATTGTTTATTATCAAAAGGTAACTGGTAGGTGATTCCTCAAACTAACAAAAAAACGAAAATCTACTAATTTGAAAGAAAAGTTTCTTTGCTGAATGACACTAAGTGATAGCAGTTTTCAATTAAACTAAAACATTATAAAATCTAAGCGTAAGACTTCAATATCATAGTCATTATAACACTTTGTTACATTCATTACATTTAATATGATTACTCACGCTTTAAACATACTGTAAAACAAACGTGAAGAAAATCCGCGAGCTACTGCGCACGCGTTGTTCCGGAAGTCGTGACACAAGATGGCCGCGCTTCCGGCCGCCATTGTTGCTATGCCAGTTAATAGCAACAGGTCACTTTCCAACGACTTTTGAACTTGTTTTATACATTTTCCTGGAGTTTGAATGCGGAATGGAAGATATGCTAATGACATGAAGTTATGTTCGAAAGGTAAACGACTGTAAACTAACTATAAACTGTTTATGAGGTAGTAAAGTCAGTCATCGTTCCTAGTGTAGTGTAGAAATGTATAATTATGATTTGTTTAGTACTTATTATAAGTAATTGGTAAGCACTGAAATGATAGATTGTCTACTTTGATGGCATAATAATATGGATAGTTGCTGGTCAAAGACGTTCTATTGGGAATTAATTAAAAGGCTAGGTCTGTTAAGTTTGCTGAAACTTCTATAAGCACTCGGTAATCCGGCACACATTTTTTTCCGCCAATATATAGGATTATCGGAAACGCTGGATTATTGCATTTCTATAGGAAATGTCAGCTAGCTAGTAGAAATAACTTTAACACAGATTTGCAAAGTAAAAAATCTTTATTAGTTTACGTAATAATACCTACTCATAGAACCGGACCTATTTTAAGTGTAATTAATTTGTCAAACCAGCTGTACTTGCAACTTGTTAAAACTCAGTCTGTCTTCTGATTAGTTCAGAATTTTTTTTCTAGAAAATGAATCGTTCCTCACTTAACATAACTACATAAAAGTAATGTGTTGCTATATACGCAACTCTTGTTTATTTACATCTACAATCAATCGTTACGCTTCGTAGATGGTTATCGTTCAATTGCCGGTACTACCAAATACAGAGAGCATAGCGAGGTGAATATTCTTTACATGTATGACTAGAAAGCTAGGAACATGACTTTTTCTCGTATCACTGGACGTCTTCTTCACGAACAGTACCTATGCGGTACTAAAGTAAGTATTAACTAGGCATATCATCACCATTCTCCTGTCCTTATCCTAATTCTTTCGTTCATATTTATCTAGTCGTCATTAACAACGGCATATCGTGTGACAGAAAAACTGTAGCTTTGTAGAGCGCCGTCTCTATCACTCTAACCTATGTGACAGTGTCCGTCAAATGCTTGATGTTTTATTCACGGTGAAATTTTTTGTATCATTTGAAAGAAGTCTGCCTGTTTGTCGATTTATGCTGTTTTGTTTGAGCTATTCACAAACAAGTTACTCAAATAATTCTTTCAACATGACATTCATATAATAAAAGACTGATTAATAGAACCGTAGAGGATTTAATCCACCTTAAAATCATAATTCATTTGAATCTAGTTTTCATGGGTATAATTCGTAGTCTTTCCGATTTCAGAACTATAGTTTGGCTATGTTTCAGAACTATATAAGAATTTTTGGCATTGCATTAGTCTGAAAAAACAAATGCTCATTCACCAAGTTGGTCTTGGTAAATACTTGTGCTCTCAACTGTACTTACTGTAAGGGAGATCAGATGATGACCTAAGCTTGTAAAAAACTATGATGACTACCGAATAATTGAGCTGATCGGACCTTACGTAGTGGTCCAAGTGGTAAACTCAAAGCGGGGTTATGTAAAAGGCAAATATATATAAGAAGCGGGTCAAGTCGGAAGAATTGATTAAGTTTATTTTTTATTTTTTTTGGTTTTAGCAAACTAGATGGCTCTGTATTAAAAAACCATTTGACACTTGAAACTGACTTTTTCGGACAACGCTTTTTCGTTACGTGACGATTTCAGCCAGTTTACTCCTACTGCAAACCGCGTTAAAGAACTTCGGTACAAAAATAAGGCAGAAAGATTTTGAAACTCTTGATCCAATTTTTTGAATTATTTTAGAAAGATCTAAGGACCAATGTCGCAATCATATAAGTGAAATAAACAAATGAAATAGTGTTGGTATTAATAACTAATAGTCGTGCAGTTCCGATCTAGATGTCTTAAACGAAGTGAGTTTTACCTTGTTAGCGAAAATACTTTCACACGACTTGCGTGTGAGTGTCTGTTTTAATGAGGTTTCAGTAAATATCTATATAAGATTATTGACTTGCATTTGCATTAATTGTTTAAAATGAAAAGGTTTGTTTCTTGGTCATGAATTCGCTGTAAGATCAGGACCACGGGGAAACACTCGAATATTTTATACTAAACTAGCTGCACCCCGCGTTTTCACCCGCATAAGTCTTGATCCCGTGGGTATATCGGGAATGTGCCAAATTTCATTCAAATCCTTCCAGCCATTTTAGCATGAAAGCGCAACAAACAAACTGATTTTGGCAAACTCAAACTCAAAGCATTTATTTCAAATAAACTAATTACAGGCACTTTTGAATTGTCAAGGGGTCGGTCCGTCAGAAAGATGAAGCTAGTTGCCCATTCCAAAGTGTAGAAGGTTGATAGGTTCCTATGGAGAAGAACGAGCAAGAAACTCCACGGACACTCTTTTAAATCAGAATAGTGTTACAACGTATTGGTTACATCATTCATGTTGAAATTATACATGTGAGTACAATGTAGAAAAACGCAATTATAATATTAAGCTAGGATTATCATAACTATAATGCCATACAAAACGGTTTATTTAATTTCTGAAACATTCATTGTCTGGCCATCTTCATTGTAACAACAAGTAATATTTCAAAACTTCCTAAAAAGGTCATAACACACTTTCAATAACGCTATCGCTACATCTTATCTCTTACAGCGATTACTTCCTTCTTAGTATCGCGCGATCTCTTACGAAAGCCAACGTTTTCGTCTGCTTTTCCCATGCATTAGTCGCTTTCGTACGTCACGAGCCGATTGCGCCCGATTACGCCCGATCGTGGCCGAAGATAGGAAGGAGGCTGAGGGGCTAGGGGGCTAAGGTTTGTTATGAGTGGCTAATTGAGGTCGAGCGAGTAAGGGTTAAATAAATAGGAAGAGATGAAGGTAAGATGTTGTGTAAGGTCGTGGGTGATAATTGTTGTATGGTTGTGAGGTGGTTACATGTTAATGTTTGTTGAAATGAAGAAGCTTTGCATAATTCATAATTTTTGGACCATTTTACGAATCTCCATAGAAAACTGTCAATTAGGGGGCCAAGTCTACTAATTTACAAACGTTTCAGTGGTCTCACAATGATCAGTTTTTGACAGATATGCCATACAAAATCTGTCAAAAACTCATTTTGTATGGCATATCTGTCAAACAGAAAACTGACAAACAGGGGTGTTTGACAGTTTTCTATGGAGATTCGTAAAATGGTCCACAAATTATGAATTGCTGTAGAGGAATTGCTAATGATAGCTGGGAATTCAGGAAATGAATTGCTTTTAGAGGAGTAGCTAATTTGGCCGGTTTAGGCCCCCTGTAATCATGTGTAAATTCGATCTTTCTCAAAGATATAACATTTCCAAAACCGGAGTGATACGGTCTTAGTTAATTAATAACTTGCTAATTGATCAAAATTATTGTTTGATTACTAGTTCGTTTATTAAAGTAACGTATACCCTATACCAAAGGGGTCGCTATTAAAAATGTCGCAATCAAATTCATTTAAAAATAGGTAATTTCGTGTGTCAATCAAGTCTATAAAACACAATTCAACATAGCAATTTAAATATGAGTATAGTTTACTTAAGCACCCAATACGCTATACAGCTATTATTTTCGACACCGAAGCGTATATTTTCCCATCAAGTAAACCCATTGTTGGGTTAGTTAATTAACCATATAAGGTTAAAGATTACAGGATATTATCGCTCAAATTGACCAAGAGGTCAACTCGAGCTCCAAATATGGTGAGCATTAGTCATTTCCTTTTTAAATTATAACCTTTTTTTGACGGATTCAATAGATGTCTGGGTAATTTGCATACCTAGTAAGTATTTTATGTAAAGTGATAATGAGCTTTGCACTCAGCTCAGTAGCTGGTAGACTGGCTTTCTGAGCACATGAATCGCAGGTTCTAAGAATTCGTGCCTGTTTGTAAAAGAGTCACTGTTTGACATGTAAAATACTGCTATTTAACATAATATTTCGGCTCGTTTATTTTTAACTAGCTGAAGCCCGCGGCTTCGCCCGCGTGGATGTCGGTTATTATGTACTAAAACCTTCCTCGAGAACCACTCTATCCATTGGTGAAAACAGCATGAAAATCGGTGCAGTAGTTTTTGAGTTTATCGCGAATAGACAGACAGATGAGGCGGAGGACGTTGTTATATAATTATGTAATGATAACATAACATAACAATCACGCCTTGTTTCCCTGAAGGGTTAGGCAGATGTGTACCCATATTATGTTTAAGCCTCATTACGGGGGCGAGCCGATTGCCATCAACCGGGCACAAATCCAGACTCCGGGCTGCTACTGAGAAATTCCTAATGGAAAAACCCAATAAGATAGACTGCTCGACCTGAGCCAGAACATGCTCAGCAGTAGCGCTAGCGACCACAAGACCAGAAAGTTTATTTTTAAGAATATATTTCTGTCTTTTGAAATTAAAAAGCTGGACAAGCATTTAAATCGTCTATAACAGTTTCACTCAAGCGCTCCTACGTAAGATCTAAGATTCAGATCATTTCTGAAATGCCACGATCTTCCCCTTACTCGTATCTCTAATTATATTTCCACACCGATGACCTGGTGGATTGACAAATCGACTCAGATCCATATCTCGTGCATTCCTGCGGTCGCTACAATTTTCTGATAATCACACAGACTGATTTCTCCGTCTAGATTGGGATCTAGCTATTTTTGCTTACTAATACAAATTGGATGAATGCGATATTGTTTGAGAAAGGAATAAAAATAATAATTTCGTTATGAAACATGTTTCCTATTTTGCCTGTAGGTACATTTATACAATTAGTGCCTAACTGTACTGTACAAAACTATTTCAAATACCTACACCATTTACAGGCATGTTTGGAATTGACAAGGACTCGGTCTGTCAGAAAGTTGAAGGAAGTTACCCATTCCAAATAGGTAGTAGGATCCCACGGAGAAGAACGGGCAAGAAACGTCATGGACGGTGTATGTCTGGCGTATCCTAGGCAGTCAGCCCTGCAACCAATTTAGCTGACTACTTAAGTCCCCTCGGCATAAGCCCTCATAAATAGCTAGGTGACACGCGTTTAAAATTATTACTATCGATTTTCATAACATATATAATAAGCCTATAATGTTCCCTCTGCTGGGACACAGGCCTCCTATCTTCGGGAGGGAGTGGGCTGTAATCTACCACGCTGCTCAGTGCGGGTTGGTGGAGGTCACATGTCTTTTTGGTTCTAGGACATCAAACAATTATTATCAACTAGCTGCGCCCCGCTGTTTCACCCGCGTAAGTCTCGATCCCGTGGGAATGTCGGTATAAAAAGTATCATATGTGTTAATCCAGGTTATAAACTATCTGTTTGCCAAATTTAATCCAAATCCATTCAGTAGTTTTTACGTGAAAGAGTAACAAACATCCATCCATCCATCCATCCATCCATACTTACAAACTTTCGCGTTTATAATATTAGTTAGATTAGATATATATATATATATATTGTAGTTAGATTTGCTCTTCTTCAAATGACACGTTTGAACACAAGGGCACTGACGAAGAGCTACCAGTCAGCCAGGGTGATGTTACATACATCGAGGTCAGCTTATGCTGGAAATGTATAGCTTGATGTGTAGCCGTGTGTACGTTCTCGCATTATCGTACGTGCTCGATGAGTGTCTAAACATTGCTTTACATTCCCATCAAAGTTTATGTTCATCGCTCCTCGAGAAAATCCTAAATGCAAAGCCACTAAACATTATAATGTTGTTATAATCTGTACCATTCCGTCGCAATCAGTTAAATAACTAACTAAAATACGTTTACGACATTTTCGACAATTACACTGCCGAGCAAAATAAATGGGACGTTGCAAACTCTAAATGTCTCCGACTTAATTGCACAGCTGTGTATTACGAAACGGACAGACAGACAAAACATTTGTTATTATAGTATCTAATCAAAAGTGGAGGAATGAGTTTAACTGTTGACCTTTGTGATTTCTGATAGTAAATAATAGCTTTGTTAATTGGTATTTTAAAAGTCAACATTATTACTATTTTAATGTCTTGGTAGCCATATATGTAGCAATGTGACTTTGTCAATATCATAGGTAAGGTTCTTTCACCATTTTCTCAGTAACAGTGATACAAAATGATGATAGGTAATGGAAGTAAGGTAAGGATAGGGCCTTTATTAATTAAGACGGACTACTTAATGGCGGCTCGGAAGTTAGCTACTCGCTGCGTACCCCCCCCTCCCCCCGCTGACACATGAAATTGTTACTATACAGCGATTCGCCTCATGTTCCGAGCCGCCAATAATTTTGAATCGAACTGTCTTAGGCTTAAAACAGCCACTTTGGCAGAATCATAATAGGAAAATATTATGAATCATAGTAAAATGTGACAAACTGACAATTCTTAATATAATCTGTGTGCGATTAATTATATTACGAAATAATTCATCTGTTTGACAGTTTTATATGGAGATTCGTAAAATGGTCCACACATTATGAATTGCTTTTGTATCAAATTAGAGGAATTGCTAATGACAGCTGGAAATTCAGGAAATTAATTACTTTTAGAGGAATTGCTTATGTGGCCGTTTTAGGCCCCCTGATCGTACTTGCGGTGAACAACCAAAACATTTGGTGCACTTTCGTTAAAAGGCATTATCACTTTCAAACTATCAGTAAATCGAACCCTCGAATTTAGTCCCTCTGGAACTGACAATTTGCGCTGAGTAAGCGTGGTTATAAGAGAAAAGCCATTTCTCTGCACTTTGAGACGATAGATCCAGGCCGATAATCTTGTAACAATAGGTGCGGCAGTCAACCATCTAATGTAGACAGGCACTCTATACTTTTATCTAATTTTGAAGCAAGGATGAAAATAAAAAGATGGCCTCTATCCGATTATCTCGCGTTGTTAGTGACTGCGCAACAGTCATTACTGGTAGCTGTAAGTATACGATACGGGCTGTGTTTATTGTCAGTACGTTTGTAGACATAAGTAGATGAGTTTCTTCCACTAGGTAAAGAATCATAAAAACTGAATATTTCTTATGGATTTTGGAGAAAGTATGGTAACATATCCTGAGGCCCGTGATTTTGTAAAACACGACTAAGGGTTCGAAGGGCAGTTCACACCGAGACGCGACGCGCACTCTTTATGATCCTATACAATATCGAATTTATATACTACACAATAAGGTACCTACACGCGCTGCGCAGCACCGCACATCTCAGCGTACGTAAGTTCGATAATTGTTAAAAAGTGCGTGCAGCGTCGCCGTCGCGTCGGTTTACGTTGTGGTTTGAACTCACCCTAAAGGATAGCGCTATAAAAATTGGTATCAACGTTCTCTTGTCTGCCTGCAATAAACTGCGATTCGTCATCCTTTTCATCCTCAGGGAGATATGGTCTTGACTAGTCTAAAGCACAGGGAGTCAGCAATATCATCCTGAGTCTGGTTATCAATAAAGGGTCTTGATTGATAGTAATTCTCCGTTTCACTGTTCATTAAACTTTTATTAGGGGCCCATGAACATGGAACGAAATGGCAATGTACAGGTAAAGATTGGTGGTGTGTAGCTCGTGGCTGAATGCTATCAGCCGCACGGGTCGATCGAAGATACGCTTGCCGCCTTTACATACCGAGACTCCTCCGTGACTCGGAAAGCACGTTAAGCCGTTGGTCCCGGCTGTCATTTGTAGACCTTTGACAGTCGTTACGGGTCGTCAGAAGCCCAAAAAGTCTGACAACTAGTTTTACCAAGGGGTATCGTGTTACCCAGTAACTGGGTTGTGGAGGTCAGATAGGCAGTCGCTCCATGTACAATACTGGTATGCAGCTGCATCCGGTTTGACTGGAAGCCGATCCCAACATAGTTGGGAAAAGGCTAGGCAGATTGATTGAGCTAAAGATAAGTGAGGTGCCAAATGTTGTAAGAGAATTATCAAGCTATCATTAACAGCATCTAAACTTAGTGCCATCAGCTGTGAAGGTCACTGTACAGGCTAAGTTATATCTAAGTAATGATGCTTGACATCACTTAATGGCTGTAACAAAAGATTATTGACCGTTGATAATGTGTGTTTAAGTTTTATTTTGTAAACTTTTCGCAATGTCATGTAATAGGTGTCAAAAGGTCATGATTAAAGTAAGAGTGGGTCTAGGTTTTTGTTTTGAACTTTGGATAATAATGAGCTCATCAAAATCTGACAAATACATTTCAGAAAAAAAAAATGTCTTTGAATGTACAAGATGGCCAATATAACTTGGCAGTTCCGAATTTCGCGTAGAGGGCTGCGCAGTAACATTTTTTAGGAGCCAAATGATGACATATGAGTTATATGCGCCTATGTTCAGACTAAGTTATAACGGCCGTATTGTATGGAACTTGCTGAAAAATAATAAAAAAAAAAAAAAATTCAAATTAAAGTTTGTTCTGCATCAGCGTTAGAACAATGTGATTTTTTCTGTTTTGTCTATTATTGTGTCCGATTTATATTAGCTATAATCCGATTCAATATATTCACATGCAATGATATAAACGACCAGACTAAGATTAATGCTTCAATTCCTACTTAACACTAACAAAGCATGATTAATTTCAGTAGGTATCATTGCCCTCATACATCTAACTCGGCAAACGTTTCAGTTTCAAAATATTTATCTTAGCTGCGCACACGCAACTCGGCGATCAAGTTGTCTCTACATGCGATCGCTCCAATATAGCGCTACCAAATGTAGAGAAGCGTGAAATTGTACACGCCTTCGCAATGTGGAGGGTAGAGTCATATAGTGAGGAGAGCGATACATTATAGCATACCCATGCCATTATACATTTATTTTCTGTAGTTCGAATAACAGAAATGTATATTAGCTAAGTTATATAAGCTACACAAGTAATTATAGCCGCACGGGTCGATTAAGGTTAAACTACGATCGCCGAGGTCTGTCTGTGGATGGGTGACGCATCCATCCATTACATATCTAGAACCCCTCCGTGACTCGGATATCACGTTAAGCTGTTGGTCCCGGTTGTCATTCGTAGATCTTTGACAGTCGTTACTGGAAGTCTGAGAACCATGCATGTTGTACCAAGGGGTAGCGTGTTACTCAGTAACTGGGTTGTGGAGGTCAGATAGGCAGTCGCTCCATGTAAAATACTGCTACTATAGTAACATAGAAAAAAATACTAGGTAGCTGATGATGATCATCATTTATCGTATATAGCTCACACAGGCATGCTATCCTAAGTGCAACAGACAGACAAACAGTCAGAACAATGAATAATGGCGCTCGCAACCGTCGGCTCGGCTATTTGCGATAATAAATTGCTACCGCTCCCTCCCAGCTATTTATCGGGTAGCTTTGATTCTACACTAAACTGGTAGAATTTCAGTACACATTTCGTGAACTCAAACTCAAAGCATTGATTTCAATTAAAACATTTACAGGCATTTTTGAATTGTCTAGGAGTCGTTCAGTCAGAAAGATGAAGCTAGTCGCCCGTTCCAAAGCGTATTTGGTTCTTATGGAGAAGGACGGCCACGAACCTTCATGAACTCTCTAAAAACCTTGGTTAACTATGTCGCATCATTCATGCTAAGAATCGTGGAACTTACTATACCATGCATTTTTTAGCTTCATATAAAATAATAGACTACAGCAGTAATTACCTACGGCTTTATCTGATACTGTTATCAACGCTAATATAAAATTGAAATTAAACTCGTCTCACGGATAGTTAACCGTGAAATAAGCCGTGAAAGTAGTTTCGTTGCAGTGTTAACTATCTGTTGAGTTATCTTCATGGTAGGTTTCTAATAGGCTAAGCAGCAAGAACATGAAATCTTTAATGACAACAATAAATGCCAATGCAATAAATAGGTACAAAAGAGGTTTCAAACTTATGACCTCTCTTTTGCCGAACCTTGCTGCTTGCTTTGTAACAGTATAAACGGCTAAATACAGAGTGTTAGGGTGAACACCGTTATCCTTGCAACCAGTGGTTTGGTTTCATTTATAGAACGTAAAATCAATGGAAAATTACAACTATTTTTTTCATTTTTTTTAAACTACATTTTACTACAAGAGACGCAAGTTCGTTGCCCTATGCGCTAGGGCAACTAACTTGCGTCTCAACACGGGCGGAGGGTGTGGGATGTGACCTGACCGACCGCGAGCGCGACCTCTCCCTCAGTCAGTCAGCTGTTTCGCTAGAGAGCACGGTGTCGGATAGAAACTTTTTAAAATCTTTTAATGAAAATAACTTTTTTTTTTGTTGTGTTCAGTCATTTATTTTTATATTTAAGTCAAGTACCCATTGTTTGAATGACAAGAGTGTTTACCCTTACCCGCCTGTATACAAAATAGCTATTCTATTAAAGAATTTATAGAGACTAAATATGCTCCAACATTTGTATAATATTAGGTGATGTATCGCATGTCGATAAATTTGCATGCTATGTATGTATAGCAAAACATGTAAGCAGAAATTTTAATGTAACATCGATAATACCATGTTTTATTGCAAATAAAAATGATTTGATTTGAGTATTCTCCTGCATAACGACTATTTCCAAATTACCATAACTTATCATCCCTCCAGTATTTTTACGAAATGATAGGCAGAAGTTCATAGCACACACACATTTCGAAGTATTCCCGTTTGAGCACCTATTTTTTGAGCACCTATATATTGAGTACCAAAGGTATTTTAAATGGGAATACTCAATGCATAGGTGCTCAGACGGGAATACTCCCACATTTCACCTGTTATGAAATAAAAATGAAATAAAATCTTTTATTGTCCAGATATAAATCCGCATACTACTTTCAATAAATACGCATGATGTTTAACTCCCATGTATCAGAAGGCGGGCTCCTGCCCGAAATAAATAAATTCCTATTTACTGGTAGCAAATTCAGATTCAGGGCTGCAACCAACACACGGCCAGATCTACGTTTGAAACTGTCCCTATTGTGACCACTAGTCCAAGGAGACAAGCACTTAAACAAAGCAATTCGTAGCAAAAAGTTGCAGAATTCTAGGCCTGCAATAGGTATCATTAGCTTACCCGTATTCTATTAAAATAAATTCACAAAGGAGCATAAATAATGCACAATGAATAATAGAGTTAACAGCTAATTTGTGTGAACAAATTAACGCTATTGTGCCCTGAACATTGGTCGGGGCAGGTATTAATATTGATACTTCAATAGGTACAGGTCAGCATCAATGAGCTTTGTAATAGATGCTGGGACTTTGAATGAGTTGCGTAACTTGCGTAATAGAAGTTAGAAGATAATTTATTTATTCTTCAGAAAGCTTACAGTCTAATATCTTTAAAGTAGGTTATGTACAATAGCGCTTACAATTGCCATTTACAAGCTTCCACAAATTAAAAACTATGCCCCTAAAATTAAAAAAAAAAGAAACAATAAGATTTTTAAGATAAAAATTAAAAACAAAATCATACATTAACAAATTCTTCTTTAAACAAACCAAATAAATTCTTATTTGAAATAAAACATAAAAGATCTTGTAATTTATGGATCGTATTTAGTATCTAATAATGTGACAGTTTAATTGTAATAAAAACAGTAAAAAGGAAATAATATAGAAAAAGAAAATAATAATACTTTATGTAGCGAGATTTATGAAACTTTACAGGGATTTCAGGGAGTTTCATGAGAGTTACCTATAAGTATCAACATCATCATTCATCACTTTAGCCAAATGACGTCCACTGCTGGACATCGGCCTCCCCCAAGCACCGTTACTTCTACTGGTCCTGCGTTTCCCACATCCAATGTTTCATGCGGCTTTCACATGCTCATCTGTCCATCTTGTCCGGCCTTACAACGGTACGTCTTCCGGTACGTGTCGCCACTCCAGAACCTTTCGGCCCCATATAAATATATATTTATAAGTATATATTAATAATAATTCATCCAGTCTCTTCGTCTGGATGTCATTAATGATGATTAAAGGACTATGTCAGGGGTACAAGCATAAAACAACTCAATGTGATCGCTAGGTATCGAGTTTGCAAAATGTGGTTACAACGGCTCATATCAACACCAACATCATTCTCCTGCCCTTATCTCAATTTATTCGGGGTCAGCTCTTTTTCTTCCATACTTCTCTGTTAGTCGTCATCTCGGTAACCCCCTTTCTAGCCATATCATCTTTCACACAGTCCATCCATCGTTTCTTTGGTCTTCCCCTACTTTTATAGCCCGCCACACACTCAAAACTTTCCTCACGACATTTTCCTCATTTCTCCGTATCCAATGCCCAAGCTCTAAAGAATCAGAGTGCCTAGACAAGTGACAATCGCTTCGAAAGCGTTTCGTATTTCTACAACGACTTTCAACAGGATTGACCTAAGCTTTTCGATAGCTTATGGCAGTCCTATACATTTTTGCCTTTTCCATCATCGTTATCGCTGATAGAATGTCACTTTGTCTAGGGCCTCATCTATACTTTTATAGAAAATCAAATCAAATCCTCGTATCGTATCGATCACTTCAGGATAATTTAATGAAAAAGTAATCGCTTTCGCAAGTTACAGCTTCTCTATTTTTTTCATTGGTTAATTTCTCAACAGTATGAATGTTTTGTTTTGAAAATAATATCGATTTTGGTTTTCTTACTTACACATCCTTTACAATTTTGATTTATTTTCGTTGGATCCCGGTTTTTGATCCCATTATGTAAAATATTTTTCATGTAAATATTTTCATAATTCCGGATTGTTTTACTCCGATTTGATCATCATAAGAAAATTAATAAACAAACAATACAATGCATTATGACCTCTACCTTTGCAGCCTTATTCCCAAAAGTTATACAACGAAACATCGGAAGTGGAGGTATTCCGGATATTATAGCAGCGCCATTATTATAGACAAACCAGCTCATTTCATTGTTTAGCTGTGGCATTGGTTCCGACTTTGTTCAATTTTAGTGCTGGCCGTCCTTCTGATGAGACTATCAAATATTATTGCGTAATTTGATTTGTATTCATGCAAAAGTATTGTCTAATGACTGATGTTTGTAGTTTCTAAGGTATTTCATATATTGTGGACGTAGCCAAGTCAATAAATAAATTGGAACGCCTTTCGTCAGTATTTAAATAGAGTATTGCATAGGTTTTAGCTATGCCCCGTGAATATACGTACGTACGTAATCTTATTTATTTCCGAAATGAAAAGTAGTCTAAGTATACTTATAATCTTTGTTAATTGTTATATAGATATCAAGTGATAAAAAGATTTCAATGTCTTTCTTAAGACATCAAGCCCTCTCGCCCTCCCCTTTGCTGAATTTCACCAAACTCAGTTTTTTTGTGTAGCCGTGATAACAAATAGACATACATGCCTCGCTTTTTAGCGAATCGATCCACTTTACAAATCAATATGATGATCTAACTAATATTTTTCCTTACACACATTTACTAGCTAATATATCCAACGTAACTCAATAGCGACCGATAATAAAGACATTAAATCAAACATACATAATTAATGAACACCGTGGGAAATGCAGAACCAGAACTAGTAACGAATAAGAAACAATGGTATGAGTAAATAATCACCAGATTAAGTACTAATTACTTTCGATTGGAGTCTTAGTGTTGCGCAAGCGATCATCTGTCGATAATTGCTGTACTGTGACGTATGCATACCGAGGCGGGCGGTAACCTGTAGTTTGTGTGGGTTGTGTGAGAAGAGATAGCGATTTATGGATTCAAAATCAAAATCAAAATATTTTATTTCACATAAACCTACATGGGCACTTATGAAACGTCAGAAGCTAGGTGCACGGTTCCAATTGGTCGTTTCCTATGGAGAAGAGCCGGCAAGAAACTCCATGGTTACTCTTTTAAAAATAATTGGCTTTTACAATACTTTCAAATTACAGTGTTGGTAGGCATGGGGGGACAATGTAGGCCTTTTAACAAGTAAGTACCAGGTACTTAACAAAAATAGAAGATGTTCAATAAATCTACAGTCCAATAAGCCTACAACGTTCTCATATTCACAAAATGGTAATTAATGGTGATTAATGGCAAAGAACAGCAATGGCAATAGATTAAAACAATTTATAAATGGCAAGTATGGCGTTGAAGTTTCTGGACTAGGTGGGTCTAAAATCCGAACCTCACCACTTTTTGGTGACATCTATTCCTATTACAAACAATTATTAATTAAGGTGTGATAAAGGAATTAACTTACCTATACTTGTATAATTCCTAACCTACATTTTAACCAATTTAATTTTTCATTCTAACAATGATTGCCTCTTGGTTGACCCTCCATTGCGATCACGTCCTCTTGATACAATATTTTTATCTCAATACTTGATATAATATTTTTAGTAAATCGACAAGCGCCCAGGTAACGTTTATTTGCTTGCTAACAACTACAAGATGTAAAAGAAATTAGTTTTTTATTTATGAACCTAATGAATTGAAAATGCTTCATTCTTGCTTTAAAATAAAAATACAATGTGGGAAATTGTAAAGACATAATTATGTAACTCGACAAGTCATTTTTCAACGAGCATTTTTTTGTTACCCGCTTTCCGCTTATAACTCGCATCACACATTCACTTTCACCGCTCTAGCCGGGATGCGCAGGAGTAACCGACCGAGTAATCGATTCAGAAATCATTTAATTGCTTTACTCTTGTGCTGTAATGCCAACATCATCGGTATGGATCGTAATCCAGTTATGTCTTTGTTTTAGCATCAGATATCGATGTTTCGAATTATTATTCGTCTGTTTTTAGTCTGTATTTAACCGTCAACTGTTGTTTTTATGTTCTCAAACAAAATCTACCTACCAAATATCTGAATCGGTCCAGTAGATTCGGGGCAAATTGGCTGTGACAGACGAACAGACTGACATACAGACATACGTTTTCCATTTGAACGTACGGAAACCTAATAAAATATACGCGTCGACTTGAAAACCTCTTTTCCTTTTTTATTTTCGGTTAAAAACGTAATTTACAGTAATTTTAATGTTATTAATTGTAATTACTATGTTTATAAACACAATTATTCTTATTCTAGTCAATTAATATAAATTACATTAACCTTTTATGTTTTAAATATACCAACACTTTTAATCCATATGCTGACCTATAAAAATAAAAGAAAAATGCTGTAGGTATTAATTTCGATGTAAACCACGTAACATGAAATAACGTGAACTATTACAAGAAGATGTGACTAAAAAAACACGATTTTATGTAACCAATATAGTTACACACGTTACCCGTAGTGCTACAGATCACAATAACATTTGAAAGAAAGTGAAATATCGTGCGAATTCGTAGCGAACGAAATATGACCCTATAAAGCAAGTGTCAGTAAAAGCTGTTCCCTGAACTTAGGGTCAGACTTTCAACTTGTGACCACGCGGTACCTAACGTGTACAGTCGACAAAATAGTAATGTACATAATCATTTACTTGCAATAAGTATTGGTACAGTGTTGGTCTTAAAGTCAGTAATAAGTTCCTAATACATAGTCAGACATATGACATGCAAAACATTACAATGTATTTAATGCTAAAAGTATAATATTTATGTCCAATGGCATGCTTTAAATGTTTCTATTATTAATTAATTTTACAATACATTCATTATTAATAATTATTATCATCACATTAATTTAATTTATTATTTATAGAATAAAACCGTTTTTCCAGCAGCCATAATTTCGATCAGTCCACACGTATGATAACAGTTCTTTTTATACGTAGAAGTCCTTGATGCCCTAGGCAGAACTATTCTATCTGGATCTGGTACTGCCACCATATACCTATATTTCTGCTGTATTCCGGTTTGAAAGCTAAGACTGAAATTAAACGAAATTAATCACTTATTCTGTAAGTAAATAATTTAATTCCATTTCAGTCATAGCCTCCAACCAGGAAACTGAGATGTGTAATTACAAGCACTGTACAGGAGATTTTCGAGCTATGTCTCTGGGATGGCAACGCTTTCGCGATATCTCTGATACTGTGGAATAGATAACTGTGTGCACATACCACTTGGTACCTACTGGTTTGCCTTTTAATAACATCAGAACATGCCGCTCGTGTGTAAGAGCTCTTACTTAGCAATAGGGTTTTTAAAGGACTAGCTGTTGCCCGCAACTTTGCGTGGTTTTCGTATTTCATCCTTTTTTTCCAAGATGAAAAGTAGTCTAAGTCCTCCTCTAGGTCTCAGGCTACATATCCGTCTTTCATAAGGGTTCGGTTCAGTGGTTTAGGCGGGAAAAGGGAACAGACAGATCTTTCGCATGTATAATAGTGGAATCCGACGATCGGCAATATTGCAGTCGGACACGCACGGCAGATGACCATAGGCCACCACGCACCACCGAGGTGCTTCCAATTTTGCAATACCCCGCACGTACACCTTCCCACGGTCCGTCGTCCGGGCTCGTCGGTGTCCGTCCGCAAAATCGCGGATCGTGGGATTGCTTGATGTGACTTAGCTACCCGCATACCTATCTCTTTTGTTAACTGTACCTAACTTGAGGTGTACCCAGCTTTCTGACGGCATTCTGTTTGATAGCTAGTGCTGGGCCAGAGGTTAAGGTCTGTCTAATGTTATGTGTCAGGGCATTATTATCGATTCAAGGAAAAGCAAGGAACGTTTCTCTTGTCAATAACTTTGCATGTAGGTAGTGTTTGTGACATATTGGCGTGACTGTGACTGTACGTGTTATTTAGTGCTAATTTAATAAACGGTCTTAAGCTTTGGTTTTATAAAACGGTTCCGTCATATTATAACGGCCGTCATGACAATCTGACATTTTCACCAGTATTTTTGACATTAAGGTGTCAAACAACGCTCTGTATTTGGACAGCCGTTATTGTGGGACCGTTTACCGTTTTTTTTTTTCTAAGTCATCGTTGATTTTTTCAAAACCAAGATTATTTTTTTCAATAGTTAGTCAGTCAAAGTCAGATACTTTTTATCCGAGGAATAAAATGGTCGTTTGACAGTTTTTGTATGGAAAAACTCTCAAAAATTCAAAATTGATTCGGAGGATAAGACAAACTCGGTATAAAATTTAGTAAAATTCGCCCTTTGTTAAGTTTAAAAAAAGCGGGTCTAGTCTTCCAGAATGTATTTCATGTTCCAGATAACTTATTAAGACAATTTGTTTATTGGATCCATTTTTACCGAATATTGAGTGAAGGAAGATACCTCACAAATCACGTTTCGTATTTCTACAACGACTTTTAACAGAATTGACTTACTTTTCGTTAGCTTATGTCAGTCCTATACATTTTTGTCTTTTCCATCATCGTTATCGCTGATAGTCACTTTGTCTAGGGAAGTAAGTATGGTGCAGGATTTTTTAAATTAACATAAATGTTGGAGTATTAACTAAGATCTCAGCCCACCCCGGAAGCAAGCTAGCGTGATTCTCAACAACAATGTAGTGGTACAATAAAGGTATCTTCCCATAACTCAGACCACGTAACAGCAGATCGTATCGGCAAACTGAACGTTCTCTACATTTACACGTCGCCGATGATTAATTGTGTGTTCTGCTAAATGACGATAGAGGGCGGTACTGAGAGATTTTGGATAACTTTAAGACTAGTTTTAATTTAGATTGCTAGATGTGTCTAACTTTTACTCGTAATTTGTGTCGGCCAGAGTTTGTAGTGCGACTGTTACCCGTCTGCTACACAGGCTGGCATTATAGGCACCCGTCTTCGTCTCGATATTGACAAAGTTACCAACACCATATCGCACTTGTATGACTGTGATGTCGTTGTCCGCGTTATTTTGTCAAAGGGATGGTCGTGCAAACGTGCGGGTGTCGCGTTTATTTTGTTCGGCACTTTCAGGTCAATTACGAAAATATTATGAATCATCGTAAAATGTCACTTTGTGACAATTCGTAATATGATCTGCGTGCGATTCATATTACGAAACAATTCAGCTGTTTGACAGTTTTGTATGGAGCTTCGTAAAATGGTCCACACATTATGAATTTCTTTTGTGTCAAATTAGAGGAATTGCTAATGACAGCTGGAAATTCAGGAAATGAAATGCTTTTAGAGGAATTGCTAATGTGGCCTGTGATGACTTTGGTTAGGGCGGGGTATGCATATGATAGTAAAAATGACGTCGACATGGCCTACAAAATATTGCCCATGTGAATTTTACGTGCATTTTAACACAAAATCCCACTTCTTGTCGCTGCGATTATGTTGAAAAGCCGTCTACTACCCATTAGTTTTTACATTAATCATAGTAGGAACTGTCAGTTGTAATACATACCCAGTAGAACAAGATAATCAGCTCATAAGTGATACAAAAAGTCAATGTATTCGCACTTAAGTGTGGTGAACACGGGAAGTGACGTAAATGTTAATATATAGGTGAATGTGTCTGTTTGTGTATTGCTGTTTATGTAAGGGGGTTCTTACTAAACTTTTTATTTTTTGTTATTAACGGCTTGGATGTTATTTTATCGGTCTATCTGTTGACGAAGATTCTATGGTGCATAGAATCGCTAATTCAATATTTCTTTTGTTCTACCTAACGTTTAGTTAAAATATGTATGGGTGTAAAGACTTTTGATGTTGTTTTTCAAAAATGTTAGGAGCTTATTTACCTCCGCGTATATGACCAGCTTAAAGAGCATGATAAGATAACAAAAAGGCTTAAGTTTATTTGAGGCAAATTGGCCAGAAAATAGTTTATGAAGAAAGATACAAAATTTACAAAGATCTAGATAGTCGTCACAACAAAAAATTAACTAGGTACCTACCTAATCTTATTTAATCTAGAGGGATCATTAAAAACAGAGTTATTTTACCAAAATCTCAAGCACATCGTGAGTAAAGTCACGGTGTGAGTCAAAGTTAAATAAAAAATCGTTTGCGCCAGTTTACTAACCGTGAGAGTAACTTAGTGTGGTTTAAGTTACCAACTTGTTTGTGGTCTCTTGTAGTAAGAACAAGTGAGTTATGGAGGACATTATTTCAATCAGGTAAATGAGAACACGCTTGTGTTCTCAGCTCACTACCATTGACGTGCGGTTGACTATACCTTACCGTGATTCTAGCCACAAATTAAATAGTGTTTAATTCTGTTCGTTATACAGGTTGTAAGGGTCAGCCCTATTTTGAATCATATTCCACCGGAAAATTTTCATTATTTGTATCGTTTTTTCAGTTACCTTGTCCTTTATTTCAGTGTAAAATTTCATTCTATGTACGCAGCACTCCATTTATGTAAATAAAAGAGCTAAAATAAAAAAAAAACAGCAATGAATGTTAAAATACTATAGTGAATAAAGCGTGAAGCTCAGAATTTACGTTGATAAATCACGTGGCGGGAGTGCGGCTACGTGCGTTTTGCCACGCGTACATTGCGCGTGAGTTAATAAAACAAATCAAGTTTATCCCATAACGTTCCTGAAATAATTTTATGTACCGATCGTCTTAGTATGATATGCTGTATTCATCCCATCGGTCTGCGAAGGGCTGTCCCTTACACCCTGTATTACACAGTATTCGTGCGTTTTTTTTTGTTTTTAACCATATTTCATCGTTGGATCCGCTAATAAATATATAATAAACGGGTATTTCTCTTGTGTTGTTCTGTAGCTACGTGCCTTTAGACACACAAACGGTAGGACCGGGGTCAGCTGTCTATTCATTTTTTTTAAATCGAACCCTTGACTTTTAGCACAACCAACTACTCAGCCATTGCGCTAGCTTTGCCATTCGTTAATTTGACGCCTTTTAAAGATAATAATCAAATACTTAATTCGTCTTCTCTAATCTGCATAATAAGTAATTCAAATGAGTTGAGTTGGCCTTTCAGCCTCAGTAATCAAAGCAAACAAGGCACTTTGCTGTTATCTCCATCACTTATCTCTTAATGAGCGTACGTTTATACGTTATAAGTAATGTTTAGTTTAGCTCTACTTTTTATGTTAATTTTACTTTATTTATTCTGACATACTTGCATAAATTCATAGTATTATTAATTATACTTTTAAGATAGATGGAAACGGAACTATGTATAAAAAATAACACTTTTATAGCAGCCAGTTCCAGAAACGAACTTTAACTTTTAAAGCTGTCATTAAATACTAATCTTTCTTTAACTTGTTGTTTGTTCTTTGATGAAATTAATTAAATCATTAGCGTTAATGATCCATTACGTAATGGGGCATTGATGTTTGCCTTTGTGCAACTGGGTGTTAGTATTTTCACCTCCTAAACTATTTAACAGCACAGTATAGTTATATTCTGTTTTCGGTCGAATTAAATTAAATGTGATTTGGTTTCAGCCCTTGACAACTACCACTCTACTTTTCTTTAAAAGACCATGAAAAGAAATACACCTAACTAGTGGAGGTATACGCTGTGTTCATATAAAACTATCGTTTAAAAAAATATATAGAGTAGAACTCACATACATACATACATGAACCCTGAAAACATTACACTCCTTTTTGGGCAGTCATGCCATAAATAGGTAACATAAATTCAAAAGATATTTAAGCAGTTTATTTGAGAAATTCCTTCTTTTTTAAAGTCAGTTATGAACATGAAGGGAGACATGTTTACTTGTTCAATCAATCTACCTAGCCTTTTCCCAACTATATTGGGGTCGGCGGCCAATCTAACTGGATGCAGATGATTACATGGGGCGACTGCCTATCTGACCTCCACAACTCAGTGACATGTTCACTTGTTCAGGGTGTGAATATAGATAAACTTCATGTTCAAAGTAGGTAGGTCAAAAATAGCTTTTTGTCTTTCTGAACAGAGATTCAAAACTCCTTTTTCTAAAGCCACCATTATCACCGAATCTCAAACACAATCGTGTGACGTGTCATATGATCTAAAACATAACTAGCTTTTGTTTTGTCGCAGTCGGTTAGAAGCGTGAGTGATACCTGGCAGATTACGATCTTCCCACGTTTTACATCTGTCATGCGATCTATTTTAGTACCTTATGACTGTATGGTGCAGCGGTGGAGGGTCTACCTTCGTAATCTAAGGTTGCGGGTTCTTTAGTAGAACTTTTAGAAGTTAATTTCTGTTTTCCAGGATTTTTGTAAAATTTCTTTATTTTCCTTCAAAATCGGGGTCATGCTTGCTTTGACAACTTGCTCTACTGGCCATAGTTTCGGACGTCACCTTGCTTGAAGTCCCATCTCAAACGCAAAAGGGATCTGGTTCGATTCCTGAGGCTTTTGCAATAAATGCTCTTACATACTGGCGCGATTCGCCGCGCGACGCGAATTTTTACAAAACAATTTCTGAGAAAACTTCACGACGAACAATGAAGCGGCGTCGCGTCGCGCGACGAATCGCCCCAGTATGTAAGAGCCTTAAACGAAAAATGCACTAGGTATTATTTTCCTTCAAAATTGAGGTCGTCGTTCGTTTGGCAACGTTGCCCTTCCCATTGATGTGAAAATGTCTTAAAACAGTAGATTCGAATACACCAAATTATAAAATTGGAAACCACTGGTTTATAAAGTTAACCACCTACTTTGATTATGCTTACGCTATGTTACTTAAAGTCCTTAGTACTTTAAACTAGGTACTAAAAGGTTGTCGGAATGATCCGACAAAATATAATAAATATAACTAACATACAATATTCCCACGATATTATATCTTCGCTCACGACCTTTCTATGTAACTTTCTTAAAGCATTCACTTCTCTAAAGCCTGTTCTGTAAGCCAAAATACCTACACTAGGATTTCTCCTGATCGTCTGTCTGTAGCACATTTACAAACGTTAACCTTACTATCGAATATTTCTATAATTGGTCGTATTTTTCTTTCTCAGTCGTATGAATTGGCTGTACATTTCCTTGACTGAACATAATGCTGACAACTTTGCCAACCATTCGACTTATCTATAATTAAATCAAAACAGCATTTTATATTTTTTTTTGTAAACATAAACGCACTTACATACTGGCGCGATTGGTCGCGCGACGCGAATTTTAACAAAACAATTTCTGAGAAAACTTCACGGCGAACGATGCGGCGGTGTCGCGTCGCGCGACAAATCGCGCCAGTATGTAAAAGCCTTTATCCTTTCTTTAACCGGCTTCCCTGTTCCGCGACCGTATGTAGTAATAAATGACATGTGTATTGTGTAACATGCGTATACACATACCTTCAGATTTTTTTAATGACATACGTGGATAAAGCTTTTCTGTTATTATAAATGGCAAGAACAAGATGCCATTTAGAATAGGGTCAATACGAGTTTATAAAACATGCTGCAATAAAAACATAAAAGAACGTCAATTGAATAGAAATTTTCTATTCAATTTGAAAAGTAACCTAAGATTTATTTATTAAAACGTCCTTATTTATTTATTTTTATGAAAACCCCAGCTGTTGCTCGCAACTTCAGCTGTGTGTATTTTGTATTTCATAGTTTTTAATACAAAGACGAAAAGTAGCCTATATCATTGTCGTCAGCCTGCGGCTAACGATCGTAACAAACAGACATACAGACAGAGTTACTTTTGCATTTATAATAATTAATATGACCGGTTAGAAAAATAACATTTACACAACGCAGTGCATTTGTTTCAGTAGGTACTTCACATAGGTATTTGGTAACATGACATCTAAATTCGTATTCTTTCTCAGCCATGTGTTGTAACAAAGCCTGCCCGCCGCCACACAATACAATTATTTACACTTTCAACCTATTATAGTTTATGCTAAACTTGTTTTTGAAGAATAGACTTTCATTGTACCTTTTTTGTCCTTGGTGCAGCGGTCGTATGTCCGTGCGCCAAGTGGGAGGTCTGTTGAACCTAGACATACCTACCATCATCTGCAGCCTAGCCTGTTCCCAACTATGTTAGGGTCGGTCAGGCTGATCGGGTGCAGCTGAATACCAGTATTTTATATGGAGGGGCTGTCTACCTGATCTCCACAACCCAGTTACAGGGTAACACGATGTGTTAGAAATGGATCAAAAAGAGGAAGAACAGTTTAAGTACCTAAAGACTTTAAAGTTGACCACACACTGTTCGGGTCGGCACAGCCAGGCGGCTCTAAGTTCAGGTAAATGCCGCTCGGCTCGGATAAATTTTTGCCGAGGCGACCCGAACCTGACCCGAACCGACCAGCACTAGCCGATTGAAAGCCGAATATGTGTAGTAATTGCTACGGGTCTTCCTTGTTGTTAAAAAATACGAGTACTGCCAATTCGAATGTGACGACCCGGACAAGTGAAGCACCCCTAAAATTTTAGAAAAGTTGGATGGTTACTGAGACGTTGCTGATGGGAAATTCCATTGGACACGGCTAGCAATAAAATAAGGTTGCGGGTATGTTCGTTACATACTTTCATCAGAGACAAACAGACAGACAAAAGTGAAGGGAGCTATCGATGTGTATGATAATTTATGTTAACCAATTTGCCAATACCTAATTGTAGAGATTACTGTAGTTTACTCCGACCTTCGAAACGTGGTTCGTTCAAGACTTGTTATGTATTGTAACGTAAGTTTCAAAGTACGTAATATTAGGTATCTATGTGACAATAATCTGATGATTAGAAAGTTAACCAGATGCCTAGACGGTTCAGAGGTCAAGTTTGGGATCTGTTCATTGAACTATTGTGATCAAACAATTAAGCATTACTAAAGGAAAATACTACTTTCTTTTCATTGAATGAAAGGGCTAGACTTCATCACAGTCGGTTAAAAAAGAAGCAGTAGCAGTGCCGAATTTTAAGGTGTAGAGGCCCTGGGGCAACCAAGAAGTGGAGGCCCCTAAAATTTTATGGAAAAGACAAAAAAAAAAAAACAATTCGGCGTTCGGTATCAAAGTAATTCAACGTATCATTTTTAAGACCACCAACCCAGGACACGAAAAGAAAATTAAAATTCCTTGTGAATTAATATTATTTTTTATTTAAAAAAAATCATAATATGGAGGCCCCTATTTTGTGGAGGCCCGGGGCCATGGCCCCTGTTGCCCCGCCTTAAATTCGGCCCTGAGCAGTAGGTAAGTATTATCTTTATAATTAAGTTGTTTGAAGATCTCTGACTATTATCTTCATAATTATGATGAGAGTAGAACATAATAGAATACTCTATAAGATGTAAGTACATCATATGGATTCAAGATACAAATGTAGAAATATTAAATAGGTTTTATTTTGCACAATAGGCGGTCAATCGGTAAAAGCGATCTTAATTTCGGTGTCTTGGTCCTAAAAATGGCTTAATTGTTTAATATTAGAGATTTCGCAATAGTTTTTAATTGGGCATCTATTATTTGCACACGTTACACGTGTACACGTTAACATTCTGATGATGAAAGTGTACACGATCGACCATTCAAACAAACAAATTAAGTATATCACATTACACTACAGTGGGCGGAAGACCCAGCATTAGCGTACACTGCATTGCAAATAATTGTATCCACACAATGAAAGGCCGATGTTTTCTATCTTGTTTCACGCTCGTTTAAAAGATAGCATCGACTACATCCTCCTAGCGATATTGTTTACAACTCAACTAAATAGACTGTGACGTTTTATTTGCACTGCACTGTATTTGGTAATTAAAAAAACAAAGGCCTTCGGGTTGATGTGTTTGTTTTAAATTGTTTATTGGGTTGCATTGTATGTTACTTACGGTTTTTCACAAACTGATTTGGAAAAATATTTTTTTGTGATAAGAAAATGCTTTGACATCTTTGACAATGTTCTCGTAATTTAATATTACAGGAAAATGTTTTTTATTATGCTTTGACGACATTGTTTGATTATACTTATACAATGCAAACCACGAAGCGCCTAATAGCAATAAATCACAATTTAAGTTAACAACTCATTTAAGAAATTCCGGGCTTATTTCAAGTGTCCACCAGTAACGGGACCAGTGAATAGTCTATTCAAGTCGATCTAAGGAGTTACTTTTTTAAAGACATCTATAAAAAGTTATAGCGAAATAAAACTATTGTTTTTTGTAAAAAAATGTCTTAAAGGCATGATTGATCTTAATGAGGTTTAATTTTTAGGGTTCCGTACCCAAAGGGCAAAATGGAACCCTATTACTAAGACTCCGCTGTCCATCCGTCTGTCACCAGGCTGTATCTCATGAACCGGGATAGTTAGACAGTTGAAATTTTCACAGATGATGTATTTCTGTTACTGCTAGGAAATAACAACAAATACTAAAAAACAGAATAAAATATATATTTAAGGGGGCTCCCATACAACAAATGTGATTTTTTTTTGCTGTTTTTATAGATGGTACGGAACCCTTCGTGCGGGAGTACGACTCGCACTTGGCCGGTTTTTCGTCTGGTGGAGATTCGACCACATTTACCCATTGTTTTTCAGAGTTTCATGTGATACGGCACCATAGAAGTAGCTTGTTGCCTATCCCCATAGCCCACTAAAATAGAGTAATCAATAGAGTCCGGCCTTGCTTTGCGATCAGTATGTTTCGTCTCGCTAACCTTACCATTGCGAAATGCAATATATCTGTGCTGATCGACGATTAAGATGGGAAGGTCGCCAGTTCGGTTCCCAGGCGGAAACATTATGTTTCTGTTGTTTTTGCTATGATCCGCTGATTACTTGTTTGTTTTGTATTATGAGAAATTCAATATTATTTAAATAAACATGAGAAATAAATTCCAATTATATGGTTTTCTAGATTTTAATGTGAACCTAAATTTTAATAATAGGATAATTTACCTAATGGCACATGGCTCTTCTCCATAAGAAACGACCAATTGGAACCGTGCACCTAGCTTCTGACGTTTCATAAGTGCCCATGTAGGTTTATGTGAAATAAAATATTTTGATTTTGACATTGCGGAATCTAGGAATCGAATTCAGAATTTCATGTTTGGGAACCTCAGGGCAATTTCTGTTGCTTGATATGGATTTCATAGCATGGCATGTGATCCTGTCAGGGTTGCGGGAAAGTCCGAAAGGGATACCGGGACCTTGGAAACAGGCAACTAAAAAAAAATAGGGGGGTTTTAGTCAGTAAAAGTCTGACACGCCCTCCCGCTCCGCCCAGACCGGAAGAAGTCATTTGATGATTTCCCAAACTCAAAAAAAAAAAAAAAAGTGGCTTGTGATAATTTATGCGTAACTTCCCCGTTGGTCTCGTGGTCGCAAGCACGACTGCTGAGCGTGGGGTCCTGGGTTCTATTCCCAGGTCGGGGAGTGTTATTGAGTTTTTCCTTTAGGAATTTCTAGTAAGCGCTACTGCTGACCAGGGGGCCAAGTCTACTAATTTACAAACGTGGCAGTGGTTTCACAATGATCAGTTTTTGACAGATATGCAATACAAAATCTGTCAAAAACTCATCATTGCGAGACCACTGACACGTTTGTAAATTAGTAGACTTGGCCCCCTGACATGGTCCTGGGTTATCTTCCCGTGTCGGGCAAAAACAAAATTGGAACACACGCTTGCAAATAGACCGATCAGCATAATATAAAACAAAAAGTTCAAAAGACGTATGATCGGTATCATTTTAATTATAATTGTGAGTGAAACTACTTGTGATAAAGAACGCTGATTGAAAGTGCGCGATAAAATGATGTGTCTTGTATGTGATACCAACGCTAGTGCACGGAGATGTGCAGTATTTAGGCGTGGTGCAGGTGACAAGATTTTGAATGGTAGGTATTTAAAAATATAAGCCGAAGATTAATCTTCACAAATGGAGGGAGCTTGTCAAAACGTTCATTCGGGCACATCACGACGCTCAGCTGTGAGCAAACGACCGAAGGAACGGCGAAATTGTTATATTTTTCAATCCTCCTTCGGTCGAGCAGTCTGTTTTTTATTCTCGTAGACTAATTTGACAGGAGGAGCTCGTGGCTAAGTAATAACAAGCGCACGGGTCGATCCGTCAGGTTAAGCTACGCTTGCCGGGGTTGGTCCGTGGATGGGTGACCATCCTTACATATCGAGACTCCTCCGTGTCTCGGAAAGCACGTTAAGCCGTTGTTCCCGGCTGTCATTCGTTGATCTTTGACAGTCGTTATGGGTCGTCGGAAGCTCGAAAGTCTGACAACCAGTCTTACCAAGGGGTATCGTATTACCCAGTTACTGGGTTGTGGAGGTCAGATAGACAGTCGCTCCATGTAAAATACTGGTATTCAGCTGCATCCGATTAGACTGGAAGCCGACCCCAATATAGTTGGGAAAAGGCTAGGCAGATTGAGACTAATTTGACAGGTGCAAATGCCAAACAACAAATTGTTTTTTTTTAAATTACCAATGTACAATTGAAAAGGTGGACTTTTAATTGAATATTTGACAAATTTAAGATGACAGGAATGTAAATTAAAGATTAAGTTGCGTCGGGTGCGGTTACTAACAGTAGGTTTTTTTTTTCTCTAACTTACGCTGTCCCCTTTACCCAGGTTTATTTACAAAGTCATATTAAGTCACTTAATTTCATCGTCGCTTTCATCTTGTAGCTAAGTGCATCAGCTGAGTCAGTGATATTAAGTCCTTTCTATTAAAAGCATCTTCGTTATCTTTACATAACTTAGCACTCACATAGAAGTATATAAGTTATGTAGCTAAATAAATATGTCAGTCAATCTCGCATGGATAAGATTATTATGTTTTTGTCCATCAAGACGTGATAAATGTAATAATGTCTTATAATAAGCAGCTATTATGAATTTATGATATAACGCATGAAAGTGATGTTTTATTAGATACTTAAATATTTTATGTTAGTTATTAATTGTAATTGATATACCTGCAATGTTTGTCTGCTTGTATAGATTTAGACATTAATTGATATCAGACATAATATTTAATAGGCACTCTAATAAAATAGACGTTGTAGAAAACATGTCAATACTAACTAATAAATAGGTTTAAAGTAATGGTTAATTGGTGTTAGCTCAACCAAAATTTAAATAAGTAATTAAAAAAGTGCTACCGCTATTAAAGCAAATGTTTGTTTGGGAATCGAACTCGGGACTCAGACTATTAGGTCCCCACCTATGAAATCAGCGTTTTGTATGGGGAATTTTAAAAAGTTGCATTTTTCATACTAACATTTTCTTAATCTATATAGCAACCATGAACACTAATGTTTTGAAACTTTTATGCACTAATGTTTAAAAACTAAGATAACGTATGCCACGTAAAATGAGTGAAAATTAATTTAAGCGACAAAAATTAGTTTTGGCTAAGTTAAAAAAAAAATATTGGTCATTTCTGCTAACAAAATGAGGAGTCATTTTTAAGGTATTTTTTTATGTTTAGAAAACTGTAAGTAATAAAGTTTTTTTACTATTGGTAGTTGTCTATGATGGTCATTATTCGATATAATACCAAGCAATTGATGAATATTTTAAATCATTGAAATGACGAGGTTCTGTATTTGTGAGAAAAAAATGCCAATTTCATAGGCCCTACCTATGAAATTGGCATTTTTTTCACCCAATATTTTGGAAGACACGTTATAGTTAAATGTTGGTATGGCAATCAAAATCAAGGATCAAAATCGTATAAATAACATCTTAACAATAACGAATGATGGTCGGAATGGCGACAGTGTGGCAATAGCCTTGAAACTCTCGCTGATCAGCCCAGCGATACCATGATGTCTTATTCTGCATCAAATTATAGTCATTACTGTAAGCCGAACGAAATTAGGGATGTGACGAAATGATCTGTAGCAGACAGTTTGAAGAGGGGTTAAGTACATGTAATTGTAAAGTGTTTTAACTACTATGTAGTTACTGTAGTGCCCTTGTTAAATAAGATAGTAGTTTAGAGTGGACCACTCTATTACAATTGATCCTGAACGCTGAAAGCTGAACTTTTACTAAAACTCTATCTGCAATCTCTTAGAGTTTTAGTTAAAGTTCAGCTTTGTGTGTAAAAAGATGAGCCACTTTTGACATTAGCTGTCAAAATTGACAAGTATAACATCAATTTTAAAATCCCCTGATCCACGAGTTCCATGACCTGTCGTGATGCACCCAACCTTTAAACCAAAGCCTCAATAAAAAGGATGTAACGATTTAACTAAAATGTCGACGTTTAGTCGATCGATTGTCGATTGTCTATTAGAGTCCGACTGAATTTAGTTTTAGGTTTTCGGCGGTTTTCATTTTCGGCGATTTTCGATTTCGGGCGATTTTGTTTTTGTTTTTCAATTATTTGCCGGTTAATACATCCATTACACTTCCAATTCATTTATTCAGAGAAAATCGATAAAATCACAATAACTGTGAAAATGCTAAAAAATAGCTTTTTCTCCCAATAAGATTGTTTGACTATGAATAGGTTATGATAAAAAAAATAAACGTGCGATTTAAGTTTAAACGGACAAATGTAACGGTAAAAAATGGATACTGCCTTTGGTTTAATTTACCAAAGAAAAAGCTATCGTTAAACAAAAAACATTTTTTGTGCTTTCGATTATCGGCCCAAAACGGAAATCAGGCCGAACTTGTTTTCGTTTTCGGCCGAAAACATTAAAACATTTTAGGTCGGACTCTATTGTCTATCAATTCCGATGCCAAGGCTGATCGAGTTAATGGATCTCAAACAAGGTAATGGATGATAGAATGTATGTTTAGATGTTTTATTTTGTGTTGCATCGTGATTAGGTTAGATGTGTAACGATAATACGTGCACTTTTATTTTTTATTCATACTGTGTATTAAAAGTGTTATGTTCTATATTTTGAAGGTTATTTAAATAACATTATTATTAAAGCTGTAGCCCGCGAAATTCAAATTTTCTTACGTTTTTTGCAATTTGCAGGTCAGTGTCAGGTTTTGTGTTGGTTAAAATATGATTCACGACCGTAACAAATATGGATTTACAGAATTATAATCATTAGAATCAGCAATACAACTGCTTAAAGTTCATATAAGTTCCAAATGTCATCATTTCATGAAATAGTCATTCACATACACTTATGTATATGAACTTGGAGAGTTGTATTGCTGATTTTAACACGGACATTTTTATGAGCATTTTTCATTAGAGTATTTATATTTTTTTTTTATTTAAAACACTATTGACTATGTGAAAGTAAAAGAAATTGGGTAAAAGATATTGTGATTAACAGTGCGAAATTAATCTGCGGATTGTAAATGAAAACCTAAAGCGTGTACCCAGACTAATGCAACATGTAATACAATCCCCAGCATAATGCAATCTCTAGCATAATGCAACCTACATTCACAGTTTGTGGCAGTGTGGTCCCACCAATACTTCCACCATGTGACTCCATACAAACGTAATCACCCTCAAAACGTACTTGACCGCATAATGATGAATTAAAATAGTTTTCGTATCATAAACACTAATTAGCTGAATCTATTGTACTTGCACCTCCTGAGGTTGGCGTGTGGGAGTCGTGGCTAATTGCAATCAGTTTGAAAACTATGACGGTTATGTCAAGGACTCGTTCAATGGAAATTGAGAAGAATTTTTTAGTATAATTGTTTTTGTTTTAAGTAATACGGTTTTTTTTGGAATTTTTACACACACTACATCACATCACGGTTGTATACCCTGAAGGGTTAGGCAGAGGTATATCTCTAGGTATAGGCTATTGGTTCATTATTAACCGGTTTTCTTCAAAAAGGAGGAGGTTCTCAATTCGTCTGTATGTTTTTTTTTTTTTCATTTGTAATTTTTTGTACTGGGAAAGTAAAAGTCCCGTTTTACATTTTTTGTTATGATAAAGTGTAACATATTATATACCTTGTTAAATCATAAAGTGGAAAGAAAAACTCTAGGAGTATTCTAGGAGGATTGATTTTTGAATCACATAACAAAATAACTTGACGATCGCACGAAGATCTGTATGTATTTATTTAAGTATGATTATGTTAATTTTCTTGAGTATATGTGTTTTTCTCTTCTTGTTCTCACTCTTTCTCATTTCTCCTTTCACAGGTCTGCTGGAAGAAATTTCTTAAGAAATAAGCAGTACCTTTGTACTCATATTTTAATTATGTCGTATCTATTTTGTATTTTACTGTGTGTACAGTCACGGACTTTAATTGATGAGCCACCTTCAAACTTTTCAATTTTGCAGTTTCATACATTCACGAGATTACACGATTAAACACGAACTCAAATCGCAAGCTCGTAAACAAGATGACAAATAAATTACTTTTAATCGGAAATATCCATAGAGGTTGACTAATAAGTTCTCAATGATAAAAATAAATACAATGTTGCATTAAGTTTATCCAATCTATTTGATACCGACCTCCTTTGAATCATAGCTCATTAACTCGATAATTATGAAAACATAACTGAAGACAGTGACAGTTGTAATATCAAGATGACAAATAAATTACTTTTAATCGGAAATAGTCTTATCCATAGAGGTTGACTAATAAGTTCTTAATGATAAAAATAAAAACAATGTTGCATTAAGTTTATCCAATCTATTTGATACTGACCTCCTTTGAATCATAGCTCATTAACTCAATAATTCTGAAAACTTAACTGAAGACAGTGACAGTTGAAATATCGATGTCAGAAAATTTCTCCGTACGCTAACGTTACTATGTAGCAGTAACCTAGCAACAATTGTTTATCGTTGCTAGGTTACTGTTGCTAGACTTGCAATTGGTTGACTTTGAGTAGTCACTGCTGTCAAGTTTGTAGTTCTGCTCTCAGGTTAGCCAACCGGTAAAGATATGAAATATAATTTTCCTCTTCTGATACGAAGACATATGACTTTGCGTTTCGGGAACCGAATAAACCCGATTTGTATTACACGGCTAAAATGCGAACAGTACCAGGTGGCTCATTAATTAAAGTCCGTGACTGTACATAAATAATAAAATAAATAAATAAGATCATTTTTGTATATGGCGGGATGGGTTCCGTATTCTAGCAGATTTATTTCTGGCTAGGTACTATTTTTTCGCTTTTTATACCGATAAACATTGTTAGTTTAGTACTTCGATTCCTAGTAGATAAGTAAAACGAAAATACTTAGTTTTATTTAGATTGTCCGAAAAACTTTTTAGGATCAAAACATTTAATAAATATGCTTAAGAAATACTGGAAAACTTAGCTACTTTCAATAAACAGAAAGGTCCCTGTGACTCGTTAATAAATAAAAGAAATATAGTCATATAACCGACACTTAACATATCGTGCGAGCTGTAAAAGTAAAATGAGTGAAAATTAATTGTTATTTACAGCTGATGAGTCAATGGCCGTTACGGTGTTAATTATTCAGTAGACACTGCATAATTGTATTGTTTATAAGCAATGCAGTATTGTTTATAAGTGCCTTCATAGACAGTTAGGTTAGCTACTAGTAACTTATTGTCTGCCGTAGGTGTAAAATCCTGCAGTACAGTAGTGACTAGTGTTTTTCTGCAAAAAAACCTGTTTCGATTTATGTGCGGTCACTTATTTACAATATACAGAACTAGCTGCGCCCGCGGTTTCACCTGCATAAGTCTCGATCCCTTGGCCAAATATCATTCAAATCCGTACGGATTTTTATATAAATGATAATTATTAATTATGATGATAAATGATATTATTTTCCTGCCCTTATCCCATGTTACTTGGGGTCGGCTGTGATGATAAATGATATTAAAAAAACTAAACAAAAAGCCAATTAAAAAGAATGAATATAGGTATTTCAATTATTACTTTATTTTAAAATGCTTGCCGGGGTTGGTCCGTGGATGGGTGACCATTTTCACATATCGAGACTCCTTCGTGCCTCGGAAAGCACGTTAAGCCGTTGGTCCCTGCTGTCATTTGTGGATCTTTGACAGTCGTTACGAGTCGTCAGAAGCACGAAAGTCTGACAACCAGTCTAACCAAGGGGTATCGTATTACCCAGTTACTGGGTTGTGCAGGTCAGATAGGCAGTCGCTCCATGTAAAATACTGGTATTCAGCTGCATCCGGTTAGACTGGAAGCCGACCCCAACATAGTTGGGAAAAGGCTAGGTTGATTGATTGACTTTATTTTAAAATGATTGGAGCTTCATTTAATCAAATAAGCTTACATCACTATCAGCAGATTTACACTAATCAGTCTTGATCGTGCTTTCTGAAACTTCTTGTTAACAAATTCCAAAATGTGTCATGTAATGTAACACAATACCATTACATAAGTCTCAATCATTATTGATCTCACCTTTTGACATTACACTACCAAAATAATGGTTCAATATCACAATACCATCAGATATGACGATTTCAATACATTCGTTCAGTTTGTTTGATGAAAAATGTCGAATCAATATTTATTGATCGCTTTTAACGAGCCTTATTTGGCGTGAAAGTTAAAATGTATTGTTAGTGTTATTGCTCGTGTTGGTAGCTTAGATGTCATCCATGATAGTTATATAAATGTAGGATCTGTAGTAGGATGTCGTGTTTTGAAAGATTTGGATCTAATAAATTGTATTATAGTAAAAAGTCCGTGTCATACTGTAGCGTTGAGAGTTTCGTATTGTGCATGATTTTTACCCAGACTGCCAAAGAAGAGTTATGTATTTTTTTTTTTTTTTCAATATTAGGCCTACTATACCTCGTTTTAGAGAGCGTTTTACAGTAAGCCATAACTAATCTATACTAATAAATAAAATTGAGGTATCTGTTTGTAACGTCAAAATAATAGCTTTTTATTCAATGCATATTGCATAATAGAAAAGTATGTATACGTTACTTACAACAATTTTTTTTTTACATTTTTGTCTGTCTGTCTGTTTATTCCGGCTAATCACCGAAACAGCTGGACCGATTTTGGCGGAACTTTCACTGGCAGATAGCTAATTTTTTATTTTAGAAAATGTTTAGGGTCCACGCGGGCGAAACCGCGGGCAGCAGCGAGTTATAAAACAAAATCGTAGAATATTTTGATTAACTTGCACCTGAAACTGGGTCTGCAAGATTTAGATGCTTTGGATTGGAAGCGTAGCTTAGTCGAAAAGCCTGCTAGAAATTAGTTGATAGGTTTGTTGGATGGAAGCAAAAGATGAACCTTTTATGCGTCAACCCTACGTAAATTGAGATAAAGGGCATTGGGCATTAATGTGTGTGAGTTGGTCCAAATTGTTATTGAAACAAAAAAATAAAAATTAAAGTTTCCAAATAACACACTCAATATACTCACATACTTAATATTACAATTCCAAGTAATTTCCCAAATTCAGCACTTACAAAACAAAACATCCAATTTTGAAACGTACCAAATCACAAATTAGATTAATTTTCTCACGTTCCGAAATAGCTCTTATCTAGGATCGTATAAGAACTGTTTTAGATTGTGTGCGCACGCGCAGGCGTCACGCGATCAGTTATATAAGTGTTACAATTAAGCTTTTGCCGTGAGAACAGGGTATTGTGATGATTAAATTATTGACACAAAACTGTGGTTATACTTCTAATAGGGTAACAAGATTACACTCTCGTGTTGTGATAAGGAATGTGGATTGCTCATTAGACTGGTTTCCTGAATTAGTAAGATAACATACATGGCATCACGACTGTATTCCCCGAAGGGGTGGCCAGAGGTGAATAGTAGGTACAGTAAACGCGCACATCATTGGTAAAAAAAATTACATTGGCAGCACCTTTAAGTAAGTCGGTTTTCCTGGTGCAAGTGTTACCACTCATGTGCGGTTGACTGTACCCTCATTTTACCAGTTATATTTGGCATAATACCTAAGTATATGTTAAATAGGGGAGAACCTATTGCCGTCAACCTGACAAATGTAGACATTGACTGAGAAATTCCTGACTGAATTTGTTATCTAAGGGTCTGTATAACGTCGTGGACCTTAGTCATACAAATGCAGAGGGTATTTTTTACGTTTTAAAAGATTGCCAAAAATATTACCTACAGGCAATTTAGAAAAAAATAACTCGACACTCCTCTGAGAACTGTTTTACGGGTTAGAACCCTTAACCCTTAATGTTGTAAAAGCATCGTTTTTTATTCTTTATTTTGTTATTTGTATTTTGTGTTTCATGAACTGTGTCCAAATAAACGTTATTCTTTCTTTCTTTCTTTCTTTCATTGTTTTTTCAGAATTCTGACACCAGAAACTAGGTATATAATTTATACTCAGCCTATAAGGAAAACCATAACCTACGTCAACCATTCACGAACTACCGGTCCTATTATACTTAAAACGTGTACCGGTTACCAAAATAAAAGGAGTGATACCACGACACAACTTCGGTAACAATTACCAACCAGTAGCCGGTAATACCGGTCAGTATTACGGTTGATTACGGTTGACAATACCGGAAGACTTGCAGGAATTTCTACTTAAGATCAAGGGCACTGAGTTATTGGGACTGTACCCAGTACCTTAGTAGCTTGAAGGTCTTAAATAAAGGGTAGATGTTTGATGGATTGTGTGCGTGAAGTTGTTTTAATTTAAATGTTAAATGGGATACACGTGTAGTGAAAGTATATAGATATACTTAGTTTGATTAATATTTTTATATACTTTGTAAAAAGCTAACGATGTATTGTTCTAATTAAGGGTGAATTTCACTAATGAAACTAATCAAAAATCTAAACCGCGACCAAGCGCATATAATCGCCTATAATCGCACTTATTGATGGTCGTCTCACGAATGTGTATGTTACAGTACCTACTTCTCTTTTATGTAAAGATAACCCCTACGCCATAGAATAATAAATAGCGGATGGAGATATATCAATCTTTTCTTTGCTAATACATAATACTATTCAGATACATATCTAAATATTCATGATCTCAAAACATTTAACGATCGTGTCATGCGTAAACCAAAATCACCCACAGCGCAAGTAGCCTTCCTCACGTCACTTTCATTGACTCGGACGCGACACGAGCGCGAGTACGAGTGTTAGCATGAGTACAGTCTACCACAAGACAGTTGTAACAGTTACTCTAGGAAAACCGGCCTTACTGCCTGGACATAAACGCACTGGTAATGGCAATTTGTTATCACGCAAGTGTGTAGGTTGACTGTACGAGTGATCAAGTCGATGGGAAGATGGCCTTTACGCTCAGTCATTATAGCATGCGTACGGACGAACGGTACTTGGTGTAGCGTCGGTAGAAAAAGTGTAACAATTGGAATATTGTTTTTGGGAACTAATTTTCTATTAGTTTAAAATACCACTATAAAAAAAGCCCTGAAATTGATGGATTGATTTAGTCAGAAATAATTTAGTTGGTTTAATTCATCATCTTGTAAAAGTTGTCTACGAACCGTTGGATATAGTAATTGTAAAAAGTAGGTACTCGGTGAAAGGCTCGACAAAATATTTGTTTTTTTTGTTTATAATTTATTATATATTTAAACTTTTACTCTACATTCGTTTTTTTTTTCTATGAGCCATGAATTTTGCAGTAACATCATTGCCATTTAGTCGTTGCAGGTTGCTAAATAGCAAAGAGAATTTTAATTGAGAAATTTAACCCTTGACCAACTCAGAAATAATTCAACACTAACAACGACCATTTACATTAATTTCCCCATTCATTTATATTTTAGCAGTTACTAAACATTTTCAAAATCACACTGCAACTACACAATTACAAAATCACCCATTATTTCAAACTAACTATAAGGTAATAAAAACAAAAAACATACAATATGACCCACGGTTTTTACGACATTACCTTTGAGTAAATAATCAAGGGACTTGACATACATCGAGATTTCTTTCATAAATATTTCGGAATAAATTCTCTAGCATAAGTAGCCTATAATGTTCCCACTGCTGGGACACAGGCCTCCTTTCTGTGAGAGGGAGTGGGCCGTAATCCACCACGCGGCCCCAGTGGTATTGGTAGATGTCAAAGATGTCATTGAATTTTTGGTTCTAGGACTTTTCTCACGATATTTTCCTGCACCGTTTTGAGAACAATGGTGATGAAATAATTTACACAAAGTATATTCGAATCTACTACCAACTGGGCCACCACTGTTCTTAAATAAATTCTATAAATGATGATAAAAATCGAATCAAAATCCGTTGCGTAGTTTAGAAGAACAACGCGGTCACACAGACACATGAAAAGCAACTTTGTATGTTCTTAAAGATTAGTGACGATTGTTCTGCTGTCTGTACCCGCGGTACGAAACTGTTAGCCGTCCTTGAACTTTCACGTGAAGCAACGTCACTCGTGTGCAGTGAGCCTACACACACACATGCACGGATAGGGCTGGCACGATTCTGATCATTAACTTTTTGGCACCTACTCAGTTTCTTGATTATATAACTTAGAAAAAAAAATGCGCAAATGGTTTCAGCCAGAAACATCATTAGAATTTTAAATATTTTTTATCATCAAGTTGATGTTTGCACTGGTTTTGGTTTTTATAGCAATTTCTCCAGAAACATTAAGTGTTTGTTGTCGGAAAGTCCACGTTCAGCAATTAATATTTACGACACGATCGTTTTTTTTTTTAATTTCCAATTTATTTAGAGACGTGTTTTGAATCAAACCACAATAAGTAGAATCTTATTTTCATTAATGCTTTTTTAATTTTCATGACCAATGCTGTGAAAAAAATAATTGTATAAATAAATAATAATAAATAATATATAAATAATAATATTCAAACCAATCTAAAAACTCGCTCTACAAACAGCACCTTTCTATAGAGAACAACAGTTTTGTAGATCGTTCTTGAATATAGCATGTTTACGACCATTCACACACACAAACATACACACAAATTCACGTCAATTTCACAGCACTTCACAATTGCCATAACGCATGTTATTATGTATATTTCTAGATGTTATCGAGGTTTACAGATTTATAGCTTGCTTCAAGTACAGAGTAACAACTGTAATCTTGGATGTATTAAGTGTCGGCCGACATTAGTGTTTCTTGAAAAATGACAGTAGCAGAGCCTTCACTGATGCATAAACTTCTTTTTTTTTTTGTGGCTGAAAAAACTGATAGCCCGTCTTCAGGTCAAATTTCACCAAACGGGCGAATGCACATTATATCCCCACTGCCTTAAATTTGTGTCGTCAAAAGAAGCCGAGTGCCAAAATCCATCATTGTTGGTTCGATTCTACTACGAGTTAAAAAAAAATATCAATGAAAAATTATTATAGAGTACTACTGAATTATTTTTAACCCCAGACGGAAAAAGAGGGGTGTTATAAGTTTAACGTGTGTATCTGTGTGTCTGTGTATCTGTGTGTCTGTCTGCGCCATCGTAGCTGCCAAACGGCTGAACCGATTTTGATTTTTTTGGTTTTGTTTGAAAGGTGACTTGATCGAGAGTGTTCTTAGCTATGGTTCAAGAAAATCGGTTCAGCCGTTTGAAGATTATCAGCACTTTTCTAGTTGATGAATGGATGTGAGCATCTTCCACAGGTCTTGTTTTTGTCGGGGGTTTTTTAAATTTTTAATTTATTTACTTTTGATTCATTTTGCGTTCAGACGTTTCATTTTAAGTGAAAGATGCTCAATGAAAGACAGAAATTAACAAGAAGTGCAGCACCTGATACTTAGCTGCTTAAGAATAACATAACATCACGGCTGTTATCCCCAAAGGGTTAGACAGATGTGTACCCATAGTATGTTGAAGTCTCATTACAGGAGCGAGCCTATTGCCATCGACCGGGCAAAAATCCAGAGTCCGGGCTGCTACTGAGAAATTCGTAACAGAAAAAATAAACTTCGGGAATAGAACCCCTGACCTCATGCTTAGCGACTCTTGCGACCACTAGACCAACGAGCCAGTCCAGCAATAATACTTAGAATAAACACTAACTAGGTATATGACATTTAAGCAATCGATTAATCAAAATTAGTAACAGATCGATACACACCATGTGATCTTGTCGTGAGGTGTTGACATTTTTTATTTATTTTATTATTGTACCACTTTAGAGTATAATGTCAATGTCTCAGTTATAATGTATTTGTAATTACTAGTATGTAATGTAATGTCTAGACATTTGGTATTCCCAGTACATTCATCAGAAGCTTTTAGTTAAATGTTAAGGTGTGTGAGTTTTGTAATGTTTATAAGTAGTTAAACTATGAGTAATAAAAGTAAAAAGTTGTTTACTGGCGAGTTTTATGATTTGTTTTATGAATGAGTAGTCGTGAATTGTTTTTTATGATAGTTTAATTACAAACTAGTTACTTGACCTGAATCACATTAATTATAATAATAAATACCAATATAAACAATGATTTAGGTCATGTTTTGAATTATACTTAAAACATTTTTTAGTCTTGCTTCATTTTATCTTTTAGGTGCACAGTTTCGTGGATGGGTGACAATGACAATCAGAGGCGGCTCGTGATATTTATTTGTGGGGGTTCACTAAAAAAGAAACGTAGAACTAGAGCTTACCATTTATTTTATTTGTAAAGAAAATCCATTCGGCGATCTTTTTGGCGAGTGAAGACATCTATCACTTTCTTGTGAAAATCAGTTATGGAATTAATTAAGCGTTTTTCAATGCTTATCATACAACAAGATACACTGTATTGTTCCATTTTTAACACAAATGTCGCGCACAAACTATTTTTAATAATTATTTAGAATAAACACTGCGAATCTACTGACAGCCGAGTTGAGCCGACCGTTTGTTTACATAAGATCGGCAACAGCGCAAAGGCATAGATCGCATTCCCGCGCGCGGCCACCTTGCGCCGTTAGGCAACGTCGCGCGTGAGCGGCGCTCCAAATTAGGCTAATTTCTCATACAAAATCTTTTGTTTCACGCGTCGGACTGTGTCGATATTTCTCTTTCGCACTCATTGAATACAGTGCTAGAAATCGTACTGAACTTTGTTTCATAGGAGCGCAATCGCTGGCGCTCCACACGTTACAACTTGACGCCCAATGTACGCGTAGGAAATGGTTTTCTAGTAAACTGCTATTGTATACATGGGCATAGTAGAAAGAATGTATGTATAGGATTATAATAAAGAAATATAGATTATGCTATTTTCGTGGGAGTGCACTGCACCAGCGCTCTTTATGACGAGCCGCCTCTGATGACAATCCATTACATAGGCTGTCATTCGTAGATCTTTGGCAGTCGTTACAGGTAATGAGAAGTCCGAAAAGTCTGACAACCAGTCATATCAAGGGGTATCGTGTTACCCAGTAACTGGTTTGTACAGGTCAGATAGGCAGTCGCTTCATGTAAAATACTGGTACCTGCATCCGGTCAGTCTGGAAGCCGCGACGGAAGAAGAGAATACTTAAAAATACGATTGTGTTATTAGTATTACTTTAAAATAGATACTGCTCTCTAATAATCTATGTATATTTATGATAATTAACAGGAACCTATCACTAATTACAGGTTGTTGTAGGAACACCTAAGCCATTGAGCTACTTTCGTGAATCCGAATAATGTTACATGTTACACAAGCAGTTTAACAGGGGCATCATTAATCGTCATTATTTACATAAGCCTCTCACACAATAGTATGGGAACGCGAAACGTGAAAAACGTAGGATTTACTATAAAATTTTAATTGGTTGTTGCGCGCATACAAAGTCACCGCGCGCGGGTTTCATAAATATATGAATTCCGGCGAGTGCAATTACTAGGGAAGAATTTGTTACTAAATACGCTAAATGACGCGGTTACTAAATTATTTAGTAATTATATTGCTGGGTAATTATGTTGTAGAAACATTAATTTTAATAATTATTGACTTGATAAAGGGAGACGCGGAGAGAAAGGGCTCATTGCAAGTTCGTAATTATTGTATTTGGCAAAACAAAATGGTACTTGGTAGTATGAATATATTAACGATTACGAAACAAAAAAGATCTTTGTATAAGATAGCTAAGTGTTATAAGGTAACCCATTATGCCATTATGTAATAATAGGTATATTATTGAAGTGCTTTTTTCTTTTCTTTTTCCGTTTAGATTTTCTCCTTCGTTCATGTTTTTTCACTTTTTTCAGTTTTTGTTCTGTCTTTACGTTTTCCTTTACTTAATAGATAACAAATAAGTAATAAAGTATCGTGTGAAGAAAAAAATATTAATGTTGCTAATTTATGAAACAACTTCTATCACTAGTTATGTAGCACAAAGCTTGTTAATGAAAATAAACTATTTGTATTTGTATGAACAATACTGATTAGGTATGTTGTATGAAATTAACAAAATACCTTCGTATTTACAGGATTTCATAACTTGCTTGAATTGCAAACAATAATAATTATTTCCATCCGCGATAAAATATGTCAAACACAAGAAGAAGGCTCAACGTAAAACAACTTAATTATTTCTATTAACTTATAATTAATTATAGGATGCAATTAAAACATCCTGTCAATTACAGGACAATTTGACCCTTATATTTGAGTACGCGATAAGATCATAGTAATTTCAGTGTACTTGCAAATTTGGCGTAGAATTATGTAAATGGTAAAAGTTAATAAAGAAATTGAAACTTACCAGTTTATCTGGATATTGACTCGGTTGATCTGGTTCAGTTCCTGAAAAATAAAACAAACATTTGTTAGTGTATAGGTTTACCTTAAGTAATAGTTCCTTAAGGCGGAACATACGGTCTGTTCCCGGCCATTTTCCCGCTAGATGGCGCTGAAGTCAGCATTTTTGGTTTATTTTGTTTTATGTGAAATTGGAGCATTTCTAAGTCGTAGGAGTAATCGAAGCGGTAATCGGCCATTACGCTTTATTGAACTAGGTCATAATAGGCATAATAATATAAAGCCCACTAAATGATAGGCTGACAAATGTGAGGGTAGCGCTAGTATTCCGAAACAGATTTTCCTATTTGAAAATTAAGTGAAAATATTCTTCTAAAGTAGGTACAGGCGGCAATACAGGCAACTGCTAGTTTGTTGCTTTGAGTTTGAGTTTGAATATTCCGAAATCGGGGTTTACCTGCTCATCGTTAACCCTGTTTCTTTTGACATCTTATAAGTCAAATGATATTAAAAGAAGACATTCCAAAAGGATCGTCTTCGTGATCATAAACACAATGGTACCATATTTTTTTGGATCTTTAAAAGTCAAAATTTGAATGCCGTTCCCATTATCTAGGTTGTAGTTTAGATGCCTATCTAAACTACAACCTAGATAATGGGAGGCAGTTGTACCTAACATCTATCGACATCTAGTTAAGGATCGCAACACAATCGACGACAAATCGCAGCGATTTAACCGTGCAAAATTGCTTACTGATAAGGACGACTTGAGTTAATACCTCAATACTATAGTAAAAGGCTGTTTTTTAAATTGAACGGTTACAATAAAAGTGCAGTTTTAGCAAAATTAATGTCAATAAAAAATATTAATTATCCCGTGTCTGCCCGTCTTAAGACTCCGCCGCGCTCGAGCGCGGTAGAAACCGAGATGTCTCCAGTTAGACGTGAGATGAAGTAATTTGGTATCATCGTTTACTGTGATAGGCGGTTACGTTGGTAGGTGAAGACATTTTCGAATGGTTTGTTGCGGAGATTATTATTGTTTATTATATCATGGTGGATGAATGTTATTGATATCTTGGTGGGTACTGGTTGGTGGGAGGAAGTTCTATATGAAGTTTTCGATTTTCTGTATGGTTTAATAAAGTTACTCGAGTTGGTGACTTTTGAACGGTTTTATGTTCATAAAATTTGATATTTTTTCTTTTAAATTTTTTCGCATGAAAGTTATTACACAATCTTTCCCATCACAGTCTAGGAGTCCAAAGGGACAGTTATTTTTTGTCAAATCAAATCAAATCAAAATATTTTATTTCACATAAACCTACATGGGCACTTATGAAACGTAAGAAGCTAGGTGCACGGTTCCAATTGGTCGTTTCCTATGGAGAAGAGCCGGCAAGAAACTCCATGGTTACTCTTTTGAAAATAATTAGCTGTTACAATATTTTCTAATTACAGTGTTATTATAAGACAGTGCAGGCCTTTCAACAATTACCAGGTTGGTCTCAGGTCACCGATTTTAGACCTTTGGATGGACGGATCACACTCTCTAAAACCACGCACAATTTATTTGTACGCATCTCATTTCCTAACATCCAGGTCACAGCCCGCGATACATTCTCTCAAACATTTCCAGTCAAACAATAGTTTGTTTACTCAAATCGATGCGGTTTGTGCTCAACGTCGATAAACTTATATTTATTAGCCTTTGTGGCCCCTATGGGACATTGTTATGGTTGTTACTACAATTGTTGTTTGTTTTATTGTGTTTTTAACATAGTTTGACGTGTGTTAAGATGTCCACTTTAGAATATAAATATCCCATCTTTTTATTCATCGTGACAGGCTGACCAATTGACTGACAGACAACGCACAACCTATTTCAAAAAGAGAGCAAGAAAGGTTTTTCGAAACCATCCCTGACCGTGTTTAACGGGGCTATGAACGTTCCCTGCGATTTGCAAACGAAGTCGCGATATAAATTATATATAAACACACATCAATAAAAAAAAACATATCACAACATCACCTCTGTATTCCCCAAAGGGTTAGACACAGGTGCACCTATAGTACACCACTCGCCAGTTATGTTTAAGACCCATGTAATAGGGGGCGAATCCAGCAAATCCAGACTCCGGGCTGCCACTGAGAAATTCCAGATGGAAAATCCAATAAAAATTTGACCGACCCGTGAATCGAACCCAAGACCTCATGCTCAGCAGTAGCACTTGTGACCACTAAACCAAAGAAACAGTCAGAAAAAAATCATCACATACTTATTTATTTAAAAGCGTCCACATGAGGTTTTCATTTTGGACGCTTTTTCAGAGATGTTGTTACTGGTTATGGATATCTAGGTATTAAGTTGCAACAGTGAAGTCGATGTTTTTCTTTCAATCTAAGATCTACATGGTAATAAATATTATCTTCCACAGAAGGCATTGTCCATTGAAATGTATTCTCGTATCTTTTGGCTAAGTCTTAACACGCAACTCTAACTTGTCAACGTTTTTGTAAAAACTACTGAAGTCTGACACCATGACTAGCTTAAATTGTATGACAATTACTTCTACAGGGTGTTAGGGTGAACACCGTTATCCTTGCAACCAGTGGTTTGGTTTCATTTATAGAACGTAAAATCAATGGAAAATTACAACTTTTTTTTATATCAACATTTTACCACAAGAGACGCAAGTTCCCTATGCACTAAGGCAACGAACTTGCGTCTCAACACGGGAGGGGGGTGCGGGATGTGACCTGACCGGCCGCGAGCGCGACCTCTCCCTCAGTCAGTCAGCTGTTTCGCTAGAGAGCACGGCGTCGGATAGAAACTTTTAAAAATCTTTTAATGAAAGTAACGTTTTTTTTTTGTTGTGTACGGTCATTTATTTTTATATTTAAGTCAACTACCCATGGTTTGAATGACAAGAGTGTTTACCCTTACAGCCTTTATATACCTATATTTATAAATTAAAGTCACATTTTGTGTCTGTCTGTGCGACCGCGTTGTTCTTCTAAACTCCGCAACGGATTTTGATACCGTTTTCACGTAGATTCCGGAAGGTTTACGTGTATAATACATTAATCAAATTACATATAATAAGTAGGTAAATCTCCCTATGTTTTGTCAGTCGTTAAACCGTGCTAAAAGCAGGGGCGGGCCGCTAGTATAGTAGAAACAATATTAACACGTATAAGTTGCCTAGAAAGGGTCACTACACAAATGTACAGAGGCGGACTTAAAGCCTATTATAGGCATTAAGTCCGCCTCTGTACATTTGTGTGCTTAAAGTATCAAATAAATAAGAAGGGTAAGCTGGTAAATTTAAATAAGGGAAAAATGAAATGAGGATAATGCGCTTGTAAAGGTTACCTATTGACACCACTAAGTTGACTAAACCTATCTAATGGTGAACATTCTGAAGAGGTCTAAAAAGCAAAAAAGGTTCGAGAACACAAGATAAATCCATATATGAACTCATGCATCCATTTTTCTTGATTCCACGATCAGTCGCAAAACACGCAAATTACAAACTAAAACCCTGAAATTAAACCCATTACAACTGAAAACAACACATCAATTTAACACAAAATTGCAACAATAAACCGTCACAATACGTTCATAATGAATTATAACTAGTGTAATCCGTACTTTCATCTGCGCGAGCGCATACCGACTCGGGGACTCACATGCGATGCTTTCCCCGCATTACAGCTTGATGGCCAGCTATTAAATAACTATTGTGCAAGTTTATGCACGAAAATATTCATATGATCACTCAAGGATGGGTCGAATGGTCGTTTGGGGGAGTTATGACCCGTGACGTTTATGTAAGGAGCTGACAGTCGGTTGTTTATTGCTTGGGTAGCATGTTAACACGTCATTGTACGACTTTGTAGATGAAGACAAGTAGAAGCATCGAGAAAGATTGATTTAAAAGTACAGTCATAAAGTACTACCATTTCAATAGTTAGGATTGAAATGGTAGTACTTTATGACTTTACTTTTAAATCAATCTTTCTAACCTAACCTAACTATATATAATTAACCTAACCTAACAATATATTATATTATATTATAAATGCGAAAGTGAGTTTGTTTGTAACGCTTTCACGCTAAAACGGCTGAACGGATATGGATGAAATTTGGCACAGGGGTAGACCATGACCTGGAATAGGACATAGAATACTTTTTATCCCGATATTCCCACGGGATCGAGACTTATGCGGGTGAAACCGCGAGACGCAACTAGTGTTAAAAAAAACTGAGTTGAAACGTGAAAGTCAGATAAAAGCAAGAACTTGCTTAAGCTTAAAGGTTTTGAGGTAAGATTTCATACAGAAGAAAATAATTTGCAATGCCATCTAGACTGTTCTACTAATGACGGAATCGTAGGTGAGATTATAGATTTCTTTATAATGCTTCTGTGAGAGTTTCAAAACCTGAAAATTATCACAATTATCACATTTTGATTTACAATTTGATACTTCTATAATCTTTAAGTAAACTTGCTATGCTCGCGGATTCAGTCACGCGATTTTGTATTCTTTTGACTTACCAAATCAGGGGGAACTTGAATTTGTACTTAGTCTATGTTCATAAATAAATAAAATAAATGTTTCAAATTCAAGAAAGTCATAATTGTTAGGTTAGGTCATTCTCACATGTTTATTGATCAATGCCGGACTTAACGAAACCCAGTGTGAAATGCCCACAACGCAGTAGGCAAATTATTAGTTTTTTGGTATTAGAACGGAATAAACCACTTTATCGTTAAGCGAACAATACTCTTTACTTTTCATTACAGAAGCAGCTTTTTCAGATGAACTATAAGTCTTTTATTATCATAAATCATAACAGTTAGGCATTTAGAGGAGCTCGTGGCTAAGTAATAACAGCCGCACGGGTCGATCCATCAGGTTAAGCTACGCTTGCCGGGTGCCTGGTCCGCGGATGGGTGACCATTTTTACATATCGAGACTCCTCCGTGCCTCGGAAAGCACGTTAAGCCGTTAGTCCCGGCTGTTATTTGTGGATCTTTGAAAGTCGTTACGGGTCGTCAGAAGCCCGAAAGCCCTGACAACCAGTCTTGCCAAGGGGTATCGTATTACCCAGTAACTGGGTTGTGGAGGTCAGATAGGCAGTCGCTCCATGTAAAATAGGTGCATCCGGTTAGACTGGAGGCCGACCCCAACTTGGTTGGGAAAAGGCTAGACAGATGATGTGTTATGCATTTAAGCCTATATCGAGATTCCAGAAAACGAATTACTTAAGAGTTTTTGTTAGTAAGTGCTTTTAGCGTTAAGAAAATCTTGGACACAGATGTCTCTCATATTTCACAATAACTACACACAGTGGGTCCTAAGGCAATGCAATCTTCATAACAACATGTTTGTAGGTACCTCTTAAGTTCTTCAACAAGACTTAAACAAACTAACATAACTTAAGAACTTAACGAGTTACCTAACAGAACAGGGCTTGTTTTACTTACAACATTACCTACATACATAACATCACAGCAGAGGGCCAAGTCGACTAATTTACAAACGTGTCAGTGGTCTCACAATGATCAGTTTTTGACAGATAAGCCATACAAAATCTGTCAAGAACTCATCATTGCGAGACCACTGACACGTTTGTAAATTAGTAGACTTGGCCCCCTGTATACTAGCAGGGTGGGTGGATGTATTTAGTACTCTCACATTTCGCCAGATATATTTAATTCTCATGTAAGCCTCTCCTTCTTCCCAGCTAAAAAACAATAGGAAATGTTAAAGGATGAGCGTTTAGAGGCTGCTTATGACAATAAAAAAAATGAATTATGAATTTAAATAAGTAATTTATTTTTATTTCCATTAACTGCGAATAGCAACGTTTATAAATAAACCCCATAGTCTCTGGCTTGCTGAGAATTTCTGATAGAAAGACTCGGTAACACTTCACGGCCTGGGAATCGAAGCCACGACTCACCTAGCAGTCGCGCTTACGATCGCTAGACCACCGAGGCAGTAATTACCTTAATACCTACGATTTGACCAACATGTTGTACCACCAACACCTGTGTAATTGTTGTTGGGCAATTTTGTACGTAATGGGCTTAATAAACCATGGGCTTGGGCATTTAGTTGACAACGCATGTGGTATTATAATGATGAGCTTTGAGGATGTAGCAAGCTGTTAACACTGTTTTTGCTGCGCGGTTTGGTAATTGTCTGTCGTAGACATACATATATGTAAGTAGGTATAGGTATTCAGGGGTGTACCTATAGTACACCCACATTGCGCCAGTTATGTTTAGGCCCCATGTAATAGGGGCGAGCCTATTGCCATCAACCGAGCACAAATCCAGACTCAGGGCTGCTACTGAGAAATTCCTGATGGAAAAAGCCAATGACTGTTTGTCTGACCAGGGTATCGAGCAATCGCTATCTGTATAATTATGCTCAACAAACTTTTACAGTCTTTATTTGTTTCTTTATTTTATTTTGTTATCTGCTGTATATTGTGTGTCTTTTAGTCTGTGCTGAATAAATGTATTTTCTTTCCCAACTTCGTCACCTACTCTGCTAGTATTTGACAATAACAAGCACCCAATATTAGTATCCAATCGATCCCCTTTCCACGTGTTATTGACTGCGCGCGCTGACCATGACTTTTACTGATCGGCGCCCACGCAGCCGAACGTGATCGCGTTATGTAGTGTAAGTACTTGTGTGCTATAATAATGTGCAATGCGTATTAATAACTATACTTGTGGTCTTGTGAGCAGCAAGATTAAGTGCCGATGTATCTGATTATATTCGATAAGTACATGGTTTGTTTGTTTTACACTCGATTTCTGAAACGCTAATCACATAGTTAGACTGTCAAACTGATGTGAAATCTTCCATCAACAATAGTAGGTACTAGATGTTCGATTAGCGCATCAAAAGCGGACGGAAAAATAAGACCATAAAAATAATGTTGTTGTCTTATTTTGCAACATAGTTTTTTTAACCATCAATCTGCCTAGCCGTTTCCTAACTATGTTGGGTCGGCTTCTAGTCTAACTGGATGCAGCTGAATGCCAGTATTTTACATGAAGCGACTGCTTATCAGACCTCCACAACCCAGTAACTGGGTAGTACGATACGCCTTGGTAAGACTGGTTGTCAGACTTTCAGGCTTCTGACGACCCGTAACGACTGTCAAAGATCCACAAATGACAGCCGAGACCAATGGGTTCACGTACTTTCCGAAGCACGGAGTAGCGTAGGTAACTAATTAACTATTTTGTATTATTTCCTAATAAAGTCTGCAAATACATAGGCTACAATTATCTATTTCTGCAGATTTCGTCCTGTCTGACAAAACACACTTTGGAATACCTCAACCTATTACAAACATCCGTAATTATGTTCAACTTATCTAGAGGCTGCAAAATCTCCTTAAATATAAGTTCATCGGCGTAATGTTTCCGCAAGTGACACGGCCGCTGTCGATTCACCATCTACCGTCCGTTACGTAACCATACGCTCTAGAGTCACCTTGTGAACTAGAGAGGTAGTTAAGAGGGACCTATCTCCTGCACATGCGCGTCAAACGTACAGAGGGCCTAAACATGTGACAATCGCTTCGAAAGCGTTTCGTATTACTACAAAAATGTTCAACTGGATTAAAATAAGCTTTTCGATAGCTTATGTCGGTCCTATACATTTTTTCCTTTTCCATCATCTTTATCGCTGATAGAATGTCACTTTGTGTAGGGCCTCAGATGATGAAGAGAAGATTCATATGAATATGGTAATGTAGTTCAAATTAACTTTCAAACAAATTGAAACCTTAGGTGCTGGCCACACAGAAGAGACGTGAGACGAGGACGGGACGCAGACGCGGCAATAGTATGCAGATGGAAAAGTCTTTTCTTTTCTATACGTTTTGTGCCAGATTAAGTCTGCGTCCCATCTCACGTCTCTTCTGTGTGGCCCACGCCCTACGTCTATTCTATTCAATTTTTTTTATATTATGGCAAGCAAAGCCGATGTCGACCATTCTGCCAATGTCTAAACTGAGTTGGAAAAGCAAGTGTGTATTGAGATTAAATTTAATAAATAGACTGATAAAAATTTTCGATGATATGTAGATCTTGTGGGGTTAGTACTGGACACATTCTACGTCATATTACCGAGTTATAGCCATTTCATACAACTGTAAGAGAAAGATAGTTATGATTTGAATATACAGACAATTTAACTGATAGTTGGTTGGTTGGTACTTTCCTGAACAACTAATTTCCCTGTCTTTGCCCACCTGCAGGTTGGGTTTATCCACTAGGTATTTCTCAAAAATAGGCGATCTTATCCAACAGAGGTCTCTTGATTTGTGGGTGGTGTCTGGCAATATTGGTTCACCCCATGTGATATTACGGGAGCGAACTTTTGGTGCATACGGTGCTTAACCTTTTGGTGCATACGGTGCTTAACCTTTTGGTGCATACGGTGCTTAACCTTTTGCTGCATACGGTGCTTAACCTTTTGGTGCATACGGTGCTTAACCTTTTGGTGCATACGGTGCTTAACCTTTTGGTGCATACGGTGCTTAACCTTTTGGAGAATATTTGTTGGTGTGGTGGTATTATGATGAGTGTGTAGTGAAAATGTTAGAATCATCGTGTTGCCAGTGTAGCCATTTCTAATACCAAACTCGCTTTTCTGTTAGGTATTTGAGTCAAACCCATAGTAAAAGCTGCTGTTGTACAAAATGCAAACTATTCTTAATATTTTTGTATTGGACAATAAGGTCTTATGACAAGGCCTTTTAAATATAATAAAAATATGACCTGGGAAATCTTGAACAGTCCGCCTTGCTAAAAAATAACTGGCGCTAATATTATACCAGCAAGAGCTATTCTCGTGGTCGTGCTGACATGAGAGAATACGGCAATACATACAGAGATAATGTATGCATGTACGATAAGTGGCTTTATTTACAACACTTCGAATTTAAGTGAATCGTTGTGTACATTCTAGCAACCTTGTGATCCGTGACAGTTGAGATCTGCAGTACATGCGTACAGTCACGAGCAAAAATATGTATACACTCAGCAAAATTAAATAACGAATTTCTCGTGGAATATCGATTGCAACTTTAAGATGATACCTATTTCATAATACTGTGGGTTCCAAAATACTATGTTCGTTATAGCATAAAATTACAGTCAATACAGTAGGAGAAAATCACTTTTAAAAGTTGCTAAGTGTATGCATATTGGTGCTCGTGACTGTACCTATTTCCCTGACCTTACTTAACATGAAAGCAAGTGTACTTTGTACTGTACCTATATTTTTTATGTTTGGACGGCTCTACGTAGGTAATATGGAAACACAAATAGCGATCAGGAAAAAAAGTTGGTTAAGGGGCTGACTGCTCAAGATATGCTCTTTAGCCTAGTGCTCGCGAGCACTACTGCTGAGCATGAAATCCTAGGTTCGATTCCCGGGTCAGGCAAAGTATTATTGGGTTTTGTCCACCTGGAATTTCTCAGTAGCACTCTGGAGGTGCACGATTGTTGGCAATAGGCTCGCCCTCTATTACATGGGACTTAAAAATAACTGGCGAAATGTGGGTGTACTATAGGTGTACCTCTGTCTATCCCTTCGGGGAATACAGGCGTGATGTTATATATGGTAAATTGTAAGTTTCCACACATAACATCAAGATTTGATTGATTTGCAAATTGAGTGATTTGCTTCTTTGTTACCTTTTGGAGTTACCTACGATTTCTTTTTCCAAAGTTTCTTAATGCTATTGATGAAATTCGAATATTGTTACTTCCATTTAGAGAGACTGAGATATATGTCAAACCGCCATTTTTATTATACAGATAAAACTTATGTGGCGATTAAAAAATCGGCCCTTACTTAGCAAAAACAAGATAAACCGCAATAATATTAGTAAATTAACGTATAACGTGGTGTTGGTTTGTCGCCATTCTCAGCTCTGCTTCCATTTTTGTGCATAAATTAGGTTTGGGTACTGTTTGTCTCACCATAATATTGCTACACACATTCTTTCATCAAAATTAATTTGGCATTCTTTTTAAAAACTCTCATACATGTAGCAAGCATCACACAATTACGGGTTTATTACAAAATGCCTGAGTTATTTATAATGGCGCTGACAAAGATAATTTATGAAAAGAAACTAATTCACAAGATTATGTTGCCAATTGGCAAAGGTCACGGAAGTTTATGATATAAAAGTTAAGGCTAACTGAACTTTAATGCGAGGGAGCATGACTGGTTTTTGTATGTGAGAATTTGGGGTTACTTATTTTATTTAAGTAATTAGATTATTAGAGTAATTGCTAGGTGTATCGATTGCATTGCCATTATTTGTGAATTAATACGAGATGACGGGTAAGTAAGTAAAGTTACATGCTCTGATATATTAAGTTATATAAGTGCCTAAACATCTTAGTATGCAGACACCGCATTATTTGATTTGTGTTCACAAAAAGCAATTTTTACTTGGGTCTTTTCGCTATAGCTAACGAAAGACAAAGAAAATGTACGCATCGGCTTGAGAACCTCCTCCTTTTTTTACGTCGGTTGAAAATGATTTTCGATTTATTTTGAAATAGAATTTAGCAAAAATAAATAGCCACGTGATCTTTTTTTCTATTAAATTCAAAATTCGCCGTTGCGCAGAAGCACAAAAAAGCATTTAAAAGTGTTAAAAATGTGAAGAGTTATTTGTGGACCGAGTGGGTGCTATGCAGCTTATAAGTAATGCATTGATATTGAATGTGCACGTTTAAAGGTGAATTCACGTTTTGACCATCTAACATTTAGTAGAAAGTCGTCAACACTGACCCTTATTCGATATAAACATTAATACATACGACATTCTATTTATTTGGTTACGTTATGTTTATAGGAATGTATGAATGGATGTCCTTTCGTTTATGCGGACTGCAACCAAATCTAATTTTTTTCAATATAATTTTTTTAAATACCTTTTTCAGTGAGAATGTTAGAATGTTGCATTAATATGGGATTGAGAAATTTAAATAATGGCTTAGTTTTTTATTGCTTTGTTAGTCCGTAGCAATATCATTTAATAAAAAAAGTTTAACTGCAAAAAAATGAAAAATTATTTAATTGACCGCCGCGCCAATTGGCTCTTTATAACAGACTGTGCTTTGAAAATCCAATTTGAGGGTTATGTTCTAATTTAACGTTTTTTGTAGTATGTAGCAGAGATGTTCATGAAAGTGCTATTCCGGGGAAAAATTATCATCATATCTAGCATTGCTTTCTTTGAAAAAAAAAGGCTGATGAAACAATCGGTACGTTTCAATCTAAGGAAAGTTTTGAATAAGAATGTGGATGGCTATAAGAGTAGGGGAAAACCAAAGAAACAATGGATGGACTGCGTGAAAGATGATAAGGCTAGAAAGGGGGTAACTACCGAGATGACGACTGAAATGATGTATGGATATAAAAGACATGTTGTGCCGACCACAAATACATTGGAATGAAGAGAGGAGAACGATGATAATGAGGAGTTTCGACTTTCGATGTCTCTTTCCTTAATTTGCTCTGGAAGAATTTTACCTAGATTCTATGACACCAAGGGGTTGTAGAATTCGTAGATTTTGAGGATGGGAAATCATCAAATGACTTCTTCCGCTCTGGGCGGAGCGGGAGGGATGTCAGACATTTACTGACTAAAAACCCACCCGTGTTCCTTCAGTTGCCTGTTGCCAAGGGTCCCGGTATCCCTTTCGGACTTTCCCGCAACCCTGCCAGGCATCGATCCTGCCGAATCGAAGCGGACCCCGCCAATTGTGCTGGCATCTCTTTGAGGCGCGCGTGGAACACGAGGCGCCGTCGACCCGGGCCTGGTCCTAATCGGACGGCGAGCTACCCATTGCTCGCCGTCCGCACGACCTACGGCGACTGTTTGTAGCCTGACAGATCGATTTGGGTTTCTTATGACAAAAAGAGAAGGTACGATTATTAAAGTTAAACAAATAAGACAAGTCAATGAATGTATGAGAGAGGCAAGAATTCACTTCATTACAGAATGCTTTCACATTCACTTGAACGTCTCACTATTTATCTGAATTATACAGAAGATGCATCACGTTACATAACAGTGCTATTACGGCTATATATCACTTGAATGCATTATATTTTAAATTATTTCGGTAATCTGTGTTAAATTACATGTTTTTGCTTGCATTTACAATTCGTTGAAAGTAAGATGTTTATGTGTTAATGTAGTTATGCATTTTAGAGATGCATTTTTAGTTACTAGTACTATTTGAGTTTTCTCTGAAAAATTGGTATCTTGTTCTCCATAATTATTGTTATTGTTTTTGTTATCTCGAAGAGAGAGGTAGGCATGCTGCCCAGTGCCCATACCTCTGTCTTCGGGGAATAAAAGTATGGCAAAGTGTAAAAAGGGTACAGGGGCAAAACCAGGAATGTCACTAAAAACAGGTTTTTGACATGTGTAATTAACATTTTAATGTTTGAAAGTTTATAACTTTGTCTTACATATTAATTGTTTAGAAACTACTAATAGGAACTTTAGTTTACCTTACAGAGATCAGCTGTAGATTAAAATAAACTTTTGGCAAATATTAACAAAATTATTTAAAATTAGACAGGGACATTCCCACTTTTGCACCTGTACACACGGCTACACATCAAGCTATACATTTCCAGTTTATGCTGATCTCGCATTGTATAGGATTTCCGTACAATGCGAGGTCAGCTTATACTGGAAATGTATAGCTTGATGTGTAGCCGTGTGTACAGGGTTTTGAAATATTGAAGATAGGAAGGACTATGATTGTTTTTAAGCTTTTTACACAATGCTACTTAAAAATACGCGCGAAGACCCAAGTTTTGCCACACTTAATTTATATTTGAATTTTTTGTGACATGGTGCGACCATGAAGGATAGCCCTGTATCCTTCATGGTCGCACCATCCTCGTATCCATATTCATTTGCGGTCCACGTACTATGTCCTCTTCTTCAATACATTATTACCCGTCATGTCAGTATTCACCCTCTTTCTGAACTCATCGGTTTAAAGAATTTATTCTCACAAGAACAATACATATGTTCACTTACAACGAGATACAAAGTAAATTATTTATATCTAAATAAATACATTTTGCCTCCAATGCGTGTTGGTGAAGTTATACAAAACAAATATTAGGTCTTTAACTATGAAATTGCCGTTTTGTATGAAAAAATTTAAACGATTTTTTTTCATGTATTTTTTATTTGTATTAATCGAAGTAATCACCCATGCAATCAATGCATCTTTGCCAACGCAGTGGCAGTTTATTGATGCCCTTCTTAAAGAAATCAGCTGGACGGGAGGCAACAAATTCTTCAAAGGCATTTTGTACTGCCTCTCGGGTATTGATTTTTTTTCCCGCCAAGAAGTTATCCAAATTCTGGAAAAAGTAGTAGTCTGTAGGCGCAAGGTCTGGTGAGTAGGGCGGATGACGGAGAGCTTCCAACCCCAGTTCTTGCAACTTGGAGACCGTCTGCTGTGCAGTATGAGGTCACGTGTTGTTGTGCAGGAGCAGCGGAGACGAGCGATTGACCAATGCTGGTTGGAGATGTGCCAGCTTCTCCATCATTGTGTTCAGTTCTTCACAGTACACATCTGCAGTAATGCTCACCCCGTTTGGTAAGAAGCTGTGATGAATCACACCGGCGCTAGACCACCAAACAGTGACCATCACTTTTCTAGGGGTAAGTTTTCGTTTAGAGCATTGTTTAGGTACTGAACTAGGATCCAACCAACTTGCTGAGCGCTTGCGGTTATCAAACAGAATCCATTTTTCTTCGCAGGTAACAATGCGGTTCAAAATTCCTTCATTTGTGTGTCTGTTGAGCAGTGCAAGGCACGCCTCGACGCGTTCTTCGCGCTGGCGATCATTGAGTTCGTGGGGCACCCATTGGTCAAGCTTTTATACCTTGCCAATTTGACGCAAATGGACCAATATTGTTTTGATGCTAACGTCGAAAGCTGCTGCTAATTCAGCCGTAGATTGTGTATCATCAGCTTCCACAATCGCCTTTAATTCGTCATTGTCGACCAAAGTCTTCGGACGACCGCGAGGTTCATTTTTCAGGTCGAAATTTCCAGAACGGAAGCGAGCAAACCAATAACAGGTGGTGCGTTGGTTTGTAGTGTTAGCTCCGTAAACGTCGTTGATGTTGCGTGCCGCTTGTGCCGCGTTGCTGCCACGACGGTACTCATATTCCATAATTACTCGAATTTTTAACGTATCCATGATGACGAAAAATATTGAAATGCGATGAAAATGTAACATTAATCATTAAACAAATGACTTCTTTTGAAAAAATAATTCCATGTTTTTAAAATAAAATTAATTTGAAATTGAATTCTTAGCCAAACAAAAATTATTTTGATTTGAAATGGCCAGTACTGCAGAACGGCAATTTCATAGGTAAAGACCTATTATATAGGAAGTAGTAATTGCTAACATTTAATATGCTCATCATCTTTAAATTCATCCATTCATAGTTTCCTTGGTCTTCCTTTATTCTATCTACATTCACTTACAAAGATTATCTCTAATAAATGCTTCCATGTAGTCACAAGTGGCTCCCCACATCGTCAAATATAATCATTCGATCAAATCTAATTTAGTGCTAATCGATTTTAAATAACTGCTAACAACCAGTGGCGCCACAGTTGCGCAACGTTGCCGCAACAGTGAACTATGACCCGCCGCGCATGCGCGCTGATAATTATTTATGTTACGATTTAGATTCTTTTGTAACTTTTCCTATTTTTTCGTTAAGTAACAAGTTGAAGTTTGGATACCGAGCAATTGTTTTTTAACGTAGCTTATTAGGCACGTTTATACTTTTGTCATCGTAAATATTTCTAAAATACCTAGTGTTTAGTCAAAAAAAAAATGTTTCTTTCATCTGAAAATCAACAATAATTATTTTACAAACAGGATTTTTTAAAGGAACTAAGAAGTGTTTTCATACTTAAATAGGTACCTAAGTAGGCCTTATTCTTTCACATTTTATAATATTTTCAGTTTCAATATTTCAGGCGGTCAGGAACTTTTGAGATTTATAAGTAGACAAAATGGAGATGTATTACTAAAATCTTAAATGAAAGAGAGAAGATTGTATTAAAAGCTAGTCGGTACATTAATTATAGTGAATCAACACATAATGTACTCGTATTACATCATAAACACATGTTTGTGCATGTAATGAATAAAAAACACATTTCAAATTATGTTCCGGTACTCTTAAGATGGTTAGACAATTTTGTATTATTTTGTGCTATGCACTGTTAGGGGTAGGTAAGTTAATCCGTCCATACATACTAACTAATATTATAAATGTGAAAGTAACTCTGTCTGTATGTCTGTACCTTTTTACGCCTAAAGCACTGCACCAATGCACTGAAGTAATCAATTATAAAATTTGACCAATCGGTAGCCTGTGGGACCTGGAAGGATACTTTACATCCTGGATATTTGTATTAAAAACAAAATAAACGCATACGAAGCCGCGGGCAACAGCTGGTTTTAATATTATTTAACTTTTATGAATGTTAGAATATTGTATTTGTGACTGCGCTTATTCTTACTCGATGTAATTTATTTTTGTTTCTTTATGTAAAGCTTTGCATGTGTGTAACTTTTACAATGCTTGATGCCATTCATCTTTGAAAAGTTTACTAATTATCAACCCAGGACCTCATGCTCAGCAGTAGCGCTTGCGACTACTAAAACAAAGCGGCAGTCCTACTAATAAATAAATTACGTTGACGGACTTAGAGAGTAGGTACTGCCTACTTTGATACCTTGATTCACAAATAAACTCTTGAGATCCGCACAGATCCAATGTGACTAACAGTGTAATTATTTTGGCGCGACTAACTAAAGGTTAATCGTTGCAAAAAGTATGTGTCCGCGAGTTCTACTGTTCGCAGAACTACTAGTTATTTTAATAAGCAAATCAGCCGATTAGTGAGATGGTAACGGGATTATTTTCTGGTATCAAAACGACCCGTGTGATATGAGTTTGTGCTAAACAACGATCCGTATTGAGGTACAAAGTTCGGTTCAGTAAATAGTTTGTCTAAATTTTGTCCCTTTTTTTTGAGGGTTGGGAATCATCAAATGACTTCTCCCGCTCTAGGAGGAGCGGGAGGGCGTGTCAGACTTTTACTGACAAAAACCCACCCGTGTTCCTTCAGTTCCCTGTTGTCAAGGGTCCCGGTATTTTCGGACTTTTCCTGCAGCCCTGGCAGTAGTTCTTACAAGCTTTATATTAGCTTGCTCTGTTCGTATGTGTTTCCGGTTACTCCAATTGTCATCCATTTTTCAAGCACTTCCTGATATCCGATTGAGCTGAAACTTGGCAAACTTATATACCTACCAAGACATTTTGAAAAAATGATACCATGGAACTGGTCTGATGATGGAGCCGGAAGTTGGCCATAAGAACTCCTCAATAGCACCATTGTATTTGGACTCATTAGCTATGTATTAACAAGTGCTTTGACACTAGGTGGTGTTCAGGGTCTGAGGATGGAGCCGGAAGGTGGACCTGAGAAAACCCTTTTTCGTTCATAAAAAGCTTGTTCTTTAAAAAGATTTTTACTTACATTTTATTGTCCCTAATCCTCTGTTTAACCTCTAAGCGGCACGCGGGGTAATGTGTCGAATGTAATGTCTTGTGGGAACTAAGATGCGTTGCGATATGTTTTGATGGTGCATATTATTATGAGGGTCGATACATAAGCTGAAGCGGGAGCGATATTGTGAGTTGACATAGAATAACTAAGTTATTGTAATGACATGTGTGTAGAGATCACTAAAATTAATCATGTTGCTCACAGGATATTGCTAAAAAATCAAGTAATAAAAAACATCAAGTAATAAAAACTAAAACCCAACTACAACTTAAAAGGTATAAACAAGACAACACAGACAGACAAATTAAAAATCCGGAGTCACACGTGTTAGGCATAAATCGAACAGATTACGTGTGACTCCGGATTTTTAATTTGTCTGTCTGTGGTGTCTTATTTATACCTTTTAAGTCGTAGTTGGGTTTTAGTTTTTATTACTTGATTTTTTTTAAATTCTTTTGGGTTTATAGTATATATATTTTTGAAATGTGCTCATTAAGCCCTTTTATTTGATACCCAACATGGTACGACAAAACCATTTTTTTTTTTAAGTTCCTCACTTTATGTCCTCTAGAGGGCGCCATTTTTAATTTAATGTGACTTAACATAGCCTATAACCAGCGGACAATCACGACGCTTCTAACGATACCTCATTTGTCAAATTGTGATACATACATACATAATTACATACATACATACCGGTCAAAATCATAACCCTCCTTTTTTCTTCGCCGTAGTCGGGTTAAAATTAGCATTTGTTCTCTACACATTTAGAGTACGTAGAAAGCAATTAATGCGTGTTCAACCATGCAAGGTTTTCATTTGCTTATTATATCATATTATCACCCACATGATAATTACTTCAGGAACTATAGTTTGTTTAGTGATAAATATGACTTAGTTTTACCAATACATTTTTATGCTAAGAGCGAATTTATTAAATAAGTTGTATTGGAAACTAACTAATGTTATAAATGAGAAAGTGAGTTTTTTTTGTTTGTTTGTTTCGCTTTCACGCTAAAACGACTGAATGGATTTGGACGAAAATTGGCACAGGGGCTTGACCTGGAGAAGGACATAGCCTACTTTTCATCCTGGATCGCAGACAAAGTCAGTTTTTTTAAATTTTATTTTTTTATGTTAGCCTATACTGTCCCACTGCTGAGCAAAGGCCTCCCCCAAATCCTTCCAAACATCCTTTTCTAGGGCCACCTCGATCCAACCCTTGCGGTACGCGTCTAGATCGTCCCTCCATCTCTTCCTGGGCCGGCCTCGGCGGCGCCGTCCATCCTCAGGCACCCACCGTGTGGCGACTGTTGCCCAGCGGTCGCTATGCATGCGGCTGACATGACCCGCCCAATCCCATTTTAGCTTGGCAGCCTTTTTGCCTACGTCTAGGATCCCCGTTTTGGAGCGCCACGTGGTGTTTCGTATTCTGTCAGTTCGGTTTACGCCCAGAATGCTGCGCTCCATTGCTCTTTGGCAAACCCCAAGGCGGAACTTTTGCGACTCGGTGAGCGACCAGGTCTGGACACCGTAGGTTAGGACGGACAGAATACACATATCGATGAGTTTTCGCTTCAGGGAGATCGGTAGATCGCCGAGATCGGTAGATCGCCCAGATCGGTAGATCACCCTTCACAGGCAACAGCTAGTAATGAAATATTCCTATTTCATTCAATTTTGATCTAAATCGTAAAAAGAGGTAACTATTATCATTTGGGCGGAACGTAGATCTCGTTGAGACACAATGGATTTTTAATTGTGTCTGTAATTACGACAAACGATGGGTTAAACTCGCTCCTCTCCGCTAACTTGACCGCCACAAATCTCATGATGTTTTGCAATAATTATGTTTATTTAGCGCTCACAGTAGCGACCTTTAGGGAAATTGCCAGTCGCCCTATTGTAGCCATACAAGCTTTGTATGAGTTGAATGGCAGCCATCATTACGAGCAGCCTTTGTGTGAGTTGTATGAATGTTATTGATGGTCGTGTCGATGATGTATGGAAGTGCGGAGATTGGTGTCGTGTGTGGCATGAAAGATGTAGGATTATTGGCTTGAAAGTTTAATAGAAGTTTTAGTTAATATGGTTCAATTAGTTTAGTGGTTGAATGAAAGCTTTGTGCGCAGGTAAAAGCTCGGAATAAATGTTTTTGTAGCATAGATATAGTTGCTTCTAAGTACTAGCAGTTTGTTATATTAAAATACAGGATGGATTCAGTACATGATATGAGTTTTTGACAGATTTTGTATGGCTTATCTGTCAAAAACTCATCATTGCGAGACCATTGACACGTTTGTAAATTAGTAGACTTTGGCCCCCTGGACCCCCTCTGTGAAATTACAGGTAGGAAATTAAAAAAAAAAACTGTCATACATTTTAACCGCGTAGGTATTGCACTTCTGTAATATAAGTCCTTATACCTAATAACTAAATCTTTATTACTTTGGCATTTAACTAAAATCAAATAATGTTTCCTACACAAAACATTTGTAATAAAAACAGTCATTCCATTAAAGGCATGAAAACTAATTATGTCTCTACACATGTACCGTATGTACATAATGTGACACTATGTGTCTAATAACCCACGGCACGGTGTGGACATGTAAGCGAAAGGTCGCAGGTTCGGACCTTTGTTGAACTTTGAGTTAGACGTGTCGACATTAACGCGAAGATAGTAAAATAAAATATTCAATTCAACTTTTGTTATTTAATGTTTATTAGCAGTGATAGCTTAGTGGTGCGACCATCGGAATTCCAAGTCATATAGACTCGAGTTCAAGCCCAAGCCACGCGCCTCTGACTTTTTGGATTTAAGTGCGCATTGTATAATTATTACTTACTTCAAAAACGGTGAAGGAAAACATCGTGGAAACTGGCATACCTGAGAGATATTTGTCGACGGCATGTGAAGCCAAGTCAGAGGCGGCATAAAAACTCTGACACCTGGGGGCCAAGTCTACTAATTTACAAACGTGTCAGTGGTCTCACAATGATCAGTTTTTGACAGATAAGCCAAAACAAATCTGTCAAAAACTCATCATTGCGAGACCACTGACACGTTTGTAAATTAGTAGAATTGGACCCCTGGTTATTCTATTCACTTACCACACGAAAAATTAAATTTAAATATTTAAAATTAACAAAAACTTACCTAACCTAACTTACGAGCCATTAGTTTGAATCCAACTGTACCAAACGTGAAGTGCGAGTTTGGATTATACCACCAAAACCATATTTTGCATTATTTACATAATTAGGTACACGTATTCTGTAAATTGCAACTGGCTAGCAACCGTTCTAAAGATACAGCCTTGTGACATACAGACAGACTTAATAGGGTCACGTTGGTGCCTTTTTGGTTCGAAACCCTAAAAACTGAGGCTTAATTTTGTCCCACTTAATCGGAAGCTGAGATTACGGCAATTTGACCAACATACTCCGGTCTCAAAGTTGGTACTATTTATTTATTTACTAAATAAGAATTTATGATCAATATTACCAAATTGGTTAATAGTTTTAAATGTATGGAGTATGACTAGTTATAAATATCTATCTGTAATAAACCGGTTTGTTATTTATGTAATTAATTTTTTATTAGTTCACAATATTATGTAGTACTTAGTTTTTATTCGAAACAAGTTCTAAATCATTCTAAATGGTAAATCAAGTTCCTGTCATATAAAAGACTTCAACGCGCTCGCGCACCTTTTTGCGGTTATTGCGTCTATAACATAATCTTTACCCGTTCAACTTTCCTTTACTTGTGCGTGGAATAACTTGATAGTATAACAAGAAAATATCATCTGTTAGAGCGAAAGTATGCAACATTATGAATTTGTGGGAAACTTGTGACCTATTTTCCCTTCGGAATTTTGATGACAATATAATTATTTATTTTGGAATTTTAATGAAATGGCGTTTAACAGTTTTACCTATTAAGATTGCCTGAAAGTCTGACAATCAGTCTTACCAAGGGGTATCGTATTACCCAGTGATTGGGCTGTAAAGGTCAGATAGGCAGTCGCTCCATGTAAAATACTGGTATTCAGCTGCATCCGGTAAGACTGGAAGCCGACCCCAACATAGTTGGGAAAAGGCTAGGCAGACCTATTAAGATTGCGTTATCACGCTTGTCTACCCCATACGGTTGAACAGAGGTTTGGGAACTGATATTTCTTCTGTTAAGGTACTTACAATTTAAATCTTAAAGTAAATAGTCAAATCGGAAATATGGATTCGCGAGTGCAAGAATAAACATTATAATTGATATATCTACGACCCAATACTCCATTTAAGTATAACAACAGGAAACAGTCTGTTTTAATCCTAAAGCCTTCTCTTGCTACAAAGGACAAGCGCAGTGAGCGTCTCGTTCGAATGCGCACGCGCACACGCGGCGTCGTCAAGGATAACCAATGTAATGTCACTAGGAACTGCTCTTGATAGTCATTATAAGGGTATTTTTGATTTTAAGATTGTAAATAATTTGTTTTCATTGGTTATTTATAAATGTAGACATGTGAGTTGTATTGAATGGATAGATAAATTAGTATTATTTTTATGAGAAGAGAGTAATTGTCCTGTTGGACTATTCTGATAATACCTGTATTTTCAATTATTATACCCAAATGCATCGTTATTTAATAATAAGTGAAATGTATTATTAGAATGCAATGATTAATTAAATAAGTTCTTAAAATGTATCTAGAGAAAATATGTATAAACTCAATATTCCGTTATTGTATTTTTAATCATCGTGCAAGGATAGTTAAATCCTACTAGAAGAAACGGAGTAAATCTTTTGGTAGTAAATAAATGTCACCTGCAGTCCTTCTTTAACAATTATCAATTAACAAAACATAGTGACGTATATGAAAGAATTTAATTCGTAAATTATGAAATATTTACGTTATTATATTGAGATATCTTTATAATTTACGAATAAAATTATTTTATTCACGTCACTAATTTAAAATCTTTAAACTATGTATAATAATTAATCGTTCTGTTACAAATGCAACTCCAAAGATAAAAATTTCAAAGATCACATAAAAACAAATGTGACTAAGTAAACACTATCAGTTCAATAAAAAACCTAACGTACACATAACATGAAAGTGGAACTATTCAAGTATTATAGGATTAATATTAAAAGTAATCAATAATAATCAAGCTGATCTAGTAAGTTGCGACAAGCTGGGGAGTGTCACCTACCGGCCTAGATTATTTGGCGCTGCGCCTGCGCGCGTGCATGATAATATTATTAAATTATTACGACGTTTGATTGGCAGTGAAAACTTCATGATGAAAAGTGATCAGAGAAAATATTTTCTAAAGAAAACTTCATATCAACGGACGCATTGGTTAAATCTTATACATCATGAGTTTCAGCTCTTCAGTTTGTCCATGAAGTAATTCTCAGAATATTCGCCGGTGAACGTAACTACAGTAGACCTCTGCCTACCCCTAATATCAGGGGAGGTAGAAGAGCTTTCCAAAAGTTCTTAGAAAAAATTGGTACTAGTAAAATTATGCAAAAACTCAACATAGATGCATAGGCACATACGCATTCCTAAACGCATCATGTAATAAATCTCTTCTGAGAAATGCCGACTCAATTTATACACTGTATATAGTTCTGCTGAATTTCCAACAAAAAAAAATACATATAGATACATAATATATAGGTAGAAACGTATGTGGGACGATGACACCTCAAATGCAATAAATAAAGTAATAAATTAACTTGCACAATTGTTAAAATTTTCGTGTGAAAAAACAATGAAATCAATTGACAACTTCCTTTCTTAGTTAGAAGTAAGCTAATTAGTTATAATTAACGTAAATTAAACAAACACTCACCCAAATCGAAATGTTCACACGTTACGAATAATATCACTGAAATAGTTATGTCACTATCACTTGAGAATCACTTGGACTTTCAAACTGCTTCTAACTTGTGGAAAAACTAAATACGAAAGAAAAAACCTAAATTAGTATTCAAAAAAGTACAAATACGAAAATTTGAACAAATATGATACGCTAATTTGAACCAACATAATACGCCAATTTTAAATACGCCAAAAAAATGCTCTCAAATTAAACCGTGAGCGCGAATAGTTCTTTTCTGTGACGATATGTTAATTACTAACACCTAATAGATATTATAGCACAGTTCCTAGATTGTATAACGGACTCATAACGTGTGTACAGCAAGAACTCCAGTCTAGCTAACACAATGCGCTCCCACGCCGGCTAAAAGTCCTACACTTACGCAAACACATAATTAGGTTCGTTTTTTTACATCAAAACATTTGGACATTGTCTAATATGTTCGACAAAGCAATGTTACTAGTCTTTGTGAAAAAAATTAAAACATTGAACTATTGTCAAAGCAAGTCGGGTGAGAAGATTAGATTAAAGGTTATGTAAAAAGTCGGTCAAATGAATATATACAAGATCTTTGAAAATGATATTCTGTATACAATGCAATGCCGTGCAGCGGTATGTCTTATGATTTTTCATTCAAACTTTAACCTCGTAAAATAATGTGAATTTATTTTTTTTGCATCACACGTATTTAGAAGAAAGTTACGTCAAAATAACTAACTGTCGGAGTTTATTGATAATATTACTGTAAAATGTAATCTAACTGGCAATTAGTATAATTTTATTGTTTTGAAAAGTTTAACTTTCGCTCTCAAACTGTTCTATGATTCTATGAGATGTTATCACGAATCTGAATGTAACATAAAACTTGTAATATAAAGCAAAAAAAAAAAAAAAAAAAAATTCTTATCACTTTTAAACCCTTAACAACCCTTAAATATTTCACAAACAAAAAAATCCCCAATAATAACGAGTCCCTTAAAATAAAAATAAGACGCAACAAATTAAAAGCAGTCCAAAAGATACGCCAACAGAAATAAAACAAAACGAATAATTTAAATAAAATAAAAATTAAATAAAAAATACCGAATATGTTTGTGCTTTAGCGACGCGTAAGGATGCGCTCGCGACGGTCGGCCGTCGACGAAGACTGCGGGCTCAGCGCGGGCGCAGGTCGTTCGGAGGGGCGGCAGAGCATCCGCGATTGTTCTCTTTATTACTCAAACTTTATACACAGATGTACTAACGCTGTAGGCTGGTGCTGTTGCAAAATGTTTGGGTTTTTAGCTAGTGATAGCTTGCGGGTTTGCTTAGAAGCTTGGATCGTGAAGATGGGCTTCCAAAGCGTAATCTTTCGAAGTTGAAAAGTAATTAAATATAGGGAAACATACATAAAGTTTTGTAGAGGAAATAAGAGGCTCTTGTATGCAATCTTTTCATTCTCTTATCTTTTCTTCACTAAGTTAATTTCTCTATGTTAATACTAAAATATTCTAGTGCTACTCTAGAATATTTTAGTCATTTTTCCTGTTCAAACTTGAATTTGCTATATTTAAAAGAGAATGTTACGTCAATTTACTGTTTTGATCTAACATTCTAATTGTTCTAATACATACTTATTTAATTAATAACTCAAATACAAAAACTAGCATTCTAAAAAAAATAGTTAAAAAAATGTTACAACGGGGAATCGAATCGGAGCCATCTGCTTTCACTGTTCAAGGTTTTGTTTAATCACGCACGATCCATTACTGCTCTATATCCGTGACTTTGCATTGTAACCACAGAGATTAATGGCTGTAACTTCAACTACTGAATTTTAAATTATTTAATATAGTTATGGTGAACCAAGGTCCTAGTTTGCATCCCCGGGCCGGACAGTGGTATTGGTATCTTATCTAACTTATCTTGGGAAAATTGCTATAACCGCAAATAGTAACGGATCTCTAACCTAACCTAACCCTACAACATAAACTCACACAACATACGACTCTGCCTATCCTTCGAGGAATACATTCATGATGATAACTCTAATGTTAAAATTAAGTAAACTCTGATTTTGGATGGAAACCATATCTGCCAAAAAAAGGCCAAGTCCTGGATTTTTAAAACCGTTCAAAATCTAGTCGCAGTATCAGTGACATCATCATCTCCCTAACCTTTTCCCAACTATGTTGGTGTCAGCTTCCAGTCTAACCAGATGCAACTGAATACCGGTATTTTACATGGAGGGACTGCCTATCTGATCTCCGCAACCTAGTCAATCAGCCACAATCAACGTCAAAAACTTGTCAAACATTTTGGTAAATAAGAGGTCTTTTTGGCAGCTATACACCCGGTTCCTCACTTCAAATTCAGATTCTCGACATCACACGTATTTAGAAGAAAGTTACGTCAAAATAACTAACTGTCGGAGTTTATTGATAATATTACTGTAAAATGTAATCTAACTGGCAATTAGTATAATTTTATAGAAACCGGGTGTAAGACGAGATTATAATGTGACCATTCTTAAAAATACGGGAATGCTTTGGCTATTTCGTCAAAGGCACATTGCGTTCCTTTTAAAATGCAATACATTAAACATTCCTACATCTAAAAGAGTTATGAAGTAACAATGGTCCAGCGGTCAAAGGGTCGACTGGCGATCGTGAGGTCGTGGGTTCAATTTCTGACTCACTGAACAATGATGAACTTACTACTTAGTTGAATGTATTCGCTCAAAGATAAAAGTGTACCTAAAGAAGGGCCAAAGTGCTTAAACAATTAAGCATTTCCATTCATTTCCAAACTGTAGGCATGAATAACTACTATTACTCGTGACTTTTCCTGAGTTTTATTTTGTTTGCAGTCTAAATATTGTCATATTACTAAATTCGTTAATATCGTTATTTCTCCTGACAAAGTTTATTCTGTTTATATGCATGTATGTGTATATTATATATGTATTACTATTTATCCTTTTTCGAGTTATCTATCCCGTATGTTGCACCTGTCATGTTTTTTCTGCATCACCCTAAGGTTGACTGGTAGAAAATGCCTCAGGCATTAAGTCCGCCTTTGTACAGTTTTTTTTTTTACTTGTGCATAAAGTTTTAATAAATAAATAAATTCCCTTAGGATATTAAATAATATGAAGATGTATTTACTCAATTCAAAAGTGGACGATCAAGGATCGAACTTACGACCTCTTGCTCACCGTTGAGCCATCGCCGCTTAAAGAGCGAGAAAATCCGATAACGCCAAGAAATATGCCAAAGCGTTGAAATTAGACCAAACTGCCAGGTCATAGATAAATAACGTACCGTACTGGTTTCCTCCTCTGATATCAACACGAACTATTAGTAAATGGCTCACACCTCGATGAACAGATTACCCAGTTAATATAATAGTGTGTTATCTAACGAAGGGCGTTCCCGTTAACCTGCAATAGTATAGCGTCTATACATGATAAAAAAAATATTATTATTAAAAAAAACAGTTTTTTTTAATAGTATATTATACCTATACAAAATATATTTAATCGATACGGAAAAGAAACACTCTGTACACGCCAGGGCCGCAGCTACCGTACAACTCGATTCCTATCGGCTTCCCTTCTGGAATTCGAAACAAAACCACTCTATCGTCATTGAAAAATGACACAGTCAGTAGTGTTTAAAATGCCTTTTAAGTAATCACACTATAGGTATTTAATACACCATATAATTAAAACTATACAAAACGCCTACATTCATTGTTTTGTCTTTGTTGTCTCCCAACAGCAAAAAAATATTCTCTAAAATAACTCGGCGGCGCGGCTGGCTTATCGCTCCTTCAAAAATCAAGGCGTCATGACGTCACTTCGGTCACGTGACACCCCGGTTTTATACGCTTCGAGCAAGCCGATCAAATACGAGTTATTGTACCTAAAGCGATCTAAACTTGCGTTCGCGTGAACGAGATGCCGCGATATCGGTTCGGTAGTTTTCGTTGAATTTCGTAATGCGTTCGGCTCGGAGTTCGGACAGGACGCTATTGTGTGGTTGCTGTTTGACGTAATCGCATTATAATTTGTTTACACTTGCAGTTAATTTGCATTTTGTTCGTATTATTTATTGAATACATTAGTTTATCAGTTCGAGAATCGTAGTAGTAGTATTAGTTTGTTGGTATAAAACAGTGATTAAAGTGTTTTGACTTTAGTGAAAGTGTACGTTGTAATTATGTATTTGGGGTAAGTAGGTAGATAGTTAATAAGTTGAAATTTCTTAATAGATTTGAAAAGTTATTAGTACTATCAGTAGGATTAGGATGGCGGCAATAATTCGTCAAGGACTTTCTAATTAACTACAATGTCTTTTGGCCCGCGTGCGGCCCGTCTGGTAGCTTAGTGGTAGCCTATACATTGTTGTTTAGGATTATTTTCTTTGTGAGGAAACATGCTTTCCAAGGTTAAGTTTTGAAATTAAGAAACACATAATTAGGCCGTGCTCGCTCAGATATAAGTATAAATTACAAACGACGTGATAGTTTTTTCAAACATTCTAATGTTTCCCTTTACGATAAATATGAATAGCTGACTGGCAGTTGTAAATAAAATAAAATGTATTGTTTCCCTTGTTTACTTTTCTCAGATTCTAGTAGTTTATGTAATAAAGGGGTTTTTACATTCATAATCTGACGATTTTTCGCTAATTCGTTTGAAGCTCTACACCCGCGCGGCCAATTCCCTCTAGTGGCCGTGAGCGAAAACTCTGAATTGTAAAATGCCACTCCCTAAAAATTTCTCGTTAAACGCGCCCTCTGTTTAATTATTTGTGAATTTTTTGAATGGAGATATCTCGTTCTTGTACTGACAAAATGCATTGCTTTTCTGATATTTTCGTTAGATGGCGTTGCGCTATTAGGAGCGTAATCACTTGTTGAACTGTGTGAGTGTGCGTGGTTTGTGAAAGCGGGCTTTTTGAATGTGAGTTTATAAATAAGTTTGAGAAAAGTAAATCAAAATAGGAATTTAATGAAACGGTTTATTGATACCGTTCTTTTGTTAGGTAAACAAACAAGAAGTAGGTTTTCGCGGCCACAAGGAAGGTCCGAAGTGACATCATAACAAGTATTATTAACCGACTCCTTCAAAAAGGAGGAGGTTCTCAATTCGTCAGTATAGTTTTTTTTTTTTTTTTTTTTTTTTTTTTTTTTTTTTTTTTCTTTTTTTTTTGCTCCGGGTTCCCACCCCCGAAAAATCACCCTTCGCCACTGGTACACGCACACTTGTTCACTTGTCTTTCTACGTTGAAATACAAGGGGCGTGTGTTTCTTTTACGTACGTATCAATTTAATAGTTATGGGATTCACTCACTACCTGTATATATATTTTTTTTTAGTTGTTATATTTTTTTTAGCTTGTATGGACGCTATACTATTGCGGGTTAACGGGAACCCCCTTTGTTAGTTAACATACTGTATACGTAGTAGGTAGCAGGAGGCCAAATGTAATTTAGCACCTATCTTCACTTAGGTTATAAGGATGGTATTCCACTGCTACATAAGATGTGAGTGGAGAGGTTACCCATGTTAGCTGCGCGGTTCATTTGATTGCTGGGTCCTGGACCATCCCGCCTACGTACTATAAGGACTGCACGTCCTTATATTACCTACCTGGACTATCAATGAAATGAAAAACTTATTTAGTATTTATAGAATAATTGCTTCTATAGGTTTTTTTTTTTATTCAAAAGGGCTTTGTCGCGCATGCGATTATGCCACCCTGGTTGGCTTAACAAAACCATACTAAATTAATTTGTAAAGTACTCTAATTTCTATAGTTCAGTATATTTTAGATGACAACGCGCTGTCGCCCTTCAAGCCGAGTCTATATTTTCTATCTTCTAAATACTAAATAGTGTTTATCTCATAATCTTATGCTATCAACTTCTAAAGCAGTCGCGGAGGCTGTATGGAAACGCCAACAGGGGCTAAAACGGCCACATTAGCAATTCCTCTAAAAGCAATTCATTTCCTGAATTTCCTGCTGTCATTAGCAATTCCTCTAATGCAATTCATAATGGGTGTACCATTTTACGAATCTCCATGGAAAACTGTCAATTATTTCTATTCGCAATATGAATCGGTCGCAGATCATAATATGAATTGTCAGTTTGTAACATTTTACGAAAATTCATAATATTTTCCTATTATGATTCTGCCAAAGTGGCTGTTTTAAGCCCCATGCGTACCTTAGCCATGGTCAGCTATGTAACAGCGCCTTTTAGACTTATTGTATCCATAGAACTATTAATAATTGTGATATAAATCAATCCTTTCAAACTCGGTTTTCTTTAACAATGAGTGTCAATCGTCAGGGTATCGCCGACAGATGACGGAAGCTTCAGTCCTTAAGCTCAGCATTAGGTTGATAGTGTATGGTTCAATCGTGAGCCTTTCAAGAGATGACGATATATTGTTATGGAGTATAAGTTAGAAGGGCCATCTTATTTATTACAATAGATTTTATAAACAGATTTACTAACAAATTGATTTTACTCGGCTGCGCGGTAGTTTATGCTTTTATCAATCAAATGCTTTCTGAAAATATTAACTTATTTATGTAAGGTCGATTTTTAATCTGTCTATAAGTAGTATGAGATAGTGAATAAAATTGAACGTATGTTTTCAAAATAACAGCTTTTTTTACTAGATGAAAGTATATACGGTACTTAAAACAATTTTTTTTATTTTATTTTATATTTTTTCTGTATGTCTGTTTGTTTCGGCTAATCTACGAAACACGGTTTTGACGGTATTCGCTATAGTAAAGAATGATCAGTGAGTTAAGACCTTTTAAATGAGATATGTTTCAAGTCTGTTGACTAAGTTTCAATATTGGGGACACCAGTTTCCAGTCCGAGTTCTTAGTTGGCGGCTGAGATTACAGTCTTTTACCGGTCGAATTATTTTACTGGCCAGTAATAAGAATTTCTTTAGTAATTTGCTTCCTTCATCAGAGAAACAGAAAACAAACAAACAAAGAAGTAATAACAGCCGCACGGGTCGATCCATCAGGTTAAGCTACGCTTGCCGGGGTTGGTCCCTAGATGGCTGACCATCTTTACATATCGAGACTCCTCCGTGCCCACGTTAAGCCGTTGGTCCTGGCTGTCATTCGATGATCATTGGCAGTCATTACGGGTCGACAGAAGCCCGAAAGTCTGACAAAACCAGTCTTACCAAGGGGTATCGTATTACCGAGTTACTGGGTTGTGGAGGTCAGATAGGCAGTCGCTCCATGTAAAATACTGGTATTCAGCGGCACCCGGTTAGACAGGAAGCCGACCCCAACATAGTTGGGAAAATGCTGGGCAGATTGAGTGATCAGAGAAACAGAAACAGTTCTTTCAATAAAAACGCCAAACCTGAAATCCAAACTCGTAAAATAAATAACCCAAACCGTTAGATAACTCTATCCCAACAGTTATCACGCCTTCACTAACCGCGCCTGATTTATGGGGTCCCGGCTTCAGTTCCCGGGTCGTGCACACTCTTCACGTAACGAGAACCATAGATTGTGCGGTGTGTGTACTAAGAAGAACATAAAGTAAACCATTGTTTGTATTTCGCTATAAAGAGTGGCTGTCTCCGTTTGTCTGTCTGTCTGTGGTGAACTACGTAACTGGAGTCGTGGGCTCTGTGTGTGTTATCAGCAAGTTGATATCGGATATGGCTTTCCTATTTGGTAGAAAATATGTTAGGTATTTTAAATTTCATTATTAAAGATCTGTATAGTACCTACTATAATTGAATTGCTATAAAATATCCATTTATTTAACCAACAAGTCAGATAGAATTTTTATGAAAGTAAGTAAGTAAGGAGCAGTGGTGGCCCAGTGGTAACGGCTGCGACTTACCGAGTTGTAGGTTCGAACCCTGACAGGCGCTTTACTTTTTGTAAATTATTTCATCGCCACTGCTCTCAAAACAGTAAAGGAAAACATCGTGAGGAAACCGGCATGTCCTAGAACCAAAAAGTCGAAGACATGTGACATCTACCATCCCGCACTGGGCCCGCGTGGTGGATTACGGCCCACTCCCCCTCACAAAGAGGAGGCCTGTGTCCCAGCAGTGGGAACATTATAAGCTATTTATGTATGATGTAAGTAGGTACTGTGTAATAGAAAAACAACAGACGACCCTTACAACCATGGAATAGATCATCATGATCATCCATTTAGCCTTTCCTGACTATGTTGGGGTCGGCTTCCAGTCTTACCAGATGCAGCTTATTTTACGTGAAACGACTGCATACCTGACCTAGATTGTTGGGCTGCGGAATAGATACTACCTCTTTTATGTATTTCATTATTGCAAGCATGCAAGCGCTCAGCAGATGCACCAATCAACTCTTCAAACCCATTGAGAAACCCTTATTTTCAAAGTTTAATGAGGCTGTCTCAATAGTTCAGGGTTACCAGCTAATAATGCTGACACATGTCCGTCTGTCTGTCTGATTGGACACGCCGTCACGTGGGCGCTGTTAGGAAATTGGCTCGACTAATCATCGGACAACTGTGATAATGTATAGGTGCTGGTTCCATTAAGTGTGTATATTGTCAAGGTTGACTGTGGGTTTAGAGTTAATTGGTGGCATTTCTTTTTACGGGTTATCAATGGGATGTATGCATGTTTTATACCTACATATTAAGTCAATACATTTTAGTGATTTAAAAGCGATGACACGCAGGGTTCAGCGGAATAAATATGTGTTATATTGTGTTGTATTTAAAACAAGCATTTTTACCAAACCAAATTAATACGCATGCCCAATGAGCTGTGGGCCACAAAATAACCAATAAGTGGACGTGGAACCCTGAGACAGCTTGGCTCGGTCTTTCGCTTCAGTTTGGCTCGAGTTTTAATTTACTAGCCAAGCTCAGTAGACACGGCCCGATCCTGCAAAAATAACTAAATTAACATTCCAACAAAAATTAAACTAAACGTTGTTTAACGCAACTATAACGAAAACTTGATTAAATCCTTTTAATTTGCGGTACATTAACCAACCCTTCAATGTCAACGGTTCAGACGCTGCGAAACATTATAAATAACTGTTATTACAGGAATTGTTTTTAAATAATCGTTATTTGTCTGTCCTTGAGGTTAGGCGTGACTACTGTGGTCCAGTTTTTCTATAAAGGTTTGGAAATGCATATTTTAGATACCTAGGTATTTCCATTCGTTAGTTTAGGTGCTTAATTATTACGAAATTGTGTAATAAGTAAGGTAAGTTAAAATGTTGTGACCATGCGAATCATTCAGGAATTCCTCATCCATATCCTTACATATTATAAAACAAAGTCCTCCGCGTCCGCGTCTGTCTGTTCGCGATAAATTCAAAAACTACTGCACCGATTTTCATGCTGTTTTCATCAATGGATAGAGTGGTTCTCGAGGAAGGTTTTAGTATATAATAACCGACATCCACATGGGCGAAGCCGCGGGCATCGGCTAGTAGACTATAAGATGAATCGATTTTATCTACCTTCTAGCGGCGCCCCGCGGTTTCACCCGCATAAGTCACGATTCCGTGGGAATATCGGGATGAAAAGTATCCTATGTCCTTTTTCAGGTCATGGTCAACCCATGTGCAAAATTTCATCCAAATCTGTTCCGCCGTTTTGCCGTGAAAGCGTAACAAACAAACAAACAAACTCACTTTCGCATTTATAATATTACTAGCTGCGCCCCGCGGTTTCACCCGCGTAAGTCTCGATTCCGTGGGAAAATCGGGATAAAAAGTATCCTATGTGTTAATCCAGGTTATAAGCTATCTGTTTGCAAAATTTCATCCAAATCCATTCAGCCGTTTTTGCGTGATTGAGTAACAAACATCCAAACACACAAACACACAAACTTTCACATTTATAATATTAGTAGGATAGTAGGATTATATAGTTAGGATTATAATGAAAGATTCTGTGATCACCGGCGAAGTGTACCGATATCCTTCCGTTGCTTTATCTTTGGCACGAGTCCACACGTTCTGGCAACCTACCCAGGGTCGCTTGACAAACCAAGTGCCCGCGACCCCGATACCTTTAGAACTTAATAAATCTAACCTTAAACTTTATGTAATAAAATGTTTAATCGCTAGGTAACTAATAGTAATTATGATGTTCAAAATTCTAACATGACAAAACGCGTTTATAAATATTAATTGTCGTTGACAAATCGCAGCGATTAAGTACGCAGCGGTGTCACAAGTCAGTGGAAAGATGAAAATAAATGTTCTACGCAAGCTGCGGTCGAGTGTCAGAAAAACTGTGGAATCTTAATAATAGTCTTAGGCTGTGGCTGTAATGGGAAAAGGAAATAGCTACCTTGAAGACTGTTGCCATGGAAACACGGGATAAAGGAAAAATATCTTAGTTGTATTAGTAAGTAAGCAAATAGAATAGAATATTTATTTGCTCAGAATGTAGGTACGGTTTGCAAAGTATTATCTAGTGAATGTCGTAGTTGAAATGAAACTGAAGTATAATTTATGACTACGTGCTAAGTTTCACATTCAGCAGCTAAACTAGCAAAAACATTAATATTTTGTGGGACACACTTTTAAAGTAAAATATTTAAGTCGCCATTACAGTTAAAACTCACTTATTCTTTTACTATTTTAACTGTGCAATAAGTTACCAAAAATATGTTGCTGTAAAATTGTTGCTATAAAGTTGCTATAAAATTGGCCAATTTTTATAACATGCAACATATTGTTTAGTAGAATAATGTATTGATATTTTTTAGATAATTTGACGACTCTTGGGTCACTGTCGACTTCACCCGCATTTACCTTATACCGCCTACCACTACCTACACACACTATGGTCAGGTTTTAGCCTATCTATACCTTTCAGAATCCTTTGACCATGTCTTGACTTACGCAGTAACTTTAATGTGTCACAGAGCTTTTTAAAAGTTCTCTAAACTTAAGAAATATTATACCTCCCAAGTTACTTAACTTTTTTAAACTATAATTTCATAACTTAATAAAAATCTAACCGTCATCGTCTAGATTTCTCTTGCCATAAAATCAGAGTAGTAGTCATTATTAATTTAGCCGCGACTCGGGTCCTGTATCGCGTATCGCGGTATCGCGTCCCCAGATCACCCGGTAGGCGACGTTGCGCAAGCGATGCGACGTGAGATTCTAATACAATATCACTGTGTACCTAATGTCGCATCCGTTACGTACGACGCCATTTTGGAAAATTCTCCCGATATGGCGAAGATTTGGAATGGTAGAAAGCTTGTTTTTCTAAAGTGATGTTGGATCATCATGTCATCATTTACTCGCAGCTTGATAAATACCTATTCTGTAGGACATAAATCGATATTTTTGTAAGGGGTGCTAAACGAGGTCAGCAAAATTAATTTTACTATAAAGATATAGAATAGATAGTTTAGATAGGTATGTTCGGCAAAAAGCCGCTCCGCTTAGCTCCAATTGTGCCAAGCCGACCCGAACATGATTGAGTATAGATGACGAACGGGGTTTCCCGGTCGGTACGAGCCGTACTTTAGTACCTAATTGCTTCGGGTCGGCTTTGTTCAATGCACTTCAGAAAAATAAGGTCTTCTTATGTTAAGCAGCGCTATTTTTTATTTTCTGGTGATTTTCGTATATAATCCTGTAAATTACAACGGTTGACAGTACACCAATGCTATAGCTAATCGTGTTGCATTGCAAGTGATAGTTATTTTTTCCAAATCTCTAGAACTGCGTGCCATAATCAACATACTCCCCAGACACCAACATACATACATTAGGTATAAAACTTATGGATGTCCAACCACTTGACTGATTGATACAAATTGACGGATACTTATTGATGCTAGATGTGGGCCGCTATGTAATGTCAAAACAAAAGATTATGTAAGTGTATCGGAGATTGATAACAAAAGGTGCTCGATTTGACTTCAAGTATGTGTCGGTGGATAGTGAATGTCAGAACAATTAAGTAATACCAATCGTATTAACCGAGACAAGATAGTCCAAGTGCTAATAGCAAAACGATTAGACAGCTAGACTTTCGATATCTTATGAAATGTTTTTATATCTTTACAAATTAATAAAATTGAAGTCTCTCTTTGTAATGTCAAATGTAAACTTTTTACTAAATGCTTATATGACAATGTATAATTATGGTACCTATAACAAAAAAACTATGTTTGCAATTTTTATCGGTCTGTTTGTTCCGGCTAATCTCCGAAATGCCTGGACTGATTTTGACGGGACTTTCACTGACAGATAGCTTTTTGACTTTTATTTTAGAAAAATGATTAGTGTCCACGCGAGTGAAACCGCGGGCAGCATCTAGTCTAACGTAAAACTCATTATCCAATACGGTAATTGAACTCGGGACTTCACGTTACTTTAGATCACAAAGGTAAACTGATGAATGGATACGAGACTGTAAAATGGGGGTCTCCGTAAATTAACACACACTTAACATTGCACTTAACATCTATTGTTAGTTTTACTGGTTTTTACACTTGATGGTCCATTGAGAGATAAGTATTAGGTCCCTACCTATGAATTCAGCGTTTTGTATGGAGAATTTTCAAGAAGTTGCATTTTTCATACTAACATTTTCTTCATTGATATAACAACCATGAACACTAATGTTTTAAAACTTTTATGCACTAATGTTTAGAAACTAAGATAACGTAATATGCCTCTTAGATTAAGCGACAAAAATAAGTTTTGGCTAAGTTAAAACAAATACTTAGTGTTCATTTCTGTTAACAAAATGAGGAGTAATTTTTAAGGTATTTTTTATGTTTAGAAAACTATAAGTAATAAGGTTTTTTTACTATTGGTGGTTGTCTATGATGGCCATTATTCGATATAATACCAAGTGACGAGGTTCTCAATTTGTGAGAAAAAACGCCAATTTCATAGGTGGGAACCCAATATTTACCTATACAGCTCACTACAGTTGCTTGCCCATATAATTTCACTTAACCATCAATCACCTTACCTCAGCTTCCTCCCGCCCGCTCCCGCTCCGCTTATGAACCGCCGCGCCCTTTGACCCGACCCTAACTAGCCGCTTGTTGATATTCAATCACGTTACAGCGTCAGCTAGAGAGTAGCCATAATCATTTATCTTCATTGAGTATTCACAGGAAGACTTGCGTGGTAGTGTTTGTTTATTGATTTTACTTTACATTTCCTTGAAGAACTGGAAATTGTAAGGCTTTAACGGGTGTAAAAAGACGAATAATGAAGCCGAGAGATGAGAGTCACTTGTTCTTCCCGTAATTTTTTTTTTACTGAGGGGCTGCTCTCGTAATTAAGAACAGTTAGTTTGACAGATTGCGACTTGAATGTGAATGTTTTTTAAGTACCAGAATTGACCTTCTGGTTACGGAGGTATTGAAGGTCAAAGTTGTATTACTTTCTTTCTAAAAAACAACTTTACTTCCTTATGTACCGTTGCATGCACCCAAAAGGACATTTTTTTGCATGCATTACCTACCTACATTGCGCGCTCTTCACACCAAAAATAAAAGACGTTTTCAGCAATAATTTTTGTAATATGTTATTTTTTTCTTTTAATGCTCCTAAGTTTGATGTACAGATTATGTAGTTAACAGAGAGATAAGTGATGGGTCTTGCCCTGTATGCTCAATTTAAGGTGTAAATGATTAGAAGAATCCTCTTTATAATTTAATAGGGGTCATAGGTACGATTCATCTTTAAGTTTGTTCGATCTTTATCGGTTAATTTCTTATCAACTTTTGTGAATTTTATACTTAATCAGCGACGCGCCCATGCTTCGCACTGGTACTTTTACTGATGTGGCGTCATGTCAAAGGGTCGATATTTCTGTGCTTTATCTAAGCCTAAATATTAATGTAGATATGCAGGTTATAGGAGCTTTTGTATGTGCTAGGTGTTAGGATGATTTATGTGCTACACATAAACTTCTGGAATAAATTCTCTAATTGATGATGAAAACCGCGACAAAATCCATTGTGTACTTTAGAAGAACGAAGCAGTTCCACAGACAGATGTGAAAAGCGACTTTATTAAGTACCTAGTAAATAGATATAGATAATAAATAGACATCTTATCTTCTTAGCGTGTGAAGATAACAAAATACTATAAATTAACTGGTTCATTTCTCTGGCACAGCTCTTGAGCTTTTAAGTAATTAGATCAGTGTTACTTAAAGTGTGCTCCGCGGAGGCCCTGGGCTCCACAAAGACTCTGGTCACAATGAACCAGTATTTTCGCGGAGCCCCCACATAGGCTTTGAGGAGCCCAGTTTCCTCAAAAACTAATTTAAGATTTGGCGGCATTTGCTTAATCACGTGTCTATGCAGGATACAATAGAACTACAAGTAGGCACTTTATTTTTTATACGCGATACTGCTCCTACGTCAAAAAATTAAACTTGGACCCTGTTTAACAAGTTTTGCAACATCTGAAAAAACGACGAACGGTTTTGATTATTCTAAGGTTCCGTCAAAAATTTCGTTTTACAAAAGGGTTCCGTCAAAAAAGTTTGAGAACCGCTGAATTAGATTATAAGGAACAGTGAATCTAGAACTACTGACCTCTTCATCTTATTTTAGCAATTAAGCAATTGTCACTTTATGAAGACGAAACACGAAAATCTTCTCACGTAAACACTTCCTAGTCTAACTTCCGACTGAATTAAATATGATATCATATAACATAATTATGTATTATAGAAATGTGTTCGCGTGCGCAGATCTATGTAAATGATTATTTAAGAATACGCTCTGGTTTCTGTGCGCAAAAAACTGTTCGTTGTTATTTTGTGCGCACTCAGATGTGGGAACGTTGAGCTAGTGATGTCCCCAGTCGATGATGCAGGTATCGATGAGGTCGATAATACTGTGCTAGGTCACTTCGTCTTCCGCCGTTAGTGTTCCTTGGTCCCCAAAGAAATATCTTCGCATTATGTCTTGACTTTCATCACATCCACCTAGACCGCTTGGTTTTACTTTCTAACTTGCCTTATTACCATCTTCACCATGGAATTTTACATTCAAAGCTCTAGGTAGGTATTACTTTAAACTAATAAATAATGAAGGTACAAAAAGCAATGTGTTATATTGTCCAGGGCTTGGCACATATTTGGTAGTCGCTTAGTGCAGATTCTAGACTGCCGGAGTACCTACCATCCAATTCTAACTTGGCAACGTGTGTAGTTTAGACAAGTTACTAGGTCGAGATCAGTACTTACCTATATTTAATTATGTATAAACTAGAATAGAATGAACTACTAATGAACTAGAGTAGAATTTATACTAATATTATAAATTCGAAAGTAACTCTGTCTGTCTGTCGGTCTGTCTGTCTGTCTGTATGTTACCTTTTCACGCCTAAACCACTGAACGGATTTCGATAAAATTTGGCAAGGACAGAGATGGCATTCCGGGGAAGGACATAGGTTACTTTTTATCGACATACCACGCGGGCGAAGCCGCGGGCGGAAGCTAGTTGCTTATAATTATTAGGTGTAGATATGTGTGTGTAATATTCATCTTCTGTATGTATTTATATTCGTAATACCTGTAGGTAGTAGTAGGTACACCACGGCCTTCCCCAATTGAAAGTATTCTGATACTAGATATTGCTATAAGACCACCGTTGTACTCTATAAGAATGGTATTGTAAATGAGCCTTGTTAAATTTTGGTGTACAGTAAAGCATATTCTATTTGTGTATCAATCTGTTACTGCAGCTTGTAATATCGATACACAACTCACATGACTACACACGAAAACTACACTGTGTTGACACGGATCCCGCGTAATGATCGCCATTATGGCATCGTGACGCAACGGCGCCATCTTGCGGGAAGATGGTTTAGCACTTTTTACCCTGAGCCCGAGATAATCTAATCAAATTCATTATATTTTTGTGTATGTTTGGTGCAATTTTGGCGTGAGAGCACGGGTTTTGTAAAGAGGTTCTATTGTCGTTTACATAATTGGAAGTTGATAAAGGTATCTATGACATGTTTTTTAAAGCGTGTGGTATGCTTTAGATTGGAAGCGGGAGAAGAGTCTTAACTAATCAGTCCCATCCACTCATTCGTTGTTACAATGTTAGTAGTACCTAGTAATCGTCTACAGATCAATATTTTTAAAATGTGTGAGCACCATTTATCTACGTATCTAAAGTGAACTGAGTAAGCAGATGTTTATATGCAAGACATGTCCGATATATGTATATGCATTCTGAGCAGTGACACATTTTTGAAACCGATGCGATATCCTTTACTTTGGCGACACCTGTATCGTCAGATAGTTTTGGTGTTTCTTCGATGTCACATATTATTTGTGCAGCTATTTGTATATGCCTTCCACAGATGATCAGATATATACCTATTTGCTAAATATTATAAATGTATCATGAAATTAGATATTAGGTATTGGTAATGGTTCCCTATCCATTTGCATAAAATTAATTTTGTTTGGCATAATTATATTTTCGCATAATATAATTACGCATAACAGCTTACACATAATTTTTTTAAGCATAATTTATCTTACCATAATAATGATTAAGCATAATATTCTAAAGCATTAAGTTCTAAAGCATAACTTTTTTAAGCATAATATCCTAAAGCATAAATTTATTATTTACGCATAATGATATTAAAACGGATCTCTGCCTTTTCGCCGAAAATTGTTTGCCAGATTTTCACTTGGCAACTAACGTTTCGCAGAATATTATTTTGCCGAATAATCATTTGCTAACTTATCATATAATTTTGTTTTATTTCCCAACCTCACAGTTACCAACTGTACGTTTGGTCTGCTTTTCATAATGACACTTTTTTAAATACCAACTTTCAAGTAGAGTTCAATTAAAATGAGTGAGTGTATTGAAGAGTGCTCAGTGAGTGAGTGTTTTTTACTTTATCTTTAATGTGACCTAACCTAACTTAACTGTTTCTTTTTACAAAAGCGATTCGCTTCTAGCACTCCGCCGGCCGCTGCCGCGGCACGCTCGCTTCGCTCGCTCGGCTCGTGCGTAGTTTGTCATACTCTAACCTAACCTAACCTATCGTAACCTAAGATTGAAATGTTTGACAAATGATAAATGTCCCAAACGTTTTGTGTCATTATAATAATCAGCTTAACAATAATTCTACCAAATGAAACGTTGTCATACAAAAATTTGCTAATCGTTAGTTGTCAAAGTGAAACATCGGCGAAACGTGGCATGGTTGGCAAGTGATAATCTGCCAAACAATTTTCGGCGAAAAGGCAGGATACCATATTAATTGTATGCCTAAATATTATTATGCTAATAGTCATTAGGCCTACTAACGTTATGCTAATAGTCATTAGGCCTAGTAACGTTATACTAATAAATCAAATTTATGCCAAAACAAATTAGTCTTTAAGATGATTATGCCAACATAAAATGTATGCCTAAAAAAATTATGCCGATGTATTATTATGCCAAAACAAATTGTGCCAAAATCGTTATGCCGAAGTATATTAGGACAAAGAACATTATGCGAAAAGAAGGGATCCCATTGGTAATATTAGTTAGGATTATCTAACTAATGTAAACAAAATAGGTATTGTACTTACAGCCATTTTTTATAAAGAGTCTCTATCGTATTTCTTCCCCATTCTTCTCCATGCGAAACTACTTTTTAGAATGGGCAACTAGATCGAATTAATCTTTTTCTTCTTGTTTTTGACATTCAAAAGTGGTATTTTATGGTCTGATTAATTGTAATTGTTAAAGGATATACCTACTTATTATTAACTTTTTACTTTTCCACCACCTTAATCAACATTTTCACAAGCGGAAGACGATGTTGTATTAATAATTAAAATTGTGACGAATTGTAGGTAATCGATTTGTTGCGACAATTATAAAAGCTTACCGATTTGAGTAAGCGCGTGTTTTTGAATGAAATACCAGAGTTATTATCCATGAAATCTAGTGATCGTGTAACTAAAGATGAAAGTAAGTATAATCATTATTATAATTCAGTCTGCAGGTTAATCTTTTTCTTATACCTACAGAGAAGAAAGAAGCATTTTTTTCAATTTTGTAAATGTGAGTACCATGGAGCCGTTTAATATGGTATCATGTTTTATATTGACTTGAAAGAGCATGGCAGATGAGAGTATGTCATACTCACTTAAATGTCTCGCTGATGGTGGCGCGTGTGTTGGATCATTCGGTTCCCTACAAAATGGTTGAGCTGGATGGTGCTGATCCACGTGTCATGTTCGTGAACGGGCGCTGTCAGTTGAGACTGGTCATCTCTCATCTGCCAGGGCTTATTTTTAATCTTATATTTTGAATTGTTTTGATTATTTTTCATTTGACATTGTTCTCACATATAGAAGCACCAAGAATACTGTACCCAGGATTTTGATATATCTATATCCATTTTTAAAAGAGTGTCCTTGGAATTTCTTGCGCGTTCTTCTCCACAGAGATCTACGATTTGGAATGGGCAACTAGCTTCAACTTTTGACTAACTGACCGATTCTTTGACAATTCAAAAGTGCCTGTAAATGGTTTAATTGAAATAAATGCTTTGAGTTTGAGTTTGAAGAAGCATTTTGCTCCACGTTTGCTTACTGCTTGTTTATATCTTAGTCTATCCATAAACGTGAATCCACTTGTAGGTATAACATGTGTGTCTAGTTTAGTAAGGTGAAGTGACATCACTCATTATTGAAGTGAAAACTTGTTTAGGCGCGTTGAGCACTTTTTGGGTGAACAAAAATCATGGAACTCGCGTCATCGTCACCGTCACGCTTAAAGAAATGTTTTTAGCGCTATCTACCGTCTACCGTTTGAATTACGTTGAGGTTACGCATTGTTGCTTAGTTTTCACTTCTATGGGCAGTCCCTAAAAACTGCCCCGCGTGTTTTTAAGCCTACAGTCTACTGCTGGACATAGTATAGACCTTTTCAACTATACACGCAATTAAAACGCGATCCTCGCCCACGGTCATTCAACTGCTGTTCATCTCACTCACCCTGCGAAGATCGTTGATCCGCCAAACATGAGCCGACATGAGGTCGTCCCACGCTTCATTTGCCGATTCACTCCAGGGGGCCGTTCTACTAATTTACAAACGTTGTAGGTAATGGGCTCGCCATTCTTAGTTTTTGATTTTGTAAGGCAAATCTGTCAAATCTCACAATTAGTAGCATTGAAGCGTTTTTAAATTTGTAGACTAAAATCCATGGACTCATGTGGTTTACCAACTATCTGTGCTTCCACAGACATGACCGGCTTACAGCCACCTAGCTTACTAACGTTTCAAGCTATATCTGTACCTAACTTCAGCTCTTTTCCGGATCTTATCCTTATTTCATAGTTACATACATACATACCAACACACAAATGCCCATATTAGGTTCACAATAACACAGTAGTTATATAACTCTACAATGTGCTAGTATGCCGCAACCCACTGATCTGGATCAATGTGTGCCGAGCGTCAAAGGTGATCAGTCTAACTGACTTCATTGTAATGAACCAATCATCAGACAGTCATTATTGAGAGGTCGATTAATATCTATGTTGTCATGTAATATCATCGATTAGAAATGGGTATTTAGATAGATTAGGATGATGATTCCTTGCAGATTTGTTACAAACTATTGAGTTTGTAGTTTAGTTTGTTTTTTATTATTCGCCTTTACTGTCCCACTGCTGGGCAAAGCTCCCACAAATTTTTCAGGTAATTTTTTCTTAAGCCACCTTGATCCGGTGGGCATTCAGATTATCTCGCCAACGCTTACTTTTTATTAAAGTATATTTTTAATTTGCCTGCGGATTATTTCGTTTTCAAATAAAAGTTTATCTTTATTCCAGGATATGTACCATTCTAACCATATCTAGGTACAGCCACTTTTGCAATATAGCCGAAATAAACAGGTATCGTACCTTTTGCATTCATATTTAATTATGGTTTCGCCAACATAGTTTCGTTGGATATAGGTAGGACACTCTATTGCTGAGGAGTTGTTTCGCTACTTTTGCAAGGCGGGAATTTAGAGGGATTGTCTAAAAAGTGCTGATTCTGAGCCTAATTTGAATAAATGATTCTTTATTTCTTCTAAGTTGCGCCACAACAATTTATTCCCCGCCTTCCGCATCCAGTTTGTTTCATCTGCCTTATTTAACATCTTCGGCCAATTAACCTAACTGACTTATTTAATTTATTTACCAACATTACCTACCTCAGCTTGCCGCAATCCCCACATGATATGCCAAAACTTTTAACTAGCCGTTATTTCTTGGCGTCAACAATAGCAGTTGATATAATTCGCAACAGAGTTGGGTAACGTTCACAATGCGTCTAACTAACGTTGCGTCGAAGAGGTGCTGTCGTGAACTCGTGACCACACCCAATTTCACTCATTTGGGACGGTGGGTGATGTGTAATTAGAATTATTGTTAGACGATTATTGTTAGAAATTCGAGTCTGGACAAAATCAAACTGGTGCTAATCTAGTTGTATAATTTAATATTTGTATATCATAGATTTTTTACATTTTATGATTATTACTCTCACACACTGTCCTATTAGTATTACTTGTAAGTTTGTAGGAATATTGTGATATCGTATACATACTTAATTAATTTATTTGTCATTGCTCCATTTTTAATTTTTTTTTCCTATTGTGGTACAGAAATTGTATTCTCGGTGCATCATCTTCACATGTAATTATATAATTGATGTATACCAAATATTGTAAGACAATTTTTTTTTAAAAGAGTAACGGTGGAGTTTCTTGCCCATTCTTCTCCATACGAAAACTACCTTTTGGAAGGGGCAACTAGAATCAGTTCTATTTCTATGTATTTGACGTTCAAAAGTGGCTTTAATGTGCCTAGTTGAAATAAATTATTTGACTTTGACTTTGACTTTGACGATAATGAGGAGTGAAGAATAGGTATCGAATCTGAGGTTTGGTTCTGAGTTGCATTTTTTACTAAGTACGCAGATACGTTCTGAAACTAACCGTCATCCATCCTCAATGTATGTATAATAAACTTATAAATAATGAGTTAGAAGATTTGCGCAGGAGAAACCAATTTTTAATTAGGTTTTTTGTGTCAAAAAAAATTAACGATAGAGTGCTAATTCACTCTGTAGGTCATTTTTACCTTGCATAAATCTTTGTGATGTTTCTAAAGCTTGGGTTTCCTAAGAAAACGGTGGCCGTCACATGACGGCCGTAACGTCACGTCTGTAGTCATGTAAATAATTGTAACAGTATTTATTTTATGTGTAAAAAACGCTCTCTTCTCTCTCGATCACCGCGTCTTCATCCCATTCTGACTGGAGATACCTACCTTGAAAATTAGGTTTCAATCAATTTTTCCCTATAAATGATTTAAAAACAATACCTACCTACCTAACTAATTGATGAATACCTACTAGTAAGATACTGGTATCCAGCTGCATCCGGTTAGTCTGGAAGCCCGCCCCAACATACTCGTAGTTGGGAAAATTCTAGGCAGAGATGATGACCTGCCTATATATTTGGTGAATAGACACAATGGTTCAATAGACAATGATAAAGACGTCTTCAACCTATATTTCTTAATCTTTCATTCACAATATAATAATAATTCTGACCATTGACACTGTACTGTAACACACCTCCAATTCTCAGCGGGCATTCATTGATCATACTTCTCTAATTAATTCCAGTGCTATCGTAACAGAACTTCTTTATAAACTGATCGAGTAATGTCCAATAGCTTACATCATGAAATTGCCGATTGTTATACCCACCAACTCAACCCATACACTTTCGAAAGCAAAATAATAAAGAAATCAAACGAAACTAGGTCTTAAGTCAAAGCAAAAGAGTCAAGGAAGTGAAAAACTTTTTGTGCGGAGAGAAAAAGGTCTTGTTGGTAGATAAATTATGGATATTTTGCCTAACTTTCGATCGGTGTTTTGGAGTGATGAGAATCTTTGATTCCCACGGTGTAGTTGCATTTTGTTGTTACTACCGTCCTGTTTTGTGCCGACATGATTGATTTAGTCTAGTCTGTGAAGGCTAGGCTTTAGGAGGATAGTTTCAGTAACAAGGTAGGTATTTATTTGTTGCTGAAGTTGCAACCGTCGAAAGTTTTAACGGCTTTTGAGTTTATGACACTTGTCATTGTAGGTGCATATAGCAATTCATGAAATAGGTAGGTACCTACTGATCCTTTTAAAACGTGCCAGTTATATTCACATTTTATAGGGCATTATAATAAGTACCAGGTCGACCGAGCTTTGCTCGGGTGAGAATAGAGAAAACGAATTTTCCCAAAAATGAGACCTAACGAAATCGATGTTGTCTCTCCCGAATCCTATATTGAAAACTTTCATTTATATAATTATAGTAAGTATATAATAATATTATAGGTGTATTCAGTTAGTGGTTTCCAATATTCTTTTCGGGTGTACCTACTTACCTACCTACTCGTAATTACAGTTGCGTGCTCTGTTAACAGTTTCGTTGCCTTATGATTGATGTCCGGGTGCTGCAGTGTCACCCATTGTGTCATGGAAGCCCTTTCTATCAGTAATTACATTTGAACTTTTATAAAATAAGTGCTTGAACTTGTGTGAAGTGTCCAAATTCTCATCGTAAGGCGTAATCGTCCCACACGCGCGTTCGTTTACCAGCAGGAAAATCTCTTCTAGAATTAATTGAGTTCAACGAATAATTAGAGCGCTGCTGTAAGTATTCGTTAGACTCGGTAACGGACACCTCTCGCGTCCTTTTTCACACAATTTCTGTTTTCTGTTAGGCTTGAATGCCTCGTTTGCTGATGTCGGTTGCGTAGGGGAGAGGTTTTGACACAGAGGTGATTTGAAACAGCACTGATTTCGCGGAATTTAAAACCGTTATCGAGCTGACACTGACTCAAATCAGCCGCTTCTCACCACCCGCCGGGCCCCGCAGTTCGCGTCCGTGCCTCTGACGCGCGGTTTTGTCGTTGTGGCTGCCACGTCGCAAAAATCTTGAAAAGTAAGTTTTAAACGTTTTTTTAAGATACCTGTATTTTGATAATGCGTTTGTATTTTAGCTTGGGTTTTTTTTTAAGTTTCGAAAGGTCATTAACTAACGATTGAAACCATGGCGCTGGTAAAATTAATTTCTTTGTGATCTTCTGGATTTTTATTTGTATAAAGATTGGTAGGATTTTTGGCACTGAGGGGATGTGAAACAGGCTGTTTCAACTCACCTCGCTTAAGTTTTGTATGGGGGATTGCCAATACGGTGTGGATTACTTATGTTTTTTTTTTTTTGCTAATTTTGTTTCAGTATGCCTACTGAATACAAAAGGAGGACTGATAAAGGGTATGGCGAGTCGCGAAATTTACGATCTCGCCATAGAAGAAGTTACATTGCGTCAGAAAAGTCTGCGTGATGCGGCTTCGAGCTACAACCTCAAGATTGTTCAAGATTTAATTAATAGTTCAGTACAAAATATATTAGAATGTTTTATTTTAATAAATATCTTCAAATTATATCGTCATTTCTACTTTAAAACCCTTAATGCTACTCAAATATCAACTGTTACAACTCTCCTCAACCCTTGTTTCAACATACCTCGGTATGAGGGGAGTTGAAACAAAATGACTTTTTACATTCAAATCCATTTTTCACCACAAAATTCATACTTACACGTCCTTTGTGACAGGTATTTGAAAGTGTTAGAAATAAACTATCGATTGGCACTAAACTCATACGATTAGTATTTGTAGAATTTTGTGTATGAATTAAAATGTCAAAATTGTTTCAACTCCCCTCGGTCTCCCCTACGCGTAGCAACGTAGTACGCACCGCGGACGTCAGCGTCGCAGTATGGTGCTATGTAGAACACAATGTATATACGCACGGGCGACCGAGACGTACGCCCGACGTACCGATATCAGCGTAGGAGGAATACAAGCCTTAATATCAGTCCTTGCGCTAGGTGGTAAGCGAGAACTCAGTCTGCCACAATGTCGCCAAACGCTCCATTATTCCACTATTAAGTCTAAAGGCTAACAGATCTTCCAAAAAATTACACCCATCTGAATTACTTAATAGGCATCATGTGAATATTTGACTTCGTCCTCCTAAACGTTCCGCTATATCAATGCATACCATATTAGGCTTATTTTCTAAAAAGTTAGGTATCCATAACATGCAAGCTTTCATACCCTTTAAATGTACTTATTACTAATATTAAGCATTGCGATGACCCCATAGGTATGTTCCATAACTGATAAACTTACACCCACATGTAAGTAATTAAAGTCTGTAGGTATGATACGTAGCAGCATGTTGAAATTATTCAGTTCTTATCAAAGCATCGCACTTTCGATCTGTAAATCAGTAAGTTTAGAAACAAAGCGTTGGGTCAGAGAGTCAGAGGTAACTTATTGAGTGCAGTGTACTTGCGTGGGCACATCAATTAAGACTACGTATTGTATAATCATCGTTAGGCGACAAATAGTTTCTATGACATTTCTCTGTAATTAATGGTAAACGGTCTTGTGATGTAAGGCGGAAATTCCTTGTTTGTTTTTTTTTATTAAATAAGTTCTTCTATCGTGTCGATGGCTCGATGACTCAATATAGATTTATATTGACTCGGTTCAAAACTTAGCGAGATTGACGCCATCAGTAATGTCCATCAAAGCAATAACTGTAGCGTGCAGTTATCAGGCCCACATAGGACACGATCAGATGTCCCATCGTTTGTGGAATAGTACCACATTTGCACTTCAGGCTGGAATCGTCTATAAATAATAAATAAGTTGATGTCCATGCTATGTGCACTCACCAATCTGTTTTATAATGGGAAAAACGATGAGGACAATCTCTGTCAGTTTCTGATCAGACCAATTCCTTCTTGTTTCATCTTTAGCCTACTATATTGTTCATTTTAGGTTACTATTGTTTAACACTCTCTCTGCCTAAACGTTCTTTGACGCAAGAGTAAATAGGGCTATCACAAAATAAACAACAACATAAGGACGTACATCACCAAATTTATTAAATTTCAAGTTACAGCTAGTCAATTACGTTATATTATTAATACAAACACACATAGTTAACACTATAATACTTCAGCATGCACAATATGTTAGAATTATCATTATAACTCATATAAAATGATGGTATTTAACCCATTCTTGACCACTGTTATAGTGTCACGTTTTTGTCAAATGACTTAATAATATGATGGATAATATTGAATACAATTACCGTCATATTGACTACCAAGACTAACTATAATGAATAGCCTAAAATTACTACATTTTATTAATCCTAGTTCCATTTAAATACATGATAATTGTAAAGGTTGCAGTAATATAATGTATTAAAATACATCGAAATGCATAGGTACTGCAAAGTCGTTAAAAGTACATTTCATAATATTTTAAAGCTTACCTTTATATTTGGCTCGTAGATATATATAATTACAGGAGTACCGTGAGTGTTTTAATTTTTTGTATTATACACAAACATTAAATCTAGATATTTGGCACATGTATACGGACATAATATATACAGGGACCGTTGACATAGTATTTTTTTTGTAGCCGCGTACTCGTCTCATGTAGATACAAACTTATTATGTAGTAACACACCCAGGCACTCGTGCCACATATTACTAGTGCCACATGCATGGAATGACTGTCCTTGCTTGCTTCTTTTTGTGTCAATGACTCGAAAACTCAAATGTCCGAACAATTCGTGGCGCTCTGGAGAACTATCATTTGACTCATATTAATCCCTGTGAGTGTATGATTGTTAATTTTTCATTGACACTAATAGTCTCACATATGTCAAACAAAGGTCCTTTCTTTGGTATTGTTCGTCGAGTCGTTGAGCTCCTTAAGTTCTGACTTGAGCTTCACTATTACTGACAAATGCTTGCACTGACTGGACAGGTCCACTCAAATCTGTGTGGTTCTTTCCTCAAAAGACCATTTCAGACTCTTATCTACATGGTCCTCATATGGCCTGACCAAGATTATGTCTGGACTTTAAAGGAGACGGTGACCTCTGAGTTTGTTTCGGCCTTTCTTCTCAGAGTAGTCAGATAGGAAACGCCGACCTCATCTAGCTTATTTTTACAACTTTTTAATGTGACGTGTAAAAGTGATTCCAATATCCTATTTACAGAATAAACAATTTCATTTCATTTCATTTCCAATGTCATTTTGGTCACACTCGTGATTGCCGCTCAAACTCACATGTCATCGTCGCAACTCAGGGAGTTCGCCGATTTTACCGGCACCCTGTCCCTTTCAAGCATTCATGTTTGAGGATATGAGGATATAATGACAACATGCACACCGTTGCCTGATGTACGTCTATAAATACTTACAATATCTTATTAGGGGTTATAGACGTAATCGCTCACACATCATTCAACATCACAGGGTTGCTGTGGATTTGAGGCTCAATTTATATCTAGCCTTACAGATTAGACCACTAACTGGGTCGTTCACTATAGACATATTTTGCTCATTCGTGCCATATTCGCGTCCTAGCGCAATATACAGTTTAACACTAACTTACATATTTTTTTATAATAAGTAGGTAATTCCAATATCATCAGATAATTAAGTCACAAAATAAAGTATCCTAAAAAGTATCGCTATGTCCTAGGTCATACCCATGTTCCAAATTACATCCAAATCCGTTCAGCTGAAAGCGTAACAAACAACCAAACTCACTTTCACATTTAGGATAACAACAGTTAAGATTATATAAATAATGTTAGTTCATATATTAAGTGTTACATACATACTATCAATTACTTACTACAGTTCCTACGACTACCACATTGAATTAAGCCGAGAATTTTTTTTTTTTTTTTTTCGTATTACCGACTGAGTAGTTATAAGTAATTATCACGTGCAATATTTACAGGTTACTTAGCACGGTTTTCTTATCCCTAAATACATCATTACCATCCCTTATATTTTTTTCTTCTCTAAGTACATGATGACTTATAAAACTTATAATAATTTGTTATCTATGTGCTGCAACTGCTCCTGGTGTTTTATAATTTTGGGGTCTTAAAACCCACGTGTGCACGGCCTTGATGGTCAAATAATAGTTGTCTGTATATTTATAAGGTTTCTTTTTATTTATGTCGTGGCGTCACTACTCCGTTTATTTTACACTAGCGATCTCCATCCGTATACATCTGCAAAATGTTTTTTAGTTAGCGCAGCGCCTACACACTTGAACATGGCATGTTGTGACCCGTCGCGTTGTTGCTCCATAAGAAGTTATGTTATTCAGTCTGTTGCTTTAGTTATCGAGATTGTGAGATGTTGACCACAGTTCGGTCAAAAGCTGCCCGCAATGGCAGGCGGGGCAAGCGTTTTTTTATTCTAATAATCATTATTATTTATTATTTGGTTAGACACACTAGCAGCTAATTAGCTGATGCGTGTGTATCATATAGCTTGGAGATATTTTGTCTGTCCAGTCGATTCTTGAAGCAGTTCAGTGAGGTGAATCATTTGTTTTGTTATTTGCAAGTACTTACATTGAGTGACTTTAGTATTAGTTCTTTGTAAAAATAAGTATTTTGTTTGTATAGTCACAAGTTTAAATTTTAAAAATATTATACCTAACTTCCTATTTTATTTAAACTCTACTTAATTGTAATTCTCATTAAGAATTTTATTGTTAATTTTTATGTGCGTAACTTCTACCTAATTAATTATTTAGACTAACACGCTTTCATTTTTACAAACAACGTGTAAAATACTCTATCATTGAGTTTCTTCGATTCACTGACAGTGACAGAAATTTATGTACATTTTTGTTATATTACGATTTTAGCTAATTTAATGTTTATTAAAACTAAAATGCAAGGTTATTTGTACAACTTGCGTGTTCTTACTTCGTCCTAAACATGAGAAGATTGGAGCAATGTGTACGACCCAAAGAGTGCCGATGGGACTCCATTACTAAGCTTACGACGTCTGTCTGTCTGGCTTTCTCTATCTGTCCGTCTGTCTGTCACATGGGGTGTAACATTTTAGATATGCTCTCGTTTCCTTGCTCACGTAAAACTGGGCACAAATAGGCATCTTTTTGCCATGTCGCGATCACCGGCATCGTATCGAGTGGTCATGTCCATTGTCCATTCTATAAATGCGTCCCATTCCCATCATATATGCAAGCTGTCACTTACATGTACCAAGTGAGGACCTAATGACTGCGTAAGTCAACGGAGTTGACGAATTTTGGACCAAACGGCATTTTATTGAATTTACTAGCTGCGCCACGCGGTTTCACCCGCGTAAGTCTCGATCCCGAGGAAATGTCAAGATAAAAAGCATCTATCCTATGTGTGTCCAGGTTATAAACTATCTGTTTGCCAAATTTCATCCAAATCCATTCAGCCGTTTTTACGTGAAAGAGTAACCAACATCCATACATCCATACTTACAAACTTTCGCGTTTATAATATTAGTTAGATTTAGGTATTGGGTAGAAATAATAGTTACCTACACTTACTTTGGATAGTAAAGTTCGTGGCGGATTTCTACTGGCGCAATAAAACTTGCTAGTGTACGTGATTAAGACTAATAACAATAATATAGGGTAACCTACCTATATTATTCTACTTATAAACAAGTTAAGTTCATAAACATATAAAAATTGTAGATTTAAATTCACAAACATTAAAAAAAACATTAACAGACTGGCTACTACAGAAAGACTACACATACACGGAGTCTTTACTCACTTACATCGCCTAAATGAAAAAAAAAAACGCACACTCACAAACATATTCACACACATTCACTCTTTATTCATTCACACATACAAACCCACAACAAGCACATAACATAACACATCACACCACTACACATCCCCTTCACATGTTACTCGTACACGCACCACTATTACTGCTGTCAAGTTTAAACGGTAGATCGACACTGTCCACTGTTGTATAAAAATGGTGAATTTATAAGCTAGACACTGTATCTTAAAATACAGGTTAGCCTAGTTTAAGAGGCAGAGGGTTACATATAATTATGTACAGAAATTTTTGCAACACACTGAAATGTAAAATGAAATGAAATTGTTTATTCTGTAAATAGGATATTGGAATCACTTTTACACGTCATATTAAAAAGTTGTAAAAATAAGCTAGATGAGGTCGGCGTTTCCTATCTGACTACTCTGAGAAGAAAGGCCGAAACAAACTCAGAGGTCACCGTCTCCTTTAACGTCCAGACATAATCTTGGTCAGGCCATATGAGGACCATGTAGATAAGAGTCTGAAATGGTCTTTTGAGGAAAGAACCACACAGATTTGAGTGGACCTGTCCAGTCAGTGCAAGCATTTGTCAGTAATAGTGGAGCTCAACTCAGAACTAAAGGAGCTCAACGACTCGACGAACAATACCAAAGAAAGGACGTTTGGGTAGGTCGCATAAAGTTCTCAAATTGCCAGACCTTCGCTAAAACTAACAGAACGCAAAATAAATATCCACATAGTCCTCACATTCACAATAAAACAATACTTATAAGTAATCATCATGTCATTTTGTATATAAAACTGGTAGGTATATTTTTATGGCTTTCCATAATATTCAAAATGTCACAATGCTTAGCAGAGCGAGCAGCTCAATCCCTGCATTTTTGTCTTCTAAATAATCTGTGATTTTATAGTAACCTTTTTTACAAAGTTTGGTTTTAATACAGCTTTTAAATCGTTTAAAAGCTGTATTAAGCGTTTCGGGAAGTTTGTTATAAAAGCGTATACATGTAAGATAAGATAAGATAACATATTTTTTATTTGCCTAAAACATGGTATACAAGGTGTTATTAAAAATATTAGATCTAACATGTTAAGCTCAAAACTAAAGCATGCAAATACATTAAGGTATTGAAATATATTACATTGAAAGTCACTTCAAAAAATCATTAATACTATAGAAATTATTATTATTGAGCCATTTATATAATTGGATTTTAAATAATTTACAATTTAATGTTTTAAACTTATTTGGTAATTTATTATACAGACGTACACACATGGCCTAAGAGTTTTTACTATATTTCGCTGATCTAGGCAGCACATCCATCACAAGTCTGTATTGGTCACGCCGACTTCGAGAACTTATTTCCTCTGCTGTTTTAAATAGCTCTTTATGTTTTCGAACAAACATGCATGCTTCATATATATATAATGAAGGTCAAGGTAGCAAACCAAGCTCTTTAAATATTGGTTGACATGATTCGTCAGATGGAATCTCGTATATAGCTCGTAAACATTTGTAATGCCTAGAATAAGTCTACCCACTAGTTATATCTACTTGTGTACATTTCTGTAACTATTTTGGTAAATAAACTTTATTATTATTTCGGTTTTTAAATTTATTTTTCTCAGGTTAGTTTCTGGTATTTTCAGAATCTCACGGGTGTGAACCAAGGTGAGATTCTAGTTATTATTCTGGGAAGGTAAATTGCTCTGTACTGCAGTGAAATTATTATCTAAGTCTAGTTGTAAAAAATTTCTTACTATGCGGCAAGTGTTTAATATGGCAGCTTTTTGTAATGTTAGATAAGTGTATTTGGATAGATCGAGTGCATTAAAACTATTGAATATTTGTTTTGGGATAACACCTGTTGTACATATTACTATTGGGACTATAGTGACTCTATTCATTTTCCAAACTCTGGTAATTTCCTCTTGTAATTCTGTGTACTTCCTGATTTTTTCTGTGATAGTTTTTTGTATGTTATTAGTGTTTGGGACTGCTGTATATATATAAATGTGTGTTTGCCTACTTTATCAACAAGTGTTATATCAGGTCTGTTGTTATATGGTGTGGTCTGTTATTATAGTGCGATCATAACATATTCTGTAGAATTGGTTTTCTAAAACAGGTCTAGGCGTGTACTTGTAGTACGGTGTGTAGGGATCTTGCATGAGTTTAAGTTCTGTGCGTATAGTCGTTTTGGGTTAGTGTGATACAAGCTCCTGTGTTTCAGGTTTGCTGTGACATTTTCTGCATAAATCATTTCTTACTGTACTATCTTTTATTATGTATTTTCTATAATTTTTTGTGTTTATGACTTGATCTTGAATGGCTAACATAAACCCTTCTGTTTCAGGAAACAGCTCACTTAACTCTAGCCATTTGTTAGAAGCCTCTTTATCTATGAATGTTTGGTGTAAATCGTTGGGATGTCTTCCATGTAGTTCTTTTTGCCTCCACTTCCTGTGTATCTCTTCTCTATGTCTCGCTTTATCTACTGTCTCAATATTGCTATCATCGCAAAGGTTTAGTGGTGTATACTGTTTGTCTATCTCTATAATTGTTTTGTGTAATTGACTGTTATTTTTCTTCCGCATGAAAAATTGTTTTAAGTTTATGACTTGTCTTTTCTGAAGATGTGATATTTCGATTAGTCCCCTGCCACCTTCTTTTCTGGACATTATAACTCTTTCGATTGCTGACTTGGGATGGTGATATCTATGTTGTGTTAGTGTGGTTCTTGTTTTAACTTCAAGAGCATGTAATTCTGTGTTAGACCATTTTATTACACCGAAAGAATAAGTAAGTATAGGAATCGCGAACGTATTACGAACGCGATTTGAATAAATTTTTACTAGATGGGTGCATTTTGCATAACGAATGTATTCTACTATTGTATTCTGTTTTTAGTTTATCCTTAATAGTCCTATGTTCTAACAATCGTGCTTGATTGTAACCTAAATATTTATACAGTTCTTCGTCTTTCATCGCTTCTATCACTTCTTCAGTGTCTGTTGAGTAGTTTCCTTCTATAATCTTACTTCTATATATTTAGTTTCCTGCATTTGTCTAGCCCAAAATCCATTCTTATGTCTTTTGAAAATGTTGTTGTGATATTTAATAAATCGTGTAAATCTTTATTTTTATTAGCGTATAGTTTTAAATCATCCATATATAGTAAATGTGTAATTTGGTGCAATGTCGACCTGCCGTTCTTAATATCAAAGCCTAATTTCGATTCGATTAATGCTCTGGAGAGTGGATTCAGGGCTAGACAAAACCATAGAGGGCTTAATGAGTCCCCTTGGAAAATACCCTTTTTAATCGCTATTTCGTCTACGGATAAGTTTGTTGTTTTAGTTTGTTATTTTAGTGTCGTTCTCCAGGATCCCATTGTACTTTTAAGAAAATTTATAATTAGTGGATTAATTTTATATTTGTTTAATACTTCGATCAACCATGAGTGCGGAACGCTATCGAATGCCTGCTTGTAATCTATGTAAGCTATGTATAAGTTCTTTCTAGATCTTTGAACGTATTTTAAAACAGTGGAATCGATAATTAATTGCTCTTTACACCCCATATGACCGCGCCTACATCCTTTGATACGGACACAACTATTCTGATATTCAACTTTACTTAGTCTGACACGGCATAATATGTACAAAACCCGTGTTTAAATCTTAACTATTCACCGGATTTCTCGTCAACACTTTTCACGTTTATCGAAATGTACAACTTACACTTATGACTAATTAAGGTTTTACTTGTATATGCTATCGGAAACGAGTATAATTTATGAATTCCAAGGCATTATAAATAAAAATAAATAAAATAAAAATAGTTTATTTCGACCAGCAAAAGGGTCATAGACCCAGAGATGGGAAAAATTAACAGACAATTAAAAGAAATTAAAACACACAACTATACAGAACAGAATAAGAGAGTTCGATTGCTCAGTATGTGAACCATACAGCAATGGTTCAGGTACCGACAATCGACCCTCTCCGCAAATGCCCTCAGGATGCCGCTGGAGGTAGCCAGAATCCTGCACACCAGGGATGTACACCGTTTTCGCTTAGTAGAATAGAAACAGTCTACTTGCGACTCGGCGAACATCCCTGATGCGCTGCAGAATCGGGGCAGCCCCATCAGCACGCTAAATGCATTATAATATTGCACACGCAAGGCGTTGTACTGTCCGCGCGTGTATGAGAGCCACAGGCTACTCGTGTAGAAGGATGAACAATACGCTCTGAACAATGTTGTTTTCACTTCAGTGGTGCAACGAGCAAACCTGCGGGCCAACGTATTCGCCCTTACAGACAACGCCCTGCGTTCTCGCTCTATGTCTGCATCGTCTTTCAGATCAGAAAACATCATATGTCCAAGATATTTAAAATGCAAGTGAAATTATATTGTATACACACGAAAAGCCGTTTAGTTCAGTCTGGACGACAGACATTGCGTAGACATGCTCATAAATTAATAATAGGTAATATAGGTAGTCGGTCAATATAATGCAATAGTTTGGTTTCTCAGGAATAACTAGAGCACCTCTTTATCTACACAATATAGGTAGGTTACCCTATATTATTGTTATTAGTCTTAATCACGAACACTAGCAATTTTTATTGCGCCAGTAGAAATCCGCCACGAACCTTATTATCCAAAGTAAGTGTAGGTAACTATTATTTCTACCCAATACCTAAATCTAACTAATATTATAAACGCGAAAGTTTGTAAGTATGGATGTATGGATGTTGGTTACTCTTTCACGTAAAAACGGCTAAATGGATATGGATGAAATTTGGCGAACAGATATTTTTTAACCTGGATTAACACATAGGATACTTTTTATCTTGACATTTCCTCGGGATCGAGACTTACGCGGGTGAAACCGCGTAGCGCAGCTAGTAAATTCAATAAAATGCCGTTTGGTCCAAAATTCGTCAACTCCGTTGACTTACGCAGTCATTAGGTCCTCACTGGTACATGCAGGTGACAGCTTGCATATGTGATGGGAATGGGACGCATTTATAGAATGGACAATGGACATGACCACTCGATACGATGCCGGTGATCGCGACATGGCAAAATGATGCCTATTTGTGCCCAGTTTTACGTGAGCAAGGAAACGAGAGCATATCTAAAATGTTACACCCCATGTGACAGACAGACGGACAGATAGAGAAAGCCAGACAGACAGACGTCGTAAGCTTAGTAATGGAGTCCCATCGGCACTCTTTGGGTCGTACACATTGCTCCAATCTTCTCATGTTTAGGACGAAGTAAGAACACGCAAGTTGTACAAATAACCTTGCATTTTAGTCTTAATAAACATTAAATTAGCTAAAATCGTAATATAACAAAAATGTACATACATTTCTGTCACTGTCAGTGAATCGAAGAAACTCAATGATAGAGTATTTTACACGTTGTTTGTAAAAATGAAAGCGTGTTAGTCTAAATAATTAATTAGGTAGAAGTTACGCACATAAAAATTAACTATAAAATTCTTAATGAGAATTACAATTAAGTAGAGTTTAAATAAAATAGGAAGTTAGGTATAATTTTTTTTTAATTTAAACTTGTGACTATACAAACAAAATACTTATTTTTTCAAAGAACTAATACTAAAGTCACTCAATGTATGTAAGTACTTGCAAATAACAAAACAAATGATTATGTTCCACCCTCTTCAGTGGTGTTCCACATAATTTTATGGCAGGTATCGTTGCCGGACATTTTCCTCTAGCCCGAAAGACCATGCATTGGCTTTTCTTGACATTATAAATGCCCAACAGTTTTGTAAAGCCACATACAGAAGCACTCAGCAGCACCATGTCGTCCGCGTAACTGATGTTATTGAGACATACATCATCAATATGACAGCCGACATACTACTGCTGAGCTCCTCTATCAGGGCGTTAACGTACAGGTTGAAGCTTGTGAGCTTAAGCTTGGTTGAAGTTAGTCCGCCCTGCCTCACCCCACATTCCAACCTGTACGGCTCAGAATATGCACTCGACCATCGCACGACATTGACCTGTAGGTATTATGTAGATAAAGAGGTGCTCTAGTTATTCCTGAGAAACCAAACTATTGCATTATATTGACCGACTATTACCTATTATTAATTTATGAGCATGTCTACGCAATGTCTGTCGTCCAGACTGAACTAAACGGCTTTTCGTGTGTGCACACACGAAAAGCCGTTTCAAAAACGGCCCGAAAAGGTAGAATCTGAAAACTTCGTAGCGCAGTTCGAGGTACGCCGTAGCAAGATGCATAGCACAACGTAAACGCGTAAACAACGTAACTATGAATTATCTTTTAAATTATTTAAATATTGCAAAATTGAAATGTATCTCCGTGAATTTGAATAAAACATTTTTACGATTTATCTGAATATTTTTTTTTAATTTTATTTCTTGACTGTACAAAATAAAATAAAAAATATACACACTGAAAGGACATTGACCATCCATATATGGGAGTTGGACCAAGTGCTGCCCAGAATGGACACATAGTGCATTATGTTCCTTGGGTATATACTAGTCTGTAAACCAAAGCTCAATAAAATCTATCCGAGGAGTTATGAGAAAAACGATTTTTTGTTGAGTATTTTTATTGATGAATACCAACCAACCTCTGGCTCATTTGATTAAATAATGACAAGAATTATGTTAAAAAACACATTATTATTTCATTTGTATGCAAATCATTTACATGTTAAACATTTTTTACTGACCATCCATATATGGGAGTTGGGCCAAGTGCTGCCCAGAATGGACACATAGTGCAATATGTTTTTTGGGCTTGTACTAGTCTGTACACCAAAGCTCAATAAAATCTATCCGCGGAGTTTTGAGAAAAACGATATTTGTTGAGTATTTTTATTGATGAATACCAACCAACCTCTGGCTCATTTGATTAAATAATGACAAGAATTATGTTAAAAAACACATTATTATTTCATTTGTATGCAAATCATTTACATGTTAAACATTTTTTACTGACCATCCATATATGGGAGTTGGGCCAAGTGCTGCCCAGACTGGACACATAGTGCAATATGTTTTTTGGGCTTGTACTAGTCTGTACACCAAAGCTCAATAAAATCTATCCGCGGAGTTTTGAGAAAAACGATATTTGTTGAGTATTTTTTATTGATGAATACCAACCAACCGGTGGCGCATTTGATTAAATAATTACAGGAATTATGTTAAAAAACACATTATTATTTCATTTGTATGCAGATCATTTACATGTTAAACATTTTTTACTGACCATCCATATATGGGAGTTGGGCCAAGTGCTGCCCAGAATGGACATTTAGGGGTATGAGGAACAGGGTGTAAAGTTCACTCATCCCCCATAGAAAAGGGAGGATCCTCCGACCAGACGGGTGTTGTGTCTGGCGGGCAACTGCCCAATGATTGATATTGGGTTTTTGTATATATGTTCACTGCACGGTAAACTCTAATTGCGCGATGCAGGATTTATGTGACGTCAGGTCTTCGATGCGTAGTTCGCATGTGGCGATGTAGATACCGCCACATCACTCCCCTCCGGAGACCGGAGGTCGATAGTGGGCTGAGTCTTGTATCTTGCGATGCTTGCCAGTGCCAGTTGTGGGTTCCAGTGAGTCGGAACCGGGTGCCGCATTGTTCGCGGTGGGTCGGAACTGTTTGCGGCTATTGTGGTGATTGATGTGATTGCGGTGGTTCCCCAGTGGCTCATGGTGATGAGGTTGAGGTGATTGAGGTGATTCCCCAGTGGGTCGGGGTGATGAGGCTGAGGGTGATGACCAGGAATGCGCGTTCGCTGCATGCTGGTGGTCAAGATACCCGTTGACGCCTCGGGTGTTGGCTTGACTGTGTGACTCGCCTCACTGAAAGCTTGCGGGAGTGATGATGATGACGTCACGCTGGAGTAGTTGCACGAAGGCTGCGTTGACGTTCATATTCGGGGTCACCAATTTAGGGGTATGAGGAACAGGGTGTAAAGTTCACTCATCCCCCATAGAAAAGGGAGGATCCTCCGACCAGACGGGTGTTGTGTCTGGCGGGCAACTGCCCAATGATTGATATTGGGTTTTTGTATATATGTTCACTGCACGGTAAACTCTAATTGCGCGATGCAGGATTTATGTGACGTCAGGTCTTCGATGCGTAGTTCGCATGTGGCGATGTAGATACCGCCACAGACACATAGTGCATTATGTTCCTTGGGCTTGTACTAGTCTGTACACCAAAGCTCAATAAAATCTATCCGCGGAGTTTTGAGAAAAACGATTTTTTGTTGAGTATTTTTTATTGATGAATACCAACCAACCGGCGGCGCATTTCATTAAATAATGACAGTAATTATGTAAAAAAACACATTATTATTTCATTTGTATGCATATCATTTACATGTTAAATATTTTTAGTGACCATCCATTTATGGGAGCTGGGCCAAGTGCTGCCCAGAATGGACACATAGTGCATTATGTTCCTTGGGCTTGTACTAGTCTGTACACCAAAGCTCAATAAAATCTATCCGAGGAGTTTTGTGAAAAACTATTTTTTGTTGAGTATTTTTTATTGATGAATACCAATCAACCGGTGGCGCATCTGATTAAATAATGCCAATAATTATGTTAAAAAAACACATTATTATTTCATTTGTATGCATATCATTTACATGTTAAATAATTTTTACTGATCATCCATATTTGGGAGTTGGGCAAAGTGCTGCCCAGAATGGACACATAGTGCATTATATTCCTTGGGCTTGTACTAGTCTGTACACCAAAGCTCAATAAAATCTATCCGCGGAGTTTTGAGAAAACTATTTTTTGATGAGTATTTTTTACTGATGAACACCAACCAACCAATGGCGCATTTTATTAAATAATGACAGTAATTATGTTAAACAACACATTATTATTTCATTTGTATGCAGATCATTTACATGTTAAACATTTTTTACTGATCATCCATATTTGGGAGTTGGGCAAAGTGCTGCCCAGAATGGACACATAGTGCATTATATTCCTTGGGCTTGTACTAGTCTGTACACCAAAGCTCAATAAAATCTATCCGCGGAGTTTTGAGAAAACTATTTTTTGATGAGTATTTTTTACTGATGAACACCAACCAACCAATGGCGCATTTTATTAAATAATGACAGTAATTATGTTAAACAACACATTATTATTTCATTTGTATGCAGATCATTTACATGTTAAAAATTTTTTACTGACCATCCATATATGGGAGTTGGGCCAAGTGCTGCCCAGAATGGACACATAGTGCATTATGTTCCTTGGGCTTGTACTAGTCTGTACACCAAAGCTCAATAAAATCTATCCGCGGAGTTTTGAGAAAAACGATTTTTTGTTGAGTATTTTTTACTGATGAACACCAACCAATCAATGGCGTATTTTATTAAATAATGACAGTAATTATGTTAAAAAATACAATCTTATTCCATTTTTATACATATGATTTACATTTTAGTGTAAAGCACTTGTCAATGCATATTCAACGAGTCCAAACACAACGGTGCTGTCTTGTTTGGTTGAGGAGTTCCTATCGGTACCTTCCGGCTCCATCACCAGACCCTCGATGCAACCTTGGGCTATACTAGGTAATTATCAAGACAAAGCCAACAAGTTCAAACACGATGGTGCTATCTTGTTTGGTTGAGGAGTTCCTATAGCCACCTTCCGGCTCCATCATCAGACCCTGGACACTGCCTAGTATAACGCAATTGTCAGTGCATATTCAACGAGTCCAAACTCGATGGTGCTGTCTTGATTGGTTGAGGAGTTCCTATGGATACCAGCCGGCTCCGTATACAGGCAATAACTTTTTAACCCTGGGTTGATGCAAGGAACCATTTGGCAGCACTCCCATGGCTGGGCAGCATTTGGTCCAAATTAGTCAATATCTTTTAATGGTTGTTTTCCCGCGGCATAACGATTTGCCCTAAGTAGTACTATTGAATCATAGAGTTAAACTTAAAAAATATTAATGTTTTTGTTTTAAAATAATTTAAAAAATATGCATCAACTTGAAAGCGTGAGAAATAATAGTAGTTCACTAGACATTACGTACTACTACTCGAACCGCCATGCGCGGCTGCGCGGTGCCGACAAAGCGAAGAGCGATTTGTAAATGTTCAGAGCAAAGTAAGCTATAGCGCTTTTTTTTTTTTTTTTTTGAAATGGCATCTCATAGTTTTACCACTGAGGTATTAACTACTTAACCGGACAGTCCTGCGGAGATGCTCTAAGCTAACTTAAAGCCTCCAGCCAGGGGCATAAAAACTAAAACTAACTAAAACTAAGCGACTGCTCGCTAAGGGCACCCCCTGCGGGGTACGGACCTCGGCTTAGGGCGTCGCTGGAAGGAGGGCAGCAAGTCGGGACAGGCTGGATCGGGGAGTTTAAGACTACTGACGGCACTACGTCAGCCCGGGCTGGCGACGGGTCGTCGAGCAAGGGACGGGGAGGAGAAGTCTGATCGGATTGGGGTCGCGGACGCGAACGCGGAGGACCTCGACGGCGAGGTCGGAATGTCGGGCGACGTTTGGTTTTAAGAACCGTACTGGTAGCCCTGTTGCTCTCCTGGAGGAGAGTTATGGGGTCGTCGGGGTCGGTCAGTGCGTGCCTCGGACGGCGAGTACGACTAATGCGAGAGGGGGTATAGTTGGCCGCCTCCACAACCAGGGGGTTGCGGTGCTTGGCGGCAGAGTCAAGGAAACGCTTGGAAAGGCGTTTCATGAATTGGGCTATGGTGGGGATTTTAAGGTCGAGGTGGAGGGCTACGTTTCGGACGTAGTATGGGGCACCCGTAGCTTTACGGAGGAATCGGTTTTGGAGGGATTGTAATCTATGGATGTGATGGGGCCCAGCATGGGCAAATACGACACATGCATATGTCATGATCGGACGGATGCACGCCGTGTAAATGCGCAATTTGCACCTGAGTGACAATTTGCTTTTTGCATTTAGGATGGAGTGGAGCCTACCTAGAGCGAAAGCGGCCCGCCAGCGGACCTGCTTTATGTGCTCTTTGAAGTTAAGGTGATTATCGAGGATGACGCCTAGGTATTTGGCTTGCTTCTCCCAAGGGATCAGCTTGCCGAACATGGTGAGGGGCTCGGGGTGGGGGGGGAGCCTACGCGGCTTGGAGAATAGTACCGCCTGACTTTTGTCGGGGTTGACTTCGATTCGCCATTTCCTGAACCATTCGCCGAGCTTGTCGACAGAGGCCTGGAGAGTGTGGCGAATCGCATCGGGGCAACGGCCCTTGGAGTAGATGGCCGTATCGTCTGCGAACAGAGCCAACTGCGCCTTCTTACTCTTTGGGATATCGCTGGTGAACAGCGTGAAGATGAGCGGGGAGATGACAGAACCCTGAGGGACACCTGCACGAATGGGACGGGGGGAGGACAGGGCCGCCCTCTATGCGGTAGCGGAAGGTGCGATTCGACAGAAAGTCTCGTAAGATGAGCACGAGACGATCGGGCACACCGAGTTGATACAGCTTGTATATTAAGCCGTTGTGCCAGACTTTGTCGAAAGCCTTCGCTATATCGAAGAAGACCGCACCGACTAATGAGCCTCGCATGAAGCTTTCGCTTATATGCTCAACTATGCGGTGGGCCTGGTGAATACTGCAGTGTTGGGTGCGGAACCCGAACTGCTCATTCGGTATGAGGCCCTTGGTCTCGGCAAAGTCTCTGAGACGCTTATAAATAAGCCTCTCGTAGATCTTTCCGAGTACTTTGAGCAGACTGATGGGGCGGTAGCTAGAGGGCTCGCTCTTGGGCTTGCCGGGTTTAGGGATACCTATGACCGTGGCTTCCTTCCACGTTTGGGGGAAAATGTTGTTGTTGAGAGCACCATTGAAGATGATGGTCAACAGCATTATCAGGTGGGCGGGGAATAGTTGGACCACTCTATTAGTGAGACCATCTGAACCGGGGGCTTTGCGAGTTTTAAGACCCTTGATGATCTCGTGCACCTCGTCAGGGGTGACGGGGGGCAGTGGATCGTCAGGGTCCTCTACGGGGGGTTGAGCGAGTCTGCGTTCGACTTCAGCGTCTATCTCAGTGAGATGCGCTTGGTCTACTGGCAATAGGCTGGGTGAGCATTGAGCCTCGAGACTGTCGGCTAGGCATTCGGCCTTGTCGGCGTCATCGAAAGCTATGGTCGTATCAGGGCGGACTAGTGGGGGCATGGCGGCGCTCTGTTGGGACCGGAGTTTCCTCTGGAGCTGCCAGAAAGCTAGGTGGGTCGGTTCTAGATCGCTGAGCATCTTATCCCAGCCCGCTTCACGCAGCTCAGCGATGCGAGAGCTTACTTTACGTTGTAAGTAACGCATGTGAGATTTGTTGGCGGGGCAGGGAAAGTTGCTGTAGGCACGGGTGGCCGCGTTCTTCTCGGTCATCAGATCACGTACATCGGCCGGCAATTTGAAGCGGAAGTTATCCTCCGCTGGAACTTGCCTTGAACAATCGTTCAAAACCGTTTGTACGTGGTCCGTGAGCGAGTCGATCGCGGCCACTGTGTCCTCGGCAGAGTCGAACTGCTCGGGGATTGAGTCAAGCTGGGGGGACGAGTTGGATTTCAGCAGTTCGCCTACTTTCCTCCAGTCCGTAACCTTCCTGGTGGCCGGGGGCTGAGTGGGGTCGGGGAGGCCTATGCGGGGGGCCAGTTTCATGACAACTGGACGGTGGTCAGAGGTAAGCTCTTGCACCGTTTCTATTGAGTTTAGCCTGAGGTTGACGTTCTTAAGGAGCGCCGTGTCTAGGACATCTGGGGAATGATTGGGGTCATGGGGGAAGTGGGTGTGAGTCATCGGGGCGATGACGTCAAAGTTCATGGTATTGGAGAGGTCGAGTAAGAGTCGACCTCTGAAGGAAGATTTGGTACTATTCCAAGCCGGATGTTTGGCATTGAGATCGCCCGCTATAATAACGGAGTCACTCATGCCTAGTAAGGAAGAGAGATCGTTGGAGATCTCTTGGGGATTCTCTGCTGCTGGGGTGCGGGGAGGGATGTAGGCCGAGACTAGGGTGATCGGCTGATGGCCGGTCATGCCAAGGCGGCAAACAGAGACTTCTATTTGAGAGAGGGCAGGAGGATCCATCGGGATGCAATAGAGCTCCTTTTTGTAATAAATGAGGGTGCCGCCTCTGTGACAGCGAGTCCTATCATTGCGAACTATGCGATAGTTCGCTATAGATGGGTTACGCCTATGGGGTTTGAGGAAGGTTTCCTGAACTAGCAGGATATCTATCTGATGATCGCGGAGGAACTCCGCGATCTCATCTCTTTGACCATTAATGCCGTTGGCATTGAAGAAGCCTAAGTTAAGGGATCGGGGTTTGAACCTAGCTACGGGTGTATTATCCATAATGGGGGGTCGATGGGTTAGCGAGGGAGGACATGGCTTGCGTAATCTCCGGGTACGCGTTAAATATGAGGGGGATCCTCAGCACGTCATTGGCTTTCCTGGCAGCGACGATCTCGTCGGCCATTTGCCTAGCGCGAGGGGTGAAAAACGTCATATAAGACGTGGTGATCACCGAGAAGGGGTCGAGTGAAGCCGCGGGGGGAGGGGGAGGGGGGGGGCGAGCTACTGCCGGAGCAGGAAGCGGCTGAATGAGAGGCGCTGGAGCGCGAATGCGGGGGTCCATGAGTGGGGGGATGCGGGAGGGGGGGGGGGGGGTTGGGGTTTGGGAGTACCCATGGAGGGGAAAGCTCGCTGATGTTGCAGCTGATTCCAGGGGCTAGGCCTCTGGGGGCTAAGCCTTGCTGGAATTTGGGCGGAGGGGGCCTTGTAGGCCGAGGGAGCTTCCCTCTGCTGGCGAGCGTCAGAGCGCTTAGTCAGCTTGGAGGAGGGAGCCTTGGGGGCTTTGGGGCAGCCTCTGTAGTTCGCGGGATGCCCTGTCTGCCCGCAGAGCACGCAACTGGGAGGCTCCGTGCAGAGCGAGCGGTCCTTCGGGCGCGTGCAGTCCGCAGTGCCATGCTCACCCAGGCACTTGACGCACCTGGGCTTAGCGTAGCAATGCTTCTGCGAGTGCCCGTAGAGTTGACATCGGTGGCATTGCCCGATCGTCGAGTTTTTATGTGGCTTTTCAATGTCAAAGCCAGTCAGGTTGCAAATGGCTTTGACATTGAATATCGGGTGGATGCGGGCCTCGGTGGGGGGACATACCACGAGGACCATGTCGAATGCCTCGCCACTGCGGGCGCGGTGCATGCGGTGGACTTCGTCGACAGGGATGCCCTGTAACATTAGTCATCCTTAATGTCGGCGGAAGGGATTTCACGTGGGATCCTTTTGATCACCACGCGAGTCTGTTTCTCCTCGGGGAGGGAGAAGGTGTGGAACGCCACACTTCTGGAACGGAGGAGTCGAGTGATGTCCCGATAGTCTTTCGACGTCGGGATGGTCACCTTGATACCCTGTTGGGTATTGCGGGCGCTGGTGTATGCGATCTTTTGATCGCAGCACCATCTGGAAATATCGGTCCACTTCGCCTTATCCTGTATATAGATAGGGGGAGGGGGGGGGATCTTCTTCTTCTGGGTGCCAGAAGTAGAAGGAACAGGGGACATGGGGGCATCCTGGCTCGAGGATGGAACGGGGGTACAAGGGGTCAGAGGGAGGGCGGTGGGGGTGAGGACCGCGAGGGGGGAGGGGGGAATGGGGGAGCTAGGGCCAGAGGCGAGTTCCTCGAAAGCGACCACCTTGGTGGCCTGGGAGGAGCTCTGCTTCTTCTTCTTCCTCTTGCTACCCTTCCCGGTGACGGGCACGAAGCCTTCGTCGTCAGAATGGGAGGAAGAGGAGGAGGAATGAATGGCCTCAGGATCGGACTGAGACAGCTGTGGGATAGTGGGGAAGGGGGTGGCCGCCCGCTTTGAAGAAGCAGGCATTGGGGTATCGGGCCGCCTCTGAGAAGCGGGCACGTCGACGTCCATGTCCCTGGAGGGAACGGACGGACTGAGCGGGCTCTCAAGAGCTATAGCGCGTAGTGATACAGCAAAATATAGTCCGCAAGCACGCGGCGAGCGCCCACGCACCCCCGCCCCGCCCCGCGCCTTCGCCGGCGCGCCGGCTCCGGCTCGCTCAGTCAGTTGTCTTGTCCCGCGGCAATAGTCGTACGTACATTCTGCTATTTGAAACGTGATTTGCAAAAATGGATCGGCATTATAATTATTCAAATTGGGAGTACGTCGCAATGGCACAACTGTACGCTAGGGCTCGTTATAACTCCCACGCTGCTCGGCGACTTTACGCGGAGCCGCAACACTTGGAGTCGCTCCGTCTTGGCGGTGTTCTGAACCCCCAAGTCCCATAGGCCCGGACGATGGTAGCGGCGAAACAGCGGCTACTCGATCATCATCTCGGCAGTTCTTGGGCATGGGCTTTTAATATTGTTATACGTGATAGAGACACTTTATTGAAAAACAATCAAACAAAACGTGCTTGATTGCGTAGTGTATGGAACGCAGTGGCTAGCATTTCGAACAATTACTACGTTACCGGGAAGTGTAAGTACCTTTGTAAATAGCAAACATTTAAAAGTAGGTTAGGTAATTAAAATCATTGTAAATAAGTTGATTCAATTTTTTTAAATACTTCATTATCTAAGTAATTCAGAAAATTATTTTTTTGTAAGATAATAAACTTGTTTTTCAGTTTCGTGTTCAGTAAGTTGTAGGTAAAAAAGTATTTATGGCGGTCATAAGCCCGTAAAAGGGAAAATTGGAATAACAAATTATCTTTCGTTAACTCAGGAGTAGGTAGTTATCAGCTGTAGCGCGAGGGTCAACGACCGCGCGTCGGTCGCGCTTGTCTCGCGCAGTCGGGCGTTCGCGCTGTAGGTATTCTACCTTTGGTTCGAGAATGCTTTCGAGTTTCGTGTATCACAATTCTAAATCTGCCATTTTTTAATCCTTTTTTTTATTTTTTTATAAATCAATTGTACTACCAAGACAAAATCATTTCGCTGTGGAAAAACAACCATTAAAAGGATATTGAGCAATTTGGACCAAATGCTGCCCAGCCATGGGAGTGCTTCCAAATGGTTCCTTGCATCAATTTATACAAACAAAAATTAAGAAAAAAAAAAAACGGTCCCAGGGTTAAAAAGTTATTGCTTTTATACGGAGCCGGCACCTACCGGCTCCGTATAAAAGCAATAACTTCCATAGGAATTCCTCAACCAAACAAGACCACACCATCGAGTTTGGACTTGTTGAATATGCATTGACAAGTGCTTTACCCTAGGCAGTGTCCAGGGTCTGATGATGGAGCCGGAAGGTGGCTATAGGAACTCCTCAACCAAACAAGATAGCACCATCGAGTTTGGACTTGTTGAATATGCATTGACAAGTGCTTTACCCTAGGCAGTGTCCAGGGTCTGATGATGGAGCCGGAAGGTGGCTATAGGAACTCCTCAACCAAACAAGATAGCACAATCGTGTTTGAACTCGTTGGTTTTGTCTTGATAAGTACTTAGTATAGCCCAAGGTTGCATCGAGGGTCTGGTGATGGAGCCGGAAGGTACCGATAGGAACTCCTCAACCAAACAAGACAGCACCGTTGTGTTTGGCATCGTTGAATATGCATTGACAAGTGCGTTATATGCATTGACAAGTGCGTTAAGTACCTCCGTATAAAAGCAATAACTTCCATAGGAACTCCTCAACCAAACAAGACAGCACCATCGAGTTTGGACTTGTTCAATATGCATTGACAAGTGCTTTACCCTAGGCAGTGTCCAGGGTCTGATGATGGAGCCGGAAGGTGGCTATAGGAACTCCTCAACCAAACAAGATAGCACAATCGTGTTTGAACTCGTTGGTTTTGTCTTGATAAGTACCTGGTATAGCCCAAGGTTGCATCCAGGGTCTGGTGGTGGAGCCGGAAGGTACCGACAGGAACTCCTCAACCATACATGACAGCACCGTCGGGTTTGGACTTGTTGAATATGCACTGACAAGTGCGTTATACTAGGCAGTGTCCAGGGTCTGATGATGGAGCCGGAAGGTGGCTATAGGAACTCCTCAACCAAACAAGATAGCACCATCGTGTTTGAACTCGTTGGCTTTGTCTTGATAATTACTTAGTATAGCCCAAGGTTGCATCGAGGGTCTGGTGATGGAGCCGGAAGGTACCGATAGGAACTCCTCAACCAAACAAGACAGCACCGTTGTGTTTGGACTCGTTGAATATGCATTGACAAGTGCGTTATACTAGGCAGTGTTCATGGTCTGATGACGGAGCCGGAAGGTGGCCATAGGAACTCCTCAACCAAACAAGATATCACCATCGTGTTTGGACTCGTTGGCTATGTCTTGACAAGTACTTAGTATAGTCCAAGGTAGTATCCAGAGTCTGGTGATGGAGCAGGAAAGTACCCATAAGAACTCCTCAGCCAAACAAAACAGCACCATCGTGTTTGGACTCGTTGAATATGCATTGACAAGTGCTTTACACTACAATGTAAATGATATGCATAAAAATGGACTAAGAATGTGTTGTTTAACATAATTACTGTCATTATTTAATAAAATGCGCCATCGGTTGGTTTATATTCATCAATAAAAAATACTCAACAAAAAATAGTTTTTCTCAAAACTCCGCGGATAGATTTTATTGAGCTTTGGTGTACAGACTAGTACAAGCCCAAGGATCATAATGCACTATGTGTCCATTCTGGGCAGCACTTGGCCCAGCTCCTCCCATATATGGATGGTCAGTAAAAAATATTTAAAATGTAAATGATATGCATACAAATGAAATAATAATATGTTTTTAACATAATTACTGTCATTATTTTTAATAAAATGCGCCATCGGTTGGTTGGTATTCATCAATAAAAAATACTCAACAAAAATAGTTTTTCTCAAAACTCCGCGGATAGATTTTATTGAGCTTTGGTGTACAGACTAGCACAAGCCCAAAGAACATAATGCACTATGTGTACATTCTGGGCAGCACTTGGCCCAGCTCCCATATATGGATGGTCAGTAAAAAATATTTAAAATGTAAATGATATGCATACAAAGGAAATAATAATGTGTTTTTTAACATAATTATTGTCATTATTTAATCAAATGCGCCACCGGTTGGTTGGTATTCATCAATAAAAAATGCTCAACAAAAATTCGTTTTTCTCGAAACTCCTCGGATAGATTTTATTGAGCTTTGGTGTACAGACTAGTATAAGCCCAAGGAACAAAATGCATTATGTGTCCATTCTGGGCAGCACTTGGTCCAACTCCCTTATATGGATGGTCAATGTCCTTTCAGCTTGTATATTTTGTACCTATGCGTATATTGTTTTTTTTAGTTTTTGTATACCTAAAAGAGTGCAAAACTTATTTTTTTTTTCCTTGTTTTTTGTCTTTTTTATTAATTTTGTGGTTTTTATTTAGCCTATCACGGACTTAACTCTGTACAGAATCCGTGTTTATTTACCTAACAATACGGCTCTCATTGCTCTTGCTCACTTTACAAATATTTACAATACTTACTTTAAAATAAATATTAATTAAGTTACTTTTTGATTTTAGGCCTGTTTGTAAGCCAATTATTGTTGAATGATATATTGTGATTTTTGCTAAAGCTAGCATGGAGAGATGATCAGTCGCCGTGTTTATATCTGCCTTGTTGATCGTTGGCATTACCTTATAGTTATAACTTGAAACTTACTTACATAATTTACTTATCAACTGAATTACCTACTTGGTAACACGAAAATTTGAAAAAATGGTGGCAGTCTTGGGGGACTGCCGATAGACGTGAAAACTAAGCAACAATGCGTGACCTCAATGTAATTCAAACGGTAGACGGTAGATGGCGCTTTAATCAGTTCTTCAAGCGTGACGGTGACGATGACGTGATTTCCATGATTTTTATTCACCCAAATAGTGCTCAACGAGCCTAAAGAAGTTTTCACGTAAAAAAAACAAGCAGGCAAATTAATTGTTAAGCAAATTGTCAACGAACATGAACAGTCTGTGTATTCAAATCACTACTGTCATTCTTTAACAGTTTAATGAAATGTCTTTATCCCGGCAAATTGACGTAGGGTGTCAATTTGCTCAACAATTTATTTACGTAACTGTATATCCTTGCTTTAAATAACCTACTACGTCTTGCTTGTGTGACACCCAGGGCAACGAAGATTCTTTTTTATTCGGAGAATACGTTTCAACGCAATTCAACGTTATGAAGCTTTCCTATTTATTATTATAACTTACCTATACTAAGTTTAAACACTTCAAGCAACCGCAGTTATACTCAATGGATTTAAAAAAAAACATTTTACTACGTTCACAAATATTATGTTGTTGAAGATTAATCTAGAAACATTTATTCCAATTAAACCATACCTACTCACCACGAGCATTCGCATCGCGATTTTTTAAATCATTAGTTTTGTTACTTAACGAACATTCATTTCCTAACTAATCTTCCTCATACCACAGATGTGCATTTTATAACTATTTTTCGGTTGTTCTAATAGTGCGAAGAATTCAATTGTCTTGGTTTCATGCACCTACACATCTGTACGAACGTTTATCCTTACATATTAAAAAACAAAGTCCTCCGCCGCGTTTATCTGTCGTCTTATCTCCATAAACTCAAAAACTACTTGACCGATTTTCATACTGTTTTCACCAATGGATAGAGTGGTTCTCGAGTAAGGTTTTAGTATATAATAAACGAAAAAAACGCGGGCGAAGCCGCGGGCATCAGCTAGTAAAATAATCACAAACAACCAAAAGAATGAAATGATTTTTTTAGTTTACTATGTCTTATGAATACAACATGTATACAACATTCGTTTTAATTAATATTTAGACAACATTTCACTAAGCTATATGTATGCGTATCATGACCAGATGCATTACTTATATTTTAACTTAATTAATGATTATTCTAATTGAGTGTCTTTTAAATTATTTATGTACCTACAATAAAAAACTCCTACACTAATTTGGCAACTTTTGTCGTAGATTAGCATTAACTGCTGTATGTACACTTATACTTAGTCCTTATCTAACTTATTATAACCAATCAATCTGCCTAGCCTTTTCCCCAACTATGTTGGGTTCAGCTTCCAGTCTAACCGGGTGCAGCTGAATACCAGTATATCATACAATTCCCTTTCTTTCATATCATTCCTCACACATTATCTATATATTATTTCTTTGACCTTCCTCTCATTCCAACCATGCACATTTACATTCGTCACTCGTTTACTCACATGCGTTTCATCCTTCATCCATCACCCTTTTTATTCCCTTAGGTTTAAACTAGCCTCCAGCAACATTTTTATAGAAGTATAGAAAGTATTTTAAGGAAAGCTCAAAGACACATCGTCATAGGTAACAATTTACATGTCTTTAAGACTACCCTACCTCTCATTTGATCTCGCTCGCACCATACTACTCGCGACCTGAGTGAGAGCGAGACGGAGTGGGGCGATAGCGGCTCTCAATCCTCGAAAAGTTTAGGTAATTGCTTTTTACGGTGAAAATAATAGTAATTAAAACAAAAAAAAACATAAGAACTGCTTTATAGATAGTTCAGTTATTATGCAAAGTTTCATGATCTAATTTGAAGTATTTTTTGAATACCAGCGGTTTATAGTTCTGTTTAGAGGTTGCTTTCGTTTTTTTTTCTATAGAGAAAATTTTATATAATCGTGTTTTCGCCAAACATAAGACCTAGCATCAATCTTCAATTTTATCATTTATATTTACTTCAAAATTAATGCTGCAGTATTTTCAGCATAACGGAAGATGATGTTAAGCAATTTGAGGTATACGGCTCACTGGTCTGGTGGCCCAGGACAGACCTGAGCACAGCCCAAAGAGACCTTGAAAAACTGCAGCGTTCTGCATGTGTTGCAATCACCAGCAGCATGAGAACTGCACCCACTGCCGCCCTACAAGCAATGCTCGGACTGCCGCCTCTGCACCTCATCGTACGAGAAGAAGCGGCCCTGGCAGCTATTAGGCTTCACTTATCAAGAACCCTGACCAAAGACTCCAGAGTTAAGCACACACGCATAAAGGATGATGCGGTCAAACGACAGCCAATGATGGCATCACCCTGTGACAAAGCCCCGACGACACACCACTTTCAAAGACACTACAGTATAGTACTCACAGAAGAACAGAATGACTACTCAGGACCGGAAGAGATGAGAGTATACACCGACGGATCGAAGACCCACTCCGGTACAGGAGTCGGAGTCTTCTCACACGATCTCAATATTAACATATCCAGCCCGCTGGGAATGTTCAACACCATATATCAGGCGGAGTGTGTGGGTATCATACAGGCGGCCTATGCCATAGAAGCCAGGAGTGTTACGGCCACCCATATACGCATACTTTCCGACAGTGCCTCAGTTCTCCAATCCCTACAGAAAAATTACATTACCTCGAAGCTTACACTAGAATGTCACAATGCACTAGAACGAGTAACGGTATCCGGATGCAACAAAGTGACACTACAATGGATTAAAGGACACAGTGGATCGCTGGGCAATGACGCAGCAGACGAGCTTGCTAGAAGAGCATCTAGCACGTCGGTCTGTGGGCCTGAGCCCATCGTACCCATCCCCTACAACCAAATAAGCAGGTGGCTCCAGGAATTCACCCATACTCAAGCGGAGAACTGCTGGTCCTCGGCACCGGGCTGCAGGCAGTCCAAGGAAGCTATGCCATCCTTGGATGGCAAGCTAACCAGGCGGTTGTTACGCCTGGACAGGAACGGCCTGCGTCTGGTGGCGGGAACCATCACAGGACACTGCTCGTTAAACAAACTTCCACACTATAGGCATAACGGACAGTCCTCTGTGCAGAGCGTGCATGGAGGCTGAGGAAACCGTCGCGCACGTGCTCTTTGAATGCACGGGCGTCGCCCAGATTAGAACTGTAACCCTCGGGTCACCCAGATCTTACACGGAGGTTCTAAACAAACCAGGAGGGAGGTGGGCTGGATGGAATAACCCCCAACGGCCGCCATGGCCCACGCACAATAGTCCACTTTAAGGACTAAGTGCGGAAACCAAACCCGTAACATAGAACATAAGCAATTTGAGGTAGGATACGCCCTTAACGGCGTAAAGGCGAGTTATGAAATAATATTTTTTGCAAATATGACCTGCCTATTTTTTGCAATATGTCTCAGTTATTTACCCTCTTCATTTCTATTCTAGTTTTTACCCCTTCATCAAGATTCTTTAATTATAATTCTGTTATAGTTAGTTTCTCCTAAAAGTATTTTAGCTTAGCGGTCCAATATTCAATAGTTCAAGTACTTACTTAAGTCTCAGTTAATGTTATATAGTTACTTATATTATTTTATCAAATGGCAGTGTCTTTATCGCTAGCTAGGTGACTCTTAAACAATACTTTATTTACTACTTATTTTATTTGACTAACTTACTTTACTTTAGAAGGTATATTGAGTCCGCTGTTCTTTACCTTGATTATGTGATGTACAACTCTTACCTTCACACCTGCCACTGCTGGTATACATTTTTATGCACTACTAAAGAACAACATTTAATTAATTTTAAGCTATTAGATTCTAGCTGCAGCATCAGTATTAGGACAATAATATTATACGTATCCATTCACATTATTAACCATTAGTCTGAGAGCAGTGGTGGCCCAGTGGTAACGGCCGCGACTTACGAGTTGTAGGTCGTAGGTTCGAACCCCGACAGGCGCATTACTATGTGTAAATAATTTCATCACCACTGCTCTCAAAATGGTGAAGGAAAACATCGTGAGGAAACCGGCATGTCTTACAACCAAAAATTCGAAGACATGTGACATCTACCAACCCGCACTGGGCCCGCGTGGTGGATTACGGCCCACTCCCTCTCATAGAGAGGAGGCCTGTGTCCCAGCTGTGGGAACATTATAGGCTGATTATGTTATGTAGTCTAAGAGATATTTCCTATTGTCCTGATGAACTTAGCTGCAGCATCAGGTCATTATTATCAAAATGTTGTATTGTCATTTGTTCCTGACATTTCTAACAAATTACAAGTCGATACAACTTCTGGATGTCGATTAAAATTGAGTTACAAGATTTTTACCATTACATAGTTATAAGGTGGTGCAGATAAAACGTATATTACACGTGAAGACGAAGTAAGCTATGTTTTGACGATGTTTCATTTTCACATTTTGCTTAGTACATTTGATAAGTCCGTAATATATAATACACAAGAGTACGAGTACGTACTTAATATGTAGCGACCTGTAAACGGGACTCGTTGGTAGAATGAAGTGGAAGGAAGAGTTGAAGATACCGCCATTGTAGGATGGGTGAAGATGATTCTTTCTGGTTGCGACTGCTGCGTTTTCATCTGTGGAAATATGTTTCTGTAAGCCGTCAGTGGTATCGTTCAGTGGTACGCATGCGCCGGCGGAGGGTACTCACACCTATATGAAGTAGAAGGAGTGCGGCTGCAGCTCCAGCTGCGCCATCTTGGCCAGCAGGCGGTGCAGGCGCCGCTGCGCCGCCGCGCCCGCGGCCGAGTGCGCGTCGCCGCGTGCGCCTGCGCACGGCGCCAGCGCGCGACAGACTGCCAAGCGCTGCGACACGTGGCGCGGCATCTAGAGTAACTAATTGTTCTTACTCCGAGAAAAGCTCACTAAAAGCTACACACTGCAGTGGTTCACCCATATAATGATAAGCGATATTTTTCACGAAAGAAAGAATAATTTACGGCTTCAAAAAAGTTTCTTTTTTATTGTAAAAAAAAAAAACTGTTTACTTTCCTTCTCACGTAGGATTTAAAACAAAAACTATTATTTACATTTTGACTTCAAAATGTCCTGAAAACTATGAAAACGACACCCATGACGAAAAATTTGACAGTTTTAGCAGATGCCATCTTGCATTTTAATTCTGACTTCACTATCGGCTTTAGCACCCTCGAAAACTATGAAAACGACACCAATGACGAAAAACTTGAATATTTTCGCAGCCGCCATCTTGGATTTATGATTGATTGATTACTTGGATATTTGGATTGACGGAGAGCTTCCAACCCCAGTTCTTGCAACTTGGAGACCGTCTGCTGTGCAGTATGAGGTCGCGCGTTGTCGTGCAGGAGCAGCGGAGACGAGCGATTGACCAATGCTAGTTGGAGATGTGCCAGCTTCTCCATCATTGTGTTCAGTTCTTCACATCTGCAGTAATGCTCACCCCGTTTGGTAAGAAGCTGTGATGAATCACACCGGCGCTAGACCACCAAACAGTGACCATCACTTTTCTAGGGGTAAGTTTTCGTTTAGAGCATTGTTTAGGTACTGAACCAGGATCCAACCAACTTGCTGAGCGCTTGCGGTTATCAAACAGAATCCATTTTTCATCGCAGGTAACAATGCGGTTCAAAATTCCTTCATTTGTGTGTCTGTTGAGCAGTGCAAGGCACGCCTCGACGCGTACTCCGCGCTGGCGATCATTGAGTTCGTGGGGCACCCATTTGTCAAGCTTTTTTACCTTGCCAATTTGACGCAAATGGACCAATATTGTTTTGACGCTAACGTCGAAAGCTGCTGCTAATTCAGCCGTAGATTGTGTATCATCAGCTTCCACAATCGCCTTTAATTCGTCATTGTCGACCAAAGTCTTCGGACGACCGCGAGGTTCATTTTTCAGGTCGAAATTTCCAGAACGGAAGCGAGCAAACCAATAACAGGTGGTGCGTTGGTTTGTAGTGTTAGCTCCGAAAACGTCGTTGATGTTGCGTGCCGCTTGTGCCGCGTTGCTGCCACGACGGTACTCATATTCCATAATTACTCGAATTTTTAACGTATCCATGATGACGAAAAAGATTGAAATGCGATGAAAATGTAACACTAATCATTAAACAAATGACTTCTTTTGAAAAAAGAATTCCATGTTTTTAAAATAAAATTAATTTGAAATTAGAATTCTAAGCCAAACAAAAAATATTTTGATTTGAAATGGCCAGTACTGCAGAACGGCAATTTCATAGGTAAAGACCTATTATTTACACTTTTAGCGTTAAATTTCTACCAGTTTGCAAGCCGCGTAAAAGAACTTCGTTCCATAATTCTGTACCTTTTAGAACCACCATCATCTATCAATAGTAATCATTACTTATCACGTATCAATGTCATGAGATTTCAAAGTAGCAAACTGAATTAAAAACTAATGAAATGAGAGCTAAATGAAATCAAAAACGTCAACTTTTCCGAAAAAATAAAAGTACGAGAAAAATGTCAACGACATAATTATACACGAATAAAACCGGTACTTACACTGAACAATGGTGAATGTAGTATAGGAGTCCACAGAGGCAGTAACTTGTTCAGCACGGTGGAATTACACTCCAATAAAGACTCCAGTAGACTCAGGAAATGAAGATTCACCGTCTCAGCCAGCTGAAAAATACGTTACTTTTAATTTTTGAACTAAGGTTGATCATATTTGCAGCACCTTTATGTCATTATGTAGTTCTAACGTCTGGTTTAAAGTTCGCCATTTAGCAACTAGTAAAGCATAAAGTTTTTCTGTGTTATAGACAACTGAAGTCATAGACTGAAGCATGATTTCCTTGAACTAAAATGATCCTATGGTCTGTTCAAAAGTATCTAATGAAAATGTTAACAAATGCATCAGAAAATGTACCTGTGCCAATTTACAGTGCCATTTACAAATTGAATGCTTTAATGTGATTATTTGAATAATTGAACCCGAAATTCAAAATGTTTATCACTTTGAAGATGTTTTTAATTTTTCACAATTGTAGTTAATTTTAAGACCTTAATTTTCGTCGATGCTTTTTTAATTACAATTTAATAACTTTTATCCAAACAATAACTGTTGGAAAATGTGATTGATTATATATAAAGTTGAAACCTTTTAAATACAGGTGTATGTGTTATTAATTCCCTTTAGTCAGTGACCGAACAATAGTTTTGGAACAGCCCGTAGGTACGTCGGCCTCACCACTTTGGACTGCACGGTGACCTGCAGTATGCTGGGCACCAGCTTGCACCAGAAGTCCAGCAGGATGCACGTCGTGGTGTTGTGCGGCTCGCTGCAGGGCGGCGCCGCGCCCGCCAGCTGCTCCAGGTACAGCGTCCACAGCTGGCACAGCACGAAGGCGTGCAGCAGGCCCGACATGCGCAGCGCGCCCGGCTTGCTCTGTTCCACGTACGACGACATTATGGTCTGAGGACAATTCACACAATGATTAAGTGGGAGCAAAAATAAATGTTACAGGGTAGTAATAGGAATGACGGACATGTGTAATTGTGTATATTATAGGGTTACTTTTTATGATAATATCTGTTGTCGCTATTGATGTTGAGATCTATATTGATGTTGATAATTAAAAATCCAAGATGGCGGCCGTACCATATAAAGTAAGTAAGTAAGTCTTTATTTGCCTTAAACATGGTATAAAAGGTGTTACAGTTTGGTAATATAATATAGTCCACATGTTTAGCTATACAACATCGTGTATCAATTGCATGCAAAATACTTAGAATTAATTAGTAAGTAGAAATAAAATGTCAAAGCTATAAAACATTCTCCACAATACAATCATCATAACATAATATTATTTAATGTCAGAAATTAATCTCCACGAACAAAATCAAAAAGTGACAATAAAAGAAAACATTATAAAAGTAAACATTATTCGCAACAGTTCCATAACATTACATAACATAACTTAAAGTAAAAAAAAAAGGAAATCAATAAAATCAATAATTATAAAATTAAAAATGTCAATATTATAAACATTATCGACGATCCAGTATGTCATTATTTGTGAATTATAATTTAATGTCAAAAAAATCCTTAATGTCATAAAAATTATGTTCATTCAGCCATTTAAAGAGTCTGTTTTTAAAAGAATTAATATTAAATAACAGTTTCATTTCTTTTGGAATTTTATTATAAATGCGTACACACATCACCAGAAAACTTTTAGAGTACTTGGCTGATTTAGGAGTATCCTGCAATACAAGTCTACATGGATAAAATAGCTGTTATTCGTCACGGAATAATTTTCGAGTATCTTGAACGATATCATGATCCTAATGCCGGAAATGAAATCAATTTCAAGATGGTGGCTTTATAATTACGGTCTATTCACTAAAAAATAGTTTGACTAGGTACAGTATTTCTGGATCTTATTATTTATTCATCCCGATATTACATCAACTATGTACGGTTAGGGACATATCTAATCTAGCAATTTTATTGCCAAAAGACGGTGTGATTTGAATTGACTGACATTTAAAGTTGATAGTCAATTTCCTACGCAATTATTTTCTTTTATTTAACAGTGCGACATTCTCACCTGTATATAGTCAGTAATGTGGCACGTCGCGTCCTGCGGCACGGGCTGGTGCGCGTGCGCCGCGGGCAGCTGGTGCGTGCGACTGTTGCACAGTGCGACATTCTCACCTGTATATAGTCAGTAATGTGGCACGTCGCGTCCTGCGGCACGGGCTGGTGCGCGTGCGCCGCGGGCAGCTGGTGCGTGCGACTGTTGCACAGCGCGCCCATGACCAGCCACGAGATGAGGCGCACGCGCGTCACACACTCGCATACCTCTCGAGACCTGGGACAATTTTATTTGATTATAACCCGAGGTACGAAACCCCTATTGGGGTTATGTTTTAATCTGTGGTCAAATTTCATGTCAAGTGATTTGATTGGTTGTCTTTTTTGTCAAACAATCGCAGCATTTCCACATGGGATTTGTCAATGTCAGAAAACTGTTTTGTCATCAGACTTTCAGCAACCGGGTGTGTCATCATGTGATCGTAGCGAAAACGAAAACTGAATAACTGTTTGTCACATACGGTAGAGTACGGAAGATATTACACACTATCATATATGTAATATTCCATTATGAACAATTTACTAGAAAAAAAGAAAACAACAAAACGGTTTGGATGTGTGTGAACGATCCCTAAAACTGCAGAAACTGCGAGTATCAAAATTAATGAATATACAAACATTGTTATTTTTTATTTATAAATGTTTAAAAAAAAGACTACTCAGACTTATAGTCTATAATAAAAGGGACAAAAAAACTGTGACAAAGTTATATAAAAGAAAAAAAATAGAAACACGTGCGTATAAAAAAGATAAGAAACCATGTATGTGACCCGATCAGTACTAACGATTAATTACCTAAACTAAAATATGACTTAGTACACACGGCTACACATCAAGCTATACATTTCCAGTTTATGCTGATCCCGTATTGTATAGGATTTTCGTACGATGCGAGGTCAGCTTATACTGGAAGTGTATAGCTTGATGTGTAGCCGTGTGTACACACTAATCTGAAATCTCTCTAAGCGTATAAAGATGTATTTGTCATAATTACCCGGGTAAAGACGCGCTGATCCAAGGAGTCATATGCCTGGCCGGCTGAGCTCGGTCCTGTCTCCCACGGCTATGTTCTAGAGCCAGTTCCATGGCCACATATTGGGCTATACCGCCCTTCACTATGGCCCCCAATGTGTCTTCGTTCAGACAGATTAGGTTGCGGTTCACGATTGATTTTGAGACAGAGCCCTGTTGAGAAATGAAAATCGTATAATACTTACTAATAAAGATATAACACAGTGATAATAAGTAGGAAAAGAACAAATTTTACTAACGAAAAACAAAAGAAGTCGAAATTGGAATTTAATTAGGAATAATTTGCATTGTTTGAAAAGTGTAAGTGGCCAGTATGTGTCGCGAGGGTTTCGATTTGGCAACAGGCAACTGAACGAACACGGGTGGGTTTTAGTCAGTAAAAGTCTGACACGACCTCGCGCTCCGCCCAGAGCGGGAGAAGTCATTTGATGATTTGATATTACAACTTAAAAAAAAAAAAAATATTTGAAAACTTTCCCCTTCCTTTTCCTTTTTCCTTTCCCTTTCCTTTTGACCTATTTATTAATCACATCAACACGAATAAAATAAACATAATAGGCAAGTCCATATTATTGCAGTACAGAAAAGCCGAATGGATGTTGAAAACCCCACGGGAACATAGAAAAGGGAGGATCCTCCGACCAGATGGGTGTTGTGTCTGGCGGGCAACTGCCCGATGACTGATGTTGGGAAGTTATATACAGGTCAATCGCACGGTAAACTCTATTTGCGCGATACAGGATTTGTGTGACGTCAGGTCTTTGAAGCGTAGTTCGCCTGTGGCGATGCAGATGCCGCCACAAACGTTCTACCTGGATAAAAATATCCTATGCCAAGTTATGGACTATCCGTGTGCCAAGTTCGTCCTGCCACCTCGCACTATACCTTGATCTTGTTGAGCAGGTGCGGGTCGTGCAGCAGGTCGATCATGTCGGGCAGGTGCGGCCGCATACAGTCCACAGCTCCTCATGCCACCTCGCACTATACCTTGATCTTGTTGAGCAGGTGCGGGTCGTGCAGCAGGTCGATCATGTCGGGCAGGTGCGGCCGCATACAGTCCACAGCTCCTCCTGCCACCTCGCACTATACCTTGATCTTGTTGAGCAGGTGCGGGTCGTGCAGCAGGTCGATCATGTCGGGCAGGTGCGGCCGCATACAGTCCACAGCTCCTCCTGCCACCTCGCACTATACCTTGATCTTGTTGAGCAGGTGCGGGTCGTGCAGCAGGTCGATCATGTCGGGCAGGTGCGGCCGCATACAGTCCACAGCTCCTCCTGCCACCTCGCACTATACCTTGATCTTGTTGAGCAGGTGCGGGTCGTGCAGCAGGTCGATCATGTCGGGCAGGTGCGGCCGCATACAGTCCACAGCTCCTCCTGCCACCTCGCACTATACCTTGATCTTGTTGAGCAGGTGCGGGTCGTGCAGCAGGTCGATCATGTCGGGCAGGTGCGGCCGCATACAGTCCACAGCTCCTCCTGCCACCTCGCACTATACCTTGATCTTGTTGAGCAGGTGCGGGTCGTGCAGCAGGTCGATCATGTCGGGCAGGTGCGGCCGCATACAGTCCACAGCTCCTCCTGCCACCTCGCACTATACCTTGATCTTGTTGAGCAGGTGCGGGTCGTGCAGCAGGTCGATCATGTCGGGCAGGTGCGGCCGCATACAGTCCACAGCTCCTCCTGCCACCTCGCACTATACCTTGATCTTGTTGAGCAGGTGCGGGTCGTGCAGCAGGTCGATCATGTCGGGCAGGTGCGGCCGCATACAGTCCACAGCTCCTCCTGCCACCTCGCACTATACCTTGATCTTGTTGAGCAGGTGCGGGTCGTGCAGCAGGTCGATCATGTCGGGCAGGTGCGGCCGCATACAGTCCACAGCTCCTCCTGCCACCTCGCACTATACCTTGATCTTGTTGAGCAGGTGCGGGTCGTGCAGCAGGTCGATCATGTCGGGCAGGTGCGGCCGCATACAGTCCACAGCTCCTCCTGCCACCTCGCACTATACCTTGATCTTGTTGAGCAGGTGCGGGTCGTGCAGCAGGTCGATCATGTCGGGCAGGTGCGGCCGCATACAGTCCACAGCTCCTCCTGCCACCTCGCACTATACCTTGATCTTGTTGAGCAGGTGCGGGTCGTGCAGCAGGTCGATCATGTCGGGCAGGTGCGGCCGCATACAGTCCACAGCTCCTCCTGCCACCTCGCACTATACCTTGATCTTGTTGAGCAGGTGCGGGTCGTGCAGCAGGTCGATCATGTCGGGCAGGTGCGGCCGCATACAGTCCACAGCTCCTCCTGCCACCTCGCACTATACCTTGATCTTGTTGAGCAGGTGCGGGTCGTGCAGCAGGTCGATCATGTCGGGCAGGTGCGGCCGCATACAGTCCACAGCTCCTCCTGCCACCTCGCACTATACCTTGATCTTGTTGAGCAGGTGCGGGTCGTGCAGCAGGTCGATCATGTCGGGCAGGTGCGGCCGCATACAGTCCACAGCTCCTCCTGCCACCTCGCACTATACCTTGATCTTGTTGAGCAGGTGCGGGTCGTGCAGCAGGTCGATCATGTCGGGCAGGTGCGGCCGCATACAGTCCACAGCTCCTCCTGCCACCTCGCACTATACCTTGATCTTGTTGAGCAGGTGCGGGTCGTGCAGCAGGTCGATCATGTCGGGCAGGTGCGGCCGCATACAGTCCACAGCTCCTCCTGCCACCTCGCACTATACCTTGATCTTGTTGAGCAGGTGCGGGTCGTGCAGCAGGTCGATCATGTCGGGCAGGTGCGGCCGCATACAGTCCACAGCTCCTCCTGCCACCTCGCACTATACCTTGATCTTGTTGAGCAGGTGCGGGTCGTGCAGCAGGTCGATCATGTCGGGCAGGTGCGGCCGCATACAGTCCACAGCTCCTCCTGCCACCTCGCACTATACCTTGATCTTGTTGAGCAGGTGCGGGTCGTGCAGCAGGTCGATCATGTCGGGCAGGTGCGGCCGCATACAGTCCACAGCTCCTCCTGCCACCTCGCACTATACCTTGATCTTGTTGAGCAGGTGCGGGTCGTGCAGCAGGTCGATCATGTCGGGCAGGTGCGGCCGCATACAGTCCACAGCTCCTCCTGCCACCTCGCACTATACCTTGATCTTGTTGAGCAGGTGCGGGTCGTGCAGCAGGTCGATCATGTCGGGCAGGTGCGGCCGCATACAGTCCACAGCTCCTCCTGCCACCTCGCACTATACCTTGATCTTGTTGAGCAGGTGCGGGTCGTGCAGCAGGTCGATCATGTCGGGCAGGTGCGGCCGCATACAGTCCACAGCTCCTCCTGCCACCTCGCACTATACCTTGATCTTGTTGAGCAGGTGCGGGTCGTGCAGCAGGTCGATCATGTCGGGCAGGTGCGGCCGCATACAGTCCACAGCTCCTCCTGCCACCTCGCACTATACCTTGATCTTGTTGAGCAGGTGCGGGTCGTGCAGCAGGTCGATCATGTCGGGCAGGTGCGGCCGCATACAGTCCACAGCTCCTCCTGCCACCTCGCACTATACCTTGATCTTGTTGAGCAGGTGCGGGTCGTGCAGCAGGTCGATCATGTCGGGCAGGTGCGGCCGCATACAGTCCACAGCTCCTCCTGCCACCTCGCACTATACCTTGATCTTGTTGAGCAGGTGCGGGTCGTGCAGCAGGTCGATCATGTCGGGCAGGTGCGGCCGCATACAGTCCACAGCTCCTCCTGCCACCTCGCACTATACCTTGATCTTGTTGAGCAGGTGCGGGTCGTGCAGCAGGTCGATCATGTCGGGCAGGTGCGGCCGCATACAGTCCACAGCTCCTCCTGCCACCTCGCACTATACCTTGATCTTGTTGAGCAGGTGCGGGTCGTGCAGCAGGTCGATCATGTCGGGCAGGTGCGGCCGCATACAGTCCACAGCTCCTCCTGCCACCTCGCACTATACCTTGATCTTGTTGAGCAGGTGCGGGTCGTGCAGCAGGTCGATCATGTCGGGCAGGTGCGGCCGCATACAGTCCACAGCTCCTCCTGCCACCTCGCACTATACCTTGATCTTGTTGAGCAGGTGCGGGTCGTGCAGCAGGTCGATCATGTCGGGCAGGTGCGGCCGCATACAGTCCACAGCTCCTCCTGCCACCTCGCACTATACCTTGATCTTGTTGAGCAGGTGCGGGTCGTGCAGCAGGTCGATCATGTCGGGCAGGTGCGGCCGCATACAGTCCACAGCTCCTCCTGCCACCTCGCACTATACCTTGATCTTGTTGAGCAGGTGCGGGTCGTGCAGCAGGTCGATCATGTCGGGCAGGTGCGGCCGCATACAGTCCACAGCTCCTCCTGCCACCTCGCACTATACCTTGATCTTGTTGAGCAGGTGCGGGTCGTGCAGCAGGTCGATCATGTCGGGCAGGTGCGGCCGCATACAGTCCACAGCTCCTCCTGCCACCTCGCACTATACCTTGATCTTGTTGAGCAGGTGCGGGTCGTGCAGCAGGTCGATCATGTCGGGCAGGTGCGGCCGCATACAGTCCACAGCTCCTCCTGCCACCTCGCACTATACCTTGATCTTGTTGAGCAGGTGCGGGTCGTGCAGCAGGTCGATCATGTCGGGCAGGTGCGGCCGCATACAGTCCACAGCTCCTCCTGCCACCTCGCACTATACCTTGATCTTGTTGAGCAGGTGCGGGTCGTGCAGCAGGTCGATCATGTCGGGCAGGTGCGGCCGCATACAGTCCACAGCTCCTCCTGCCACCTCGCACTATACCTTGATCTTGTTGAGCAGGTGCGGGTCGTGCAGCAGGTCGATCATGTCGGGCAGGTGCGGCCGCATACAGTCCACAGCTCCTCCTGCCACCTCGCACTATACCTTGATCTTGTTGAGCAGGTGCGGGTCGTGCAGCAGGTCGATCATGTCGGGCAGGTGCGGCCGCATACAGTCCACAGCTCCTCCTGCCACCTCGCACTATACCTTGATCTTGTTGAGCAGGTGCGGGTCGTGCAGCAGGTCGATCATGTCGGGCAGGTGCGGCCGCATACAGTCCACAGCTCCTCCTGCCACCTCGCACTATACCTTGATCTTGTTGAGCAGGTGCGGGTCGTGCAGCAGGTCGATCATGTCGGGCAGGTGCGGCCGCATACAGTCCACAGCTCCTCCTGCCACCTCGCACTATACCTTGATCTTGTTGAGCAGGTGCGGGTCGTGCAGCAGGTCGATCATGTCGGGCAGGTGCGGCCGCATACAGTCCACAGCTCCTCCTGCCACCTCGCACTATACCTTGATCTTGTTGAGCAGGTGCGGGTCGTGCAGCAGGTCGATCATGTCGGGCAGGTGCGGCCGCATACAGTCCACAGCTCCTCCTGCCACCTCGCACTATACCTTGATCTTGTTGAGCAGGTGCGGGTCGTGCAGCAGGTCGATCATGTCGGGCAGGTGCGGCCGCATACAGTCCACAGCTCCTCCTGCCACCTCGCACTATACCTTGATCTTGTTGAGCAGGTGCGGGTCGTGCAGCAGGTCGATCATGTCGGGCAGGTGCGGCCGCATACAGTCCACAGCTCCTCCTGCCACCTCGCACTATACCTTGATCTTGTTGAGCAGGTGCGGGTCGTGCAGCAGGTCGATCATGTCGGGCAGGTGCGGCCGCATACAGTCCACAGCTCCTCCTGCCACCTCGCACTATACCTTGATCTTGTTGAGCAGGTGCGGGTCGTGCAGCAGGTCGATCATGTCGGGCAGGTGCGGCCGCATACAGTCCACAGCTCCTCCTGCCACCTCGCACTATACCTTGATCTTGTTGAGCAGGTGCGGGTCGTGCAGCAGGTCGATCATGTCGGGCAGGTGCGGCCGCATACAGTCCACAGCTCCTCCTGCCACCTCGCACTATACCTTGATCTTGTTGAGCAGGTGCGGGTCGTGCAGCAGGTCGATCATGTCGGGCAGGTGCGGCCGCATACAGTCCACAGCTCCTCCTGCCACCTCGCACTATACCTTGATCTTGTTGAGCAGGTGCGGGTCGTGCAGCAGGTCGATCATGTCGGGCAGGTGCGGCCGCATACAGTCCACAGCTCCTCCTGCCACCTCGCACTATACCTTGATCTTGTTGAGCAGGTGCGGGTCGTGCAGCAGGTCGATCATGTCGGGCAGGTGCGGCCGCATACAGTCCACAGCTCCTCCTGCCACCTCGCACTATACCTTGATCTTGTTGAGCAGGTGCGGGTCGTGCAGCAGGTCGATCATGTCGGGCAGGTGCGGCCGCATACAGTCCACAGCTCCTCCTGCCACCTCGCACTATACCTTGATCTTGTTGAGCAGGTGCGGGTCGTGCAGCAGGTCGATCATGTCGGGCAGGTGCGGCCGCATACAGTCCACAGCTCCTCCTGCCACCTCGCACTATACCTTGATCTTGTTGAGCAGGTGCGGGTCGTGCAGCAGGTCGATCATGTCGGGCAGGTGCGGCCGCATACAGTCCACAGCTCCTCCTGCCACCTCGCGCGCGTCGTGTGAGGCGAGCTCGCCACCCGACAGCTGCGGCGGCAGCACCAGGCGACAGCCGTGACCTAAAGAACCATTTCCTTTATCAATCACCTTTTTTTCAGTATTTGAATAGCAGTTTAGTTTAGGAAATTGGTTCAAAATTCTTCCCTTATTATCACGATCAATGATATCTAATTAGTCTGGTTTCATCATCATCAGTAATCAGAATCACAAATAAGTGTTTTTGACAAACTTTTACAGCAAATTTCGTTTAAAAACTATACACATTTAGTAGCATATTTGCAGACTTGAAAAATTAACTAAAATAAATATCAACCAAAAACACATACTTACTTGTCAATGTTTATAAACAGCTTTACAAACTCACCTTGCAGCACAAACTGTATAAGTATAAAAAGGTTATCATCAGGTATGGTGGTCTTGGTCCTAAGGGCTTGGACCAGCTCGTAGACCAGAACCCGGCAGACCAGCAGCTTGTCCCGGTCTCGACTGAAGACCCGAGTGCACACCACGGACAGTTCAGATATCACGGACAGCTTGAGCACGAAGTTCTGCACCCCATAGCTGATGATCTTGGTTATCGGCTCCAGGATACTCTGGGAGGCAAAGAGCGGTGACGCGAAAATTAATATTTGCAGCGAGGAGCTGGGGAGCAGTGGAGGCTGGAATCAAGCACATTTGAACGATGGAAAATTAAATTCCATAATTAAAAGAATGTCATATTAATGCTGCAAATGAGTCCGTTTTCGGCCCGGAACTCGGACTCGGAATTCCTTGCTGTAAATATACCAGTGAGGTGAGAATTATCTCCTCACTGGTATCTTTACCCCCCAGAACAGGTAGGAGGCGAAACGAAAATAATTTTGAAGTTGAAAATAGTTTTGGAAAATTCCATTTTAACACAACAAGATATAATAATTGGAGTGTATGTTTTTCAGCCTGGAGTTTGTATTTGTGCCCTGTCGATGTCAAATATGTAGGTCTACATTCGCAATCAGGATAGCTTGAAGCTAATGAAAACGACAGACGTCACAATTTAGATTTTTGTATTTATAATAATGTCCTTGGTGTTATTGTATTCGCAATGCTTGACATTTATTATCAAAATGAACAGAAGATGAAAAGAAAACTAAGACTGAATTAGATATCTTTAAAAATATTTCCTTCACTAGCTATGATGTAATAGTATTTACTAAATCTAAGCTAAATCCTTTTAAATACTAATGAAGAGTTCATTGACCCTCGGTCAATGAACTCTTCTAAAGTATCCAAAAAAGGTTATAAAAGGTTATGGTTGCTGTCAGTAATAAAATTGAATCGGCAAGACTTAAAAACTGGGAGTGTGATTTGGAGGATTTATGGTTATGAAATGATAAACGTCGTGGGGATCGCAAACCCTTTCGCTGATTAATTTGTATCCGTCTTAAGTCGAAACCCTGTTACTACTTAAAATATTTCTAATGGATTTTCGGGTATTGACAGTGCTATAGGCACTGTAAAACTTTCGGAAAAAAATTGTTATTATAAATTCGTGCAAGTAAAACAGGCCTTTTTGACCTCATGTTAACAGTGGGGAGTTGTTGGTAAAAAACTAAACATTTGTTTTCTGAAATGTTTTGAAAAAAAAACAAGTTGGTGATGTTCTGATTTTGGCCACGCGCCAAAAGAATAGTTATACCTTATGCTGCGCCGCGGCGGGTATCTTGAGCGCCGCAGTAGCCGCCCGCAGCAGCGGCAGCACGTCGTCGATCTGGTGCAGCAGCAGCGCGGCCGAGCGCAGCAGCGCCTCCAGCTGCGCCACCAGCGCCGCGCACGCGCCGACGGGGCCCAGCGCCTCGGGCGCCAGGCACTCCAGGTACATCGCGATGTTGCCCGCTATTACTGTTATTTGCTGGAACAAATATTCTTGATGTAGAAAGAAAGAGAGAGTGTGGCAGGTCTGGAATTTTTCCAATTTTTCATCATGGGTGTTTTTTTCATAGTTTTCGAGGGTGCTTAAGCCGATCGTGAGGTCAAATGAAAATTTTCAAAATAAAACACCAAAATAGCGAGTCTGGAATTTTTCAAATTTTTCATCATGGGTATCGTTTTTATGGTTTTCGAGGGTGCTAATCCGATCGTTAGGTCAAAATGTAAATCCAAGATAGGACAATTTTCAAATTTTTCGATGTGGGTGTCGTTTTCATAGTTTTTGAGGGTGCTTAAGCCGATCGTGAGGTCAAATGAAAATTAAAGATGGCGGTTGCGAAAATTTTCAAGACGATAAGTCATGGGTATCATTTTCATAGTTTTCGAGGGTGCTAAAACCGATAGTGATATTAAAATGTAAATCCAAGATGGTAGCTGCAAAAACTTTGTTTTTATTTTATATCATACGTTCTGAGAAGGAACTACGTTCTTGACGGGTTTCCCCTGCCCGCACATGTTTTTATCATTTGCGAAAAGTTTAACATATTAGTTAAGTTCAGATTATCATTCATATAATGGTTATTTATGCAACTGTTATATAATAATTAGGAATTAAAACACTCATGTGATACTATTCCCACATACATGTTTTAATACCTAATTATTTACAGTTGCATACAAAATTTAATCTACACCCATGTCTGAATCCTCTATAAAAGGTTATTTGCAATACTAATATCAGACAAAACTGGCGGGATGCGACGCACGTGAATTCGAATTTTTCGAATTCGAATAAAGTATAAGTGTTTGTTTTTAAATTACTGTGCTTGTTAGTGAAACGCGCCTGCATGACAGCGTTCTTTTTTTTAAATGAGTTGCTTTATGAAATTTAATACAACATTATAACACCCGTTTGGATGATATAATGGTTACCATGACACCGGTTGTCTTAATGTGGGCAATAAGCTAACTGTTTCAAAAACTTTTATAGAGGATTTATAGCATGGGTGTAGATAAAAGGTACAATAAAACTAATACTGCATTAAACGCGTTATTTATTACTCTAGATTTTGATTTTAATCAATATTTTTTTTTAATTTTTATTTATTATTATGTCATGCCCAATGCATAGTAAAACTTTGTATAATACAAGTACGTAAGATGATTTCCGCACATGTAGCATAAATAACTATTACTGAGTATACAAAGGTACACTCAGAGATTGATCAAATTGTTCAGCATAAGTACAGAGAATAAAGGCAGTACTCACATCGACTGGCAGAGTCTTCTTAGAGTTGAGATGTTCCACCACCAGCTGCAGCGGCCCGCACGGGTATAACTCGTTGAAGTCCACGAACGCCTGCGCTATGCTCTTAAAGAACATCTGGCGCTGTTTTTCTGTGAACAAGTTAATTGGCTAAGGTGGATGCGAACTGCCCACGAAATTCAATTTTTCTTACGTTTTATTGCAATTTGCAGGTCAGTGTCAGGTTGTATAAATATGATTCGCAACCATAAAAAAAAAAGATTAAATAAGTTAAACATAGACAAAAACCAAATCATCAACCTGGGGTCCGCTGTAAGAATATCTGCAGGAACACGTTGTTGGGCGCCAGCTGGTGCAGCACGCAGCGCAGGAACTGGTGCGCCACGAACACGGCGCTGCCGGGCAGCCGCGTGTTGGTGTCGGCCTGCCACGAGTAGTTGCCCAGCTGGACCACCCTGCGCACAGTCTTCGGTTAGTACGAGCAAGGCGTGTTTATATCGCGTCGTTTTCTCGAAGGTAAATCAAACATAAGTACCTCCAACAATTTAATGGGTCCCTAGCTATTGTTTAAAAAGATCATGCTTGGCCGTCTCACGATCGAGGTAGCACGTCATGCTAGAGGAGGAGAAGAGCGGAAGGGGGGTCAGGTTATGCAGGTCACTGTACTATCAATCCTAGTTTTTTTCTACCTGTCTATGTTACTTACCTGCTAACATTGTGCAATAGTTGTGGCAGCATGCCGGCAGCTGCAGCAGGCTCGCGATGTACAAACGTGGCCAACACTATGATGCACAGGCCGAGCTCTTCGTCGCTATACTGTTCTACTGCTGTGCCGCATTCTGCACCTGTTTTTGAACATAAATAATAGAAGTTTATTAACTAAGGGGCTAAAAGAGTGTCTTATGTCAAGGGGGCTATATTGAATCCTGAGCGTAACGACGGATTCTTGGGCTAACTCTTGAGTGCAGCGAGGGATTGAGCCGGCCACTTACATCGGTAGCACAGCTGCGCGTCGGGGCGGTGCGGCGTGGTGTGCGCGTGCGCAGCCCGGCGGCCGGCGCGCGACTCGCCCTCCCACCAGCCGCCACAGCCGCCGCTGCAGCCGCCGCACTCTGCAAGCTCATGTAGTGTTAGGCAGCTTTATTTCACTCTCTACTTTTAGCCTTGAGTCTCCTATTAGCGTTATCAGCCGAAATTCATGGTTCTCATTGCTCGATGTAGCTTTAAAAGTTTAAAACACTCTGACATTAACACTTACGCCAGGTGTCACCGGCGATCGATTAATAGGAGACCCCAGTTTAAACGAAAAAATCAGTCAAAGTCGCTTGTGAGTAACGCATTATGTCTTGATAACGCACATAATCTTTCTAAAAAAGATTAAGCGTCATTGTAATGTAAAAATATGTCTCTTTTATTTTGAAATAAATAGTTTGAAATTTTAATTTTTTTACGACAAAAAAAAAAGTTATTATCAAAGTAAAGAAGGAACATCGAGAAATCCTATGGAAAACTGAGTAGCCTTCATTAAAACTTTCAAACATAATTTATTTGGGGTTATGGGTAAAAGAGATACGAAACCGAATTTACCAGTATTATGTAGGTGCGGCGGCGACCCGGTCTGCGCCACCTGTCGCGCCAGGCGGCGGGGAGACCTGCGCATACACACTAATTAATATTACTCATATCTATGTGTAGCTGCAATTAAGTACCCCATATAGACAGTGAAATGATTTTTTGAAACTGACTGACTATTGAAACAGTCATACTTTAAGTTCATCATCTGCATAGCCTTTTCCCAACTATGTTGGGGTCGGCTTCCGGTCTAACCGGATGCAGCTGAATACCAGTATTTTACATGGAGCGACTGCCTATCTGACCTCCACAAATAATAATAATAATAACCCCACCGCCGTATCTCTACGTTGACGTCGTGGTGGGGCTTGCGCGCTCCGAACTCTAGGTCTGTGCCGGTAGAGTTTACTTTGCCGGAACGGGTCTAGGATGAGGAGCCAGACCAAGAGAGATACAAAAACCCGCAGGGCAGTTTGTGGCGAGCTGTTGGGCAGTAGCGACCCCACGGACCCTACCTCCCGGGAGAAGTCTTGTTCCTCACCTCTGGCTTGCCTTTATTGGCCGGCTGGAGTGAGCAATGACGAGGAACAGAGCTCCCACCTCATTCTTGCCTTGATTGGCCGGCTTGAGTGGAGACTCGCAAGAGCAAATGTGCTCGGAGGAAGGAAGTATTCCAGTAAGTGCTCGTAGGGATCTTGACCATCTTCCGGGCTCTGGGATTGTTCTGAAAGCCTTGGAATACCTCTCCACTCCTCAAGCACCTCAGGAAGTGTTGCCCCCTTGTCGCTTCGTCACTTTGTGCTAGCGACCGTGTTCGGGGGCCCATTATTGAGTGTGCAAGTCACCCCCTGCCGTTTAATCCGTGTATACCATAACATTGATCAGGCAGGGGACATAGTCCTTCAATAGTTATAGGTAACAAATCCACTAAACCACCCAAACCCATAACCCAATATGTTTTGTTCCCATGTTCTGCAATAGTCCTACACCAACCGGGGATTGTCCTTGGATGCACTAGCATAGTGCGTACAGGGATAATCGTCGGTTGGTGCCTCATTCCTTGAGAAACTGTCTAAGGGGCCTCTGCGAGTTGGCTTCGGCCCCTCGTACGCCTTCCAAAAGACCGGGACCCCATGGTCCCGAGATATGTAATATATAAAATAATAATAATAGTCCTCCAGACCGTATTTTCGGCCACGGCGGCCAATCTCAACGGAGACTAGCCTTCGGCGCGGGAGATATTATAGTGCACAAGTGTTTGCGCAGACACAAGTGCACTCTCTCTTCCCTCACTCTCATAGTCCGATGGGGCGGTAATCCGACACTCGCGGAGAGAGATCAGGCGCAGGACCAACGGCTTAACGTGCGCACCGAGGCACGGGGGTATCACACCGCCAACTTACAAACTCCGGGCTGTTACTACGAAATTCCTAATGGAAAAATCCAATAACACTTTGCCCGACCCGGGAATCGAACCCAGGACCCCACGCTCTGCAGTCGCGCTTGCGACCACGAGACCAACGGGGCTGACCTCCACAACCCAGTAACTGGACAATACGATACCCCTTGGTAAGACTGGTTGTCAGGCTTTCGGGCTTCTGACGAACCGTAACGACTGTCAAAGATCCACAAATGACAGCCGGGACTGCTAATGCTTTCCGAGGCACGGAGGAGTCTCGATATGTAAAGATGGTTACCCATCCACGGACCAACCCCGGCAAACGTAGTTTAACCTGATGGATCGACGCGTGCGGCTGTTATTACTTAGCCACGAGCTCTTAAAGTCATACTTTAAATTGTAGAGCAAAATTAAATTTTGTAGCTATTAAAGTTATGATTCCAAAAATACAAAGATTAAATGTAGCTTCAGATTAGATGTAACTCAGGATAATTTACGTACCTTGTGGTTTCGGCTGGCTTTTTGTTCAGGTCGTGGGGTCTACTGGTGGGAGTGGGCGTGGGAGTAGCGTCGCCCTCAGAGCGGGAGGAGGCGGTGTTGTCTGTTGAGTCATCTAAACAGAATACATACATAAGATTGTGCCGAGTCATCAGTGGAGCAGTGGTTGCCTTAGTCAATTATCTCTTTGCATCCAGCCATGTAATCAGCAGTTTTTTTTTTGGCAATTATTAATTACCATACAAACTAATGTGTATATTTTTAAGGGAGGAATACTCTAAATGCAATATCTGCCTCAATTTTAATGCTCGTCGTAATTTGGGAACGAAACGTAAATGTATTTAAATTTAGAGAAACTCATGTACACAAAAACGACTAATCGAGAGTTGAAGTTGACAGTAACTGCTACTAACCTGGTGGTAAACTCAACGCCTCTCTGACTCGGTCCACAAGAGCGTTGAATACTGGGTACTGCTCTTTGTTGGGCTTGGGACCGATTGGTAGCAACCTGAACACAGAAAGCTTTTAATCTTCCAGTCGTGTGTGGCTTGGGTTAGAACTGGAGACTTACGACTTGGCAGTCCGGATAGGAGTGAGGCGTATTTATCGTCACAGATAGAAATAACAGATATTAAAAAATAGCAGATAACAATTGTTCCTAACAATAAAACATATCTGTTACTTAAAATCACAGATCCCAAGACGCACAGCGGCTGTTACTGTTAAAACTTGGGATACGATTTTCTACTTTAACGAAAAGAAATAAAGAAGATATTCAATTGAGATTTAAATACGTATTTATCATCCGTACAAAAATAACAGGCTGTTATTTTATAACAGATAGATACGATTTTCGACTTTAAACCAAAATAAATAAAGAAGATATTCGATTGAGATTTAAATACGTATTTATCATCCGTTCAAAAATAACAGGCTGTCATTTAATAACAGATATTTGGATCTGTTACTTTTTTGTCACAGTAACATATACCGTGTTTAACCTGTTACAACCCATCTCTAAGTCCGAAGGTCACACCACTAGGCTATCAATGCTGTTATACATATTACGTGACAGTCTGTTTCTAAACCTCGTTGTGCCTTATTAACGCCCAGGCAATGTACTAACATCATTAGAACAGATTTCCTTATTTTCTTGCTTACCTTTCAGGGGGCGGTATGTGGAAGGGCTGGTGTGAATGTTGCTGCATCATGGGCGGCGGGGCGTTCCACGCCACCTCCATCTTGGACAGCGGAGACTCTGGCGACGCGTACGCATAGCCTACGTTCTTGGCTAGGGATAAGAGGTATATTATTGTTGTAGTATCGGTTTGAGATTTTTTTAAATTATACTTTTCTTTTAAATACGGTGACGCGCAATGAATCATTTGATTGCTTAATATTTTTGGGAAGCCATAGGCCCTTTTTTACCAGAGTACAGTAATAGGGTCCAGTTATGCCAAAACCTCCAACCCACATCAAATATCAATAACGCTAATTAATTTAAAATGCGTTTGCATTACTATATATACTATGCATTTGAATTACTTTGACTTAATTATAGAGAATTTATAAGTTTTTTTTTTATTATCTTATATTTGCATTAAACATGGTAAGTATAGAGTGGTGTTAAATATAATAATAATGGCCCAAACATGTTTAGCTAGGATAAAACATAACACGCATAACTGGGACTAATCATCATTGAAGTTTAAATAACTGTATACCTTATAGCTCTTACCTGGGCTCTTGATGTGATGTGTGTCGCGCGCGGGCGGCCAGTGCGCGCACGGCTCGCCGTTGGACGACGGGGCCGTGTCCGGGGACGTGCTGCTACCCACTGGCACAACATACAGGACTTTATTATTGAAAAAATGTTTTAAATGAATCAATGATTTATCTACACTAATACCTATGATAAAAATGTGATTAACAGTCAAAATAATAAAGGCAGATCGCAAGCAGAAAGAATTAAAAATAAAAACGCTACCCGATTAGCGACCTAGACTCGGTGATTATTTTTCATATTATTTACGAGTATGTCATTCGATCAGGATAAATGATAACGATAACTGATATTTATATCTGTGAAATAGTTTAAACAACACTTTGAACACGTCAAACAAAATAATATTTTAAAACTAGATAAACAGAATAAAAAACAAATGAACGTGAAAATCGATATTTTTTGAGTTTCTTGCCCGTTCTTCTCCATAGGAACCTACTACGCTTTGGAACGGACAACTAGCTTCATCTTTCTGACTGACCGACCCCTTGACAATTCAAAAGTGGCTGTAATTGGTTTATTTGAAATAAATGCTTTGAGTTTGAGTTTCCAATCTTCTTCATCAATACTGATCAAAGGAATGCATGACTTACCAATAATCCGCTTCTGCTTGCCCAGTATCTTGGCCCGCGGCGACGCCTGCTGGTGTATCTGATCCGGCCAGATCTCCACCGACTGACCACTCATCGGCGTTGATTTTCTATTGTAAATGTCATATTTTGCACTGATTTAAAACCAAAACCTTGGAAATAAAGGATAATAAAAAAGATTTACATAGAAACTATGAAAAAAGTAATATTTTACAAAAAATTACAATCACAAAGATAACTCTACCAACTTTGAAAAAATACTATGTTCGTGACATTATAGGTAAAGGTTTCTTCAATTGAACCAATATTTTAAGAAAAATCGCTTTTAAATTTTTACTAAGTTCAGCTCGTGACTGTACAAAAGTATGGAAAAGAAAAAATTATGATCAAAAAGATGGAGTGTGTTATTATCAATACACTTACAAGTTTGAAGAGTCGCTGCCTATGGATACGGATGAGCTGGTCGACAGCTGGTTCGCCGAACGCGATCCAAGGGTAGGCTAGGTAAATGCAACGTTAGAATTATATTAGCGAAGTATCTTGTTATCGTCAAATTCATACTTAGTCTTCAATAACCCACTGCTGGAACTGGCAAGATTTTATAAATCCTAATTTAATTGCAAATAATTTGGGACTAGGGGCAATTTCCGTATTTTTAAGAAAGTTCGCATTCGCATCTCATTCGCAATCTGTCAAAAATACAATCAATTTACCAACATTTTTGACAAGTTTGACAGATTGTGACTTGAATGTGAATGTTTTTTATGTACGAGAATTAGACTCTGGAATATGAACAACCATAATAAAATTGGAATTTCCCATGGCATTTTGGTTTTGTTGTTATATTGTAGACAAACAGACGAGACGGCCCACCTGAACTTAGTGGTCACCAATATCCAGTATGCAAGGGTAAACACCGTTGTCACTTAAATCATGGGTAGTTCACTTAAATATAAAAGTAAATGACCCAGTAACAACAAAAAAAAACCTTAATTTCATTAAAATATTTGAAAAAGTTAATATCCGGCACTGTCCCGATACTCATGGATACGCGCTCGAGAGAGCTGCGAAACAGCTGACTGAAGAGGGGCGCTCGCGGCCGGTCATGAAAAGTCCCGTGCGCCCCGCCCGCCCCCGCCAACCGCCGCCCGCCGTGTTGAGACGCAAGTTCGCTGCCCTTGCGTATAGGTTCAAATATTCTTGTGGAAAAATGTAGATTTTCTTTTAAAAAAAAAGTTGTTTTTCCATTGATTTTACGTTCTATAAATGAAACCAAACCACTGGTTCAAGGATAACGGTATTTACACTATCACCCTGTCTATGGATACAAATACAAGTGAAATCGCAGCTTTGTTGCCATCCCACAGATGAAGCTAAATGGTTCATGTACCTGTAATTTCATGTCTCCCTTGACGATCACTAAATCAACTGTCTAAGCGAAGCCTTTAGCGAATATACTAAACCTACTACGTACCTATGGCTACTAATAAATAACAAAATCACATGCAAAATAAGGCAATAATGTTCTAATTCTTACGATTTTACTGAGCTGCGGGTAAGCAGTAGTAGTGGCGGGCGTTTCTACCTTTGGCGGGTCCTCGTAGTGGGACGGCTCGTCGAACGAACCCTGCAATATCGGAACAGGTTACTTTGTATTTATGCAACCTCTTTGTGACGCTTTTACTCTAAAACTTATGTCTAAACACAGGAAAGGATAAAAAGAAACAATATAAAAAGTGAGTTTGGCAGATCTAAATTAATCAAAACTCCCGAGTATCCACTTTTATGGGACTTTACGAATAAAATAAGATTTTAAATGATGAAAAAAAATGTCGTGGATATGTTTCTGAAATGTCCATTTGGAACATTTAAAAACCATTTGTTTCGTCACCCCCCTTTCAAGCTCATCTCAGCTACAATTCCTTGCATCCACAGGATTAATACTAACCTTATTAGTATTAGTTAGGTATTTAGTTTTATTATGAAGGCTGTTCTCATTTTGGAAGTTGTTAGATTCCCAGTTTTCGGAATGTCCAATTCAACTAAAACATTCTAGAAGTTCACTCACCGGTGCAGTGCTGCCGTGGACGGTCGTGTCCGACTTGTCGCTGGTCTCCGGGATGGCGATCAGCTCGCTCTCCGAAGACTCCTGCTCCAAGCTCCACTGCTGGTACCTTTTCGAACCATTACCTTTTACCATTACCTCGTTACCTGACTTTAAGATAGGTTTCAATCCGTTCCTGAAGTTAACTAAACTTCAGGCAAGTTTTAGATGATCGACCGCACATCAATGGTAAGTTAGACCAAAAACGTCGTACGCCGTTTTGTAATTTAAATGTTACCACTGACGAGCGGTTGACCGTACAACACAGTCATAAATTACTATGTTAATATGTCACATGATGTTTCAGAAAAAGAGCGGCTTTGTAGAGCGCCGTCTCTCCCAAATACAGGGTGTTAGGGTAAACACCGTTATCCTTGCAACCAGTGGTTTGGTTTCATTTATATAACGTAAAATCATTGGAAAATTACAACTTTTTTTTTTTAATTTTTAGATCTAAATTTTACCACAAGAGACGCAAGTTCGTTGCCCTATGCGCTAGGGCAACGAACTTACGTCTCAACACGGGCTGGGGTTACGGGATGTGACCTGACCGGCAGCGAGCGCGATCCCTTCCTTAGTCAGTCAGCTGTTTTGCTAGCAAGCACGGTGTCAGATAGAAACTTTTTAAAATCTTTTAATGTAAATAACGTTTTTTTTTGTTGTGTTCGGTCATTTATTTTTATATTTAAGTCAACTACCCATGGTTTGAATGACAAGAGTGTTTACCCTTACATGCTGTATACCAATGTGACAGTCTCTTTCTAAATCTCGATGGGCCATCTTAACGTCTGAGTACACAGGCAAACACGATCGGTAGAATTTGGAATCCTAAGGACATCTGTATAGGGCACGGATCTTTACGGTACGGCGTATAAACTGCGCCGTAGAAAAAACGCGCCTTTCAAAAAGCTTCCATAGTGATCCATACAACACTTGACGACCGCCTCCAAGGCGAATAAACCGTAATTTTCCACGGAAAGAAAAACCAGTAATAAAAATGGAATTATGTTCGTGCTGAAAAGCTTGCGATCAATTAACATGACCAATGGGTTCCGCATCTTTTACTATATGGAGGGCAGATTTCATCAACGACAGGGATCTTTTAACGGTTGAATAAAATTGATGTCTAACGGTTGAATAAAATTGATGTCTGACGGTTTCCAATTGGTAAAACTGTCGACAATTAAAAATTATTCCTAGGTTAAGAGATATGGCGTTGGTAAAATCATCCATGTAGTAAGTCCGTAATTTTAATATTTTCAAGCCCGCTTGAAAATATATAAGTCAGTGCTTATTAATAATTTATTATAATTAAGTAAAAATAATATGAAACTTACATATAAATAAATGTCGAGTCGTAAAACCGTGCGAAGCAGCGGCGGGTCGATAGTATTATAATATGATACGAGTAACAAAAGAGTTTCTAGTCCATTCTTCTGCATAGAAAACTATGCTTTGGAACGGGCACCTAGCTTCAACTTACTGACTACATACCTAATTAAATTGACCGACTCTTTGACTATTCAAATATACCTGTAAAATGGTTTTATAAAAGTACCTAATACGGAACCCAAATTATCACACACGACCTCCCCGGGCCTTGCAAAACTTTCGTTCAAGTAGCGGCACTTTATCTCAAACTGTTTAGCAAGACCAATAGGGTTCCGCATCTCTATCTCATCTGATGGGGAGTTTGTTGCGCCACTTCTTCTTCTCAGCTATAGCACTAGGAAGTGGTGAAGGGTGGGGGATTGTCTTATGTAATTTTGACGTTCGAAAAGTGCTAATTCTCAGCCTAGTTTGAATAAATGACTTTTGATTTTGATTTTTGATTTCTTACTGAAAAATACAATAGACGCTGATATATTTAGTAACCTATTCCGCTTGACTATTCTTCAAGAGTCATAAAAACCCTGTAAGAAATCGACACGTGTTTCACCTCTCAACGAGGCATCTTCAGGATGACGATTGACCAATTGCAAACCAGAACGCGACGTGTTACCACACCGAGCGCTGGACGCAGAGTGAATCAAATCGCCCGACACCCCCACTTATATAGGATTGCTGCTCGGCGCTGATTGGCTTGGACCGTTAGCAATCCTATATAAGTGGGGGTGTCGGGCGATTTGATTCACTCTGCGTCCAGCGCTCGGTGTGGTAACACGTCGCGTTCTGGTTTGCAATTGGTCAATCGTCATCCTGAAGATGCCTCGTTGAGAGGTGAAACACGTGTCGATTTCTTACAGGGTTTTTATGACTCTTGAAGAATAGTCAAGCGGAATAGGTTACTAAATATATCAGCGTCTATTGTATTTTATAATGGATTTCCGCAAAGTCACGCCTGAATCAATTAACTTTCTTACTGAAAACAAACTTGATAGCGCTTTTCGCTGTCGGTTTTCTGACAATCCTCAAAGGCGCCTCAGTCGTTTGGCACGCTCGGTGGTAGACGGTTGTGTATGGATCGGGTTATCGCGCAATAAGGATAATGCGATAACTTAATCTAGCTAAAACGTGGATCGGCACCAGGATTGCAGGTTTCGTAAAGCGATTCGTGCGAATGAATCCACGATCGGAGCTCCATGATCGTACGGTGTGGACCCAGCTTATGTGTATTGCCATGAAGTAAGCCGCGACATAACTTTATTCAATATCTTTTTATTTGTTTCCTTTTTTATATTTGTATCTTTTTTACTTGTAGTTACGCTGTGTTGCGTGCCCTAAAGTCTATGCTAAATAAATGTATTTTCTTCCAGGGATAAGGGATTTAATATTATATGATTGTACAGGCTGAAGACGAACGATTAAAAAACACATAATTCAGGAGTTTGTTGCGCCACTTCTTCTTCCCAGCTAAAAGGAAGGGCGGGCGGGCAGCTAGTTTAGAATAGAAATGATTCGAAAGTCAGCTCGGATAGCTGACAGCCCTCTCCTGAATATAATAAGTAGTTTAGCTTCTAGGAATAATAACGGAATTTAAAACAATAATAAGGGTTTTTTTTATAAACGTTGCTTAATGAGACGCTTAAACGTCAAATGTAGTATAGTTAAACGGACGTTAATCGTTACTTAACTTTAAGCAACGTTTATAAATAAACAAGTAAATATATTACCCTTCTTCTTCGGCGTTAGGTATTTCATATAAAGTTATATATGTATCCTTGTTCCTACTATAGGAAATAATAGTACAAACGCAAAAGTTTGTGAGGATAGATGGATGGATGTATGGATGGATATTTGTTACTCTTTCACGCAAAAACTACTAAACGGACACAGATAGTTTATAACCTGGATTAACACATAGAATACTTTATATCCTGATATTCCCACGGGATCGGGACTTATGCGGGTGAAACCGCTGGGCGCTACTAGTACAGTATATTTTTATTTACAGGTCTGGGCAGGTGACCTCCGTGTATCACCAGATTCTGGACACAATTCTTCACTCTCGGCCTGTGTCCTGCTTAGGAAGGACCGTGTCGTCTTTTCGTGGCAAAGACCTCTTTCATGCCGACCTTGCTCAAAGCTATGCTCGACATTAGGTAGCAGGTGCCTAAGGAGTCGCGGGAGGAATTCGCGTCCTTGTGAAATGGTGTTTTCCAAGCCCAGTTGGTTTCGCCATTTCTTGTCATGTCGTGAAATAGTGATGATTCCGATATCATATTCACGGTATTAACAATTTCATTTCATCAGGATTTAGTGAGGACACAACTCATTCAAACTCTCGGGTAGAACGCGTCTTCAAGTCAGGGAGACCTCTCACTGCCGTTAGTAGTCTTTGGAAGTAGTCGCATTTTCAGGGTTCCGTGGGTCCGAATGAAAAAACGGGACCCTTATAGGACCACTCGTGTGTCTGTATGTCTGCTGTCCATCTGTCACAGCCAATTTTCTCCGAATCTAATGGACTGATTAAATTGATATTTGAATTTCTGTGACCTAAACCCGGACGTGTGAATATGGGAGTCACTTTTGGGAGGCAAACAAGAAAATTTGCACTGTTTGTGTGTTTTCCCACTGTTTGTCTCTGCATCACCCAAAGGTTGACTGGTAGAAAATGCAGATGGCATTAAGTCCGCCTCTGGACATTTGTGTGCTTAAAGTATTAAATAAATAAATAAAATTTAAAAAAACGTTTTGGAAACAGTACCGTGTGAGTTGTAGCAAATCCAACGAAAGACAGAACTTTCCTGAACGAGGAGAAGAGGGCACAAAAGAGCAAGGGGTCACGTTATTATATGTGATCTTCGCTGCTCTTGAATGCATCAGCAACACAAAATAGGTTGCCGATGCGTCATAACCTCTTCCTACCCTCCCCAAAAAAAAGTACTGCCGATCTATTTCTATAAAAATATCACAGTGAAAACTAAAGTGAAGTGAGCTAGAAGTGATCGTCAATATGTCAATTCCATCAGGCGGAATGACAGCTCACGTCAAGCTAAGTTTTCACGATGAGGTTGTTACAGAATACATCGGCTGCTATTATTAGGGGAGGTTGGGCAATCGGAACTCGTCACTAACCGCGCTAATAGCAGCAACACTCGTGGCTAATGACCCGCCGGTGTTGTGTGAGAGTGTGGTACTTCCCCGGTCGAGCCAGCCCAGCTACGCGCTGTACTCAAGTACGTACTAGTACTTCATGTACTTGTACTTGAGTACAGCATGACTCTACCACTATAAAGTCATCTGAGACAGGCAAGATTCAAACTAATCTTACTTAAAACATGGTAAACTGGGTACTGTTGTACATAAAAATAGAGGAAAACATGTTATAAATATAATTTCAATGCCTGAAACAGGTTTTGAAATTCAACTCAGTCTCACCGGTCACATACTTCTGGCGGTGCCAAGTAGTCGCACTCGGACTTAAAAAAAAAATTGATACGGAACCCATCTAACAATCGCTAAAACATGTTTGTTAGTAAATTTTCTGCTTGAAGATATAGCTTTAAAATATTTTTTTAGGTGTTTTGGCGAACATTTGTAGCACATTTTAACATTTTTATACACTAGTTAAGCTGCAGCTCACTCACTTGGCGGACTTGGCGGGCTCCTCCCAGTGCGTGTGCATGTGCGCGGGCGACTTGTGCAGCAGCTTGGGCTTGGCGCGCTCCAGCGGCGGCAGCGGGCTGCAGCCGGCCGCGCGCTCGGCGCCCGCCACAGGGGACTGCTCCGTCATAGGCGACGGCTGGCTCAGCTCTGCGGGTTATAGTGTTGGCTTGGACAAAGGTATACAGATGCAGAGCCAAATGACAGCTGCATGTAATCTTACAGTCCTATAAAGTTATTTTATCTCTGACAGCAGCAATCCAACAACGACCTAATTGTAATGACAATAAAGATCAATATGATTTTGACAGTGATGGAAACTTAGAGGTAAAATATCTGTGAAAGGAGTGTAGCTTAGATGTCGTCGTAGTCGTAATCTCGGTAGTCATCTCCTTTCAAGCCACGTCATCTATCATTTCTTTGGTCTACTCCAAAAGCTCATTTAAAACCAAAACTTTCATCGCAAAATGTTCCTTTTCCCTCCGCATCTCATGCCCATTTCTACTTCGTAATGTTATCGAGACGAAACGTAAGGCGGTTTACACATGGCACCGCGCACCGCCGCGGTCTCTATCAATTCGACCGCGCGGTCGGGCGGGGTACGTGTGTTAGGCATCAGCGGATTTAATAGAGGCCAGTGCGACATGAAACCGCCTACCGCGGCGGTGCGCGGTGCCGTGTGTTAATCGCCTAAATGTACATAATAGTGTCGTTCACTGTAGAAGAACAATTGTTACCGCTTTCTGGACCATGCTGGTAGGGCATTTACTTCTCGAACACCTCTGACCGAATTTATTACACAACAAAGTCGGCAAGAGACACTCGTGTCGCAAAGCCAAATCAACCTAATCGTCAATTATTAATAAAAAAGGACATAACAACATAAAGAGAGCTACAAGAATATGTAGCGTTTAATAAGTGAAACAGTTCGCGATGTTTCCGGTTAGACTGGAAGCTGACCCCAACATAGTTGGGAAAAGGTAGGATGATGATGAGTTCGCGATGTTTGGTACACACGGCTACACATCAAGCTATACATTTCCAGTATAAGCTGACCTCGCATTCTACGGAATCCTATACAATGCGAGATCAGCATAAACTAGAAATGTATAGCTTGATGTGTAGCCGTGTGTACTTATCATGCATAAACAGCTAAACGGATTTTAATTAAATTAGACACACAGAACGATAATGTACTGGATTAATTTTTGTGAATAATAAAAATAAAAAAAAGATAGGGTAGTTTTTATCTGACTCGATCAGTTTTTTCATTCTTAATTATTCAGCCAAATATAAACGAAAAAAAAAAAAAAACTGAAAATTACATGAAATTCTGAAAAGCAATAATCTGGATCCAATCATTTTGTTTTCAACCGTACTATATACTTCCAGTAATAGTAAATTGCATGTTATTGTGTCTACTCTGTTGGTGATCTAATAAATAAATACAATAGTTAATTAGGTTACCTCTGGCCCTACCAGCGTGCGGCATGACGACCATGGGCGGGATGCGCTTGCACTGGTGGTACTGCGCCTCCACCGTGTTGCTTACCTCTGGCCCTACCAGCGTGCGGCATGACGACCATGGGCGGGATGCGCTTGCACTGGTGGTACTGCGCCTCCACCGTGTTGCTTACCTCTGGCCCTACCAGCGTGCGGCATGACGACCATGGGCGGGATGCGCTTGCACTGGTGGTACTGCGCCTCCACCGTGTTGCTTACCTCTGGCCCTACCAGCGTGCGGCATGACGACCATGGGCGGGATGCGCTTGCACTGGTGGTACTGCGCCTCCACCGTGTTGCTTACCTCTGGCCCTACCAGCGTGCGGCATGACGACCATGGGCGGGATGCGCTTGCACTGGTGGTACTGCGCCTCCACCGTGTTGCTTACCTCTGGCCCTACCAGCGTGCGGCATGACGACCATGGGCGGGATGCGCTTGCACTGGTGGTACTGCGCCTCCACCGTGTTGCTTACCTCTGGCCCTACCAGCGTGCGGCATGACGACCATGGGCGGGATGCGCTTGCACTGGTGGTACTGCGCCTCCACCGTGTTGCTTACCTCTGGCCCTACCAGCGTGCGGCATGACGACCATGGGCGGGATGCGCTTGCACTGGTGGTACTGCGCCTCCACCGTGTTGCTTACCTCTGGCCCTACCAGCGTGCGGCATGACGACCATGGGCGGGATGCGCTTGCACTGGTGGTACTGCGCCTCCACCGTGTTCAGCACCACGCGCACGAGTGACTGCACCATCGCGCACACGCTGCCCGTGCCGTAGTGGTACTGGCGGGGCAGGCGGGGGGGGAGGGAAAGAAAATAATCATTAAATAAATACAAGGTCAGATTAAATTACCTAGCGAAACTTCGTAATTGTGATGATGGGTAGGTATATATCTAAACATGTTAAAGAAAAAATAGTGTTTATATGTATTCAAGTGATGAAGATGTGTTAACCCCTGAGTTTATGAAAGAGAGGGCGGCCGATATAGTAGAAAGCTTGCTACCTAACAAATCACAGCTGGTTTACATCAAAGCCTACGATGAGTTTTGCAAATGGAAAAATGTAAATCAAGCTTCTGGCACATTTTCAGTCTGTTTTCCTAACTTATTTTAATGAGTTGTCAAAAGAAAAAGAAGTCATCGACATTATGGAGTATGTATTCTATGCTACGGTGTAGGTACTATAAAACCAAGGCATAACATTGACATAAAAACATACTCGAAGTTCTTTTTCTCGTAGTCATGGTATATAGTATGGAACTCTTGAATAAAACGGATTTATATCGAGGGCCATGAAGCACTCGCGTCACTCAGAATTCTAACACTTCATGAATCACTCCCTACGGTCGTGATTCAGTCGTTAGAATCCTTCGCTTGCTCGTGATTCAGCTATGGCCCTCGCTTTAAATCCGTCCTTTATTCACTAATTGCATAATATACTATTTTTTTTGTGGTGTTAACGACTGTGGGTGTGCATTGTATTGTTTTTTTTTTGTCAACTTCACAGACAGACAGTGATGACAATCGATATTTAAACATGATAAAACAAAAACTAATTTTTTCAACTCATACTTCAAGTAACTACCAACAGTCGTTGAACGAAAAAAAAAAGAAAATCTTTTTTTTTTTCGATCAACTACATACGGTCGCTGGTAGTTACTCACGGATAGTTACTTGATGTACAGTCACGGACTTTAATTGATGAGCCACCTGGTACTGTTCGCATTTTAGCCGTGTAATGCAAATCGGGTTTATTCGGTTCCCGACACGCAAAATCATATGTCTTCGTATTAGAAGAAGAAAATTATATTTCATATCTTTACCGGTTGGCTAACCTGAGAGCAGAACTACAAACTTGACAGCAGTGACTACTCAAAGTCAACCAATTGCAGGTCTAGCAACAGTAACCTAGCAACGATAAACAATTGTTGCTAGGTTACTGCTGCATAGTAACGTTAGCGTACGGATAAATTTTCTGACATCGATATTTCAACTGTCACTGTCTTCAGTTAAGTTTTCAGAATTATTGAGTTAATGAGCTATGATTCAAAGGATGTCAGTATCAAATAGATTGGATAAACTTAATGCAACATTGTATTTATTTTTATCATTATGAACTTATTACAGTTAATAGAGAGGGTTAGAGATATCAATTTGCCAACCGGTGCTAAGTTATTATCATTGGATGTCGAAAGTCTATTTACAAACGTGCCTTATGAGGAGTGTTTACAGATACTTGAAGATCTTTTTGAGAAACAGCGGGTCCATCCTGGTGAGGTTTGTGAATTGTTATCTTTGACCAAGATTTGTATGGAACAGAATTATTTTAGGTTTAATAATCAATATTACAAGCAAAAAGAAGGTTTAGCAATGGGTTCTCCACTCAGTCCTCTTATGGCAGATATTTTTATGGACCACTTTGAAAATAAATACATTATTGGACAGCCACAAATTTTATATTATTACCGTTATGTTGACGACATAATTATGTGTTGGACAGGTACATTGCGTCAAATAGATGTTTTTGTTAATAAAATCAATAGATTCCATCCTAAAATCAAGTTTAAATTAGAATTAGAAGTTGACGGATCCCTTAACTTTTTAGATTTAACTATCACAAGAATTAACAACAAACACGATTTTCAGATATATAGAAAACCAACTTATACAGACGTCACGATTCCTGCGTCATCTTGTCATCCAATTCAGCATAAATTAGCAGCTTATCGTAGTTTCACTCATAGGTTGATGTCAGTACCACTATCCCAAGATAATTATAACAGAGAACTAACCATTATTTATCATATAGCTGAGAGCAACGGTTACAGTAGGAAAATGGTTAATGATTTGATACAAACGAAACGCCGTAACATAGTTCGTTCTCTTTTGTATCCACTGCCTCCAGAAAAACCACATCAATATATAGGTAGTTTGACGTACTTAGGGTCGATTAGTGATAGGGTTTCAAAAACTTTGTTTAGAAATGAAATAAGGGTAGCATTTAAAACAGATAATTCTTTAAGACGGATTTGTAACGGAAAAGATCGTTTAGAAAACCATAAAAAATCAGGTGTTTACAAATTACATTGCGATGATTGTAATGGTATTTACATAGGTCAGACTGGTCGTAATTTCCAAACAAGATATAAGGAACATATTGCAGCTTATAGGAATAGTTGTCCAGAAAGATCTCATTTTGCTCAACATTTAATAGATTCAGGTCATTCATTAAATAATAATAACACATTCAAAATTTTACACACTTGTGATAAAGGATTTAAAATGTCAGTATTAGAGAGTTTAGAAATTGTTAAAAATAATACAGCGACCGTTACACTGTTGAACGAATTAAATACCAGTATTCCAAGGTCGCCTTTGTTGCGATTGTTCGCCCCTTATCGGGCTTATCGCACTGATAACGGTCCTAGCCAATCAGCGCCGAACAGCAATCCTATATAAGTGGGGGTGTCGGGCGATTTGATTCACTCTGCGTCCAGCGCTCGGTGTGGTAACACGTCGCGTTCTGGTTTGCAATTGGTCAATCGTCATCCTGAAGATGCCTCGTTGAGAGGTGAAACACGTGTCGATTTCTTACAGGGTTTTTATGACTCTTGAAGAATAGTCAAGCGGAATAGGTTACTAAATATATCAGCGTCTATTGTATTTTATAATGGATTTCCGCAAAGTCACGCCTGAATCAATTAACTATGAACTTATTAGTCAACCTCTATGGATAAGACTATTTCCGATTAAAAGTAATTTATTTGTCATCTTGATATTTCAACTGTCACTGTCTTCAGTTATGTTTTCATAATTATCGAGTTAATGAGCTATGATTCAAAGGAGGTCGGTACCAAATAGATTGGATAAACTTAATGCAACATTGTATTTATTTTTATCATTGAGAACTTATTAGTCAACCTCTATGGATATTTCCGATTAAAAGTAATTTATTTGTCATCTTGTTTACGAGCTTGCGATTTGAGTTCGTGTTTAATCGTGTAATCTCGTGAATGTATGAAACTGCAAACTTGAAAAGTTTAAAGGTGGCTCATCAATTAAAGTCCGTGACTGTATGAGTCTTGTATAGGTCTGTGGAGTTTCGCTAGAAGGCATAAAGCTTACCTTATAAAGAACAACAAGCAGCGCCATGAGCCAGTGCCTCCTCACGTGTGGCTCCAGCGTAGCCAGCGAGTGTGTGCTGGCCGCACTGCACGCACTGCTGCCCGCGCCGCAGCAGTACTGGGCGAGCAAGCATCAGCGTTACATCAAATAAATCAAAAAAATAAATCACTAATGTATTCACCGACAGAGAATTGCTGTAACACTCAGACGTAGTCTTCAATTAACAAAGTTTTGAAATATTAAAACAAACCTAAAATATAATTATATTCAAGTCAGACAAATCATTATTTGTGTTAGCCTTATAGAGGTCTAGGGAACAGGGTGTAAAGTTCAATCATCCTCCATAGAAAAGGGAGGATTCTCCGACCAGACGGGTTTTGTGTCTAGTGGGCTACTGCCCGATGATTGATGTGGGGACGTATGTATATAATATGCTAGTCGCGCGGTAAACTCTGCTTGCGCGATGCAGGCAAGACCTTAGTGTGATGCGTAGTTCGCATGTAGCGATGTAGATGCCGCCACATGCTTACTTTGGCAGTCGTGGGTAAAATTCCCACTTCTTAGTTTTTACGTACTTTAACAACTAACTACTACTTATTCACTAGTTTAATGAGCAGTGCCACATTGTGCGAGAAGGAAGATCAGTGTTCTCATGTTCATGACCATTCTTTCCGTACGTCAGATGGGAAGCCGCATCAAAATCCAGTGTAGTGTAGAAGAACTAAGTCAAACAGACAAACACGAAAAGCGATTTTGTTTTATATTATTCTATGGATGATGATGATAGATGAAAAATGTTCTGTTTGTCCGTCTGTTGACTTTTCAAGCCTCAACGGCTGAACGTACATAATCAGGGTTAGAACATGTATCCTGATAGTACATTCCCTTGCTAATAGACCATAGAGCTGCTTTAACTACAGACATACCTGTAGCAAGAGTAACGTAGGCTCAGCAATGCTGGCGCCCATCACGTGGTTCTGATCCAGCACTTGTGGCAGATTCGCCATGAACGCGTTGAAGATCGACGATTGCCTTGATGAAAAAATATAAAGATATATACAGGGTGAACTTTTAATCGTTTAAATCCTCTTAAGCGGTCATTGTACTCATAATTAGGAACAACTTTCACTATGAGACAAAAATTGAAATTGCGAAAAAAAAATCTGCTGTTTCCTACATTTTGACAAGCTATGCGAACATAACGAACGTAGGGAACAGCTGATTTTTTTTATGTCGGTTGCTTCGGTACTTTATTTCTGATTAAAACTCCGAGTATAGCCCGGTCCATGGCGCGCTGAGCGAATACTTACCGTAATGTAAATGGTGATATATGGAAGTACTTCTCCACACAATTGTAGCCCAGTAATAGGAACAAATGTTTTAAGACAAGCTCTTGAGTTTTTGAAGATTGCTTGTCTTCCATCGGATGCGCCTGATCAGACCTGAAATGGCTTAGAAGCTTAGAACTTATTCACAGAGAAAATAAACAGGTGTTAGGGTAAACACCTTTATCCTTGAAACCAGTGGTTTGGTGTCATTTATAGAACGTAAAATCAATGAAAAATTAAGATTTTTTTAAATTACTTTTTACCATTATTGTATTTCACCCTTTCACCTATGCGCTAGGGCAACGAACTTGCGTCTCAACACGGTTGGGGGGCGTGTGAGGTGATCTGACCGGCCGTGAGCGCGAACCCTCGCTCAGACAGTCAGCTGTTTCACTAGCGATCACGGTGTCGCATAGAAACTTTTTAAAATCTTTTAATGTAAATAACGTTTTTTTTTTTGTTGTTACTCGGTCATTTATATTTATATTTAAGTCAACTACCCATGGTTTGAATGACAAGACTTTTACCCTTACACCCTGTATTACTTTCATAAGATACTTTTTGTGTGCAATCAGTGAAATGAAATTATTTATTCTGTAAATTCAAAGCTACTATCATGACAATTTAAAAACAACTCGTCAATTTTCAGTTTCAGTTTACGATTCAAAACTGACAAGTCACCATTTAAATTCTCAATTTGTATAAAAATTAAACTGCATAGTGCGAACTAATAACTAACATTTCTTTTAATTCATAACTTTATTATTTGTGAATTCAATAAAAATGCGCAAATCTTACCTCGACAAGAACTGCATAAGCAAGAACACCAGTAAGTTCGTGGTCTCCCGGTCAGCCTCTTCAAGATCCACTGCTTTAGGCAGAATTGTGTTCAGCGTGTCTTCTGACCGACCAGATAGGGAGTGGAATCCATCTGTACGTACAATAAAATAACGTCCATTTATAGTACCAAAAAAAATAAAAATAAATTATTCAAATTAGGCTGAGAACTTTATGGGCGTCAAAATGATATGAGACAGACCAAATATCCGCCCTTCAGTACATCAGTAACGTAACCAGCACCCACCGTGCGTGTTGTTGGACCGCTGCGAGGCGCCGAGCGGCTGCGGCGCGGCCAGCAGCTGGCCCAGGCCGAAGCGAGACGTCTTGCGCTTCAGCAGTGGCGCCGAGTACTGACGGGAATACACTTTCTCGCGTTCTGCGGAGACAAATACTTTCACGACGACTTCGAACCCAAAGCACGCACCTCTGACTTTTCGGATTAATGTGCGTATTGTATAATAAAACGGTGAAGGAAAACATCGTGAGGAAACCGGCATGCCTGAGAGATATTTATCGACGACATGTGAAGACAAGTCAGAGGCCCGTGGGCGGCTTTTAAACTCTGACACCAGGTTAGTCACAACCACACGACATTTATAAGATTAATTTTCCTTATTGCTCATCAATTTTTCCTTAGTGTTCACCTTCGTTATACATATAAGGAACTCTTGTACAAAATTTCATGCACCACTGTTCTAGACCCAGCAGTTTAGGCTGTGCAAGGTTGCGTGTGAACATTTTATGAAGCAGAAAATAGGTAGTCAACAGTGTTGAACAAAGTTAGGCATAGGTACTGCAAGATGCAGGTCACAGGAACAGGTGCACCTACCGTGTCTGGTGTCGGGGTGTGGCGGCATGGTGGCGGGCGCGGAGATGGTCCGCTTGTACGGCCACTTGGTGCCGAACGACGCGCTCAGCGTGTTCACGTTGGTGTCGCGCGCGGACACGCTCAGGTCACAGGAACACGTGCACCTACCGTGTCTGGTGTCGGGGTGTGGCGGCATGGTGGCGGGCGCGGAGATGGTCCGCTTGTACGGCCACTTGGTGCCGAACGACGCGCTCAGCGTGTTCACGTTGGTGTCGCGCGCGGACACGCTCAGGTCACAGGAACACGTGCACCTACCGTGTCTGGTGTCGGGGTGTGGCGGCATGGTGGCGGGCGCGGAGATGGTCCGCTTGTACGGCCACTTGGTGCCGAACGACGCGCTCAGCGTGTTCACGTTGGTGTCGCGCGCGGACACGCTCAGGTCACAGGAACACGTGCACCTACCGTGTCTGGTGTCGGGGTGTGGCGGCATGGTGGCGGGCGCGGAGATGGTCCGCTTGTACGGCCACTTGGTGCCGAACGACGCGCTCAGCGTGTTCACGTTGGTGTCGCGCGCGGACACGCTCAGGTCACAGGAACACGTGCACCTACCGTGTCTGGTGTCGGGGTGTGGCGGCATGGTGGCGGGCGCGGAGATGGTCCGCTTGTACGGCCACTTGGTGCCGAACGACGCGCTCAGCGTGTTCACGTTGGTGTCGCGCGCGGACACGCTCAGGTCACAGGAACACGTGCACCTACCGTGTCTGGTGTCGGGGTGTGGCGGCATGGTGGCGGGCGCGGAGATGGTCCGCTTGTACGGCCACTTGGTGCCGAACGACGCGCTCAGCGTGTTCACGTTGGTGTCGCGCGCCGACACGCTCAGCGCCTCGTGCGCGCGACGGACCTTGTACAGGAACCATTCGGAACTTGTCTCGCTGCTTACCAATTCTAAACGGACAAGGAAATAAGATTGAATATGTGTAAATTACGATTTACGATCGACGAGTTTTTTCTAACCGACTTCAAAAAAGGAGGAGGTTATGCGTATTTCATTTTCATATAATTATGTTAATTTCTCTGTGATTACTAGACCGATTATTTTGTCGGTGGCAAAAAAATTAACCAAAAAGAGAAACTTTCCGAAACTTAGATTAATTTTCACTCAGCAGTTTTTTGAAGTTGATTTTGTTTAAAAATATCAATACAAAGTTAGTAACTTATTGAAAGATAAAGCTGTGAGCGTGTGAGTACATTTATAGATAATATGTTAGTCATTTCGTTTGTTATTGTGATAAATTAACTGCACCCCAAAAACTCACCAAACAATTAAAATGGCCCAATAACAAAAATGAGTTCCTGAAAAAGATACAACAACAATAAAATAAAACAACAAAACAAAAATTTACCTTACAAGAAACACCAAACCCAATATTGACACATGTTGGCCACACAATGAAAAAGGACCAACAGACGACGACCAACATGCACCAATATTGGTCCTTCTTTACAAACTTACCTCTCAAATTAGAGAAATCAATGGTCTTATTGGAATTGATCTGCGCCTCCAAGAACAGAGCCTCAAATCTGTTGAGGAAGAACTCCCAGGTCAGGATCTTGCGGTCACTCAGTGTGTTATGGAGCTGGTAGATGGACTGGAGTATCATGGGTCGATCTACGATGACCAGGTCGAACTGGGTCTCCAAGCAGTACAAGAGTGCCTGGGGAATAAATGACCCAAGATTCAGTACCTATAATTAAAATACCAGGGTATTACTGACCCGACAGACGTAGTCCTGTCAAAATTTCAAAAATTCCTACAATATTTCCACGGCACCACTTTCCTTTCTCCGGGAACTCTTACAATTTTGCTTTCCGTTAAAACCAAAATACGTACATTTTAAAACAAAAAATGAGCATGAAGATGATGATGCCAAAGACGATGATGGTGATGATGATGATGATGATGATGATGATGAAGATTGAGATGACGATGATGATGAGAAAGATTGTGATGATGACGATGATGATGACGACGATGATGATGACGATGGTTATGATGATTATGATGATGATGACGACGATGACGATGATGATGATTATGACGATGATGATGATGAAGATGATCATGCAAGTGAAACCATGACAAACAACTACTAAAGTTATAATTAGACTTACATCAACAGCATTATCATGCACAGTCCCGATGTACAGGGTAGCTCGCTGGGCCACGTACACGTTGATGTCGTCCATGCTGGAGATCAGGTAACAGAAGGCTGTCGCGAGGGCTGTCTGCAGCGGTAGGCTGGTCTTCGCGGGAGAGCCGTCCATGAACCTACAGGAGGACGAGGTGATTATCTACTGTATAACATAGCATTGCTTGAACTAGCTTCAACTTTCTGACTAATTGATCGACTCCTTGACGGTTCAAAAAAGCCTGTAAATCCTTTGAGTTTGAGTTGTAGGCACGTCGTGATTCAATTAAACTTTTATCAGATTAGCTAATGCTTTGTACTAACATGTGTTACATTACAGACCATCTCAATTCGCACTCTTGAGAAAGTTTTATATATTACGCCAAACAAAAATTTTACGCCACGGCAGAGTTAAGTTTTAACACAATGAGTTTGTGTGTGAATGAGATAGGTGTATGTAAGCAAACCCATGACATACAAGGGAATGCTAGAGAGACGATTAGATGTTTTTTATTAAACAAAAAAAAACATTTAACAAAAACAATTATTAATTTCAAGGAGGAGCTCGTGGCTAAGTAATAACAGCCGCTCGGGCCGATCCATCAGGTTAAGCTACGCTTGCCGGGGTTGGTCCGTGGATGGGTGACCATTTTCACATATCGAGACTCCTCCGTGCCTCGGAAAGCACGTTAAGCCGTTGGTCCCGGCTGTCATTTGTGGATCTTTGACAGTCGTTACGAGTCGTCGTAAGCACGAAAGTCTGACAACTAGTCTAACCAAGGGGTATCGTATTACCCAGTTACTGGGTTGTGGAGGTCAGATAGGCAGTCGCTCCATGTAAAATACTGGTATTCAGCTGCATCCGGTTAGACTGGAAGCCGACCCCAACATAGTTGGGAAAAGGCTAGGCAGATGATGAATTATTAATTTCAAGAGCAATTTATCAATTTCAACACACTTGCGCAACGCGCTATTTGCAAGGTTAATTAAACTTCGCGCAAATGTCTTTCGTGCAGTGAAGTGTTGAAGATCAATCCATACCTGATGATAATAGTAACTCGTTCAACTGCAGTGAACCTGACGTGGTAGTCGTGATGATGGAACTGGTCGCGGATGAGGTTGCAGAACACGTCTGCTCCTCCTGCCAGGGTCACGCAGTGCAGCAGTACTGGCACCGCCACGGAGCAGATGTGCGAGTGGGAGGCGTTGCAGACGTTCCACAGACTGCCGAGATATACAGGGTGTTAGTGTAAACACCGTTATCCTTGAAACCAGTGGTTTGGTTTCATTTATAGAACATAAAATCAATGAAAAAATACAACTTTTATTTTTTAAAGAAAATCTACATTTTTCCACAAGAATATTTCACCCTACACGCAAGGGCAACGAACTTGCGTCTCAACACGGCGGCCGGCGGTTGGCGGGGGCGGGCGGGGCGCGCGGAGCGTTACATTACCGGCCGTTAGCTGTTTCGCAGCTCTCTCGAACGCGTATCCATGAGTATCGGTACAATGACGGATATTTACTTTTTAAAATCTTTTAATGAAAATAAGGTTTTTTATTTGTTGTTACTAGGTCATTTATTTTTATATTTAAGTCAACTACCCATGGTTTGAGTGACAACAGTGTTTACCCTTGCATACTGTAGACTTGTTTTAACTACTAACATCAAAGGAGATTCATTTTGGGCTAAATTATGAAAGTTCCGGCCAAATAAAAAAAATGATATATTCCCTTACAACATGTTATTCTCTCCAATTTTCACTATTGGGCCAAACCGGTACGGAAATTCCCTGCGCTGTTATACGATTTTGAAAAATACTGTTTTAGTAGGTATATTTTTTAGCTAAAATAATAAAAGTAATCTAATTAAAGTAATGGCTTGTAGTAATAAAAAAAAAACGTACTCTTTCGGAATATAGCTTTTTTTTTTGTTTGGCCTGTACTTTCACCTTTTTAGCCCAAAAATGTATGGACGGTGAAAGTCCCCGGCTTGATTTGATAAGGGCGTTACATTGTGATATTTCGCGCGCTCTCTGTTGCTCAGCGAGACATCGAGCGGTGAGCGAAAGGGATAGCGCAATGTTTAGTTCGTGATAAATCGACAATATAGCCCCAGCATATGGAATATGCAAGTAATTCAAAACTTTATCATTATTTAGTTATACATTGTTTAGGAGTCAATTAGGAGTCATGGCTTAATTATAGAAGCCGCATCGAAAATTAAGTTATGCTTCCTGCGGTCGGTTCTTGGATGGGTGACCATCCATTACATATCGAGATCCCTCCATATCTCGGCAAGCACGTTAAGCCGTTGGTCCCGGCTGTCATTCGTAGATCTTTGACAGTCGTTACGGGTCGTCAGAAGCCCAAGAAGTCTGACAACTAGTTTAACCAAGGGGTATCGTGTTACTCAGTAACTAGATTGTGGAGGTCAGACAGGCAGTATCTCCATGTAAAATACTGGTATTTAGCTGTTCGTGCTGTAGACTGGAAGTTGACCCCAACATAGTTGAAAAATGACTAGGCAGATTGATTGAAAGTATCGGTACAGTTGGTAAAATACCACTCTTACAAGCACCTATCTATACCTACCAAGGTCATGGTAATAGAAGAGCGACTCCTAGTCTCAAACTTAAATGATAGGTTGAATTACTAAATTAGAATAAGCTATTAAAATAAGTAAAATAGCATGGTAAAACTAATATATTGAATTTTATTTATTTTTCATTTTTAAATGAAATTGGTTAGCTACCTATCAAAATTATTGCAGCATAAAGGACCATGACCAAGGTCCTATACATGCATACCCTAAGCTGCACATGGAATTTAAAAGCACTTTTTGACCTACATTTTGAAAGAATTCCTCCTGTTTCAGATAAAGTAGCAGTTTCTTGTATATTCGGTAACAAAAAAAATCTTTTTCCTGGCATTTTTGATCCGTTACACTTAAAAAAACTATTGATTGCGAATCATTTTGTGTCAGGCGTTTTTATACATAATTTGTTCAATAACGAATTTCGATTTAAGTAACAATTGGCTTAACCTAGTAGGGCTGGACTAGATTTAGCAACATAAATAACAACATTATGTGGCATAACTCATAAATAAATAAAGCATAACTTTTTACTTTTTACTTTTGAATTTTGTCTTTCCCTAACGAATAGTTTAGTACTAACTTGTCAATCAGCAGGTTCTCCTGGCACCAGATGAGGAAGCCGCGATGGTCCGCGAGCGCGTCGGTGCTGAGCACTAACACTTGCAGACATTGCAGCAAGTGGTACAGGACGTCGGGACGAGATGTGCTCTTTAGTTCCTGAAACAAACATAGTTTATAATACAGGGTGTTAGGGTAAACACCGTTATCCTTGCAACCAGTGGTTTGGTTTCATTTATAGAACGTAAAATCTTTAGAAAATGACAACTTTTTTTTTTTTTTTTTAATCTTCATTTTACCACAAGAGACGCAACTTCGTTGACCTATGCGCTAGGGCAACGAACTTGCGTCTCAACACGGGCGGGGGGTGCAGGATGAGAGAGCACGGTGTCGGATAGAAACTTTTAAAAATCTTTTAATGAAAATGAAGTTTTTTTTTTGTTGTGTTTGGTCATTTATTTTTATATTTAAGTCAACTACCCATGGTTTGAATGACAAGACTGTTTACCCTTACACCCTGTATAAAATATCTCCTCTTTTAATACGAGATTTTATTTAATTTTTATTTATTAAACAACTGCATCAATTTATTACTATGCTAGCTGATGCCCGCGGCTTCGCCCGCATGGATGTCGGTTATTATATACTAAAACCTTCCTCGAGAACCACTCTATCGATTGGTGAAAACAGCATGAAAATCGGTGCACTAGTTTTTGAGTTTATCGTGAACAGACAGACGGACAGATGTGGCGGAGGAATTTGTATAATATGTAAGGATATTGTGTCGATGTATCCTTACATATTATAAAACAAAGTACAATGTCGATTGGCTTACAAGATAGGAAAAACTTGTAAAGCAAAATTTTGGAACTGTGTTTCTTTATAATCCGAATTGTAAAACAGTGAGACATTAGGGCTCAAACATAACTCAGAAACTTATTTCAATACAAATAATTTGATGGGTTTGAATTATTTCTCACGAAAAGAAAGCTTGCTAAAGTCGTGCCCAGCGCGAGCTACGCCGTAGGCCTACGTCACTACGCCGTAGCACCGCGTAGCGAGACATTTAAGTCATACCTGTAAAAGCTGATGTATGTACTGCAACTCTTGAGGCAGTTCCTCAATGCAAAAGTGGAACTTGCCCGCAGATGTCGGCCAGAAGTTAGTCATATCATCTTCTACCGACTCTGCCATGTTTTCGTGGTCGCCCAGTAGGTTCGGTGTTGATACCTGTTATAATAATAATTCTTTTAACTCGTCGGTGTAAATCGTACATAAAGTGTGGAAAATCTGGCATCACTGTATCAGTTCAATCCGTTCCGTGGTACAACCCGTGCGCATTAAGATGGCACCTGGCTCAGTGACGTCAGTACCTCCCCCCGCGCCCGCACGGCGGTGTTGCGTTCCGCGCCAGGTGCCATGTTAATGCGCACGGGTCATACGTATGACGCAGAATGACATGCTACATTGACGCGGGTCGCGTCAATGTAGCATGGCATTCTGCGTCGAACGTTCCATGACAAGTCGTTGGTCCGTTGTTTTACCAATATTGCCATCATCTCGTTAATGACATTTTATCAAAACTTTAACGTAAATTGTTCGATTCCATGTCATCCAACCAAAAACTTATCAAACGCTACTCGGGCACTCGGCGAGTGGACTGTATTGAACTGATGCCATATTAACTTTTATGGGTTTATTCATAAACGATGATTACAGTTAAGAGACGTTTAAACGTCCAAAATGTATAGTTAAACAGTCGCTAAACATTACTTAACTTTAAGCAGTTTATGAATAAAAGGGTAAATGTCCATCAAATACTTACGTCAGCAGTGGCGGTAGCCACATCGGTGTCCGTCAGGGTGACCGTATGCGCAGTCGCGAGGGTCGGAGCATCAGCAGGTGGGAGAGACACCGCCATGTCCAGCTGTTCCGTGATCGTCTCCACAGTAGCCGTCATTATCTGCACCACCATACCACCACAGTTCAAAGATGAATGTTCAAAGTCTTTGGTAGAAGAATTCAAAGCATTTCGGGACTAAAGCTGGTTGTTGTGTAGACCAGGTTATAGGTCAGTGAGTTCTACTGCTATTTTACAGCGTGATTTTCTACATCTAAATACTTTTTGTTGTATTGTATTATTCCATTAAATTTTTTTTGAAAAATTAAATTCAAACCGAACTTTTTGTAGTTTTTTCGTTGCTCTAATACTATAAAATTATATGTTTTAGCTAACTTCTAAAACAGAATATGGGATTTAGTCTTACCTGCATTGTTTATAATGTTTTACCGCTATCTTTAATATTGACGTCTTTTTTGATGAAAAGGTATTATATAACCTATCTAAATTCGGATATTTCCAACCATCATCTACATCTTGATTAAAAATACTGCATCTACTACATCAATTATTATAATATTGACGTTAACATTATTCTGAATTTCCTGAAAAATGTTAGTAATTATTTTTTGTACAGATTTTTAACCTAGTGTAACCGTTATAATCGTTAAAAGTACCACGGTCACATCAACGACAACATCAAACTACTGACTCCACTGTGGCATACTCGTACACACGATACTAAGCGATTTATTTATATTTCTACCACTACGTCAGCTATTTATTATATTATGTAAACACAGTGGAGTTCTAATTAAAGGCCGATTTTATGCCATATTTTTTATTCAATTTATTTTGGTAACTTTTTGTGAAGATAGTTTTGAAAAACTATCTACAGATGTGAAAACTTTAATTCTACAGATGTGAGCACATATGATTTATAAAAGTTAGGGCCTATCCTTATAAGTCATAGTTGGTATAATATCGGCCCTAATCTAACACCAATAAAACAAATCACGTCCACATATGAAAAAGCACAAGAGTTAGTTAAGACAGACGCTTTGCTTCGGAGATGTCTGACACAGAATACAAACATACAATACATCATTTCAATTTCAACAACTTAACCTCTAACTACTTAATAAATTAATGGCAGTTTCACACATCTGTCGCACATCATGTCTAGTAACTTACTGTTTGCCAAAAAAATTTTACAATGACCAGCAATTTTTGAATGACCCAAAGACTACACACACTGGGCGTGCATTATTTCGGTTCCCATTATATTGTAATTAAAAAAATTTAATTATCTAGCTGAATATTTATCTCGAAATAATGTTTTCATGTGTTCAGCATCTGAATGCGATGGACCACCAAAAATAAAAGACAGGTGACTAAGGCATCAAAATACGATTTTTGTACTGGCAATTTATTTTAACTAGCACTTCGAGATCCGTATGAAAACCTAACTATTATATCAATGTAAGACACCTCCTAACAAAGCTAAATAACATCCATAGTGACATACTTGAGTGTCGCCCGAAGATTTAGTGATCGTGGCATCCGAACCCACGTCACTTATGAGAGACAGTTGCATGAAATGAACAAACTATACCACTACGTTACGATATATTTACTAAGACATAGAGCCGTCTGGCTGGCGACTGTGGTCGTTGTGGGTTGGTTGTGTTTATGTTAAACGATGGTAAGTTATTGCGAGAAAAGGTTTTTTTTTAATATATATTATGATTGAACAAAAAAAAAGTTAAAATTTGTAATGCTTCAACATTGATGGAGTTTTCTTTTAAACCCTATCAGTAAAATCTAGATTTCTTTAGAGTATTTTCTGATTGAATTTACATTAGTAAAGTCAACCTTGTAATTGCTATGCAAGTCTAAGCTTTAAGGTAACTCTCACGTCATAAGACGACACAGTTTTTGTATTTGTTAATGTGACAGTTAGACTTAAACTTAAGTGACGTTACAATACGGGGAATTGTTGACAAAAGTAGTAAAGAAATGATGAAGTCAAGTATACATACATTCTCATTGCAAGAATCTTGTCGTGGTTTATAACTTTATAGCAAGATCATGCGACGTAGAAGACTTCACCGTAAAGATGCATCTCAAACTTTAAATTAACAAAAAAATCATATTAAAAAACACAATAAATAACCATCATACTAAGTTAGCCCATGCAAAAGTTTTATAGTACAAGTAAAAAACAGAGAAGCAAAAATTTTTTTAGTCACCATTTTAGAAACCCTATCATTTTAACATCAATATTTATACACAGAAAAACACCAAAAAATATTTAACGAAAAACAGTTTTTTTATTGAACCGACAATCACCACAGTCGACACCAAGCCAGACATTAAACATACAGTTAAAAAGTGGTACGTACATGCGGCATGTGCACGAGCACGCCGCCCACACTCGTGCGCTCGTGCGCGTGCGCGTGCGGCGTGTGCGCGTGCGCGTGCGGCGCGCCCAGCGACAGCAGCGCGTCCACGGACGGCGCCGGCTTGCGCAGCTCCTCCTCCGACTGGGCCTTCTTGTGGCTCGGCGCGTCGGACCACATGTCGTCCAGGGATGGCTGTTGGGTTGTACAACATTATTAATTATAATTAACAGACAGACAAACATTGACAGACCAAACTGTCAGACTATTGTAAAGAGGGAAAGTAATAAAAAGGCGCCAAATCCATGACTCACTCGGAGCGCCCATGTAGTTAAGGCCGACCCTGACTAGAATGATAGATTACCAAACTACGACAGAATACTAGATAATCAACACTTCAAATTAAATTGACAGACTGACGGATCAAACTCACAATAGTACAAACATATTTGTCTCCGTACCTCAGGCACGGGCTTGGGCTTGTCGGGCACGAGCGCGCGCACCAGCAGCACGGCCAGCTGGTGCCACAGCGCCGCCGCCTCGCAGTACGAGCACGCGCCCTCCGCCAGGCACACCGCTGGCCGACAGGACGACACACGGTTAGGGAGATATTGCACTAACATATTAGAAGAGGCAAATATTTAAGAGAAGGGGCTATGAATCAAGTTCGAAAACCATTTCATCCGACTAGAACGAGACAAAGAGCTGTTCTGAAGGTTCTGCTCTTTCGGCCTCTTAGTTATTCCACAGCACTGCTATATGCGGAATTTAAAGTGTTAACAGTCAGGCAACTGTATGTCCTTCAGTCAATGCTCCGCAAACACCCTACTCGTCTGTCCTCAGAGCCTACAGGAAGAATTAAACACTCGATTTTTCCTCAAGTGTCGCATAGAACCTCGTTTGCCATGAGACAGTATTATGTCACCAGCACGAAACTCTATAACCACCTCAATAAAGTACTAAAAATGTATCACTATTCTAAATATCAGTTCAAATCTAAGCTACAGGAATATCTTCTGAAACTAACTTATCGCAATACGGAGGATCTTCTGTTGGAAAATATTTACTATAAGGTAGAAAAAAGGGAAAGGGATAAATTTTATTTTTATAATTGTTACATTTTCGCATACGCTCGCACACCCACTCATACACACACACTTACATACACTCACAGTCTCACACACTCTTTCACCCACGTATACACACCCTCAACCACCCACACACACATAACTCCAAACACACACTACACTTTCATGTAATGTATTTTTTATTTTTATTAATTTTTTATTATTTTCCTTTTTGTTTCTTGTTTCTCTTGGACTTGCCCTTATGGATATTTTCTGTATAATTTGTGTCCTAAGATACAGGTACATAAACCTAGTTTAGAAGTCAGGGTTTTTCACTCTGGAGCACTAGCCTATGTCATTTTTTTAAATAAAACAATGTAAAACAATGTAAATGGATTTCTATATTTAAAAAAAAGAGAAATGAAACAAAAAAAAAAAAAAGTGATAACTACGACATCAGCCACAAGATCTCATACCGTGAAAACTACGAATGATTCAGTAAACAGTAATAAATCTACAACATGTTTTTTTAAATCCCCTATTCAGAAATAATTCCTAAAAGTTGTATAATTTTTTGTTTCAGTCATAATAATATTACATAATAACTCAAAGATGCTGCTGTCAAATGAAAAGGTAGCAATTTCAACTGAAAATCATCCAAAAATCTAGTTCTAATTACAAAATCTAAATTAATCAATACCCACCATGCTCAATCGTGTTAGTCTGATTAGACTTCAGCATCAGACGCAGCAGTTTGGTAGCCTCGCTGCTAACGTTCTGACTGTTGATACGACGCTGCTGTAGCTCCATCTAGTGATACAAAAGGTTATGAAATAAGACGTAATCGTCAAGTATAGGTCTTTACCTATGAAATTGCCGTTTTGTATGAAAAAATTTAAACGATTTTTTTTCATGTATTTTTTATTTGTATTAATCGAAGTAATCACCCATGCAATCAATGCATCTTTGCCAACGCAGTGGCAGTTTATTGATGCCCTTCTTAAAGAAATCAGCTGGACGGGAGGCAACAAATTCTTCAAAGGCATTTTGTACTGCCTCTCGGGTATTGATTTTTTTTCCCGCCAAGAAGTTATCCAAATTCTGGAAAAAGTAGTAGTCTGTAGGCGCAAGGTCTGGTGAGTAGGGCGGATGACGGAGAGCTTCCAACCCCAGTTCTTGCAACTTGGAGACCGTCTGCTGTGCAGTATGAGGTCACGCGTTGTTGTGCAGGAGCAGCGGAGACGAGCGATTGACCAATGCTGGTTGGAGATGTGCCAGCTTCTCCATCATTGTGTTCAGTTCTTCACAGTACACATCTGCAGTAATGCTCACCCCGTTTGGAAGAAGCTGTGATGAATCACACCGGCGCTAGACCACCAAACAGTGACCATCACTTTTCTAGGGGTAAGTTTTCGTTTAGAGTATTGTTTAGGTACTGAACCAGGATCCAACCAACTTGCTGAGCGCTTGCGGTTATCAAACAGAATCCATTTTTCATCGCAGGTAACAATGCGGTTCAAAATTCCTTCATTTGTGTGTCTGTTGAGCAGTGCAAGGCACGCCTCGACGCGTACTTCGCGCTGGCGATCATTGAGTTCGTGGAGCACCCATTTGTCAAGCTTTTTTACCTTGCCAATTTGACGCGAATGGACCAATTTTGTTTTGACGCTAACGTCGAAAGCTGCTGCTAATTCAGCCGTAGATTGTGTATCATCAGCTTCCACAATCGCCTTTAATTCGTCATTGTCGACCAAAGTCTTCGGACGACCGCGAGGTTCATTTTTCAGGTTGAAATTTCCAGAACGGAAGCGAGCAAACCAATAACAGGTGGTGCGTTGGTTTGTAGTGTTAGCTCCGAAAACGTCGTTGATGTTGCGTGCCGCTTGTGCCGCGTTGCTGCTACGACGGTACTCATATTCCATAATTACTCGAATTTTTAACGTATCCATGATGACGAAAAAGATTGAAATGCGATGAAAATATAACACTAATCATTAAACAAATGACTTCTTTTGAAAAAAGAATTCCATGTTTTTAAAATAAAATTAATTTGAAATTAGAATTCTTAGCCAAACAAAAATTATTTTTATTTGAAATGGCCAGTACTGCAGAACGGCAATTTCATAGGTAAAGACCTATTATTTCCCATATGAAAATGTTTTTTGTAATTCCACATTAAAAGTATAGTATGAATGTGTGACAGAGGGCGAGTCAATTGCTATTAATCGAGCACAAGTCCGAACTCCGGTCAGTTATTGAATTTCTTTTCTCTACCCAGGGATCGAAACCAGGGAGCAATTTAATCAAACCGACAGTAAATAAAATAAAATCTTTTATTTCAGACATACTTGGCCCATAATATTATTAGTAGAACGATTTAAAAAACTATGTTAGTACATAAAAAAAGAAAGTATTTGCCGCCGACAGTGACAGGCGACAATCTGAAAATCTAAAAAAGGTCCCAGGACCTCATCCAACGCAGCAGCGTTCTCAACCACTAGCCTGACGAAGCCGACAGTCAAACGATGAAGTTAATAAAAGTAAATTTAAAAAAAAACTTTTTACAAAAAAACAACCGACTTCCAAAAAGAACACTAATAAGTGAAAATTACGTTTAGTTTGGGAAGTCGGTGTCTTTGCCTTTCAATTTTCGTTTTTTAACATAAAGATGACTTGAGAACCTTCTCCTTTTTGAAGAAGTCAGTTAAAAAGGGTATAAATAGAAGCGCCAGTAACCAACCTGTTTGAGCAGTATATCCAGCATCAGTATGCAGCACGTGAGGTTCTGTGGTTTCATCTGATCGTCCTTGTCTTTTTTATCCTTGTCGTTGTTAGGCGACTCCTTAGCTTCCCTGGGTTTTGTACCATCTGTGGCGGAAACAGTTATTTGGTAAGTTTTATATGTCGTAGATTATGAAAGTATAGCGATAATAGTCTTTCAATGTAATACTAAGGTGATGGTAAACGCCGTGACGCGCTCGCTAGAGCGGCACGTGGTGCGGGAAGTGGCTGAGCGAGTGAGTCTTGTGAGGGCAATGAACGGATGCAGACCTACACTTCTCATATGCGAAACTGTCGGTTTGCCCGAACGTGGCAAGTAGTGCGTGAACATTATTAGTATTGTACCTACTGTGATAATTGTTCTGAAAGGGAAATACTAACTGATTTCACTGATTTGCTGTATCGTCATGTTTTATTGTAAACCTGCACTATGGAATCCGTACCAACGAATCGACGTGACGAGCACTATCGCTCAGCCCTCGCTGACGCCGTTATATAAATAAAAAAATGATAATTTGTTTGCTAAACTTGGATTTCTGGAAGTTAAAGATTAAGTTACTTTTCTAGTTAATAGGATTTGAAGGACATTTTTAGAATAATCGCATTTTTAAAAACAAAGTGTTTTTTTTTTGTGAATGAATAAATATCTATTTATCACTTTAATTGGTCATAGGTACATGGAGCGTTTTTTATCACGCTACAGCCATCATAATTTTACTATGTGAGAGAGATGGAACTATACAGAACAAATAACACCATCTCTTTTTCACAAAGGAGCACTGGAATATCTTACGCCCTTCATAATACGGGCTAACTATACTTAATCCTCTATATTCATAAAGTTTATTTTTAAATGTCTAAAAAATTATGGTTAAGCAGTCGTTAATAATTAAAATAAAATACTCCATTATGCATATTCAATTTTGCATATTCTATGTTGTTTTTTCTTACTGAGGCAAACGATTTTGACAGTTTCACATAAAATAAATAATTACTTTACCTAAAGTAGGTGGTTTAAATATCTTCTCCGGCAGGTTGACGACGCAGTGGCTGAACAGGTCGAACAGCTGCGACAGCGGGATCCGCACGTCCAGCATGGAGATCGTCTTGAGGAGATAACCATATGTTTAATCCCTGACCCATAACTTGTCGACGGAAGAATAGACAAAGTGACAGATTGAGATTGTTTATCTGTCATTTTGTCTATTCTTCCGTCGAAAAATCCCGTTTCTACGGTGGTCATGCTACGCGTGCTCGTAGTAAGTTAAATATTGGACCTATGAAATTTGTGTTTTTTTCTCACAAATAGAGAACCTCGTCACTTCTATGATTTAAAATATTCATCAATTGCTTGGTATTATATCGAATAATGACCATCATAAACAACTACCAATAGTAAAAAAAACCTTTCTTACCATAAAAAATACCTTAAAAATGACTCCTAATTTTGTTAGCTGAAATGACCACTTTTGACACTGATTTTCTTAGTTTTTAAACAGTAGTGCATAAAAGTTTTAAAACAGTAGTGTTCAATCAATCTGCCTAGCCTTTTCCCAAGTATGTTGGGGTCGGCTTCCAGTCTAACCGGATGCAGCTGAATACCAGTATTTTACATGGAGCGACTGCCTATCTGACCTCCACAATCCAGTAACTGGGTAATACGATACCCCTTGGTTAGACTGGTTGTCAGACTTTCGTGCTTCTGACGACTCGTAACGACTGTCAAAGATCCACAAATGACAGCCGGGACCAACGGCTTAACGTGCTTTCCGAGGCACGGAGGAGTCTCGATATTTGAAAATGGTCACCCATCCACGGACCAACCCCGGCAAGCGTAGCTTAACCTGATGGATCGACCCGAGCGGCTGTTATTACTTAGCCACGAGCTCCTCAGTAAAAAAGTAGTGTTCATGGTTGTTATATAAATTAAGAAAAATTTAGTATGAAAAATGCAACTTCTTTAAAATTCCTCATACAAAACACCAATAGGGAATATGCATGTGATTCAAATATGGGTCAAATATTTTTTTTTATAAACCATGTTACTTCAGAATTATGCCTCCATCAATATTTTTGAATAAAATTTCTTTTTGAGCGAGAAATTAATTTTTAAAAAGTCCCAAATAACTGTGGGTAATTCAAATACTTGAAAAGGCTAAGAGCGGATGTGACGTAACAATCCGGGATAACAATCAAAATGTCAATGTCAAGTCAATCAACAAGTGTCAAGTCAATGTCAAACGCTCATAGAAAAACGAGTGTTTTACGTTGACTATAATCCACCTTTGCGCGTGCCATTTGCTTCAACCAATTATAGGCAGAATTCGTACATTGTGCGTGCAAGCAAAAATTTTAATAAGCTTTGTAACCAGCACGATATAGATCCGTTTCTAACTAGTGTGTCATCAGCCAGAAAGTGCTTAAGCCGTAATTTTTTCATGTAGATCATGTAGTTCAATAGGATAAGATGGTTGTTATGCAGTGCGAGCAACATAGTTATTATGCTGTAGTCTATAGTAACTTGGTGTGAATGTCCTCAGAATTTTACTTTTTTTCTTCTCTGTATTTTATACGTGGAGACCTGTAATTGGCTTTCTGAATAATGTACTGTCCTTGATCTGTTTGTTTTAGCTGTAAGTCTCCCATGTTATTTAAATAAATAAATAAATTGACTTGAAAGTTGCTTGTCTGTTTTCACAGACGGTGACGTCACCACACCAAGCGCGCCAAATGGAGCGCGTTTAAATAGCCCGGATCGGTTGGATATTTTTAAACATTTTTTTAACAACTTTAAATTGCTTTTCTGCCGTCGATTTTTTTAAAACTATTATTTGACGATGTAAACTATCGAATAAAAAGATTAAAAAAATACATGCATATTCCCTATTTCTTAGGTGGGGACCTAATATATATTTCCCATCTTTTAAAATGTTGTTATTACCTGAAACCACTCCAGCACAGGCAGCACAGAGTCAGGAGTAGGTGTGGTGGTGACCTTGAGGACGGCGAACTTGTACAGGTTCTTCTCATCAACGCCCACCATCGCGCCTTCGGGCTCCAAGATCTTGCCCAGAGGAACCTTTAGCTCCATCAGTTCCTGTAAGTTATAGGGTTATGCGTGTTATGGTTTGTCTACACTAATATTATAAAGAGAAAAGATTTGTGTTTTTGTTTGTAATGAATAAACTCAAAAATTGCTGGACCGATTTAAAAAAATCGATGAATCACTGTTTTTTAGTATTTCATATAATGGTGACAAAAAGCTACACCTAATCCTATTATTTTTTATGGCGTTTAGTTTAGATTAAGAAACTGAAGCATTAGCTGATTTTTTTGCCGACTGTACCGAACATAATACAAATTCAAATTCAAAGATTTTAAAAAAAATTAAACCCATTACTGGCACTTTTGAACTGTCAAGAATTCCTTCAGTCAGAAATATGAAGCTAGTTGCATTCCAAAGCGTAGTAGGTTCCTATGAAGAAGAACGGCCGAGAAATTCCATGGACACTCCTTTAAATCACAGCCCTTCTAATACCCGGTTCTTTTAGGTAGTCGTCAACTAACATCGATCGGTAACAGGCGGAATTTTAATGGGGTGGCCTTACTTTTTCCGGAACATCAGTGCAGATAGCTTCCATCCAAGCTGGCATGATGTAGTCCCAGATGGACTGCGTGATGATGCCGTAGGGGATCAAGCAGTACAGTCTGTAAATAGTTAAAGGGGTAACATGAGACCTTGGAACCAACGGGCGGCTTTTTATCGCAACGATTTGTTTCGCTCACTGGATTTTCAACGCACTGTTTAGCGTCGAGAGCGGAATATTCAACAGTGTTTTTTGACGCGCTGGGATGTACTCTATTTGATTCTCAATGCTTGGTTCAACACGAAGAGTTGAAAATCCAGGACGCGATAAACAATCGTAGCGATAAAAATCACCCGTGCGAACCTAGGCGTTACTTGTGTTCTGAGATTTCAAGGCACCTCACAAGCTCGTAAAGAGTCTGTTTATCTAGTCCAGGGCCAATAATATTTGAGAAAAAAAAAATCTTAGCAGTATACGGCTGGTCGGAAAATTTAATATAAATTATAAGCTAATGAAAAAAAATTATGACAACACGGAGAAAGTTCCGGAACAGGGGTGGGGGTGGGAAAATAGCCATTTTGGGGGGGTGAATAATGATTTTTACGATTTGCGGCTAAGCTATACCTCCTATCGAAAAAAGTTAAAAGTAAAAGTTGTTTATAATCAAAATATCTTCAACTTTTGTCTTTACCAATTTCCAACTTTTCAAATTGCCCTTGCAATTTATCTTCAACCTGTCTATTACAACGAACATATATCCGACGGAGTGGAAAACATCCAAAGTACTCCCGGTACATAAAAGCGGCCGAAAAAGTGACATAAAAAATTACAGACCAATAGCTGTTTTATCCATATTCGGCAAGGTATTTGAATCGGTACTTTATAAAAAAATATTTAATAAACTGCAACGATGGTTCGTGGAAGAACAGCACGGATTCCTTCCAAATCGCTCAACAATGTCTAATCTACTTAACATTACTACACTATTGGCCAAAAATGTTAATGACAAAAAGCAGATTGATGTAGCCTATTTTGACTTCCAGAAGGCCTTTGACCGGGTTGACAATGACATACTTCTGGGTAAACTAGCATTGGCAGGTTTCTCTATGTCATCGCTAAAATTCTTTGCAAACTATCTGCACGACCGCAAGCAATTTGTAACTTACAAGAATGCCAATTCGGAGCGCTACTCGGTCACTTCTGGCATAGGGCAGGGGACTAACCTCGGGCCCCTTCTTTTTCTAATCGTAGTTAACGATCTTCCCACATGTGTAAAACACTCCACAGTCATAATGTATGCTGATGATGTCAAACTTGCTCTTCCAGAAGCAAACCATAGTGATGCGGCCACACTTCAACTGGACATTGACAATATTCACACTTGGAGCACTATAAACAAACTCAACCTAAACATTAGTAAATGCTCGGTCATGACCTACTCAAAAGCCACACAACCCATACACAACATCTACACTATGAGCAATGAGCCCTTGAAACGCGTTTTAACCGTACGCGATTTGGGTGCTCACTTTGATCCACAGCTTAAATTTAACCAGCATATACTATTGACCTGCAACAAGTCCCGAAAAAACCTAGGTTTTGTTTTGCGTCAGGCCAACATTTTTACTAATCGTCAAGCCCTAACCATACTGTACAACTCTTTCATTCGCAGTTTGCTAGAGACCAACTGTGCAATCTGGAACCCCCATGAGAAAGTATATACACTGATTATCGAAAAGATTCAGAAGTGTTTTGTCCGCTATCTCTACTTAAAACTGTATGGTTATTACCCGTACATGTACCCTACACCATTTGTGCTGGGTATGGTGGGCTACCAAAGTTTAGAGGTTAGAAGAAATCTTAGTCTCGTCAAATATTTCATCCGCCTAATTCGTGGTACCCATTTCAATTCCTTTTTGCTTCATTTCATCTCTTTTAACATCCCACTACCCGTTAGGCACACACTTCGTCCTCGCCAACGTCCTCTATTCGCATTACCTCAAACTAGTACCATAACCCTCAAAACTAGTCCGTTGTACCTAGCCCTCACCCATATTAACAACATTTTGCTGTATGACAAATCCTTAGATATCTTTGCGAGTACTGAACTGAGATTCCTGAACACTGCAGCTCGTTACCTGGAGTCCATTGCCACTCCCAGTACAATCTCTTTGGAGTGACTAAATTAAATTAGTGTATCTTGCTACTTATTAATAATTTATTGCCAATTCTATCTAATTTTATCGAATCTTAACTAAGTTTGTCTAATTTTGTCTAATTTCACCTAATCTTGATTAATTTCAATAATTGTATTTCATCGAATTTTGTCTAGTTTATAAGTTATGTTAATCTAATTTTATATGTAATTCCTAACAGATACTGACCGTTAACTTATATGTGTGGTGCAACTGTAAATATAAGTTGGTTGTTTAATAAATAAATAAATAAATAAACTTAACCTCAAATTTATGGAGAAACAGGCAAAAAACCGATTTTTTCGTGCTTTTTTTCTGATTCAATTTCGATGAAAATCACTGAAAATATAGATTTTCATGTGCTGCAGTAATTTTTTTGAAGCAAAATATTCATTTTTGAATTGTTTGCGAATTAAAATTGAAAAAAAAAAGGTGAATTTTAAGACCAAAAATTTGGTTGGTAAATTTTAGATTTTTTAACTTTACCAGTGCGAATTTTGTTCTTTGAATTCCCAACTTAACGATGAAATGAAAAAAAAAATATGTTTGTACGATTTGTTTTTGTTTTAAACGAGAAAAACCAAAAAAATGATTTTATCAAGATCGATATTTTTGAAAAATCGTTTTTTTAGTTTTTTGCGTTTTTCTCCATAAATTTGAGGTTATGTTTGAAATTGGTAAATACAAAAGTTGAAGATATTTTGATTATAAACAACTTTTACTTTTGACTTTTTTTGATAGGATGTATAGCTTAGCCGCAAATCGTAAAAATCATTGTTCACCCCCCCCCCCCCCCCAAAATGGCTATTTGCCCACCCCCACCCCTGTTCCGGAACTTTCTCCGTGTTCTCATATTTTTTTTTTCATTTGCTTGTAATTTATACTAAATATTTCGATCAGCCACATACTGCTAAGAATTTTTCTGCAATTTATTTATTTATTTATTTATTTATTTATTTATTTATTCACAAGGCAACTACAACAGGTAACAATCACAATATATCACTAGGTTCACATTATAGGTTTCGATCTGATTATCACCCAAAGCGTAATCGCACATCACGACTAGCAACAACATAATAATTATGACAACTACAGTAAAAGCTTAGTTCACAAGATTCTCCGACATTCTTCTAATTCGGGTTTTCCAACTCGGTTTGGCCCTGGACTAATCATTCGATATCTAGTTGCAAAAGTGCATTTAATCCGCTAGCCTGGAAAGAGTTTTAAAATTCGAACCTTTCAATTCAATAATTTTCTATACCGCCAGGTCCACTGATAATGCATCAGAACTTACTTCATGTCAGTGCGCCAACCTCATTTTTAGAATAATCGCTCTGGCCAGCACGAAAAAAATATTTTAGGTTGTATAGTAAGCCAGTTTTATTAAGTTAGTAAGCAAATATTTGATTGACCTGTTGAGTCCATCCTTCAGGTGGTGCGTCTTGGAGGCCAGGTTGTCCCAGTGGCCCGCCTGGCGCGTGTAGTGCGGCGGGTGCGGCAGCAGGCACGCCACCAGCACGGCGCGGTGCGTGTCCGCGATGCCGCGCAGCCAGCCGCACACGTGCGAGCACTTTAGCTTCTCTACTGTGTCTGCTGTCTCACCTGGAATTGACAATAAAGTTGCGGCGTCCGCTGTGGCGACGGGCGCCTGCGCGCGGCGCGACACGTGCGCGTGCGCAGGCGCGGAGCCATATTGAAAACGCCGACCGTCACCAATTTACACCACTGGCAAACGCTCGCACACGTCATCTTAGATTTTAATTACATTTTCAAATGTAACATTGCATAGTGTTATTATTAAACTAACATTCAAGCACAAAACGACTACCTTAGAATCTTTTTTATTATGACTGAATGTGTATTAAAAGTTTAACTATATAAGGACACCAACAAAATCGCTTTTTTTCATAACATTTAAATTGAAACAAAATATTAAAACAGATTTTCATATAAAATACAAGTGTTTGTAAAAACTCAAACTCACCAGTATAAGAGAATGAAGTCACATGGAACCAATGGAACAAAACGGAGAGCAGACGTCCTAGGATCTCGTCCGGAGTGTCGGGGTTCGGAGTACACAGACCCACCATCAGCCACACCCCATATCTAGATAATATATTAAGATTTCAAGAAAATTCGCACAGAAAAGCTGCGAAAGTGTACAAAATTACAGAAACAGGAACATTAATATCAGAGATGGTAAATAAAATAAAATGTAAATTAAATCATTTAGTTATCTACAAAATCTTCTTCTAATTCAGAAACCGTACAGTCACGGAATAAAAACAGTTAGCTTCTGCAAATAAAATTTTACCGAGAGTCTCACAAGAGTCAATTTTAATTTGCACAGAGCGAGACTTCATGAGATTTGGGAAATTGTATGGTTCATGTTGGTCATGTTACTTCTGCCGTATAACGAATCTGCCGTAACAAGAATCTGCCCAAACCAGAATCTGTCCTAAACCGAATAATCCAATATTTTCGCTCCGAGAGAGTACCTCCATTCATCACCATCCATGCAGTTTGGCGACATGTGAAACGATTTTACGTAGTCTCAAAGGTTTTCTCATTTTGTTTCCATTTCTAAACCGATCCTTAACATTTTGCCCGATTTGTGAATTGAATTGATGCTCAGCAGTATCGCTTTGACCACTTATGTAATATGATGAAAGAACCAATTCTTACCTTCCAAGCAGCTGGCGATCTTCAACTGAGATGGGGTCAGGTAAGTCTACACTGAGTGGAGGCTTCAGTTGTTCAGTGGAACTGTCAGGATCTTCCATGTTTATCGGCTTCGCTTCTTTAAGGAGGCTGCAAAGGAGAAATGACAATTATAGATTGAAGTACCTACCTACTACCTAAATCATTTTTTTTGTATTTCTTTTTAAAATAAGATTGAGCATGCTAAGAAACTTTTTATGGATTTGCTTATAGGGGTCATATTTTATTTGTTTTAATCTGCATCCCTACATTTATGTTTGCATAGGTCACCGAAATGTAGGGAACAGTTGATTTTTTTTGCGCGTTTTCAGGGTTTGTCCCATAGTGAAATTTGTTCAAAATGATGAGTTCAATGACCCCTTAAGAAATCAAAACGACTAATTTCAACCAGTATAGAATATCAAACTCATGTAAACTTCTATGATTATAAATGTTGATGGATGGAGAGGAAGACCAAAGATAAAATGGATAGATTGTGTAAGGAATGCTATAAAAAATAATTAATGATAGCATGACGGTTGACAGGAGAGAGTGGATTTTCAGATTGACAATCTATTAGCTAATTATTACGTTGATATGCCTTTCAAAAACCAGGTAGCAATAATTTCTAGCAAAAAGTGTTTTTAGGGGTATGAGGAACAGGGTATAAAGTTCACTCATCCTCTATAGAAAAGGGAGGATCCTGAACTGAGGAACGGAGGAACTGCCCAATGATTGATGTAGGGTTGCAGAAAAAATATCGATATATCGAAATATCCATATTTTTTGTTCGATATATCGATATTTTCAGGCGATATTTTCGATATATCGATATAAAATATCAAGTATCGAAAATGAATTTTCAATAGCAACACCGTTGTCGCCGCTGACTAAAATCGCAGGAATTCAGAGCCGTAAAAATTATTAGTACGTTTTTTTCCTAGTTTGGTATTTAAATGATTATAAATCTTGAACTACATAAAATAATTTTTTTTTTGAAAATTCCACGGATATATCGATACATCGTTTTTTTTTTTCGATATTTCGAAATCGATATTGATATATTTTTTAAATATCGATACGATATATATCGATACTTTTTTACACTTCTTGCATCCCTAGATTGATGTTGGAATCTTGTATAGTGTCCATCGCGCGGTAAACTGTAATTGCGCGATGCAGGATTTATGTAACGTCAGGATTTTGGTGTGACGTCAGGTCTTTGATGCGGAGTTTGCATGTGGCGATGTAGATGCCGCCACATAACAATGTACCTGATAATGGCCTCGACGAGGTTGGTCTGCATGTCGCTGTCCATCTACCACGCGAGCGGCAGGCCCGTGTGCACCACGTGGTCGCATGTGGCGATGTAGATGCCGCCACATAACAATGTACCTGATAATGGCCTCGACGAGGTTGGTCTGTATGTCGCTGTCCATCTGCCACGCGAGCGACAGGCGCGTGTGCACCACGTGGTCGCATGTGGCGATGTAGATGCCGCCACATAACAATGTACCTGATAATGGCCTCGACGAGGTTGGTCTGCATGTCGCTGTCCATCTGCCACGCGAGCGGCAGGCGCGTGTGCACCACGTGGTCGCATGTGGCGATGCAGATGCCGCCACATAACAATGTACCTGATAATGGCCTCGACGAGGTTGGTCTGCATGTCGCTGTCCATCTGCCACGCGAGCGGCAGGCGCGTGTGCACCACGTGGTCGCATGTGGCGATGTAGATGCCGCCACATAACAATGTACCTGATAATGGCCTCGACGAAGTTGGTCTGCATGTCGCTGTCAATCTGCCACGCGAGCGGCAGGCGCGTGTGCACCACGTGGTCGCATGTGGCGATGTAGATGCCGCCACATAACAATGTACCTGATAATGGCCTCGACGAGGTTGGTCTGCATGTCGCTGTCCATCTGCCACGCGAGCGGCAGGCGCGTGTGCACCACGTGGTCGCATGTGGCGATGTAGATGCCGCCACATAACAATGTACCTGATAATGGCCTCGACGAGGTTGGTCTGCATGTCGCTGTCCATCTGCCACGCGAGCGGCAGGCGCGTGTGCACCACGTGGTCGCATGTGGCGATGTAGATGCCGCCACATAACAATGTACCTGATAATGGCCTCGACGAGGTTGGTCTGCATGTCGCTGTCCATCTGCCACGCGAGCGGCAGGCGCGTGTGCACCACGTGGTCGCATGTGGCGATGTAGATGCCGCCACATAACAATGTACCTGATAATGGCCTCGACGAGGTTGGTCTGCATGTCGCTGTCCATCTGCCACGCGAGCGGCAGGCGCGTGTGCACCACGTGGTCGCATGTGGCGATGTAGATGCCGCCACATAACAATGTACCTGATAATGGCCTCGACGAGGTTGGTCTGCATGTCGCTGTCCATCTGCCACGCGAGCGGCAGGCGCGTGTGCACCACGTGGTCGCATGTGGCGATGTAGATGCCGCCACATAACAATGTACCTGATAATGGCCTCGACGAGGTTGGTCTGCATGTCGCTGTCCATCTGCCACGCGAGCGGCAGGCGCGTGTGCACCACGTGGTCGCATGTGGCGATGTAGATGCCGCCACATAACAATGTACCTGATAATGGCCTCGACGAGGTTGGTCTGCATGTCGCTGTCCATCTGCCACGCGAGCGGCAGGCGCGTGTGCACCACGTGGTCGCATGTGGCGATGTAGATGCCGCCACATAACAATGTACCTGATAATGGCCTCGACGAGGTTGGTCTGCATGTCGCTGTCCATCTGCCACGCGAGCGGCAGGCGCGTGTGCACCATTTGGTCGCATGTGGCGATGTAGATGCCGCCACATAACAATGTACCTGATAATGGCCTCGACGAGGTTGGTCTGCATGTCGCTGTCCATCTGCCACGCGAGCGGCAGGCGCGTGTGCACCACGTGGTCGCATGTGGCGATGTAGATGCCGCCACATAACAATGTACCTGATAATGGCCTCGACGAGGTTGGTCTGCATGTCGCTGTCCATCTGCCACGCGAGCGGCAGGCGCGTGTGCACCACGTGGTCGCATGTGGCGATGTAGATGCCGCCACATAACAATGTACCTGATAATGGCCTCGACGAGGTTGGTCTGCATGTCGCTGTCCATCTGCCACGCGAGCGGCAGGCGCGTGTGCACCACGTGGTCGCATGTGGCGATGTAGATGCCGCCACATAACAATGTACCTGATAATGGCCTCGACGAGGTTGGTCTGCATGTCGCTGTCCATCTGCCACGCGAGCGGCAGGCGCGTGTGCACCACGTGGTCGCATGTGGCGATGTAGATGCCGCCACATAACAATGTACCTGATAATGGCCTCGACGAGGTTGGTCTGCATGTCGCTGTCCATCTGCCACGCTAGCGGCAGGCGCGTGTGCACCACGTGGTCGCATGTGGCGATGTAGATGCCGCCACATAACAATGTACCTGATAATGGCCTCGACGAGGTTGGTCTGCATGTCGCTGTCCATCTGCCACGCGAGCGGCAGGCGCGTGTGCACCACGTGGTCGCATGTGGCGATGTAGATGCCGCCACATAACAATGTACCTGATAATGGCCTCGACGAGGTTGGTCTGCATGTCGCTGTCCATCTGCCACGCGAGCGGCAGGCGCGTGTGCACCACGTGGTCGCATGTGGCGATGTAGATGCCGCCACATAACAATGTACCTGATAATGGCCTCGACGAGGTTGGTCTGCATGTCGCTGTCCATCTGCCACGCGAGCGGCAGGCGCGTGTGCACCATTTGGTCGCATGTGGCGATGTAGATGCCGCCACATAACAATGTACCTGATAATGGCCTCGACGAGGTTGGTCTGCATGTCGCTGTCCATCTGCCACGCGAGCGGCAGGCGCGTGTGCACCACGTGGTCGCATGTGGCGATGTAGATGCCGCCACATAACAATGTACCTGATAATGGCCTCGACGAGGTTGGTCTGCATGTCGCTGTCCATCTGCCACGCGAGCGGCAGGCGCGTGTGCACCACGTGGTCGCATGTGGCGATGTAGATGCCGCCACATAACAATGTACCTGATAATGGCCTCGACGAGGTTGGTCTGCATGTCGCTGTCCATCTGCCACGCGAGCGGCAGGCGCGTGTGCACCACGTGGTCGCATGTGGCGATGTAGATGCCGCCACATAACAATGTACCTGATAATGGCCTCGACGAGGTTGGTCTGCATGTCGCTGTCCATCTGCCACGCGAGCGGCAGGCGCGTGTGCACCACGTGGTCGCATGTGGCGATGTAGATGCCGCCACATAACAATGTACCTGATAATGGCCTCGACGAGGTTGGTCTGCATGTCGCTGTCCATCTGCCACGCTAGCGGCAGGCGCGTGTGCACCACGTGGTCGCATGTGGCGATGTAGATGCCGCCACATAACAATGTACCTGATAATGGCCTCGACGAGGTGGGTCTGCATGTCGCTGTCCATCTGCCACGCGAGCGGCAGGCGCGTGTGCACCACGTGGTCGCATGTGGCGATGTAGATGCCGCCACATAACAATGTACCTGATAATGGCCTCGACGAGGTTGGTCTGCATGTCGCTGTCCATCTGCCACGCGAGCGGCAGGCGCGTGTGCACCACGTGGTCGCATGTGGCGATGTAGATGCCGCCACATAACAATGTACCTGATAATGGCCTCGACGAGGTTGGTCTGCATGTCGCTGTCCATCTGCCACGCGAGCGGCAGGCGCGTGTGCACCACGTGGTCGCATGTGGCGATGTAGATGCCGCCACATAACAATGTACCTGATAATGGCCTCGACGAGGTTGGTCTGCATGTCGCTGTCCATCTGCCACGCGAGCGGCAGGCGCGTGTGCACCACGTGGTCGCATGTGGCGATGTAGATGCCGCCACATAACAATGTACCTGATAATGGCCTCGACGAGGTTGGTCTGCATGTCGCTGTCCATCTGCCACGCGAGCGGCAGGCGCGTGTGCACCACGTGGTCGCATGTGGCGATGTAGATGCCGCCACATAACAATGTACCTGATAATGGCCTCGACGAGGTTGGTCTGCATGTCGCTGTCCATCTGCCACGCGAGCGGCAGGCGCGTGTGCACCACGTGGTCGCATGTGGCGATGTAGATGCCGCCACATAACAATGTACCTGATAATGGCCTCGACGAGGTTGGTCTGCATGTCGCTGTCCATCTGCCACGCGAGCGGCAGGCGCGTGTGCACCACGTGGTCGCATGTGGCGATGTAGATGCCGCCACATAACAATGTACCTGATAATGGCCTCGACGAGGTTGGTCTGCATGTCGCTGTCCATCTGCCACGCGAGCGGCAGGCGCGTGTGCACCACGTGGTCGCATGTGGCGATGTAGATGCCGCCACATAACAATGTACCTGATAATGGCCTCGACGAGGTTGGTCTGCATGTCGCTGTCCATCTGCCACGCTAGCGGCAGGCGCGTGTGCACCACGTGGTCGCATGTGGCGATGTAGATGCCGCCACATAACAATGTACCTGATAATGGCCTCGACGAGGTTGGTCTGCATGTCGCTGTCCATCTACCACGCTAGCGGCAGGCGCGTGTGCACCACGTGGTCGCATGTGGCGATGTAGATGCCGCCACATAACAATGTACCTGATAATGGCCTCGACGAGGTTGGTCTGCATGTCGCTGTCCATCTGCCACGCGAGCGGCAGACGCGTGTGCACCACGTGGTCGCATGTGGCGATGTAGATGCCGCCACATAACAATGTACCTGATAATGGCCTCGACGAGGTTGGTCTGCATGTCGCTGTCCATCTGCCACGCTAGCGGCAGGCGCGTGTGCACCACGTGGTCGCATGTGGCGATGTAGATGCCGCCACATAACAATGTACCTGATAATGGCCTCGACGAGGTTGGTCTGCATGTCGCTGTCCATCTGCCACGCGAGCGGCAGGCGCGTGTGCACCACGTGGTCGCATGTGGCGATGTAGATGCCGCCACATAACAATGTACCTGATAATGGCCTCGACGAGGTTGGTCTGCATGTCGCTGTCCATCTGCCACGCGAGCGGCAGGCGCGTGTGCACCACGTGGTCGCATGTGGCGATGTAGATGCCGCCACATAACAATGTACCTGATAATGGCCTCGACGAGGTTGGTCTGCATGTCGCTGTCCATCTGCCACGCGAGCGGCAGGCGCGTGTGCACCACGTGGTCGCATGTGGCGATGTAGATGCCGCCACATAACAATGTACCTGATAATGGCCTCGACGAGGTTGGTCTGCATGTCGCTGTCCATCTGCCACGCGAGCGGCAGGCGCGTGTGCACCACGTGGTCGCATGTGGCGATGTAGATGCCGCCACATAACAATGTACCTGATAATGGCCTCGACGAGGTTGGTCTGCATGTCGCTGTCCATCTGCCACGCGAGCGGCAGGCGCGTGTGCACCACGTGGTCGCATGTGGCGATGTAGATGCCGCCACATAACAATGTACCTGATAATGGCCTCGACGAGGTTGGTCTGCATGTCGCTGTCCATCTGCCACGCGAGCGGCAGGCGCGTGTGCACCACGTGGTCGCATGTGGCGATGTAGATGCCGCCACATAACAATGTACCTGATAATGGCCTCGACGAGGTTGGTCTGCATGTCGCTGTCCATCTGCCACGCGAGCGGCAGGCGCGTGTGCACCACGTGGTCGCATGTGGCGATGTAGATGCCGCCACATAACAATGTACCTGATAATGGCCTCGACGAGGTTGGTCTGCATGTCGCTGTCCATCTGCCACGCGAGCGGCAGGCGCGTGTGCACCACGTGGTCGCATGTGGCGATGTAGATGCCGCCACATAACAATGTACCTGATAATGGCCTCGACGAGGTTGGTCTGCATGTCGCTGTCCATCTGCCACGCGAGCGGCAGGCGCGTGTGCACCACGTGGTCGCATGTGGCGATGTAGATGCCGCCACATAACAATGTACCTGATAATGGCCTCGACGAGGTTGGTCTGCATGTCGCTGTCCATCTGCCACGCGAGCGGCAGGCGCGTGTGCACCACGTGGTCGCATGTGGCGATGTAGATGCCGCCACATAACAATGTACCTGATAATGGCCTCGACGAGGTTGGTCTGCATGTCGCTGTCCATCTGCCACGCGAGCGGCAGGCGCGTGTGCACCACGTGGTCGCATGTGGCGATGTAGATGCCGCCACATAACAATATACCTGATAATGGCCTCGACGAGGTTGGTCTGCATGTCGCTGTCCATCTGCCACGCGAGCGGCAGGCGCGTGTGCACCACGTGGTCGCATGTGGCGATGTAGATGCCGCCACATAACAATGTACCTGATAATGGCCTCGACGAGGTTGGTCTGCATGTCGCTGTCCATCTGCCACGCGAGCGGCAGGCGCGTGTGCACCACGTGGTCGCATGTGGCGATGTAGATGCCGCCACATAACAATGTACCTGATAATGGCCTCGACGAGGTTGGTCTGCATGTCGCTGTCCATCTGCCACGCGAGCGGCAGGCGCGTGTGCACCACGTGGTCGCATGTGGCGATGTAGATGCCGCCACATAACAATGTACCTGATAATGGCCTCGACGAGGTTGGTCTGCATGTCGCTGTCCATCTGCCACGCGAGCGGCAGGCGCGTGTGCACCACGTGGTCGCATGTGGCGATGTAGATGCCGCCACATAACAATGTACCTGATAATGGCCTCGACGAGGTTGGTCTGCATGTCGCTGTCCATCTGCCACGCGAGCGGCAGGCGCGTGTGCACCACGTGGTCGCATGTGGCGATGTAGATGCCGCCACATAACAATGTACCTGATAATGGCCTCGACGAGGTTGGTCTGCATGTCGCTGTCCATCTGCCACGCGAGCGGCAGGCGCGTGTGCACCACGTGGTCGCATGTGGCGATGTAGATGCCGCCACATAACAATGTACCTGATAATGGCCTCGACGAGGTTGGTCTGCATGTCGCTGTCCATCTGCCACGCGAGCGGCAGGCGCGTGTGCACCACGTGGTCGCATGTGGCGATGTAGATGCCGCCACATAACAATGTACCTGATAATGGCCTCGACGAGGTTGGTCTGCATGTCGCTGTCCATCTGCCACGCGAGCGGCAGGCGCGTGTGCACCACGTGGTCGCATGTGGCGATGTAGATGCCGCCACATAACAATGTACCTGATAATGGCCTCGACGAGGTTGGTCTGCATGTCGCTGTCCATCTGCCACGCGAGCGGCAGGCGCGTGTGCACCACGTGGTCGCATGTGGCGATGTAGATGCCGCCACATAACAATGTACCTGATAATGGCCTCGACGAGGTTGGTCTGCATGTCGCTGTCCATCTGCCACGCGAGCGGCAGGCGCGTGTGCACCACGTGGTCGCATGTGGCGATGTAGATGCCGCCACATAACAATGTACCTGATAATGGCCTCGACGAGGTTGGTCTGCATGTCGCTGTCCATCTGCCACGCGAGCGGCAGGCGCGTGTGCACCACGTGGTCGCATGTGGCGATGTAGATGCCGCCACATAACAATGTACCTGATAATGGCCTCGACGAGGTTGGTCTGCATGTCGCTGTCCATCTGCCACGCGAGCGGCAGGCGCGTGTGCACCACGTGGTCGCATGTGGCGATGTAGATGCCGCCACATAACAATGTACCTGATAATGGCCTCGACGAGGTTGGTCTGCATGTCGCTGTCCATCTGCCACGCGAGCGGCAGGCGCGTGTGCACCACGTGGTCGCATGTGGCGATGTAGATGCCGCCACATAACAATGTACCTGATAATGGCCTCGACGAGGTTGGTCTGCATGTCGCTGTCCATCTGCCACGCGAGCGGCAGGCGCGTGTGCACCACGTGGTCGCATGTGGCGATGTAGATGCCGCCACATAACAATGTACCTGATAATGGCCTCGACGAGGTTGGTCTGCATGTCGCTGTCCATCTGCCACGCGAGCGGCAGGCGCGTGTGCACCACGTGGTCGCATGTGGCGATGTAGATGCCGCCACATAACAATGTACCTGATAATGGCCTCGACGAGGTTGGTCTGCATGTCGCTGTCCATCTGCCACGCGAGCGGCAGGCGCGTGTGCACCACGTGGTCGCATGTGGCGATGTAGATGCCGCCACATAACAATGTACCTGATAATGGCCTCGACGAGGTTGGTCTGCATGTCGCTGTCCATCTGCCACGCGAGCGGCAGGCGCGTGTGCACCACGTGGTCGCATGTGGCGATGTAGATGCCGCCACATAACAATGTACCTGATAATGGCCTCGACGAGGTTGGTCTGCATGTCGCTGTCCATCTGCCACGCGAGCGGCAGGCGCGTGTGCACCACGTGGTCGCATGTGGCGATGTAGATGCCGCCACATAACAATGTACCTGATAATGGCCTCGACGAGGTTGGTCTGCATGTCGCTGTCCATCTGCCACGCGAGCGGCAGGCGCGTGTGCACCACGTGGTCGCATGTGGCGATGTAGATGCCGCCACATAACAATGTACCTGATAATGGCCTCGACGAGGTTGGTCTGCATGTCGCTGTCCATCTGCCACGCGAGCGGCAGGCGCGTGTGCACCACGTGGTCGCATGTGGCGATGTAGATGCCGCCACATAACAATGTACCTGATAATGGCCTCGACGAGGTTGGTCTGCATGTCGCTGTCCATCTGCCACGCGAGCGGCAGGCGCGTGTGCACCACGTGGTCGCCGCCGCGTCTGCTGTTGTGTCGGTTGCCGTGACACTGCTGGCAGTACCTGGCGACAACAGTAGTATTACATGAAATGAGGCCTAACAATAATAGTCAACAAAATTGACGTAAAAATGACTGTAAACCAAATGTTAGCCCTCATACACACGGGCGATGTTTTATCGCACACTGGCCTTATTACTACAACACCATTTAAACGACATTTCGCGTTGAATAAAGTGTCTAAGTTTTTGTGGTATAAGGCCCTGAATCCGGCTCACTTCCGCATGTTCCGCACACGCCGTGGGTTGTACGTAACATACGGTGGTGGGTCACGTCATTCCAGGGTAGACAAGATCAAAAATCAAAAGTTATTTATTCAAACTAGGCTGAGAATCAGCACTCGAACGTCAAAATTACATAAGACAGTCCCCCAAAACGCCCACCCTTCACCACTTCCTAGTGCTTTAGCGGGGAAGAAGAAGTGGCGCAACAAACTCCCCAGCAGCACAGCTGTCTGTTCAGTTAGAAAAATTTGATTGTATACAAAAGTTTGCAAAATCATTTACATTACGCAACATAAAATATAAATCTAATTATTAGCCATATGTCAGCTAGCACACGCCAATATACCAACCAAAAAAAAAAGAATAATATAAAAAAATAAACGAGAACTATATGTACTAAAGCAGAAATAAGTAGTAAATGTAAACATAAACACAAATTAACTAAATAAAAGCCTCCAGGCACAAAGGGCGTGCCCGCTTACATATAGCTATTTATAGCTGCAACTGGAAGTTGTAAATGATAAACTAGGACCATCGAAGTAAATAAATAAAAATGAATTACTAATAACATTAACAAAACCGAGATCAGCAAGGCGACCAGTCACCACAAGCAGCACCCGTTCACGAGCATAACGCAAAGATCAGCCATTACCTTCCTCGCCATATGTGAGGGAAGGAGACAACCCGACCTCCGACGCTACCGCAAGCAGTGACATCTGAGGGAGCATGACGAACCTGCTACCGGTTTGCCAGTTACAATTGCCAAGCTTTACCAGTTACAACCTAAGTTTACATTGTGGAATGCAATACATTACTATATTGAGTAAAATACGAGTTTGTTACGGGCAGATTTTACAGTTCATATTACTTTTATCTGTGTTACAATTAGATATATTTTCTTTACAAAAGCTATCAAACCGCAATAAATATTCTCCAAATAAAATTAATCTGTATAAAAGCCATTAGTTAAACAAATTGTAGCTCCTCTCTATCTTACCTTATGGGGTGGTTCCCATTGTAACTGGCGCATTCGTTGGAAAAGCAGATCGAGTACGCAGCTTTGTCAGTTGAACGACAGTTCTGAAATCACATATTAATTCATTTTATTATAAAAACTTTTTAAAATATACTTCTTTTTTTTTTAATATATGGTTTATGAAATTACCTTATTCTCGCAAACCATGGAGACTTGCTGTTGAGGATGCAGGATGTCGAAGAACCGCTGATTCGGATGTTCCCTGAAATTAAAAACCATCACGGTTTTATTTACGTCCAGAATAAATACTAGGTTGAATTTAAATTCATTTTTGGCTTCATGAGTTTTTTTTTTTAATTTATCTATATTATTACATACAAAAAATCAGCTGTTCAATACCTAATGTTCTAAAATGTATGGGACAGCTGTTTTTGTTCGCGATCAATCTTGGTCCCATAGTAAAAGTTTTATTTATTTAGTTATTCATTTCGACGGTTTAAAACACTCCTGAAAGTTTGTAAAGTTAATTTTTTGACACCTTATATAAGGAACTCAAGACTCGTAGCCGAATTCGGGCCGACTCTTTTAGATTGTCATCGGCACGCCACGAAGAAGGAACTCTTGTGCATTTTTTTTAGCTTCCAAGCCCAGCATATTGTGCGTTGTCTGTCACTGAACTTATGATTTTATAAAGTAAATGGTACAGCACATACCTGTGTATCTCGTTCGCACACTCTATACACAAGTACAGAGGTGGTGGACTGTCGGACGCGAAGGTCACGCTGATGCAGTGGTCGTAGCACACCTTGGCTGCCTCTGCTGAGCCAGCATTGGGACACATATCCCGTTGGCACAGGAACGGGACCAGGTCATCTAAAATTGCGCAAATTATAAAGAACATGACATGAGTAAAGAAAAAAATATAGATTGTGGTATTTCAACTCTGTCTTAAAGAGGTGCTAGACGTGCGAGCAAGTCCGCGTACTTAAGGCTCGGCGAGCTTACTCGCCCGTCCGTCATCGCCGCGAGCCGCGAGCCAATTTGACAATGAAATTTTGAGCAAGCTTCAAGTGTGTTACTGACGGCGAGCCGAGTAAGATCGCGAACTTAAAGACCGCGTACTTTAAGTACGCACGTCTATCACCCACTTTAGATAGAAAGATATACAGGGTTATATTAAATTAACTGTTAAAACTTCACAGAATGTCGTTATGGTTTTTAATACATAAAATAATAATTGATTTGATTGATTTTTTGATATACACAACAAAACTAAAGTTTGACATCAATGACGTCTGATTTTAATTTGATCTTGTATAATTATAAATTATAACAGCCTTAGACAGATACTGACTGGAGAACTTGCACAGCAGTCCCTTCCTGTCGAACAGTTTGGCGTCGAATGGCGGCCAGTAGTAGAACAGTAGCTTGGCAGCAGACAGTCTCGCGCCCCACGTGCCGTATGCTATGACGCACAGGATGTCTTTGACGACTGATTGCTTCATCGACATCAGGCATTCGAGGAGTTGGCAGTGGTGGGCTGGAAGATACACGTTGTGCACTTTTTTTTAAGTTTCGCTTACCTAAGTAAAAGAAAATTATTCAAAAGTTGGTACTTTTGAATAATTTTCTTTTACTTAGCAGTTTGGTATCCGCTAACTCAAGCATGACTTAAATAACCCACTAACTGTACAAAAAAGCAAAAGACGGCCTACTGATAAAATCAGTAAAATAAAGCTTCAATACCATTGCACGAAACAGCTTACTCATAAATCATTTTTGCTCCTGTCACCGCCAAATGGCGTTGCAAGCAAAACACTGCCGCAGTGCGACAGTGCATTACTAGTGGCGCCATCTACTGCTCGTTTCCACAACTCATATACCAGTCACTCCACAACATTTAACTAGATGGCATTACTGCTAACGAACTACTACAATGCGACACCGCATGGCTAGAGGCGCCATCTACTCAACGCTATCACCACTCTCATACCAGCCGAGTCATAATATTCTCAGTATGCACGCAACTCGCAATTACAATACACGAAATATATCAGACTAGCTTTCGCCCGCGGCTGCGCCCGCGTGATATGTCGATAAAAAGTAGCCTATGTCTGCACGCGTACTATGACCATAGACACGGGTTTTCTACGATTTTTTTTGACGGAAGAAGTCTCTGTGCCATTTTTCAAGTTTCTAACATAACCTGCGACCGGGTTTGGATTTGGAATAATCCAAAATTACAACTACCTTCTCTGTTGCGAGTTTGCGAGGGGCAATGTTTAGCAAAAAGGTTGATAGATAGCTGTTTTTGTTTTATTTTGAAGTTTTTAGTGTGAAAATGATGTTTCCAGCACCCAGTAAAAGACGACCTACTGATATTAGATCAGTAAAATAAAGCTTCAATACCATGGCACGAAACAGCTTACTCATAAATCATTTTTGCTCCTATCACCGCCAAATGGCGTTGCAAGCAAAACACTGCCGCAGTGCGACAGTGCATTACTAGTGGCGCCATCTACTGATCGTTTCCACAACTCATATACCCGTCACTCTACACTCACTCTCACTACTAGATGGCATTACTGCTCACGAACTATCGCAATGCGACACCGCATGGCTAGTGGCGCCATCTACTGAACGTTATCACCACTCACATACCAGCTACGTCATATTCTCAGTATGCACGCAACTCGCAATTACAATACACGAAATATATCACACTAGCTTTCGCCCGCGGCTGCGCCCGCGTGGTATGTCGATAAAAAGTAGCCTATGTCTGCACACGTACCATGACCATAGACACGGGTTTTCTACGGGTTTATGGTCAGTCTCTGTGCCATTTTTCAAGTTTCTAACATAACCTGCGACCGGGTTTGGATTTGGAATAATCCAAAATTACAACTACCTTCTCTGTTGCGAGTTCGCGAGCGGCAACGTTTAGCAAAAAGGTTGATAGATAGCTGTTTTTGTTTTATTATGAAGTTTTTAGTGTGAAAATGATGTTTTCAGGAAAATGTGATGTGATCTTTTTATTACTGGGTAGTAATAAAAAGATCACATCACATTTTCCGCTGACTAATTTTGGTGGTACAGATAGTTTTCAAAAAGAACAAAAACTGAAAAGAAGAAAAGAAAGAAAAATAGCTTTATTTGTCACAGAAAGACGGAACGATAGAACGGAAAGACAGTGTGGCGTCACGTATTGTGATTTGTGATCACACATTAGTATAGGTGGCGTCGCCTGTATTATGTTTAGTTAAGTATTTTTCGGTTAGTCAGGAACGCACCCTTGTCAAGTGGCAACACTAAGCCACGATCCGGGGCGTTACCCATAGCGTCCCTTATGTAGCGTCGCTCGGCACTTCCCTACCGTCGGCGTCACGGGACACAGACTAGGTTTTTGTCATAAGTTTACTTTGTCCCTAGTAGTTAATTATTTATACTATACATATGTGTTAACAGTGTACCTAACTCTAACAATAATACGTGTGTAAGAATTATAATAATATCAAACGTAAATTGGAGTTTCACTCTCGTTCGCGACTTCACCTCCAATACATCTAAAAGGAGACAGGTCGAATACCTTCGACCTATGTCCCCATAACAGAAAAGGCTCGTTTATTAAAAAAAGGTGGACATAATTTGATGAACTCAAACTCAAACTCAAAGCATTTATTTCAATTAAACCATTTACAGGCACTTTTGAATTGTCAAAGAATCGGTCAGTTAGTCAAAAAGTTGAAGCTAGTTGCCCATTCCAAATCGTAGATCTCTATGGAGAAGAACGGGCAAGAAACTCCAAGGACACTCTTTTAAAAATGGATATAGATATTACAAAATCCTGGGTACAGTATTCTTGGTGCTTCTATATGTGAGAACAATGTCAAATGAAAAATAATCAAAAACAATTCAAAATATAAGATTAAAAATAAGCCCTGGCAGATGAGAGATGACCAGTCTCAACTGACAGCGCCCGTTCACGAACATGACACGTGGATCAGCACCATCCAGCTCAACCATTTTGTAGGGAACCGATTTTCGACAGATTTCTTGAGGCGTAATAAAATATTTCCTTTATGTTTTTACAAACACTTACCTGGATTGCTTGAGTGCTGGAACACCATCATAATGATAGCGGCGACTGACTGCGACGCCTGACTCTCCTCCTCCATGCCTGCATACTTGCGTGCTGAACAACAATATATTACATTAGTTTGTTGTTTAAAAAAGAATAAGGGAGTAGGTACAAATAAAACGCATTTTGGAACCGGTGGCAAGAGGTCGTTGTTCCGGGCTTTGTTTTTAAGGGATTTTGAAATAAACCAGTTTTGCGATTTTTAAAACTTCTTTAAATATTTTGATTGCTAAGATCGACTGACCCTGTGCCAATACACACAGTATATGGAATATACTATATAATATATATTCGGTATAATTATGGAATTTAGTAAAAACAAAACACAAAAAATATCTACAGAGGGCCTTAAACGGCCACTAGCAATTCCTCTATAAACAATTAATTTCCTGAATTTCCAGCTGTCATTAGCAATTCCTCTAATTTGACACCAAAGCAATTCATAATGTGTGGACTATTTTACGAATCTCCATAGAAAACTGTCAAACAGATGAATTTTTTTCGTAATAAGAATAGCACGCAGATCATATTATGAATTGACAGTTTGTGACATTTTACGATGATTCATAATATTTTCCTACCAAAGTGACTGTTTTAAGCCCCATCAGCCTATTAGCAGTCCACATACACCTCTCCAATCGCACGCCATTTAACTCGATCCTCCGCTACTGTCATCCAGCTGCTACCAGTCACCCTACGAAGATCGTTACTTCACCAAGCCCAAGACTAGATCAAAAATAGTAACTGAAAATACTTACTGATCGTAAAAGGCAGGATATAATAAGAGAGTAGATGCAAGATCTCCTGATGAAGAGCCACTGGGAACATCGCGACGCAGTAGGCTACCAAGAAGGGTAGGTTGTCAATCATGTCATACTCCAGGAAAGGCAGCAGGCATCCCAGGCACTGCAGGATGGCTTGACCGAATGCTGGGAACAAGTGTAATAATATTAATATTTTATGCTTCAAAGCGTTCTTCTTCTCAGTGTGTCGATGGCAAAAATATCGAGTGTCGTTAAATTTGTTTGGCCCAAAACTCAGCTACGCGAATACCGTTCGCTGACGCAGCCATTAGGTCCTCACGTGTGCAGGTGCCAGGACAAGCTGGGCAAGATTGGAGGTGAGCCATTGGAGGTGAACAATTCAAAGCGTTGAAAAAGAATTTCAATGTTCAAGGTTGTAGAAAAGTATCTCAATGTTCATATTTTCAACAAAAAAAAAAACAAAGTTTAAAGGGTGAACAAAGCATTTCAATTTTAATCGTTTTAGAAAAAAAATCATGTGAGATGTTAAAAATTTACTTTTTTCAATGTTCAAAGTGTTAAAAACGCATTCCAGTGTTCAAAGCACTAGAAAGTGTTAGTGTTTTGTATAAAATTAGTGTTAATAAAATATTTTATTATTTAATAAGTATTGACGTTGTATCGTACAAAAACATCTTCATACTACCACAAAGGCACGTACACACGGCTACACATCAAGCTATACATTGCCAGTATAAGCTGATCTCGCAACGTACGGAAATCCTATACAATGCGAGATCAGTATAAACTGGAAATGTATAGCTTGATGTGTAGCCGTGTGTACTAGGGTACTAACACAGATACGGCTGTTCAAATACAAAAGATGACTTCAATTTTAAACGTTAATCATCGACTTTAGTTATAATATGTACTTACTTAAAATATTACTGCACCAAATGCTAAAAAAAGTCATCAAACTTACCAAGTGTCCCATACTGCAGGTGTGGTGTGGAATCAACTAGCCCAGACAGCGCGTTGAACAGGCTCTTATAGTCCAGGTTGGGGTATAGACCCATCCTCTCACTGTCATTGTCAGCATCGCGAAGCATCTCAAGGGGAGAGCGCGGGACATCTTTGAGGACGCCTGGAGAAATTGTGGAGCAATCAGTGAAAAGTTGGCTTCCAAAAATAACACTAAAAAAGTGAAAAATAACCCTAATTTCGGAAGTCGGTGGCAAAAAACGAAAATTTAAAAGCAAAGACACCGACTTCCGAAATTAGTTATTTTTCACTTTTTTAGTGTTTTTTTAAGTCAATTAAATACATTGGAAAGACTAAAGTTTGGTGGTACCCTGTCTCCAGACTACTTAGACTACTATAGGAACCTACAACGCTTTGGAATGGGCAACTAGCTTCATATTTTCTGACTGACCGACCCTTTGACAATTCAAAAGTGCCTGTAATTGGTTTATTTAAAATAAATGCTTTGAGTTTGACATAGAACTCTTGAAGTGGAAGTAGTGAAGAGGATAATATAACTAAGACTTGACAAAAATTCTGCCACAGCTTGACATGAAGAAGGCTGACTCCTCCGAAAGCCGCGCTGTAAAATCAGTAGGTATCTATGTATTATTATGTGTTTTCGAGTTATGCTCGCGACTTCTTTAGTGTTGGCTAAATGTAAGTACTAACTAAAACCTCACTTCACTCTGCGTCCAGCGCTCGGTGTGGTAACACGTCGCGTTCTGGTTTGCAATTGGTCAATCGTCATCCTGAAGATGCCTCGTTGAGAGGTGAAACACGTGTCGATTTCTTACAGGGTTTTTATGACTCTTGAAGAATAGTCAAGCGGAATAGGTTACTAAATATATCTGCGTCTATTGTATTTTTTAATGGATTTCCGCAAATAAGTCACGCCTGAATCAATTAACTAACTAAACCTGTTCAGAGAAAATATACTTAACGCTCTCTGACACAGGAACATGTGGATAATCCTCAAGCAACCTATTGAGAAACCCCTGAAAAACTTAAAATCAAAGGATACTTACTAAGAAGAGTTTGTGAGAAGTATTTGACAGTGTTGGCAATGTCAGTGCCGAGAGGCAACGGCTGAATGTTGTGTTGCAGCCGCAGCTGGGCGTCGTACAGGCTGCGGATCTTTGCTGTAACTGTATAGGACGAGGCTAGAGAGTTATCCTATTAGTATATTGGCCTTTTTCTTCATTCCGCAGAAGAAGGAGAAAATATTGGAAGCTCTGGCCAAACTGAAAATTCGTTCGCGCTGATTGTGTCAACTAACCCATATGGTGTCAAAATTGACATGAACAGTGAGCATGACTTCCTAATCATTAAAACAATCGAAACAGTGTCCCGCGTAGGACTCGTCTCAATGTGGCCAGAACTTGAAGCCTGAATTCCTCTTACGCTGATGTCAGTCCCGTACGGTCGGTTGCGTACGCGTAGCAACGTAGTACGTGCCGCAGACGTCAGCGTCGCAGTATGATGCTATATCAAACACAATGTATATACGCACGCGCGACCGACGTACGCGACTGACATCAGAGTAAGAGGAATTCAGGCCCATTAGGTAAGCGTAGAGATAAGCTAGATACTTATGATAGTTGGATTTTAAAACTATTCCATTACTGTTTCAAATCTTGATCGATTAGAATTATTATTATTTTATGATGTTTTATTTCAGCTTTTTCAAGTCGTTTGTTGTCTTGTAAGATTTACAGCTTTCTCGCAGCGACTTCTTGACTACGTCAGCATAATATCTAAGCTCCTGGAGTCAGGGTCTGAGTTGCATTCCAGATTTCCACCGGATGCCTAGATTCATCAATAAATGCCTAGATGATCCAAATTGAAAAAATAATCAATAATAAAGCTGTATTGTTAAGATACCTATTTCAGAAGATTTCATTGTAAGACAAATTACTAGCCAGTAAAGGTACACACGGCTACACATCAAGCTATACATTTCCAGTATAAGCTGACCTCGCATTGTACGGAAATTCTATTCAATGCGAGATCAGCATAAACTGGAAATGTATAACTTGATGTGTAGCCGTCTGTACATCCGTAAGGGCTGCGATACGTGGTATCATTTTTAAATAAACCAGGGACAAGGTTTAATATTACACAACTCCCCTCAAAAAACTAGAGCCCATCAGATTTTGTCAGTAGCAATTAATTAGCATGACTACATAAGGGTGGATTGCGATCAATCACAGATATATACAACCCCTAACATAGGGTGCAATATTTTTGTAAATAGCTACCCTAAAAGGTTTGCAGTACCTACTGAGTAAACTGCAACTCTCGGTACTCCTTTATGTACAGTCACGGACTTTAATTGATAAGCCACCTGGCACTGTTCGTATTTTAGCCATGTAATGCAAATCGGGTTTATTCGGTTCCCGACACGCAAAGTCATAAGTCTTCGAATTAAAAGAAGAAAATTATATTTCATATCTTTACCGGTTGGCAAATCTGAGAGCCAGAACTACAAACTGGACTACCCAAAGCCAACCAATTGCAGGCCTAGCAACAGTAACCTAGCAACGCTAAACAATCGTTGCTAGGTTACTGTTGCGATAGAAACGTTAGCGTACGGAGAAATATTAATAGTCATTTCGGCAAGTTCGAAAGTAACGTCTCTGACATCGATATTTCAACTGTCACTGTCTTCAGTTAAGTTTACTGAATTATCGAGTTAATGACCTATGATTGAAAGGAGGTCAGTATCAAATAGATTGGATAAACTTAATACAACATTGTATTTATTTTTAGCATTGAGAACTTATTTGTCAACCTCTATGGATATGATTGTTTCCGATTAAAAGTAATTTATTTGTCATCTTGTTTACGAGCGTGTGATTTGAATTCGTGTTTAATTGTGTAATCTCGTGAATGTATGAAACTGCAAAATTGAAAAGTTTGAAGGTGGCTCATCAATTAAAGTCCGTGACTGTACTTATGGGTGATGCGTGCGTGTGCAGTGAGTGCACCCTAATAACAGATTTTTACAGAATACCTAAATGGGTAAGTAGGTACAAGATTGACACAGAATTTTGATAAACTCCATAGTTACCATTCTGTGATACCAGATAGAGCAAAAGTAGTGACGGAATAGGTCCCAAGATTAAATATTTTATGTAATAGGTAACGCATCACAGCCGCCATCTTCAGCGCAGCAGTGAGAAAGCGTGGGAGCGAGTGCGATGGCTTACAATATTATAGGTAAGTAGGTACCTAAGCCTTGTCTAACATTATTTTTTAAAGATTGAATTGAGACTCTGAAGAAGTCAACCAAATTATTTCACCCTTTCAGGAATTGCTATCTGCCTACAAAAATCGTTTCTTGCTTCTTTCAAATCAAATAAGTAGATTTTTGTGCGCACAGTAAGTTTATCGTAAACGTTTGGATAAGTAAAACAGCCTGCTATATCGCCCTTTACCGCCTCCAACCTAATTAGGAAATTGGAAAAGCCTCCATGTCAGAGGGCAACCACATAACAATAAGTAGTTAAAAATAGTTTTTTTAACATAAGACGAAAAGCGCCCACCGTTCAGCGCCGCCATCTTGAACTGATGCTTGATTACCTACACTACCTACCTACGATTTCGTACACACGGCTACACATCAAGCTATACATTTCCAGTTTACGCTGATCTCGCATTGTGTAGGATTTCCGTACAATGCGAGGTCAGCTTATACTGGAAATGTATAGCTTGATGTGTAGCCGTGTGTACCACAGTCAGAATATCGGGCCCTATAGTTCCATAAATATTATAATATAGCCATAGCTTAGACGAACTCAATAACGAATTCTTAATATCGGAAATTATCTGCGAACCATATTCGAAAAAAAAACAAGATAGAGGAGCCAAAAATTTAACGCGCCTACTTTGAGAAGAAATACGCATGCGCGGCATGTGTCACTTACGTCAAGTGTCACTTCAAGAAAAGAACCTAATGTTTCGGCATTGAAGAACTTTATGTTTTATATGATTGAAAACCTCTCGATGCCAATCAATCAACTATCTCAACTAATAAAAATGTAGGTAAGACTAGGTATTTCATAAGTAAAGTCTTGATTTCCGATAATGTGGCGAATTAATCCGGGCCGGGACGCATGCGTGGCGACCGCATCAGGGGTGGAGCATCGCCTCCGGATTGGTTGCGGCGGGCACATGCGCCCCGGCTAGGCGTAGGCGTCTATCGATCGCCGGCCCCTAATAAGCTACGAGGGGCGCGGTCGGCGCGCTGCGGGGTGCAAGGGGAACTCGCGCACATGCGTCCCGCGCCACTGTTAAAACCGTTTTTTTTTTTCTATATTTAGAGATTGTTTTATTGATTCGGTACAAAAGCAGTAGTATTCGGGTTTTGATGTTTAGTTTTTTGTTAGGGCATAAGTTAGTTAATGTTTTGGGCTGTTGAAATTTCTATATAAAAAGAGTTCTTAATTTTATTTTTGGATTTTATTTTGAATAATTATTTGCAAATATTAGAACAAGTATTTAAACAGTAATGGGATAATTTTAATTATCTTTACAAAACCGCTCTTTTTAAATTTATTTGGAATCGCAACTTTCTACATTTGTTCTTGCCATTTTATTGGCAAGAAATACAACTTTGAAAACACAGGTATAAATAAAAAAAGCAGCATCATTATATATATTTATTTACTACACATCAATACATCATGCAAATAACAATAATCATCTACCATCAAGTACAATGGCTACATTTTCAAAGACTTATACACCAAATAATTTTCTAAGTTATACACCAAACTATTTCTAACATTTTTGACACCAAATCTACAACAGACACACAGATTTATCAATACAATATGTAACAGGAAACAAACAAAGGATTATTCTAGTCACCACGGGTTCATTTGAAAATCACTCTTATGGCTTGGACATAAGGCTCAATTTTCCTTATCTCGACGCATTAACTGATTATTACATTTTTTCTGGAAAATACTCAGTAATAAGAATAAACTATTTAAAGGACTTGCTTATAATCTGTTACTCATTGTATTGTAAATAATTTGAAGCAAATAAATATTCCAGAGGACCTGCAGGTGGATGAAGACAATTTAGTTTAGAGTAAGCATCATTTAATAAAAATCTTTAAAATATGATAGAAACATTATATGTATATAGATTTTAAAAAACTGCCGAAGAATTTACTTTAATTTTTATAAAATTTTGTAGCATTTTTTTTTTAGTTAACAATGTGCAAGTTAAATGACGAATGGAGGGTATTTTAGTACAAGATTTTTTTACATTAGATTTATGGAAAATATTTTGATTTACAATTACATAAATGAAACGGACAGACAGGAGGTTTACATAGATATAAATACACAGAAGGATAAGAACAGATATACATAAGTATTATAGATATGAAGGAGATACACTAGACAAAGCTTCCCCGGAAACCACCACACCAGGATAAGCAGCGGGATGGTACGGACAGACATACTGGTTTTTGCCAACATTTTAGAAAGGTGAGCCACACAAACAGGAACCCTGATTCTGCTAATTGAATTTATTGATCAAACTGCATTTAAATAATTAAATGAAGATATTTTAAGCGAATTAAATTATTATAAGTAGATACCTAGTTGACATCCCATCCAAAACTCCAAAGCTGCTCCACCCCATTGTTGAAGATGGTACACCAGTACAAAAGTTAACACGAGTTGCTAGCTTGAGACCTGACTGGATTGTGAGCACTGGCCAAAGGTGGCTCAAAATGGCGGCCGGCTGAGCGCCCCTCACCTGCGCGCATGCGTATTGGCGGCTTCGCCTAGGACGCGGTTGGAAAATAACGGACGGACCCCGTGGCGGGTTACGTAAGTGGCCACGTGAAACAGTCCGCCATTTTGAACTTCGCCCACCATTTTCTAGAAATTTCTGGGGCATTCTATCTAAACAACTATCAAAATTTACAGAATCTATTGTGAATATAGTGCAGTTTGACCAAAAATTAACAGAATCAAGAATACATATAACATTGAAACAACAGCGGGATACTTGTCTCCGTAGAACTAAAAACACATTGTATATTGAGAACATTCTAGGATACAACGGGGCAGGACGGAGACACCAACACCAAATAAACCTAGGGATGTGCACACATGAAACCTAGAAGGGAAACAGGGTCACCATCTTGAAGTATTATGTCTTGTTACAAAATTACTTTAAATTACCCTCAGACCTAGAATAATATTAAAAAGTGTTTTTTTTTCTAATTTCATGCATTTGGATTGATACAATATTTTACATAATAATTATGATATTAAAAATATTCTCTAGAAACTTTATTGCCAATATTTTATTAATATGCATTTGCAAAGTGAAAGCAAGCAACACTCAATTCAATATGGCTGCTTTGTAATGGTGAATATTTTTCCCGATTCAAAGTTTTAATTTAATAATGAAAATTTTAATTTTATTTCTAGAAGTCAAATGCAATATGTAATACAGAATCAGAATCAGAATAGTTTATTTATTTCTCACCACAATATAAAAGTACATGTTCAAATTATCATAGGACAATACATAATAGTTTTAATTATATTGTGGGAGACTGGTGCCTAAGGTAGGCGAAAGGCCTGTATTTCAGGACACCAGAAATTATAATAGTAAATCAGTAAATCAATACAATTAGTAAATCAGTTGCAATGGAAAACTACAACTGTATGTGATATAAAAATTATTAAGTTAGGTAACTAGAGACATTATCTTTTAAATTAAAATAATTGTGAATTAATAGTGCAATTCAGTAACTTGTGCAGTGCTTGTAAAGCACATCCAATTCAAGATGGATAGTTGAAGGTTTAAAAATAGACCATTTTTTTATAAGAATTTTATTTTAGATCTAATTTAATTTTAAGAAAGAACCAACATCTAACATACTATCCGCTAGTAACAATTTATAAAATAAAACTGCAAGAACAAGGGCAAAAAAAGATAAGTTCACTATGCACTTGGTTCTCCCGAGCTGCTATCAACTATGAAATATAAAGTAAATCCCTGCTTTAGTGGAAAGTTTATCAACACAAAATAATGAGAATATCACAACTGCTAAGAGACATAGATGGCAACCCTAAGAGATGGGGGCAAGGCAAGCTAACGTGCCGGAACAAAAAGTGCCACAAAATTGAATAGCTCGCTTGTACGAGCTCACCTTTCAAGCTCAGCTCAGAGTCCGAAACCGAATACTGCATGGTATCCTGTGGTCCCTGCATTTGGACACATATAAAGCACTACTCAACGACGCCCCATACCCGTCATACAACTCTGAAAAACAAACGCGTTAATTTCCATGCAAGGCGTTCACTGAATGTAATTTAAGCGCTAATAATAATAAAGATACTTACATGCCGCCGCCCGGGTTCCCATGTTGATGAGCTGGATCTTGAAACTGCCCTGCATTGGAGCACCGGGTAGAATGCCCCCGCTCACACAACTGCACTCAATCAAATCAATAAGGGCCGGCCCGGCCGACGAATGCAAGGGAGCTAGGAAGGGGTAGTTCGAAAGAGACAAGACCTGAATCTAGATATCCTATCCCATTCAGGCAATTGAATATCGACCGGTATACAGCGGTCCGCGCATGGGTAATTTACGTCAACATTGTTATTGTTATGTCAATTTAATACGTCAAATTAATGATATCCGGTCTAGTTAAATGCAGATACTGCATCCGGCATCTATTTCGCACTTTTTACTTTGTGAATTACAACATTGGCCTAATATTCAAAAAGAGATCTTCAAAAATAATAACGTTCCAAAATGTGAAGGTTATGTTGCAAGTTTTTTTGTTATGATCAAGCAGAAACAAAATATTACATCGAATTTAATAGTGGTTAGATTGGTATTTTCACTAAAATTATGGATATTTTAATGCACTGATTTAGTTGATTTTTCGTTCAATGAAGTCTAATTATTAAACGTGTATTTTTTGTCATAATAGAATCTTATTTGACCCGTTCACACTAGTTCACAGCTGTCATCCACAAGCTGCGCGCGAAATACTTACTGAGGGAGGCTGAATGGGGGGTGAGAAATGTGGAACTGTGTGGAATGGGGTGAGTGGCGCGAACATTTGAATAGGTAAGCTTCGCGCATAAGTCATGTAAACCTTTTATGTATTGGTAATAGCTATGAATAAATAGGTAACAATTTAGTTAATATCACCTTTATAACTTTTATTAGAACGTACAAAACAATAATATTTATGTAACTACTACCTTTGTATTACTTAGTTACCGCATTTAAAGCAAATAATAACTTTGACTTTAAAATAGGTACCCTGTTTTAGCGTTTTTGGGTCGTGTTTTGATTGTTTATTCCTTTTTTGAATGTCGGGTAAAGTTAATGATCCGAGATCATTTATTTTTACACGACTGCTCAAAAAGGAGTGTAATCATTATTTATATCGTGTACCTGAGTCTGATGTTAAGTTCGTTTTAGGCAGAATAATTAATAAAGTTTGTAGTTGTGTTCTGGTTTTTGTAGATTTCAGCTGTTAACAATGGTTTTACACAATTTGTGAGATCTTTGTCGGGTTCTACAGGGTAGCCTAGGTGGCTAGGTACCTACCTATATGGCACGTCATCACGTGCCATGCCAAAAGGCCTATTTAAATTGATGGGATTTGTTCAAAAACATATGTATAAATTGAAAAATAATTTTATTGTCACGATTAATATCACAATAGAATCTATAATACCTACAATCACAGTGTCCAGTGCATTCCGCATCAAACAATATATAAAAAGACTCCATTCATCTACAGTTTTAAATATTATTATACATATATCGCTTAAATATAAAAGTTAGGCCTAAACTCTTATCTAGTAACTATTTGAAATATTTAATACTTAGTTAACTTTGGGACCAGCCCTTAAATTTAGTTTTTGCGATACAACACAACTGTGCATGAACAGAGCCCAGACTCCATCCCCTAATTCTACACCCTAATTACACCGATAATAACAACAAAACCTCATAATATTATCATAATTATGTTATTTATTCTAAGTAAATGACGGTGTAACAGTGCGTTTTCTAGTTAAAACAAAACGAAAAATATCACCACTCTAAAAGAATTTAAGTCAGCTAGTACACCGAGCTACCGAGCTATAAGGTACAATACACACTGTAGTTTATTGACTTGTGTATATAGTGGCATTGAGAGTAAACGATAGCCATTATATCATCAACGATCCATCGCGCCGGACAAGGCTTGCTGTAGCACAAGCTGCTGCGCGTTTATCAGTTTCTTTAATTCTCTCACTTCCTGAGTCAGCTGACGCACATTTTCCGACGTCTCATCCAACCTGGCCTGAAGACTCCCCAATCCTGAGGAGTACCCATACTCTCTGTAACCCGAATCATTGTTGTTCTCATACTTCTTGAAACACGAGTACGCGCCTGTTGTTGATCCGCTCGACGATATCGTGTGACCATATTGTTTCCTCATTTTCGCGATGTCGTAAGCAGCCATCATTATGTCTCGAGGAAGTCGTTTCTCACTCGGGTTTAATGGTTTGACGCTCAAAACTACTCTGTAAGCTTGTGGTGATACTAGAGCTGATGAATGGAGGATTTTTAGCAGACATTTCGGCAAATAACCGTTAAATAAGGCAAGCTCCATGTAGGATATCAGTTTCGTCTGCCTGACCAGTTTTGAGAGTCCCGCAGTTTTTCTCAACCCCTGAATGTCATGGACAGCTATACCTACTAACAGATTCATAAGGACTACAGTAACAAACATTAAAAATAATACATAAGTGATTTGCGCGGAGAATTCTAAAAGGACAGGAGGGTCGTTACCATCTGGCTCGTTAAGCAGTAAATCCAAATTTAGCTCGCCAATCATCATGGTCAGGACGGTAATGAAGCCCATGAAAGGGTTTGCAAAAGACGAGGAGTCAGGGAAAATGACACAGAAACTTATGGTAAAGCCGATTAAAATACAGGAGTAGGCCATCAGTAATTTGGCAAATTCCTTTTGAACTTTTTGGTACATCGCGACATAGGTCCCAAAAACCGGTAGCTGTCCTATCATCATCATTAAGTTAGTCCAGCCGGCCAGCACAGCGAACGCGCCTACGTGATTCTGCCAAGTGTACGTGATGTTAGTATAGATATATGATATCAGAAACACGCTCACAATCACGAACCATTCGATAATATTCTCAGATTGCATCAAATATTGTTTCACAGTAGAATAACCTGCTATTCCGTAAACCTTTCTGAATATCTCAAATATCGTGATTCCGGCGAGCACCCACCATTGCATTTCTATTACAAATGGATTTTTCCGTAACAGGTCTCCAAGTATGGACTGTTTCTGACAAAGTTCCTGCTCTTGAATCGTTTCCTCCATATCTTTACTGCCGTTGTAACAATTATGCGCCAGAGCAGTCAACACATACAATGTTAGGCACAAAACAAATATGAAGCTTAGGAACAGTCGAGCGACGTAATATTTACGTATTTTTTCCCACTTTATGTAAAGGAATGCTGAACAAAGTGGATGGAGGAGGACTTCTTTCTGTCCCTCGTCGACGAACGTGTTCAAATAACTAATCTCCCGCGGGTAACAATGATGTAATATGCTGCGAAAGTCAAGCTCTAATTCAACCTCCCTATTGCTCGTCTGTGAGTGTCGCAGCGTGATCGCACAGTCCAATTTTCTAGTTACCATCGCTAGAGACGCCGGCGTTTTTCTAGCTATTACATTAAGAGCCGAGTTTCCTTTTTTAGACCTTGTCGTGACGTCAGCGCCGTGGTAGATTAATGTCTCGACACACGCTGACAGCCCGTCGAGGGCGGCCAAGTGCAGCGGCGTGAAGCCATACTCATCCTTCTGGTTCACATTCGCTCCCCAACTTATCAACGTCTCGATGATATCGCAAGCACTATCGGACTTGCCTATAGCGGCATGTAGTGGGGTCCTCATGTCGAAGTCGTTGGCGTTCGGCTCGGCGTTACCTTTTCTCAGCAAGGACTCCACACACTCCAAGCTCGACGACCGAGCAGCCAGGTGCAGTGCCGTGAAACCTCTGTGATTTTTTAAAACGGCTTCAGCACCCTTTGATAGCAACAAATCCACACATTCCACAAAGCCACCGTCAGCTGCCAGATGTAACGCAGTGGACTCCCTGTCGCCGACTCGCGTCCGCACGTTTGGGTCCGCGCCGGGCGTCTCGAGCAGTATCGTTAGGCACTGGAACATTCCTAAATCGGCCGCAAGATGTATAGCGTTGGTGCCGCCCGGCTCAATTTGATTCACGTCGACACCGTGGGAAATAAACAATTTAAGGCATTCCACGGAGTTGGCTCGCACCGCACAATGGAGCAGGCCACCTTCACAGTTGATATACTTCACGGCGGTATGTACGGATGCACCGCGACTGATTAGCAAATTAGCCACTTGCACTGAATTCCCGAACGCGGCACAATGGAGCGGAGCGAAGCATCTTGGCATGTAATTAGGGTCTGAGCCGCATGACAGCAGGTAGGTAGCGCATTCCGTGGAGCCGCTGAAGGCCGCAACGTGCAGCGGGGACAGTCCCAGGGCATCGAAGTATAGCGGGTCAGCTCCGACCTCGATCAGCGGCTGTAGGAAGTTGGCAAGTTTCAGGAAGGCCGCCCAAAACAGACACACATTCTTCTCGGCTTCCGACGCCGTCGAGAAAGTAGTGGCAGCGGATTCTGCGGTAATGACCCCGGTCTCTAACTCGTCAAGTAATCGCAGACGTCCGCCGACGGCGCGCATCTGCTCGTGCGCGCTCTGACGTAACGAGTCACCGCAGATGTGCGCAGTTAGGTCGAGGGGTGGTTCTTCGAAGCTGTCGTACATGTTAGGGGCGCTCTCGGCGGGGGGCGAGGAGCCGGCGTTGACGTACTCGAGGTGTCCCATGGAGGGGTAGGCTCGTTCGAGGGACTCTTCGTCGAGCGGGGGGTGGGTTTGGTGTTGCGTTCTGGCTGGGGAGGAGAGGACGCGGGAGACGCGGGGTCGGCGGTCCATGTCGGCGCGCGGGAGGGTCCTAGGGCGGGCGTCATCTTCGTCGGGCTGTCGGCGGCGCGCGAACCAGCGCGCGGTGAGCAGTCGGCGCGTGGTGGGCATGCGGGCGGCGACGCGGCACTGAGCGCCGAACGCCGCTATTATCCGCCAATTGTGACCGCACATGAATCGCGCGCACCTTTTCGCTGTTAGGCTGTTTGCAAACGAGGATAGCTTACCACTTTGAGCAACTTTTTGTCGCGGCGACTCATGACGACAGATTTGCTGGAGTTGCTGAGCCAAAAGTTATGTTAGGGTTTGCATGAAATTAGGCATAAAACAATGTGTAAGGAAAAGAAAAACAATCATGCGCATGCGCACATTGCTTTATTTGTCTATAAAATAAAACATTAAAAGTAACGATAAGTTACCTACGTACCATCGTAGTTTATTTTAATTCAATTTCACCAATCGAGTAAGAAGGAAATCCTAGGTAGAAGCTATAAAAATCACAACACAAATTGTGACTTAATTCACCGGGAATATAAACCAACCCAGGAAGAACCCAGGATGTAAATGGAAATTCCTAAGTCATATTGCGTGTTAGGTAACAACAAGTTATTTATAGTTTAGTTGGCGCCAAACGTCATCTCTTCTCGCTTTTGCTGTAGGTAAATTGTTTAACCTGCCAGTAGCAAAGAGGGCTCGGCCACCTCACCGAAATTCTCCTCACTCAATCAATCATCCTATCGCAGCCCAAAACTGTGTTTAGGCCTCTCCCAGGTTGCGCCACAACACCCTGTCCTCTGCCTTCTGCATCCAGTCTCTCCAAGCCACTTTTTTAAGGTCGTCGGACCATCTAGCTGGGGTGCGTACAGTCACGAGCACCAATATGTATACACTGAGCAACTTTTAAAAGTAATTTTCTCCTACTGTATTAATTGTAATTTATGTTATAACGAACATAGTATTTTAGAACCCATATTATTATGAAAAAAAATTGATGACAAAAGGAGTAACCGGAAACACATACGAACAGAGCAAGCTAATATAAAGCTTGTAATAGGTACCTATCATCTTAAAGTAACAATCGTTATTCCACGAGAAAATGGTGATGCCAGGTCATCGGTCCTTCGACAAACATGGCCACTCTAATTTAACTGGCTTTGTCGGCTTGCTAAGTCGGCAACTCCGGTTCTTTACCCCACTCTTGCTGGTCGTGTAACCAGCCTACCTCCCATCAACAATACCCCTGACAAATGTATGTATTTACTAACATTTCCCGCGGTGATATCATTGTGACCAGGACTTGATCTCGCAAGATCTCGGTCATTACCGCTACTTACTAAAAACGTGCCTTACAGGTTAACAAGACGCCATTGTAGATTGTAATCTTTGAAACATGTGAGTCAGGAGTAGTCAGGACTGTGGATCAACTGGAATTGACTGACTCATTGACTAATTTCGGGATCTCTTGGCTTTATAGTATCGTTGATCGTATGTCTCACGTGGTTAGGGTCAGTTATTTTGGCCAATGGGATAAACTAAGTGCAAATGGACAAATTGTTAGCTAACACACTACTTCCTGTAATATCTATATTTCTTGATGAGTCCAGAATGTCTGCTGTTTTATGAAAGAGCTGGATTGGGCTTATTCCCAAAGTCCTCCAAATAGAGTTCCCAAACTTCTCCATGAAAAATATAATATTTTTAATTAGGTTTCATTCTACTCCATGATACTCCATCCAGCGTGTCGGATACCTGGAATATTCAAATATTGATTCTAAGTAGGAAGAAGAGATGGGGCATCTGTTCCTTGATGAATAGTCTCTCTTACTTAGCGGGGAACATAGTACCTATTGGAGATAAAAAAATGTGTTTCTCATAGATGTTTTTTGTCTTATCTCATGTCTTTATCTGACCGATTGAAACAACGATGCGTGAAGAGAACTCAATTGAAGCATTGGAAGCATACAGTAATGATAATAAGAAGAAGCATTTCTGCTAAATTGTAGTTTTTCTATTGCAAACCAGATTAAAATATATAACACAACACTTGAGAAAGATCTAGAGACGAACAGGAACTTCAACCATATCTTACATCAACACCATGTTGTAACTTATGACGTCTTAGTACAACTACACTAATTAACAATAGGTACGTCAAAAATTACGTACTTACCTCCTAGTACTAATGGTACTATTCGTGAGAACGGAAACAATCAACGATCTTTGCAAACAATGGTCTAGGTATTAGCCACTACAGGTACCTAAGTACTAGGTTTAGCTAACACATTGGTAGCAATGTCATTGTGGATTGTTAAAATACGGCTTAAGACAACATTATAGTACTTTGGTCTATCTAGAAGACAATGGGGTAAAATATTATGACATTTCTTATCACGTCGATGAATGGGCAGTAGGGCATCAGCAATCTGCAGCACCTTCAGTATACTTCTTGGATTCTTAAAAGCCGAGAGGCCCTAGACAAAGTGACATTCTATCAGCGATATCGATGAGGGAAAAGGCAAAAATGTATAGGACTGACATAAGCTATCGAAAATCTTATGTCAATCCTGTTGAAAGTCGTTGTAGAAATACGAAACGCTTTCGAAGCGATAGAGTGAGAATATCGGGATAAAAAGTATCCTATGTCCTATTCCAGGTCTTGGTCTACCCCTGCGCCAAATTTCATGCAAATCTCTTCAGTCGTTTTAGAGTGAAAGCGTCACAAATAGACAAACAAAAGAAACTCACTTTCGCATTTATAATATTAGATAGATAGATAGATAGATAAAACATTTATTCAGTACAAACATAGAAGACACAACACAAAAGCATAGTTACATAATTTCAAGTTTTAAGACAAACAAAAAAAAAAAAGAAGAAAACAAGTAAATACGAACATTAAAAACATAAACCCTTCCTTGGCAGTTGGGTAAAAAGAACATACAAACAAAAAACGCAAAGAAAGTATTGTCTGTGGCAATCTTAAAACTACCTACATCCTTAAAATATTTTAGTTAGTCAAAAAAAACCCTTGTGTGGTGCGTGTCTCCCAGTTGCACCGAATGGGAGTCCAGCTCAGCATATGCCAGACATTATACCTGACGCTGGTATTCTGCTGGATCCCTGCGGCGGCATACGGACGCCAAGCAGGTGCAGAACAATGGAAATGTGAGAAGATAAAAAGTGAAAAAGTGAATAGTGGTTTTGCAAGATAAATTTGGTGAGTTATTATATTAAGGTAGGATGTCAACTCAAAAAACTTACCTAGGCCACATAAGAGCCGTCATTTTCAGAGAAGATTTATAACATTGTGGACCAGCAGTCGTAATAATACGACCATCCAAAACAGAAAGGAGAAATAAAAAATAAAAAAAATGATTTCAAGTGTTGGCAGGAATCGAACTCACAACCGCCAGATGTTAGCGGGCTGTCGTGAATTCGACTTCTGCGTCCGTGCTGCTTTCGTCTTGCATATTTTTGAGATAAGTATGATTATGTATAAGTATATTTTATGATTATGTATGATTTTGAAATAAAATCGTGCAGTACAGCCTGCTGCCGGACCTATTACACTTTCTGGTATTCAAAATTTCGGATTTTATGAGCATAAAAAAGATTTTCCGATGACTTTTCCTGCACATAAAATTTCAGTCATGTCAGTCAAAAACAAGTCATACCACGGTAAGTTACTAGTGCAAAGAATTCACAGAATTGCATGGAACGAATTCTTTCAGGAAATTCGATTACCCTTGCGAATTGGTTACCGGTCCGGATTTTCGCTAGAACGAACATACACAAAGCTGCACAGCATATTGTGTGGCCAATGGCTGTGAACCAAGCGGGATGGACATCTCATGGTGAGGACAATGAGGGTCAAAGTACAATCGGACACGTGGATGTTAAGGTCTCTACTTAATAGAGATTAAAATGGTATAATCGAATTTGTATGCTCTGTCGTTGCCCAACAAACATTTACGACGTTGAGTAGACGTTTTGGTGGCAACTTAATGTTATTCAGTATAATCGTATAAATGTCATAAGGACGTTTACTCTACGGCATTAGGGCCCATTTTATTCAACTTAAGTTGCTAAGAGTTTCGTGTAACAGTCATATAAATACCTACTTAGTCGCATAGTAGTCATATACACGTCGGCGATTTGACTAAATATCATGTAATGATAGCTGTCGCGGCGTGTATTCGACTTCGGGTCGACTTATGGTACACAATACGACTTTTATATAATGTAATCGTTGTGTTATTGTCATTTAAAGATGATGCTCATATTGAACGAAATTATATTGTAACAGATTATATCACGTTAATTTAATATGGCGGTGTTTTTGACAGCTGAGTTAATATTGCATTCTTTCTTTGTTATTTGAGGTGATAAAACCATTTCATCAGTCGTAAACCACTGTGCAATCAAGTTTACTGATTAATGTGAGGTAGGTTTGGAACAATTTTTTTATGCGCTTTTAAAACTCTAACGTTTTCACATATTTTATTAATAATTTTATTAAGTGACTGCGTTAAATGACAACTACATAACTTCCCGACCTATAAACTGCGTGTTCATTGTAAATGTTTACGCCATTACAGTTGATTTAGGGATCAGTGATAAAATTAAAAACGCTTAGCTAACTTAGTTCAAAGAATTTATATTAAAAAAATAGAATATTTGTTTGCGTGACTTATAACTTAGTTAACTCAGGTTCCTTGCTGGACCGCGTAATTCTTTTAGGGCCCGCTGCTCGCCCGACATCGCGCCCCGGAGGCCCGCCGCGTGTCAGCGGCTCCGGGTAAAACCTCAATATCTTGAGTTATACTTATCGTAGCTCGATAACGTAAAGTAATTTGGATTCTTGAATAAACAGACCACATACTTATCTATATACGGTGAACGGATGAATACAATAGGATTTACAATATTATCGTAAAGTGCGTGGTAGTTTATTTGTTCTTATGTTTTGACGATTTCTGTTAAAAATACTGTTTCTATTGTTATAAAATTTTACAGGCAGTATTATGAATAGATAACGAATCTAAAAAAAAATAACAGTTTGAGATAATAACAGAAAATAAAAAACAAAATTATTACGTAACTAGAGGTCATCTTGACCTTGATTTCAAGGACCGTGTTTTGACGACAAAATGTTGTTATTATGACGTTATAATAGTGAAAATCACTTACAAATTGATTCAATTACACTAATTAATATTTTATAGTAGCTTCCCACGCTGTAAACATCATAAAACAAACACTATTCACATAATCACCACCACACTCAGTACTTTCACGGCATTTTTATGATACGCTAATTTTGCACACTCAACTTATGTATTTTGGTAATATTATTATCACACACGATGTATAAACTATTATTAATTTGATTTAATATCACTTCACGACGATTACGGCAGTAAAAACACGAAATAATTATTAAAATATGCACGGAGACCATCCGCGCACACCCGCGCAGGCCCTTAGTAGATTAATTTGACGTGAATATCATCCAACTCTAGAGTGCTACTGCCCATAGACACTATTAACCCGTATTCCAGTAAAAATAGAGACCTAAGTTGCGTGGCATCGACTGATGCATTTTATTCATCAGTGGGGCTTGAAGGATATTTCCGATTGATGCATCGCGTGCATCATTAGGACTCAAGCGGTTAAGTCTAAATAATATTTTTGTTTTAGGTAAACCCCACAGTGATCTCTAATTATGCGGATGTTGATAAGTTTTTATCAAAGATGGACCTCATTGAAATGATATGCGCACATTTGAAATGGAAAACTTGAAATGTTAATTACGTTCCTGGGATAATTAAAAAACTGAAACAATTTTTTCTTTCAACTACATAGTAATGTTATCTGTGTAGTATTATAATATCTGTGGTAATGTTATCATTAATCACTGACAGACCTGACTTGACCTGACTGGTTAATACAAATGTATAAAAATCGTTTAAAATGCCTTGACTTGACCTGACTTGACCTGACGTGACCTGACGTGACCTGACTTGACCTGACTTGACCTGACTTGACCTGACTTGACCTGACTTGACCTGACTTGACCTGACTTGACCTGACTTGACCTGACTTGACCTGACTTGACCTGACTTGACCTGACTTGGCCTGACTTGACCTGACTTGACCTGACTTGACCTGACTTGACCTGACTTGACCTGACTTGACCTGACTTGACCTGACTTGACCTGACTTGACCTGACTTGACCTGACTTGACCTGAATTGACCTGACTAACTTCCTGGCTAATTCTCTTTCTTCAACCCTCTCTTCTTTTTCAGGTTCTTTCTCTTTCTCTGGCTCCGTGGTTTGTCTCTTGGCTTTCACGCTTTCTCCTTCCTTTACCAATTGGTACAACCGGTCAATAGCCTGTATAACTCCCGCTTTGATCTCAGTTTTTATGTTACGCGAATTTCCAAGGTTCAGCTTGGCCTTTGTCACACAGGCTTTTGCTTCCGCGAGCCGGTCTGTGTACTTTTGCTGTTCCTGGGGCTTAGGGGGGCTTACGACAGTCTCCGTCGATACCTTTTTAGCAGGTGCCCTCGAAGAGGTTGGCGCTTGTAAGGATATCATTTTTGATTTTTGTGGAGGTGGTTCCGTTGGCACTGCCTTTTTTGGAGTAGTCGACGTCCTAGGTCGTAAATCCGGTTTGCCGGACTCCCACTCTCCGATGCTCTTTCTCACGCTCGAGGTCTGGCTCGCGTGTGTTTCCGAGCTCGCGTTTGTGTCCTTTCCCTTTTGTTTTTGTCCTGGTCCCGTCTCCTGAGTTTGACGAACATATGAAGCTCATCCATGAGAATAACGACAGAATGGAAAAATTAAAGGGAGTCATCGTCAAACAACAGGAAGAACAAGAGAGGCGCACCTACGCGAGTGTGGCGGCGGTGGCCAGGAGGCAGCCCCTCGAGCGGTCCGCACTACACTCCGTAGTAATAACTGCGAAAGATGTAACGGAAACAGGCGATGAAGTCCTAAAGAGGATCAGAGAAGTAGTAAACGCCAAGGAGGGCGGAATAGCGGTGGAGAGGATCAGGAAGGCGAAGGACAGGAAGGTGATCGTGGGTTGCAGAACAGAAGCAGAAAGGCAACATATAAAAGAGAAACTTCAAAGAGCCGAAGAGCACCTAAATGTCCAGGAGCTAAAAAATAAAAATCCTCTCGTTGTTCTCAAGGATGTGTTTCAGTATAATAGCGATAGCGACATACTGGATGCGTTATGGAACCAGAACCATAAAGTCCTAAGAGATATAGAAGGAGAGGACAGAAAGGTGGAAATAGTTTATAAAAAGCAAGCACGAAACCCCCAGACTAACCACGTCATCATGAGAGTGTCCCCCAAAGTATGGAATCGGCTGGTCGAAGCTGAATCCATCCTAATCGACCTCCAACGAGTGAAAGTAGCAGACCAGTCGCCACTGGTCCAATGTTCGCTTTGTTTGGGGTATGGGCACGGGAGGCGTTTCTGCACAGAGACTATCGAAAAATGCAGCCACTGTGGTGGGCCACATATGAAGGCAAACTGCACCGATTTTCTCACTGGTATGGCACCAGTATGTTGTAATTGCACGCTCGCCAAAGTGGACAGGAGAGACCACAATGCTTTCAGCAACGAGTGCCCAATACGCAGGAAGTGGGATGCACTAGCAAGAGCAAACGTAGCATACTGCTAAGGTGATCCCCGGCGGAAGACCCGGCTCTTACTCAAGGCCATATCTTGTAGCCCAAGCGAATCTGCAAAGAAAGGCACTGGCGACGAATGAATTAATGCTTGAGGCAAGCAGGAGGAATGTGGCCTTTGCACTGCTCCAGGAGCCGTATATCGGAGGTATAGCTAGAATGAAGGACTACCACGGCGCGAGAATTTACCAGTGCAACAGGACGGAAGATGGAGCCGTCAAGACAGCAATCGCTGTCTTCGACGGCGATATAGACGTCGCCCAGTGCCCGGAATTTACCACACCCAACATCACGGTGGTAAAGATGAGGACAGTTGCATGGGAGATAGTGGTGGTCTCATTCTACCTTGAACCAAAGCCAGAACCGGTAGGGCCATACTTGGAGCAGCTTAAAAGAATAGAGCGGAACTTCGGCCGGAGAATTATCATGGGAGGAGACGCCAACGCAGAAAACTCTTGGTGGGGCAGCCGAAGGACAAACGGCAGAGGGGGAGAAGTACTCGGGGCCCTCGAGGAAATGGATTTGCAGGTGCTCAATGTCGGCAGCACTCCAACATTCCACACAGTTCGGGGAACCACATTATATTCTAGCCTGGTGGACATAACGGCCTGCACGGAGGAGCTGCTGGGCCTGGTGGACGACTGGAAGATAGATGAGGGCATGACGAGCTCGGACCACAATACCATCACCTTCAGGTTAGGTCTGGAGAAGGCAAAGGGTATACAAATAAGTAGAACCACCCGTAAATTCAACAGTAAAAAAGCAAACTGGGACAAATTTCATGAGAAATTGGCCCAGTTGCTAGGAGAACATAACATAAATAGTACGGAAATAGAAAAAATTACATTTAAAACAGATTTGGAAGAAATAGTACAGGTTTATCAAAATTTAATAGTAGCAGCTTCAATTAATAGTATGCCCTTAATAAAACCGAAAAACAAAATTAACTTACCTTGGTGGACAGAAGAGCTCGCCACGCTGAAGAAAGCAGTCGCCACCAAAAAGCGTAGGATCCGTTGCGCAGCGCCTGTCCGAAGAGAAGTCGTCGTCGCTGAGTACCTGCAAATAAAAAATGATTATGAGGAAAAGGCTAAGAGTGCCCTTACCGAAAGCTGGAAAACCTTCTGTCAGAGACAAGATGGAGAGGGACTCTGGGACGGAATATACCGGGTCATAGGCAGGACCATGAAGAGGCACGAGGACTTGCCCCTGATCGTGAACGGAAAGGTACTGGACAACCTCCACTCTGCCGAATGTCTGGCAGAAACATTCTACCCCGAGGATAGAAGGGAAGAGGATAAGGAAGAGCACACGCGTATCAGGACGATAGCTGAAAAAGTGAACGTAATGAGTCATGATGAAAAACATGACCCACCGTTCACCATCGAAGAGCTAAACTCCACAATACGCACCTTCAACCCCAAGAAAGCCCCGGGAGCAGACGGTCTGACGGCCGACATCTGCCAGCATTCGATTAACCATGATCCGGGAACTTTCCTAGCACTGGCAAACAGATGCCTGGAACTGGGCTACTTCCCGGGGACCTGGAAGGAAGCAACAGTCGTCCTCCTAAGGAAACCCGGGAAAGACAGCTACACGGTTCCAAAATCGTACAGGCCGATTGGATGGCTTCCAGTGCTGGGAAAGGTCTTGGAGAAACTGGTAATAAACAGACTGAAATGGCACATTATACCACAACTCAGTACTCGCCAGTACGGGTTCATGCCCCAAAAGAGCACGGAAGACTCCCTCTATGACCTAGTTGGATATATACGTAAAAAACTAGCAGAGCGCAGACTTACCGTAATGGTGTCACTAGACATAGAGGGAGCTTTTGACAGCGCATGGTGGCCAGCTATCAGAACCAGACTGGCTGAGGAACAATGTCCGGTAAATGTGAGGAGAATAATGGACAGTTACCTCAATAACCGAAGGGTCAGGGTCAGGTATGCAGGCGAGGAGGTCATAAGGGAGACTACAAAAGGCTGTGTACAAGGATCAATAGGAGGCCCGATCCTGTGGAACATCCTCCTGGACCCCTTACTAAAGGGACTGGAACAACGGGGAGACTACTGCCAAGCCTTTGCTGACGACGTGGTGCTGGTATTCGATGGTGACTCAGCGACCGAGGTTCAGCGGAAAGCTAATGACGCCCTCGCCCATGTATACCAGTGGGGTGTCACGAACAAGTTGAAGTTCGCACCGCAAAAAACAAATGCGATGATTATAACGCGGAAACTCAAATATGACACCCCGCGCTTGAGCATGGGCGGGGTCGCCATTGGCATGACGCAAGAAATCAAAGTCCTGGGACTAACAATCGACAACAGCTTGACATTTAATAAACACACTGCAAATGTATGCCATAAGGCACTAAGCTTCTACAAGCAGTTGTCGAGAGCTGCAAAGATTAGCTGGGGACTGAACCCCGACGTCATCCGCACCATGTATACTGCAGTAGTTGAACCAGTAATATTATACGCAGCAAGTGCGTGGGCATCCGCAGCCACCAAGTTGTGCGTAAAAAAGAAGTTAAATGTGGTCCAAAGAGGATTTGCCCAGAAACTGTGCAAATCCTATCGCACCGTATCCCTTAACTCGGCCCTTGTGCTGGCTGGGATACTACCCCTCGATCTCCGAATACGTGAGGCAGCTGCCCTGTATGAGGCGAGGAGGGGGGTACCTCAGTCAGCACTAGGAGACAGGGACGTCGAGCGACGTACCACAGTTGCTTTGCACCCCGCGGAACATATGAGTCTGCAGTTCATTTGCCTGGCAGACCAAGAACAACTGGGAAACCACTGCACACAAGCAGTGCAGATATTTACGGACGGCAGCAAAATCGAGGGCAAGGTTGGAGCAGCGTTGTCTCTCTGGAGCAACGGTGCTGAAACCAAAAGCCTGAAATTGAAGCTGTCGTCCCACTGTACAGTCTACCAGGCCGAACTGCTGGCCATATGCAAAGCCACGCGGGAGGTACTAAAACGCAACGAAGAGTCCTTTGGTGTATATAGCGACTCCAAATCATCATTAGAAACGGTCGTAAACCACCGCTCTCCTCATCCCCTCGCAGTTGAAATTAGGGAAAACCTGCGGAAATGCAAATTACAAAGCAAACGTGTAGATTTGTTCTGGATTAAGGCTCACGCGGGACTGGAGGGGAATGAGAGAGCCGACCAGTTGGCTAAAGATGCAGCACTTAAATTAAAAAGAAGACCGGACTACGACCAGTGTCCGGTTTCATTCGTCAAGCGACAAATCCGAAAGGATTCGCTTGCCGAATGGAATCGGAGGTACAGGACGGATGAAACAGCCGCCACAACAAAATTCTTCTTCCCGGATGCTGTTGACGCTTTCAAAACCGTAAAAAAACTGAAGCCAACAGGGTTATTAACACAAATATTAACAGGTCATGGTGGGTTTTCCGAATACTTGAACAGGTTCAAGTGTAAGGAAAACCCATCATGTATATGCGACCCCGACAAGGACGAAACAGTAACCCATTTGCTGACTGACTGCCCAGCCTATGGCCTGGAGAGGTATGAGCTAGAGCAAAAAATAGGCATAGACATTAAGAAAGAAAACTTTAACGAACTTATAATAAGCAAACAATACAGCGCAGAATTCTTAGAATATTGTATAACAGTAGCACGAAACACCATAAAGAGGAACAAATAGATACAGAAGAATGCTCAAAATTGTATAATTAAGTATATAATAGGAAGCATTAAGTAAATAGATGTAAAAGAATCTTTGATAAGATAAGAATAAGAATAAGAAACCAATAAATGTTAAAGTGTTTAAGTTAAGGTACTATAGTTAATTTTAAAAATGTACGAGTTTAACGTATGAAGAATGACTTGTCGACGAAAGAAATAAATATAATGTGGTAGAAGATAAGGCTATTGTATAACATAAGATTATAGATTTAATAAAGAAAGCCCAACAAGGTCTCGGATAATGTTCGAGGAATAATATAGCACGCAACGCCCTGTGATGACGGGTGTTTGTCCTTTTAAAAAAAAAAAAAAAAAAAAAAGAATTGACCTGACTTGACCTGACTTGACCTGACTTGACCTGACTTGACCTGACTTGACCTGACTTGACCTAAAGAAATAAATATAATGTGGTAGAAGATAAGGCTATTGTATAACATAAGATTATAGATTTAATAAAGAAAGCCCAACAAGGTCTCGGATAATGTTCGAGGAATAATATAGCACGCAACGCCCTGTGATGACGGGTGTTTGTCCTTTAAAAAAAAAAAAAAAAAAGACTTGACCTGACTTGACCTGACTTGACCTGACTTGACCTGACTTGACCTGACTTGACCTGACTTGACCTGACTTGACCTGACTTGACCTGACTTGACCGCCTTTTTTTATTACCTCCTTCATATAGATTTATTTGGCTTTAATGCAACTTGTGGAATATTAAAATCAATAGCCCACTTTTTTAATCGTCTCTGAAGTCATCATTGTTGGTTGAAGTGTCTTCTTTATCAACATTATCTTCATTTTCGGATGACTTCAACTTCGAAAAATCAACAAGAGTCCTGAACTTTGGAAAATGAACTGCGGGGCACACTTGTAGTATTTTGGTTAAATTGATTAGTGTAACGCGAGAACTTGAAGAAAATAAATAAATTAAATAAAGTTGTTCCCCGAGCCTTACCACCGCCTAGAAAGAGCACGACTCTCTAATACTCTCTATCTCGCTCGCTCCCATTGTCTCACCTACTTATGAAAATCGCCCATTGGTTCGTTGGTCGGGTGGGGGATGTTGGACATCACGTCGTCAGGCTACAACACCAAAAGTAACGAATCTGTGGAAGTACCTACTTTCGAGGCATTATAAATGGCCCGTCACTGTTGCTAGCGGAAGTTTAAGTTCTGATCACCGACGGGAATAGACCTAAAGACGTGCCCACGTACTATATACCACGCATCCTCCGCGACTCTCGCGATGTTATAAGTTTGTTTGTGTATTTCTAGTACCTAAGTTTATTGTAATAAACGATATTTAATGTATCCGCATTAAATTAGTTAAATTTGCATTTAAATGTGATACGGAACCTTTCTTATTTTGCTCACTCTCAGCTTGAGCTCTATTACTTTGTATTAAAGTACGCGAAAATTGTATACAAGGTAATTATAAACCTTTAATATGAGTATTAATTAAGTAGCGGTCGTATTATCATGTTTGTGATACTTTAGGATGTATACAGGTCGCACTCGTAATACTTATTCGACTTATATATAATGGTAACAAATACTACGTGTATAAAATTATTATCCGTTTAGCAGATGTTTAAAAGGTAATTATATGACAAAATGTACAGTTTTATGACGTTTATACTACGAAAACGTTTAGAGGACGAAAAGTTGTATAAGTAAGTTTTATAAATGTCGAAATAACGTCATATGACATTATTATACGACAAAAAATGTTTATGACTATTCGGACATATAATACACCAGTACATGACGAAGAGTTAAAATAATGACTATAAAATAACTTTAAAAAGACTTAAGGTCATATAAAAGTTTGATTATATGACAAAAATGTTTGTTGGGTGTTGTTGTGTTTTGTGTTTGTTGTGAGAGGAGCTCGTGGCTACGTAAAAACAGCCGCACGGATCGATCCATCAGGTAAACCTACGCTTGCCGGGGTTGGTCCGTGGATGGGTGACCATCTTTACATACCGAGACTCCTCCGTGCCTCGGAAAGCACGCTAAGCCGTTGGTTCCGGCTGTCATTTATGGATCTTTGACAGTTGTTACGGGTTGTCAGAAGCCCGAAAGTCTGACAACCAGTCTTACCAAGAGGTATCGTACTACCCAGTTACTGGGCTGTGGAGGTCAGATAGGCAGTCGCTCCATGTAAAATACTGGTATTCAGCTGCATCCGGTTAGACTGGAAGCCGACCCCAACATAGTTGGGTTTTCCCAACTAGGCTAGGCAGATGATGATGATGTCGTTTTCATTCAAAAGTAGGCAAATCAATGGCACTTATATACCTAAGCCATTCATTGTTTAAAAAACTTGGTTAGCTTTAGCCAGATCTTATTAAGGTAGCTATTGTCAGGTAGCTACCTATATTGTCTGTGGTCACGGGGCCCGTGAGATTGCTTCCTAGCCTCAATATACAATGAAGCTGTCTCATATAATGTGATCCTGTTTCTTTCTTTACGTATTGAATAATTTGCATACTAAGGTACTTAAGTTTACATTACCGTAGTTAATTGGTCCCGGCTGTCATTCTTGGCTCTTTGACAGTGATTACGGGTGGTCAGCCCGAAAGTCTGACAACCAGCCCAGTAACTGGGTTGTGGAGGTCAGATCAGATGGGTAGGTAGATTGATTTTTGACTTAAATTACTCACCACGTTCTTGAAAAATGCTGAAGATACAAAATCGGTGATTTCTAATGTGCGTAGAACTCGTTACGAGTAATTCGTCAACTCGTCCTACATCCCTACGGCCCATAATTATTATTTATATTGATTTTCTGCAAGTCGTCCTTAGTGGGCCTTAGGCATGTAGGACGAGTTGACGAATTACTCCTCGTTACAAGAGCAAGCGTCTGTGGAAGGAGCAAAAAGAGGATTGGGGAATAGGGAAGGGTGGTGAGAGTTGCGTTTTATAGTGTTTCTCTGTCTATCTATAAAGATGTGCAATGAGTTTAGTGTATCCCTTAACCTACGTTATAAACCTGTCCCTAACAGAAGGAATATTTCCAAAACGTCTGAAAAGGTCAATCGTCAAACCTCTTTATAAGAAAGGGGTAAGAACTGACATGAGTAATTATCGCCCAATAACTTTAATCCTATCCAAAATCTTTGAGAAGGTTATGTGCATTAAAATAGAGAACTTCTTATCAGCATGTGATATTCTTAAAAAAGAACAATTCGGTTTAAGGAAGGGCAGTTCCACTACCTTACCAAGTTTTGCGCTAGTAAAATACATAACTGAAAGTCTGAACAAAAATCTAAGATATGTGGCGTGTTCCTAGACATGAGCAAGCTTGAGCATTATGGAATCCGCGGTAAGGCCAACGACTGGATCAAAAGTTATCTTTCTGAAAGAGTACAATGCGTGGAAATAACAAAAACCTGTCGAAATGAAAAAAAAACCTATAGGTCAGAATACAGACAAATAATTATGGCACGCCGCAGGGGGGTATCGTATCCCCACTACTCTTTCTAGTGTATATCAACGACATTCCAGAGGCGATAGGCAAAGATTGCATACAATTCGCTGATGACACTACAATAATGATTAAAAGTGACAATAACAAAAATTTAGAAAATGAAATCGTCCAAGCTCTGGATAATGCAATCGACTGGCTAGAAAAAAATAACTTAAAAATAAATATGACTAAAACGAACATAATACAATTTCAGACATACAATTCAAACATAAATAAAATAGACATTCACTATAAAGATTCTCACTTGACCATTGTCGATAATTGTGTATTCTTGGGTATAACGGTCGATAAGAATTGCAACTGGAAACCACACATAGATAAAATTCTTGCAAAAATAGATCGTTTTATATATGTCTTGAAAAGAATTAGACAAACAGTAAACAGTGATACTGCAATGCTGGCTTACCATGGTTATGTATCATCCGTACTTAGATACGGCATTCTAATATGGGGTAACTCAGTAGATATTGACAGAGTTTTTAAAGCACAAAAAAAATGCATCCGAGCAATTTGTGGGGCTCACTTTTTAGACAGCTGTAAGCCACTATATCATAAACTTAAAATTCTACCTCAGCCATGTTTATATATTTTTGAAATGTGTATTTTTGTTAAGAGACACTACAATCTATTTGACACTAACACTGACAAGCCAAATAGCCGAACACGGCATAAAGATAGACTTCGGCTGCCACAAATAAAACTAAAATTATTTAAGAAAAATGTATACTGCATGTCGATTATTATTTACAATCATTTACCTAATAGTTTGCAAGACCTACCGCTGACAATGTTTAAAAAAATACTTTTCAAAACACTACTATTTAAAAGTTATTATACAATTAAGGACTATTTAGAAGACAGATCAATACACATTTGCACGCCATGTTGTGACAGGATATGCTGAAACAAACCTACTGTAACACCTTATGTACCATATTCTAGCAAATAAATATTTTTGATTTGATTTTTTTTTTTTTTTTATCCTAAGGAGAAGAGCGTGGGCTTTTTTTTCAAATTGGCCTGAGAAACAGCACTTTTTGAACGACCAATTTACTTATGACGGTCCCCCAAAACGCCCATAGGTATCTAGAGCATAAACCCTCGAAATGCACATAATCGGTCCCTCCAACTAAAGTAGCTAAGCAACTAACTTTGAATGTAACTTTAATTTATGATGAACAATTTAATCTAATTTTATTTTTTCATTTTATATAAATTTATTTTTTATTTTTATTATATTCAATTTTAATATTATTTTAATTTTATTGTAATAGGTATTATTTCTATTTTATTTTTATTTGTAAATGTATGCCTATTCTATTATGTGTCTATGTTACTCGAGATAAATGATTTGAAGTCGCAGAAAATATTGAGCACTGCAAACGATTTCGATTGTAATTAAAACCTACATTAATTCTAATCTAAAGTCCTCGTCGTAGCCCCTCAGAACCAGTCAGTAAATACTAATACAAATTCATAGGTAGGTATAATGTATTGACCAGTATGAAGGCCCCTCTTGCATGTAAGAGCTAACGGTCAACAGACATTTATCTAATTAACCCTACTTGTGTTATTATCCTGCACATAATTCTTTAAATGCTGTTGTCGGATGTATTGATGCTGCCTGTCATAGGGGGCGTACCGGGCACTTTAATTCAGATTCCAGGCTGCTACTGAGAAATTCCTAATAAAAAAAACCCAATGACACTGCCCGACGTGGGAATCAAACCCAGAAGCTCATGCTCAGCAGTAACACTTGCGACCACTAGACGTGATAATGAATTATAAACTTTATTTTCTACTAGCTTCCGCCCGCGGCTTCGCCCGCGTGGTATGTCGATATAAAGTAGCCTATGTCCTTCCCCGGGATGCCATCTATCTCCTTACCAAATTTTATCGAAATCCTTTCAGTGGTTTAGGCGTGAAAAGGTAACAGACAGACAGAGTTACTTTCGAATTTATAATAATATATTAGTATGGATGTGCAAATTAGCATACGCAAGCACACTCAAGGACACCTAAGGAGCTGTGTTTCTACAATTCGTCGTCGATGTTTATACAATTTTGGTCTTTATGTCACTGATACCCACACATAATATAATACCAGCCCCGTTGGTCTCGTGGTCCCAAGCGCGACTGCAGAGCGTGGGGTCCTGGGTTCGATTCCCGGGTCGGGCAAAGTGTTATTCGATTTTACCATCAGGTATTTCGTAGTAACAGCCCGGAGTTTGGAAGTTGGCGGTGTGATACCCCCGTGCCTCGGAAAGCACGTTAAACCGTTGGTCCCACGCCTGATCTCTCTCCGGTCGTGTCGGATTGCCGTCCCTTCGGACTATGAGAGTGAGGGAAGAGAGAGTGCACTTGTGTCTGCGCAAACACTTGTGCACTATAATATCTCCCGCGCCGAAGGCTAGTCTCCGTTGACATTGGCCGCCGTGGCCGAAAATACGGTCTGGAGGACTATATAATACCAGCCTATTACTGTACCCACTGCACAGGAAAGGGCAGAAGGCACGAACATCCGGGATTGATCTGAAACCTGGACGTATTTTTAATAATATATAAGTCTGATTCCCCCAACCCGTCTAGATTCACAAACCTACCCAGAACCTAAGGGTCAGTTCACACCGAGACTACTCGCTTCTGCCAGTTCTAGACAGATAACATTCAACTTTTTATCACCTATAAAACCGGCCTATATTTTAGTTTTATTTTGTCTCATTAATCCTTATTAAGTAGGTACTACTTACATATTTTTGTGCAGACGCCCCTACTAGGGTAGTATTGTTTTATTTCGATTATGATTCAATTTACACATTATTTTACATCTAACACTACAATACAATACTAATAATATGTACAAGTATGTAAAAAGGGGGAGGAAATAATTATTAAAGTGCCTACTTGGTGTAAATAATTTCATCACCACTGCTTTCAAAACGGTGAAGGAAAACATCGTGAGGAAACCGTAATGTCCTCGAATAAAAAATTCGAATACATGTGACATCTACTCGCACTGGGCCGATTACTGCCCACTTCCTCTTGAAGAGAGAAAGAGGAGGAGGGAGGAGGCCTGTCTAGTGGGAATATTATAGGCTGATTATGTTTTTTTTAAGTTAAATTCCCATTGACTGAAAAAAATTTGCTGCCTGACAGTAGGTAACCAGTGTAACAAAAAACTCGAACAGTTCTATTATCCCAATATTTCAATAGCCGTTGGTCCATCAGCAGTCAGACTGACTCTGGTACCTACTTCACCGGGCGACCCAGGTGTACCTACTTCGTTTGCAAAATATACACTATTACTATCAAAATAAAGTTCTTTTCGAAAGCAGGATTTTACCCTTTCAATCAACCACGGCAGATGGATGACGAATTTATTATGGTAGCTCTTTGTACCATGTGATAAAATACTAGTATTACCTGATTCAATGGGGTTTTTCAAGGCCATTTTAACAATATTTGCGAACATTTGAAATGATAATGATTCAACGTATTCAAAAGATGTTTTTATGTATTTCTTGCAGGCCTATAGAGTTGGGGTGCGTGGACAGGAAACCTCCCCGTGTGCCCGGGGGCTGGAGTTCCCTTACGGATACGTCCGTGGGGAAGGCTAGTTTCTGGGACGGTGCACCCTGGGGTGCGGGCAATGTATCTCCAATGGGTGCTGTGTGTTAGAGATACAGTACCTAGTGGAGAGGCATTGCCCGTATGCCAATATCCTGTCGGTGGGACGCTCTAATGTGTACTCGGAGGAGTACACGTTTAGTAGCGTCTTGAGCGGGCTCGGCGTGCACTAACCCTGCCGTCGGGCAGGCAGGAGGAAGTCCTTCCTTCTGCCACCGTTGGTCTCGTAGCCCCGAAGAGTGTCAAGGTCATGTCTCTGGCATTTGACGGGGGTCGAGGGTCTTGGCTTAACCGCCCGGGCCGCGAGGAAGAAATCCTCTATAAAAAATTACCCTAAACCTCCAAGCGGCGGCGCACCGTGAGGGAGGTTGATAGCTTGGCTGATGGGTAGCTATGGAATCAGTCGCTAGTGCGAACCACTATATTTTGAGCAAGTAAAACATGTTATGTACTCGTGGGAACTAATATGAAAAATTTAAACACCCAAAAGAAAGACAGACAGGGAGAGAGAAACGGAGAGGAAGGAGGTGATGCGCGGTCGGAGTCCGACGCGGCATCGAGTTCTAGCTCGTGCACGAGCCTGGAGCGCGAAGTGGTGGTTGTGGGGCCTTCCGGGAGAAAGTTCTTCCGGAAGCGCCCCAAGACGGGGTCATCCTCGGACGAGGGGACCACGAGCCGGAGGAAGATCCACTCCGGCCGCAGGGGCGGAATCCGCGTGAAGGGGGTGGGTAGAGGGCTCGCTACCAAGGAGAAGGAGGCCGGAGATGCGAGCCTAGATAGCCCAGCCGAGCCGGCTCAGCGAGCCGTGAGTCCCAGGGAGGTGACAGGGAGTGAGCTGGGCACCGCTGGTGGCCCCAATACGCAGGGCTCAGCTAGGTTCGCAGAGATCGTGGTCTCTGCCATAAACAATGTGGCCTTGAAGAGGTTGAAGACCTCTAAAGACAAGGCCATAGCAGAGGCCACGGCCTCCATAGTGGCGGCAGCGGAGGCCTCCCGCAGGGGGACCCCGTCGGACGGAGTGTCCGAGATGCGGGCGGAGGTCGCACGCCTGACGGCCGCGATGGAGCTTCTCCGAAAGGAGAACGCGGAGCTCCGCGCGGACCTGGCAAGGCTCCGAGGAGCCGGCCCTCGGGCGGTTGTGCAGGGGGGGAAGCAGCAGGGGCAGGGTCAGCCCATGCCTGCTGTTGCTGAGGACCGGGTTCTGAGCCTGGTGCGGCAGGAGATGGCCGAAATGCGGAGACGATTCTCCGCCCTAGAAGCCATCGTCCTGCGCCCCCCCTTGACGGCAAGCCAGTCGGCCCCCGGCCAGCGGAAGGAGGCGACGACATATGCCGCCGTCGCCGCCGAATCTGCCGTGGCCAATCCAGCCTCGCCGGGGCAGAATAAGGGCGGGGCGGCTAAAAAGGCCGGAGCCGCCAAAAAGGCGGCGAGGGCCCCGGCCCCGACCTCGGCTCCGGCCCCGGCCCCGGTGGCTAAACGACCGCCCCCACCTCCGACTGCACCCGCACCTTCCCTACGTCCCCAAGCCGATGTTGAATGGCAAGTGGCCGGGGAGAAGAGGAAGGCGGCTAGGAAGGCAAGGGCGGCCAAGAAGAAAAAGGCGAGGCGGCAGCGACGCAAGGGGAGAAGCGTCGCGGATAGGCTCCACGCCCCGAAATCCGCAGCTGTAGTGATCACACTACAGCCAGAAGCGGCAAAGAAGGGCGTGTCCTATAAGGACGTGCTGGCAAGGGTGACAGAGGTGGTGGATCTCGAGGAGCTCGGTGTCGCCAGTGGCATCAGGCTGAGGATCGCTGCCACTGGGGCTCGGATGCTTGAGTTCCCCGGTCCGGCTGGTGGCTCGGCCGCTGACGCCCTGGCTGAAAAGCTCAGGGTGTCCCTAAAGGCGGACGAGGCCCGGGTGTCCAGGCCCACTAAGTGCGCCGAAGTGCGCATCCAGGGCCTGGACGATTCTGTGACGCAGGCACAGGTAGTGGCCGCCGTGGTCAGGAATGGGGGGTGCTCTGCCGAGCAGGTTAAGGCTGGCACCATCGGTCCCGACTACAGGGGCATGCAAGCTGTTACAGTGAGCTGCCCCGTGGCGGCGGCCAAGAAAATAGCCGGGGAGGGCCAAAGGCTACTGGTGGGCTGGGTGTCCGCGCAGGTCAAACTGCTCGAACCCAGACCTCGGAGGTGCTTCCGCTGCCATGTGGGCGACCACGTGGGAGCTAAATGCACCTCCGAGGTTGACCGCAGCGATGCCTGCTACCGCTGCGGTCAGCCCGGTCACAAGGCCGGCACGTGCAAGGCCACGCCGCACTGCGTCGTATGTGCGGCGGCAGGCAAGCCGGCCGACCACCGGATCGGGAGTAAGGCCTGCACTCCTCCGAAGCCTGGCAAAGCCAGGGGCAGGGGCAAGCCCTCCGCCACCACCGCCACCACCGCCGTCACCGCCGCAGCCGCCGCCACCGCCACCGCCGCTGCCGCATCCACCACCGTCATCGTCGCCGCCGCTGCCGCTGCGTCAGGGCCCTCGCATGGGTCTCGGGAGGGGGTTGAAATGGAGTGCCAATAATGGCCCCATTTCGCCTCCTCCAGGCGAACATCAACCACTGCGCCACCGCTCAGGATCTTTTGCTCCAGAGCATGGCGCAGTGGTCGATTAATATCGCCGTGGTCGCTGAGCCGTACTTTGTCCCGCCCAGGGATGACTGGGTGGAGGACCTGAGCGGCTCAGTGACCCTTATTTCGTCGGCCGCCGCCGGTACCCCGTCCCTCGAGGCTGTCAAGAGAGGACGGGGTTGCGTGGCAGCACGGTTCGGGGAGATTGTCGTGGTAGGGGTGTACTTCTCCCCGAACCGAACTCTCGCCGAGTTCCACAACTCCCTTGCGGAGTTGAAAGTCGTCGTCGTCGGGTTCCGTTCCCTCCCCGTGCTCGTCCTCGGGGACTTCAACGCCAAGAATGTGGCTTGGGGTTCCCGGTATACAGACACACGGGGCAGGATGGTGGAGGACTGGGCTCTGGAGACAGGCCTGGTCGTCCTAAACCGGGGTTCTGTCCCCACGTGTGTGCGGATGCGGGGTGAGTCGGTGGTGGACATCTCGTTCGCCAGCCCCGCTCTGTCACCGCGTGTCACTGACTGGCGCGTCATGGAGGGGGTGGAGACGTATTCCGACCACCGGTATATCCGGTTTGACGTCTCCGCCCAGTCCTCGAGCGCGCCGGTCCGACAGGCCCCGAGTGGTCCGCGGTGGGCGCTGAAGCAGCTGGACCGGGAGCTCCTCCTGGAAGCCTCGATCGTGCAGGCCTGGGTGTCATCACCGGACAGGCCTGCCGACATCAACGACGAGGCGGAGTGGTTCCGGGAGGCCATGTCCAATATTTGTGACGTGGCAATGCCCCGGGCCCAGCCCGGACGTGCTTCGCGCCAGGTGAGCTGGTGGTCGCAGCAACTGACGGCTTTGCGCCATGCGTGTGTTGCTGCGCGACACCAGTACACCAGGCATCGCAGGCTCCGTATCCGCCCTCCGGATACGGAAGCCATTGAGGCGGAGCTGTATGAGGGGTACAGAGCGGCGAAGACCGTCCTTCAGGCGGAGATCCTGCGGGCCAGAGCAGTGGACCGCGAGGAGATGCTGGAGACTCTGAACAGAGATCCGTGGGGACGCCCATACAAGATGGTGCGGGAGAAACTCCGCCCTTGGGCTCCCCCGCTGACGCAGAGTCTCCGGCCTCAGCTTGTGGAGGACGTGGTGAGCGCTCTGTTCCCTTCGAGAGGGGAACATACCTCCCCGCTCATGGCTCCGCCTACTGCGGTGCTTGATGCGGACCACAACACCGACGAAGACGACGATGCTCCGGAGGTGACCGAGGTAGAAATGAGAGTGGCGGTGCGAAGGCTGAATGCCAAAAACACCGCCCCAGGACCTGACGGCCTACCTGGGAAGGCCTGGGTCCTGGCCATGGAGGCTCTCGGGCCTCGACTAAGGGGTCTCCTAAGCGCATGCATGGAGAGGGGCCAGTTTCCACTTCGTTGGAAGACGGGGAAACTGGTCCTCATAAAGAAGCCGGGGCGCCCTGCGGACTCTCCGTCCGCTTATCGGCCCATCGTGCTGCTCGACGAGGTGGGCAAGCTCTTTGAAAGAGTAATTGCAAACCGCCTCGTCGGGCGGCTGGTGCGGGTGGGGCCGGACTTGGCGGAGAGCCAGTTTGGTTTCCGCAGAGGGCGCTCTACGGTGGACGCCATCATGCGCGTACGGGCCCTCACGACGGGGGATGCTGTGGCCCGGGGTGGGGTCGTCTTGGCGGTGTCTCTCGACATCGCCAACGCCTTCAACACCCTGCCCTGGAGTTGCATAAGGGAGGCACTCCGGTACCACCGGATGCCGACCTACCTCTGTCGTGTGGTCGAGGCCTATCTGACGGACAGGGCCGTCATCTACCCCGGTCACCAGGGAGTGTGGAACCGGCGAGAGATGTCGTGCGGTGTCCCACAGGGATCGGTCCTGGGGCCGCATCTGTGGGACATCGGTTACGACTGGGTGCTGCGCGCCGTCCTCCCCAGTGGCGTCAGTGTTGTTTGCTACGCTGACGACACGCTTGTCCTGGCACAGGGGAGGTCGCACCAGGCGGCGGCCGAACTAGCGACACGCGGGGTTGCGACAATCGTCGATAGAATCCGGCAGCTGGGACTCGAGGTGGCCTTGCACAAGTCCGAGGTCATGTGTTTTCATGGCCCTCGGAACGCGCCACCGTCGGGTTCCCAAATTACGGTAGGAGGGGTTCACATCGGCGTCGAGTCGACGATGAAGTACCTAGGACTCGTCCTCGACAGCCGGTGGAACTTCGTTGAGCATTTCCGACGTTTGGCTCCCAGGCTGGACCGGGCTGGAGCTGCCTTGGGGCGTCTTCTGCCCAATCTGGGGGGTCCAAACGCCTCCTGCCGGAGGCTCTACGCGGGGGTCGTGCGGTCCATGGCCCTTTACGGGGCACCGGTGTGGGCGCGTTCCCTTAGGCTGCGGCCAGCCCGCCGGTTGAACGCGTCCCAAAGGGTCATGGCCATTCGGCTGGCCCGGGGATACCGCACGGTCTCCCGCGAGGCGGCGAGCCTCCTGGCCGGATGACCGCCATGGGATCTGGAGGCGAAGGTCCTCGCGCACATATGGGAGTGGCGCGAGGAGATGAAGCGCCGGGGCGTAACTCCGCTGCCGCGAGAAATCGCGGCTCAGCGGACAGAGCTCCGGCAGGATCTCATGGCGGCATGGAAAGTGCGATTGTCGCAACCCAGTGCTGGGCACGCCACAATTGCGGCGATAAGTCCCCTCTTTGAGGAGTGGCTAGAGAGGCGCCACGGCGTCCTCACCTTCCGCCTGACGCAGGTCCTCACCGGACACGGTTGCTTCGGGAGGTTCCTGTTTCGTATAAGGCGGGAGGAAACGCCCGGGAGTCACCACTGTGTGGATCGCCCGGAGGACACGGTGCAGCATACGGTGGAGGTCTGCCCCGCTTGGGCGGAGCCCCGCCGTGTCCTCTTGGAGGCGATTGGCGGCGGTGACCTCTCGCGTCCGGCTCTGGTCCAGGCCATGGTACGGAGCGAGAGGGCATGGGAAGCAGTCACCTCCTTCTGCGAAGAAGTAATGCTCGCGAAGGAGGAGGCGGAACGCGTGAGGGAGAGGCAAAGTTTGCGCCCTCACGCCCCTAACCGCCGCCGCCGCTGGAGACGCCCTGAGCGTCGGGAATCCCAAGCAGATTCCCGGCCACCATAGGCGCGGGCTTGCGGACGACGAGCAATGGGTAGCTCGCCGTCCGATCAGGACCAGGCCCGGGTCGATGGCGCGTCGTGTTCCACGCGCGCCTCAAAGAGATGTCAGCACAATTGGCGGGGTCCGCTAGGACCGATGCCTGCCAGGGTTGCGGGTTAGTCCGAAAGGGATACCGGGACCTTGGCAACAGGCAACTGAAGGAACACGGGTGGGTTTTAGTCAGTAAAAGTCTGACACGCCCTTCCGCTCCACCCAGAGCGGGAGAAGTCATTGGATGATTTCCCACCCTCAAAAAAAAAAAAAGGCCTATAGAGTTAAATAAAGACTTTTTAATACAACTACTGCTATTATGCTGAACTCCTATTTAGTTGCACCTGGTGTGTAGTGAACCCAACTTTTTGACTGATTGAGATTTAAAAAAGATTTATTTGTAATAACTTTGTCCAGTGTGTCACTGACTCTGGCAGGGCCACCATCAGGGATTTTAATTTTGATTACACAAAAAATTAGTCGCTAATTAGTCGAAATTTGTCGCCAAGTTACAGATTCAGTCGGGTCTTAGTTTAGGAGATATAATGAGTTCAATTAGTAAGGTATAGTCCAAGAGCTAGATCGAAGAGTTCACGAAAAATTGCCAAGAAAAAATATTTCTAAATATACTTCTAGTTTTATCGGTCTAAAGTCCTTAGAAATGTCCGAGAGACATAAATTCTCAATTAAATACATGTTTTCATGTTTTAAATTACTAGGTCAGAGTGGCTTAAACTTTTTTGAAACTTTGCTCTTGGTCTATTTGGTGTTAAGATATACCTACAGTCGCATGCAACTGTTTTACCAGTTTACAATGTTAAAGCTCTAATTAACGTTAGAATAATAAAAAAATGATCGTACCTTTAGTACCTAAGTAAAATGTTTAAAATACTTAAACATTGAAAACGTTTGTCATTTTATTGTAATCAAATTTTATTTTATAAAAAATAAATTTCCAAAAAGTTCGTTTGATGTGTGTTGTATTTGGGTGTGTTTTGAGGTTATTGTGAGTGATGTGTTGTGAGTATGGGTTGAGTTTTTATTTTATCTTAATTAAGGTTAGAATAATAAAACTTCTGTTGTCGAAATAATATAAAATTTACTACCTTAAAGTTATTGTACAGTCACGGACTTTAATTGATGAGCCACCTTCAAACTTTTCAATTTTGCAGTTTCATACATTCACGAGATTACACGATTAAACACGAACTCTAATCGCAAGCTCGTAAACAAGATGACAAATAAATTACTTTTAATATCCATAGAGGTTGACTAATAAGTTCTCAATTATAAAAATAAATACAATGTTGCATTAAGTTTATCCAATCTATTTGATACCGACCTCCTTTGAATCAGCTCATTAACTCGATAATTATGAAAACATAACTGAAGACAGTGACAGTTGAAATATCAAGATGACAAATAAATTACTTTTAATCGGAAATAGTCTTATCCATAGAGATTAAATAAGTTCTTAATGATAAAAATAAATACAATGTTGCATTAAGTTTATCCAATCTATTTGATACCGACCTCCTTTGAATCATAGCTCATTAACTCGATAATTATGAAAACATAACTGAAGACAGTGACAGTTGAAATATCAAGATGACAAATAAATTACTTTTAATCGGAAATAGTCTTATCCATAGAGGTTGACTAATAAGTTCTTAATGATAAAAATAAATACAATGTTGCATTAAGTTTATCCAATCTATTTGATACTGACCTCCTTTGAATCATAGCTCATTAACTCAATAATTCTGAAAACTTAACTGAAGACAGTGACAGTTGAAATATCGATGTCAGAGAATTTCTCCGTACGCTAACGTTACTATCGCAACAGTAACCTAGCAACAATTGTTTATCGTTGCTAGGTTACTGTTGCTAGACCTGCAATTGGTTGACTTTGAGTAGTCACTCTGCTGTCAAGTTTGTAGTTCTGGCTCAGGTTAGCCAACCGGTAAAAATATGAAATATAATTTTCTTCTTCTAATACGAAGACATAATATGACTTTGCGTGTCGGGAACCGAATAAACCCGATTTGCATTACACGGCTAAAATACGAACAGTGCCAGGTGGCTCATCAATTAAAGTCCGTGACTGTACCTACTTACAGAATGTTACAAATACCTACTTAATCAATATTATGAAGAGATACAGTTTGTGAGTTTGGATGTTAGAGGCAGAGGCGGCTCGTGATATTTATTTGTGGGGGTTCACTAAAAAAAGAAACGTAGAACTAGAGCTTACCATTTATTTTATTTGTAAAGAAAATCCATTCGGCGATCTTTTTGGCGAGCGAAGACATCTATCACTTTCTTGTGAAAATCAGTTATGGAATTAATTAAGCGTTTTTCAATGCTTATCATACAACAAGATACACTGTATTGTTCCATTTTTAACACAAATGTCGCGCAAACCATTTTTAACACAAATGTAACGGCTAGGGCTTTGCAGGTAGGCTGCGCAGGCCGTTAACGGATAGATAGGTAGGTAGGTAGGGACCTGCCAGCGCAGGCTCAGCTGGAACGGTAGGGTAGCACACGTCGGAGACACGTGGCAGACGAGGCCTGTCAGCACAGGCCTGCAGGTGGTACTCGGCCTTAGGCCGCAGGTAGCTCGCGGCGGTAGGCCGCAGGTAGGCCAGGCCTCGGCAAGGACTCGGTAGCGGGCATTGGCAGTATGCCAACGCGTCCTGTCCTTAGCCGGGCGTAAGAGCCGGGACGTAGTAGCCGGGGTGTAGAAGCCGAGGTGTAGATGCCGAGGTGTAGATGCGCCGGTACGTAGAAGCCGGGATGTAGAACCCGGGATGTAGAATCGCCGTGTAGAAGCCGATACGTAGAATCGCCGTGTAGAAGCCGATACGTAGAACCCGGGATGTAGAAGCCGAGGTGTAGATGCGCCGGTACGTAGAAGCCGGGATGTAGAACCCGGGATGTAGAACCCTGAAAGCGCGTTAGGGAGCGCATGTCAGATGCAGTGCAGTTAGCAGCAAGCCGCGTGCGATGTGCTACCCTCCTTAGCGACCAAGAACGGTATGGGAAGCAGGATAGGGAAGCATAATACATCGCAGCGGCTTACAGGCAGAGATAGAGAGAATGCAATCACAGCGTGGCAGAATGACAAACTATTTTTAATAATTATTTAGAATAAACACTGCGAATCTACTGACAGCCGAGTTGAGCCGACCGTTTGTTTACATAAGATCGGCAACAGCGCAAAGGCATAGATCGCATTCCCGTGCGCGGCCGCCTTGCGCCGTTTGGCAACGTCGCGCGTGAGCGGCGCTCCAAATTAGGCTAATTTCTCATACAAAATCTTTTGTTTCACGCGTCGGACTGTGTCGATATTTCTCTTTCGCACTCATTGAATACAGTGCTAGAAATCGTACTGAAGTTTGTTTCATAGGAGCGCAATCGCTGGCGCTCCACACGTTACAACTTGACGCCCAATTTACGCGTAGGAAATGGTTTTCTAGTAAACTGCTATTGTATACATGGGCATAGTAGAAAGAATGTATGTATAGGATTATAATAAAGAAATATAGATTATGCTATTTTCGTGGGAGTGCACTGCACCAGCGCTCTTTATGACGAGCCGCCTCTGGTTAGAGGTAATCTCCGGTACAACTGATCCGATTTTGAAAATTCTATCACTGTTAGAAAGGTATATTATGTAGGGTATATAAAATTACGTGATGACCAATAGCGGTGCGGAGCCTCAATGAAAAATGTTGCAAAACGGGGAAAATGTATTTCTTTACAACGTGTAAATAAGGTTATGCGGTATTATTTCTGTGGAAGGTAATGAAACTAAATCTTGTAAGTCATCGTAGCATTCCCAAGTTTTAGTAGACTTTCGGTAGCACCAACTTCTGTAATGACCTATAACACCAGGTATGTACTCAATCACCGCTAAAACAGTAAACTTTTGTTTTTTGACTGTAATATGCAATGGTATGTTAGTTATGTTAACTAAGCGAACGCCGACGCGCCGCGCCGGTGTCGTGTAGCAAGGGAACCCCTCGTTGTATCTTACTCTTTTCCCCGTTTTTGTATTTGCGGAATACCTATAATAGAGATAACAAGACTCGAGTTCGTAACTATTTATAATAAGTTCCACGTACTTTAATTAAACTGGCTGACTTTAACTTACGTGACGGGCAACTCGTTTTAAGTAGCTCGTCTGTACACGCGCATCTAACTCTTTCTTACTTACCGTAAATGAAACGGAGCGCAGCGATCTATCTGGCAGCGACTAGTGGTAAATGCACATTGTGTTATATAATTAAATAATTACATATATTTTTTATTGTAGATTTGTTTATAGGTAATGAATAGGTACATCTTTCCTTTGGTGGTTGAAATTATAGAATAAGTATATAATTAAACAAACATTCCTCCATAAGACGTCATAGATACTGTCTAGAAATTACATAAAGTATTTTGTACTTGCTTGTACCACTGTATGGGGAAATTGAATTCTTTAATCTTTTGAACCAGTGACCGACAAATTCTGATATTTGGCTACAAATTATGGGAGAAAACAGATCTTCGCTAGGTGCCCTAGTTTTAGAGATATAAATGTGGCCCTGCTGGGGAGACTCTCTCCAGATCAGCCACCTATAACCCCTTATATCTTTTGAACCAGTGACCGACAAATTCTGATATTTGGCGACAAATTTCGACAAATTAGCGACTAATTTTTTGTGTAATAAAATTAAAATCCCTGATGGTGGCCCTGCCAAAGTCACTGACACTTGTCCAGTCAGTCTGACAGTCGTTACGGGTCGTCAGAAGCCCGAAAGTCTGACAACCAGTCTTACCAAGGGGTATCGTATTACCCAGTTGTGGAGCTCAGATAAGCAGTCGCTCAATGTAAAATACTGGTATTCAGCTGCATCCGGTTAGTCTGGAAGCCGACCCCAACATAGTTGGGAAAAGGCTAGGCAGATTGATCGATTAATTTGAGCTTTGTCCAACGAGATAAGATTTATCATTAGGTAGTTACTTGAGTTCAAGTAATGATAAATCATCTTATCCGGCTGGAAAAAGCTACTCTGTTCTGAGCACAAACATTTTGATTGACTATTATTTATTTCACTGGTGAAATGTGGGTGTGTTACATTTATAAGTGACATCTGCCTAACTCTTCGGGGAGTACGGCGTGATGTTATTATTTATTTCATATCTGATCCTCGTGGACTCAGTTTTTCGATTTATGTTCTGCGAATTTAGCCATAGAAAGAAACTTAGGTAATATATAAAATTAAAACAACAATGTTTGTATAATTCAAATATTTAATGTTATACAATTTGCAGCTTATACACATAGAGAATGTACATATGTATCAATATAGTTAACATAATTACAAGTAGGTGCAATCACAAGTGAATGAAGTAAGACGATACGACTGTTATAGTGACGCGAAACAAATATTATTTAGATTTACATAACATGTGACGGCAAAATAGCTCAAATAACCAAAAGTATGATCCTTCTAATGTCTAAGTTGATCAATTTATATTAATTTAGATGAACTTTTGAAGATTTTTAACATGAAAACAACATGCTATAGCATGTTGTTTTTATTAGCACGAAATAAATGAGAATCGTTTGAGATCCGTTAGTCAAACAGTTGAGACATCATCTTCACAGTATTTAAGCCATTTTGCATTCAAACGATAATAATATTTTATTAATCATACACATTTTTGGATGGATTATGTTTTTCATTTAAACTAAAATAATAACTATTAAAGCTAACCATTAAAACATACTAAAGTATAAATTAAAAACTATTTACAAAATATTACAAAAGGTTTTATTTTCATTACACAAAACATTAATCGTTTATTAGTAAAAAAATATTAATTCAATGGTATCCTTAAATATTATTGTTTCTGTTTATGTACTTGTTGCGAACACAAGACAAAATATGACATGGCACAAAATAGTCCGAAATTATGTGACAAACGTATAATACTGTGACAATGTCGGAAATTATCAAAACATGTGTTTCTGCTGTCCCCGGCGGGCGAGGTTGGCGTGAGGATATCAAAAGCGTGCAGTAGCCGACTCAGAACGATGCTGAGTCGCTTAGACGTTTTGTAGATGGCGCATACACATACTGACAGACAGCGTGGTAGGTGACTATCACGCTTATGTCAATAGGAGCCCGCACTTGTGTAGGTATGTCAATTTCTTTCATATCTTCGAGTCTTGCAAGACTCGAGTTGTTCTCTTTACCTTATATCATAGAATTATTTGGCCATTTCTATTCTAATGTTATATTAAAAAGAATCACTCAGGCACACCACTCAAAACTAATATTATTCCCATGAACTCCCCGTAGAAACGAACCCACCATAGTTAAGGTATTGTATATGTTATGAGATATATTAAAATGAGGGATTTTAACAATAGTTGTACATTACAATTATATGGAAAAACAAATACACTTTGATAACAGTATAAAATAAGTTCAATATTTTAACAAAATAGTATAACTAGTTGATTCACACTTCTCTCTTTAAAGTCTTTGGACCAGCCCGAGTTATGTACTTTTGGTTATTATTAAACCGAAAATATAACGAATTTCGAAGATTCTGCAATTTCAGTCAATTTTCAAATTCACTAACACATTTTAGAGATTAAATTTTTAGATCCAGATAATAGTTGCACTCGAATAACTAGGCTCGAAAACTGAAAACGTTTACAGTCGAAATCCAGAGCCTACATAGTGTTGAAAGTCCAAGGCTTTGAAATTTCTATTGCGTTCAGTACGATACAACGTAAAGGTTCCATTGATTTACTTAATGCAACGACCAAAACTAGCAAAAGTAACTTGCTCCACTCCTATGTAATCATCAATGAACAATCTTGACTCTGTAAATTCCCGTCTCGATTCGAAACTCAGTCGCATTCATTCACAAATGATCGTGTTCAAATTCAAATATATTTATTGCTTTATTTGCCTTTTGATGAATTAAGTCTGCCGATGGAATCTTAACGTTGTTTTGTACTGTACTGAAACTGTAAACATTTCAGTCAAGCTTATCATTTCTCGCCTAGCTTTTTATCAAGTCCTTTCTTCACACACATCACTAAGCTGCCGCTAGATGGCGCCGCACGTTACACGGCGGAGTACTTCCTGCCGTCGTCGCTCGAGTAGCAGTGCTGGCAGTGCAGCTTGTGCATGCGCACGCGCACGTCTGCGCCGGCGCGGCCGTCGCCCAGCCGCGCGCCGCACACTGCGCACGTGAAGCACCACACGTGGTAGCACAGAGATAGGGACTCGATTATCATGGCGGCGCCGCGACCTGGAAAGAGAGGTTAGGTTAGTGTTTGACAGCTTTGGTGGATAAGTTATGGTCATTTATTTGTCCAAAACATGAGTAGACACACACATGGCATGCAAGATGTTACATAAATATTAAATTATATCTCAGTCATGTAGGATAAGTAGGATATTGTATTAAACATCCAAGTAATTATTAATTTATCCATTATAAAATATAATAAAAACCATCCATTTAACATTATATTATGATTATTTTTAGTTGTTAAAGTGGGATGTTATTTGACGATAAAAAACAGGATGTTACCTATTTGTCGGTATTTTAGTAAGCTTACAATTTTGGAAGAGTTGTATGACGTAAACTGTAATACTAACAGACTTTGTCAATTAAATCAATTCAAGCGATTGTAAAACAAATGTTGGTGCATAGAGTGATGGAAGACTGACGATATTACCGCTCCAAGTTATTCCGTTTCAACCACAATTACATGTTGGGAAGTTCATACCGTATTTTCACGAAATAGTCTTATTTGCAGCAAATATAATTTCGATAGTTATTACACTACGATTTGCAAAAAACGTTCGAAATAATTTTCGCACTGATTTCGCGAGCTATTGAAGTGAATGACAAATGTAGGATCTCCATTAAGGAGGATGCGCTAGGGTGGCCCGCGAAATTCAAATTTTCTTACGTTTTTTGCAATTTGCAGGTCAGTATCAAGTTGTATGTTGATGTAAATATTATTAGCACTCGTAACAAATATGGATTTACTGAATTATAAACATTAAAATCAGCAATACAACTCACTAAGTTCATGAAAGTGCCAAATGTCATGATTTCATGAAATAGTCATTCAATACACTTCACGGGCCACCCTAGCGCATCAACATTAAGTTAATAATAATAAAAAAGCGGTTTATTCATGCTGATACAGTGCAGTGTAAGGGTAGTAGTGCATGGTCTGTGTCGTACATTCGTACCTAGTTCCTCTCCACAGTGCGAACACTTTCGTCGACCGGACACGCTCAGCAGCTTGTCTTCACGTTGTTCAGTCCTCACGGGCCGCTTCACGTCGGACGATAGTTGTTGTTGGCTGAAAAATGTCGTAGGTATTTAATAAAATACGTATGCGTTTTTGAGTGCCATAGACAAATATATATTATATATGGTTATCGATATCTAAACACGACAATTTTTTTTATCCAAATCCGTTCAGCCGTTTTAGTGTGAAAGCATAACGAACAAACTCTCTTTCGCAATAATACATATATTAGTAAGAATATTATATCTATCGATTTAACAATAACCGTTATAATATGGCTACCACACATGGTTAGCCCTATTTCGGCAGGCTGGAAGCCACTGATAAGGCTGATAACTAAGGATAGTAAGGGTTAGTTAATTGAATCAGGCGTGACTTTGCGGAAGCCCAATCACGACGTCGTGGTCCGGTTCGCGACTGGTCAATCGTCATCCTGAGGATACCTCGTTGAGTGGTGAAACACGTGTCGATTTCTTACAGGGTTTTTATGACTCTTGAGGAATAGTTAAGCGGAATAGGACCACTGACTACCTGCAGTATTGTGTCTCCTTCTTACTTTAATCTATCCAAACGTTGTTTGTAAAAGATCGCTTTTAGCGATAAGACCGCCCTATGTAAAATCTGTATTTTTTATGGTGTACATAAAAAAGAGTATTCTATTGGTAACTAAATATATCTACGTCTATCGTATTTGATAGTAAGGCTTACCTAGTGCTGAGCGCGTGCATGGCGTGCAGAGGCACGGCGGGCGCGCCAGGCGCGGGCGGCGCGTCGTGCTGATACGAGTGGCGCTGCGTGGCGCGCATCTTGCTGCGCTGTTCCTCTATACGACGAGCTTCTGCCTCCTGTGAATTAAAAAGATAACATAATTATAAAGATGACCAAATAAACTGTTTCTAATGTTCTAATGTTGTGGTTCACATGATCCTTTTCTACACACATCGGCCGCATCTCATCTAACTATCCTGTATTGTCCCACTCCAGAGCAAAGGCCTTCCCCTCCCTTTTTCCTCGTTTTGCGTTTAATGGGACCAACTCAAGTGGCTATTAGCCCACTTCACATCTGACATGCGGCAAGCATAACTAAACCCAGTCATAGCATGTTCTTAGATCAGCCGCATACTGATCTAGAAATACTTAAGGAAAACTAGACAAATAACGAGTCAATCTCCATTATTGTTTTGTGTTATGATAACATTCCCTAATAGCAAGACGCAGTTACAACCACTGACTAAGGCCACGCCTACATGATGACGTCAGGACCTAGTTGCGAATCACAGTGCACAGTTACTTAGTCCGTCTCCTCAACCCGTGGTTACAACTCTTGACAAACTGATATGTGGGTTTATAGTAAATTGCTGCTATAAATTTATTCTGTTATTATTACTTTTTTGGGTTCTGTACCCGATGGATGCCAAACGGAACCCTATTAGTAAGTCTCCGCTGTCCGTCCGTCCGTCTGTATCTCATGAACCGTAAAAGGTAAGCAAATTGATATTTTCAGATTATGTATTTCTATGATAGAAAATCATAAAAAATTAAAGTACGACTAAATAGGTATAAACAAGACACCACAGACAGACAAATTAAAAATCCGGAGTCACACGTGTTAGGGCATAAATCGAACAGATACGTGTGACTCCCGATTTTTAATTTGTCTCATTTGTCAAATTGTGATGAGTGGTTTAGAAGGTAGAAGGGAACACATACATACATAGCGGTAAAAATCATAACCCTCCTTTTTTCTTCGCCGTAGTCAGGTAAAAATATCACATAAAGTACGAATATATGACACAGTGGCAGAACTTATTAGTTCGATCCAGATAATAGTAAAGTCTACAGATAGTCGGTCTCGGTTTCATTTTTGTGTCCTAGAATGCAAATACCTAATGAGTAATACATAAGACAATAATCAGTACCTGTATGAGCCAGTGTTGGTTGTAGTTGTAATTGGCTGGCTTTCTATTTCGCGCCTGCATCCAGTCTGTGTTGGAGATCAACTTCGGTGTAGGCGCAGCACTTAGAGCCTGGAATTAAACAGCATAAGGATTAGGCAACGGTTTAAAGGGTTTAAATCTGCATTCTTATAATGCATTGTTAATTTTTTGGCGTGGTTTAATGATTTGTTACGAGTGAACTTGTATGGGGAAGTACAGACAACCGTGTGGTTCCTAATGACCACGCAATTTGAGTTTTCTAATGCCTTGTCTGCACAAAACGCCTAAGTTCATGCCTAACGCACTTAGCTGTAGAATGCGTTATAGGTTGTTTAGATACTGCCACCTAAAGTGGCTGCCTGAAAATAGTCAGATGTATTTGATATTTGGGACTGACTTAGTTTAAGAGTTTATTTGTTAAGGTCTGATTTAGCTGACTTCAGACGGGCATTGGTTCAAATGTTACTACTGACGTGTCATTTGCTGTACTACCACCATACCTAATTCTTCTAAGCAGTTCTACTGTGTCCCAGTTTTAAGGGTACCTATAGACAAAGAGGAGATGATGGCCAACCGTCCACGAGCGCATATTTGATTAATAAACTGATCAAAATGTACAGGAAAGATCGTAGCTTTTTAATCGAATAATGTGATTGGATATTTTTTAACCGTCTGTAATTGGAGAGGCACCAAAAGAATAAGTTTTAAGGGTGCCGATCTAATCCCAACGAGGCAGTTGAAATGTCTCATCATTTCAACTGCTTCGTTGGTCTAGTGGTCGCAAGCGCTACTGCTCAGCATGAGGTCCTGGATTCGATTCCCAGGTCGGGCAAAGTGTTATTTTTCAACAGGAATTTCTCAGTAGCAGCCCGGAGTCTGGATTTGTGTCCGGTTGATGGCAATAGGCTCGCCTCCTGTTACATGGGACTTAAACATAACCGGCGAAATGTGGGTGTACTATAGGTACATCTCTGCGCAACCCTTCGGGGATTACAGGCGAGATTTTATGTGTTTGTGTCAGACATTACAACATTCTCTTAGATGGGAACGCAACAGCAATGCCCCTGGTATTGTTGATGTCTATCGGCGGTGACCAACAGGTGGGTCAGTTGTTCGTTTGCCCCTCAATAATGTCAAATAAGCATAGTGTATATTATTTTACCTGCAGTGTATGTCTAGTCATAGGATGGTAGTTGGCGTTGCCGTTGGTGGCCGACTTCTGTCGCAGCTGAACGTTTGCGTACTCGACCGCTGAAGGCACGCGACTGCTTCTGGTAAAATAAGGTAGATTGGATTAGTAAGTTATAACTACGGTGGATGATGAAATAGCTACAGAGGATGGACACCTCAGGTAGACAAAGTGTTCGTACATTGAGTATTTCATCTGTTGATACAAGGGTGCCCGATTAGTGGAAAAATCTAATTAGTGGAATATGGGAAAATAATGAAAAATATTGGGACATGTGTGTACTTATATTTCTTATTTCAATAGAATTCATGTTTCTTGAAATAAAACCTTTTGTTTTTTGGCCACTTTTTAAAATTTCCATCTTCTCACCAAAGGTCAGTCTTATTTTCTCATAGAACTTGTACTAGTTGAAGCCATAATGACAGATTAAGTGAATGAAACTGAACTATCAGTGAAAATCAATCTAAATCAATCTCGCACTCGCGTTATCGTCCGCAAGGAAACTGACCTAGCAGGACGAAATAATATTGTACCGGATTACTGGACGTGTCGGATTACCGATATTGTACTGTATGTACTTTGTTCTCATGGTGAAAATCTCATTGTGATTGCCTTAGTCCGATTTTTTCTCACGTTACAATAAAGTCAAAATAGTCAAGATTTTCCTACATTACAACGAAGCATTATGCTTAGTGGGAACCTCATTGTTAAAATAAAGTACAATTGACACTTACATCTTCATTTCATATTCTTGCTTGCGCTAGTAAGTGTGTAAGCCTGAACTTATTAAAGAACGTAAACAATATTTCATATTTTCATTGTACAGACGCCTATTGGTTACCACCAAACTTACTACTTTTATAAGGTTTAATAATGCAGAAGAAAGATGTAAAGTATACTCTTTTATTGGTATTCCCACCAATATTGTAGATGTTTGTCTAGCTCTATCGAACGAATTTCGTGAATCAATCCAACTTAGTTACTAAAAATAAATCAAACTAACCTCATAGTAATCTCCCTCTCAATAGACTCCCGACCCTTCGGCTTGGGCGGCAGCACAGGTTGCGGGACCCTCATAGGCTGTCCCCTCACCTCCTTCCTCTCATACAACACCCTCCGACTCTCTTCCACGCCAAAATGCCTCTGCATATGTTCCTCAGAAACTATGGGCTTCCTCTTCTCATCCACCATCCTCTCATCCACCCTTTCAGGGACAGAAGGGGGGATGGATGGAAAGTTTTCATTTAAGAGTAAATTTGGCATGGAGTGACGATAATGCGCGTTTGCCTTAGGTCTGTTTAAAGGCGGTTTTTCAGGCGATGAAGGGATGGAAGATATGTCCTGGACAGACTTCTGGATGATTCTGGTCTGATCTCGAAGGAGATTTTCTCTTTGACGACGTAGTTCCTCTTGTTCCAGTTGGAGCAGTTCTCGTTCGAAGCGTAGTACTTCCTATTTTGAGTGTTTAAGAGTTATTTAAGGTTTTTGTTTTTGTGGTGTTGGAAAGGGTTAGTGTAAGGTCCTATAGTAATAGAACGCTTGTTAAATGTACAAGTTTTAGTATTTATAAGGGTTTGTTAACTCAAGTTATTGTTAACATTACATTATGTATAACTTAAATTCCCATATTTTTATTTCCCATGGTTTGTGATTATGATTTACAAATAAAGTAATTGTTAGGACTTAAAATTAAACTTAGGACTAATATAGGACCTTACAGCATAGTTTTAGAGTAGTTATTTGTTTGTTTTGATTAGTAAAACATGTAGTTTTAGTGACATTAACATGAAGTGCATGGCTTGAAGCTGGCCTGGATTAAATCACACTGATTATATTATTGGGGTAGTGAAGTTTGAAGGAATTAAGAGGAAACTTCGGTTTTAGAAACCATTTCTTTGCTTTATTGTTCTTGACGAGAAGGAATGAATAAGGTATGGGTAATTCTTGTCACACACAACTTTGTATCAAGAGACAGCGTTGACTGTGAAGCCTTCATTAGATTGTATTCAAAAGTCAGTTGTAAGTTTTTCTAAATAAGGTTTTCTTTATACAGAATGAGATTTTTTTAACAAATTGCGTATTTGTAAAAAAACTGGCACAGTTTATCAAAGTAAATATTTAACCCCGGTTTAAAATGAACATTTTTATGTACCGAAGTTTCCACTTGAAACGTAATGTAAGTGTAAAATGTCATTCACCTTTGTGTTTGCATCGTCATACGCCCCGTCGGGCCAGTCCTCGTTAGTCGACGCCTGAAAGTGACGCCGCACCTCCATTGTTATTTACAATCACAACATGGCCACATGATAGGAACCACAATATTTTACATAATATTTCTTTAACGTAGATACTCATTTGCAAGGACATATTTTCGCCTGCAGACTATTTGAAAGCAATTTTAATACTTGCAACTTCAAGTAATTGCAGTCAACAGGCACTCAAATTAAAAGTTACGTATCTGAAGGCCAATAATAATTCTCGTAATTAAAAAACGTTCTAATTCAAGTCGCAATCTCGTTGCAGAGACAATTAATCAAAATATTTTGTTAAATTGATTGTATTTTTGACAGGTTGAGAATGAGAGTGCGAACGTTCTTTGAGTTTTTAATCAAATTGATATACTGATGTAGGCAATTAGGTAAAGTCAAAGTCAAAGTCAAATAATTTATTTCAAGTAGGCACATTAAAGGCACTTTTGAACGTCAAATACATAGAAATAGAACTGATTCTAGTTGCCCCTTCCAAAAGGTAAAGGGTATGTTTTCCTTGGTCATAACTTGGTTCACAAGTTTCTTTTATGTCATGCTGAGAAGGAGTTATGACTTCCCAGGGGGAGTTAAAGTTTAAAATCAGCTTAAGTTTGTGTCTCATTCAAATATTATGGTTCCAATGTTAGATGGGAGTTAATTCGTTGAGCAGTTGACAACATCAATGTTTTTATGAAATGGAGTTTCACAATCATTAATAGAATTGACATGTTTATGTAAAGATGCATGTTTCTTATGAGAATATTCAATATTATCAAATAGGTATAAACAAAACATGCTAACCTCTATAAAAGAGGTTTTTCCCAGCTTTATGGTAAATATAAGTTAAGGTGCGACATGCTAGTGCATTCTAAATAAGTATCTAAGTAAGTAAATATTGCAGTGAAGAAAATAAAAGTCAAATAATAATTTAAAATAAATAATATTTATTTAAAGAATAAAGTATACATACATAATCAAGAACTACTTTTGTGACTAATTTAGGTTTTTGCTATTATTCCTCAAATAATTAACAAAAAAAAATTAAGTGATTCTGGCATTCAAATACGACGGAGAAAAGCGTTAAAAAGCAATATAAATATGTTATTGGCAGCATTGTTTATGTTTTAAATACCATTTTACAGAAATATTTACACATGTTGACCAAAAACTAACAGAATATTTGAAATAATAAAGTAATTTTTATTCTTTCTTTCTTTTTTAAATTATGCATGGAATAGTAAAATACAATGATTCAAGAATAGTTAGTTCTTTGACCTTGAATCATTGTATTTTTAAGTATTTGTAATTAACTAACACCTAGACTGAAATTATTACTATTTATATATCTTAATTCACTTATTACCTACCACCTATATTTCTAATTAATTTTGATCAACATTGTGATTTCAGTGGTATTTAAAACGACGTAAATTAATCACATATTTTAAATAATTATACTTATATCTAAAGTGCTTGCAAAGCATGTACAGTGCTAGCCCCTAGATGTGAACTTAGCTTAAATATAAGAGCAAGGATATAGCCACTTTTGCTTCATTTTTGCACATTATAAAAAATATAAAATAATAGATTTTGTAATCAATAAAAAAAAATCTTCTAATAATTTCCGAACAAAAAATTTAATTATAAGTAAATGTATAATTCTCTGTTCCAATTGAAAAATGAAAGTTTGTCAAAAGTAATTTCTAATTGTGACATAAATAAATAGTCGTGAAGTGAAAGCGAAAGTGGCTGAAATAATTAACCGCTTAATTTTACTAATCACCAAAGCGGGGAATTCGAGAAACGACAAAATGTATTTCCCATACAAAAATATAGTCTGCGTCAGGATGACTGGACCAAGGATGATTTTGGAAGTTTGGGCAATACCAAGTTTTAGTACCTATTTGCTACTATTTGGTACCAGACATCAAATAATTGGTACCTCGCTAAAGAGCGAAAACTATTACGAGGAAAGTGGCCAGCCATTCTGACTTCAGAATGGCTGGACCAAGCAGGTTTCACCTAGTTGTAGGCGTTATAAGTAGTTCATCTTTTCATTAAAATTTAGTACCTTATTGGTACCTCAACATATGTTTTTCCTAGATTTTTTCGATAAGCCAAAAAAAAGTTAGATCTAGAAGAAATTTTGCATGTAATCCGGAGCACGTTGATTTCACCTAGTTGTAGGCGTTATAATTAGTTTATCTTTTCATTAAAATTTACTACCTCGTTGGAACCTCCACATATGTTTTTCTTGGATTTTTTCGATAAGCCAAAAATAAGTTACACCTACAAAAACTTTTGCATATATAATAATGCTTATTTTTGTCCAAAGAAAATTACCGAAAATAAATCATAGCACACATAAATATTACGTATATTTATTCATTGATTGATACATTAATATTTTTTTTCATACATAAAAAAAAAATACTTGAGTTTAAAAAAACACGTTTTTTGTATGGGTATACTTTAATTCGTTAAATTATGTGTATAAAAATATTTTACAAAGATTCAAAGATTAATGTGTATTTGTGTGAATGTAATATTTAAACTTATTGGTGTATAAAAAAAAATTCACTGTATAAAAAAAAAATACAAAGCTTCTTGTAGGTGTAACTTATTTTTGGCTTATCGAAAAAATCCAAGAAAAACATATGTGGAGGTTCCAACGAGGTACTAAATTTTAATGAAAAGATAAACTAATTATAACGCCTACAACTAGGTGAAATCAACGTGCTCCGAATTACATGCAAAATTTCTTCTAGATCTAACTTTTTTTTGGCTTATCGAAAAAATCTAGGAAAAACATATGTTGAGGTACCAATAAGGTACTAAATTTTAATGAAAAGATGAACTACTTATAACGCCTACAACTAGGTGAAACCTGCTTGGTCCAGCCATTCTGAAGTCAGAATGGCTGGCCACTTTCCTCGTAATAGTTTTCGCTCTTTAGCGAGGTACCAATTATTTGATGTCTGGTACCAAATAGTAGCAAATAGGTATTAAAACTTGGTATTGCCCAAACTTCCAAAATCTTCCTTGGTCCAGTCATCCTGACGCAGACAAAATATAGCTTAAAAATATATTAAAGAGATCTACTATTTGTACATTGCGACGAAATTATGCATGCTGACGGGTTTGCTACAAAAATCACAACCATATTTATTTGAAATAAGGTTGATTTTTCAACGAGATGTACCTAATTTCAGCATGCATACTAGTCACGTAATAGAAATACGAAACAATGTGTTTGTATACTTATAATTTTTTAATAAATAATAATATCTTCTAATGACATTTCATAATAATGAAATGAAGAAGAGTATTATAGATTTTAATTTCGATTCGACACTAAAATTATTTTCGTTTCAATAAATGAATGATTTTGTTAAAAAGTATACCACCACCACACAGGCTTTTGTATGTTTTAGAGTCGACTATGAAACATATATTGAAGATAAATAATAGGGGTATGTTTAAAAAAAAATGTAATAGCTATGATATTATATTTTTATAGCAGACTCCTAACGTGCAAATGATGTCAATGAAATGTATCTAGTGCCAAATCGAAATGTTTACCGGAAGTAAAAAGGTCAGTCAAAGGTGCAAAATGAAATACAAAATTACATAATAATAATTAAAAAATAGTGCAGTCATTATTTTTAAAGAAATACATGTGCCTTATCGTGTAAGCAAAATATGTGTCAAAGTACGAGCATTCAGTGAATATTTTTAGCATTAATCTTTAAGATAATAAATAATCATGTCTTTATCAAACAAATCGACGAAAATCAATGACATCATTAGTCACTGTACTGCGTCAGTAGTCTCAGATTTATCTATGAATTTAGTGACTAAAAACTGAAGCTACCTTTACTGCTTATTTTGTTATGTTTTTAATTTAAAAAATATATATATGTCTGTCTCAAACAGCCATCTTATTTCCTCATCACACTTGGTTGACTGATGGATAATGCTTAAGGCTTTAAGTACGCCTTTGTACTTTATTTGTAAGCGAAAAGTTTAAATAAATATAATTAAAAATTTTGCACTTTGAAAAACCTTTTTTACTCCTCAATCCCGTTATAATCATGTACATAAATACCATTATAATCAGTTTAAAGTACCTGCTGCTGTTGTATAGTCTTGTCGAGGTTCTCGATCTTGTCGGTCGGTCCCTCGCTCAGCTCGCTTAGCTCGGTCAGTTTAGAGCTGAGGTTCGTGGAGAATGTCTCTTGTTGCTTCTTCGCTGATTCTTCCTCGTCTGATGTTACCGTTACGTGTGTGTAGGGCTGGAATACAGACGTAAGGAAGGTGAGAATAGAGTTCAGTTTTAATTGGTGCTGTTTTGAATATTTTAGTGACAAATTACTATATTTGATTGCCATTTAGATCCAAGCCATTGGCGACTTTTTTGGCTAGGATTCAATATAACGAACTAAGCTTACAAATGTATATAGAAAACGGAGAAAAGCACACTGTTACTTATTAGTATTACTATGCTTTTATCTTCTAATCGATTTATCAATTTCGCGTATAAACGCAATATTATTTTCCTCATGACTAAATACAGCGGTCTATTAGATGATTCAGTCATAGACATAATAGTAAAATTGATTTATAGCGTTATTTACAACTTAATTTTCCAAGATAAATGGTTTTATCAATATATATTCTAGGCTTATAACCTTCTATGGAAGTTTTATAGCAGTTCACGTACCCAAGGTTTAGGGCAATCTTCCGTACATTTTTAGCCATCGTTATCTGATCGCATGTAAATTATAAATAGCTGAAAATTATGACTCAATGTAGGATTAATGTTATTGGACGTCATTATGTGATTAATGATAAGACTTTGGGATTCACATTCTTTAACTATGATATTCTTTAATAACAGATGAACTTTGCGTATCTAAAGTCAATTTGCGAAGAGCCATGGTGTTATTCGGTCATTTATTTCTGAATTGACATTAACTTGGTGTGGTGTATTAGGAGCTATAGCTATATATTTATTTTAGTGTAACAAAATTACCGTCCTACAGATTCCTTGCAATATTTGAAATAAGTGTTATCAACTTACGGTTAAAGATGTTTATTTGTTCGAAGCAACTTATGAAATCATCTCTCATAATGCCTTGACCACCTTTCTAAAATATTGTTCAAGGCTATGAGGCGCGATCTAGGTCTCCTTTATTGTTTTGTGTTCATAATCTGATAACGGATACTGTTTACTTTTATCTCATTGTGAACCTAAAACACTGATTTCATGAGTGTAAAATCATTTGCAATTTGAAAACTACACCACCCTTTTCATCCTCGGTCTCAACATTCTACGTTCACCAATCCACCTATTTGTACATCATAGTTAATAAGTCAGTGGATTGGCCTATGTTCAAACTTTTCCCTTTAACAAAATTTTGGCTACTTACCCAATTTTTATAACTTGAGGAATAGTTAAGCGGAATAGGTTACTAAATATACCTACGTCTATTGTATTTTATAATGGATTTCTGCCAAGCCACGCCTGAATCAATTAACTACCTAATTTTATTAGTGGCCTTTGAGCCACCAAGAAAAGACATCAATACTTATGGCGAAAATCTGACACACTATTGTCTACATTTCTTTCTCATTTCTCCTTTCGCAGGTCTGCTGGAAGAAGTTTCTTAGGAAATAAGCAGTACCTTTGTACTCATATTTTAATTATGACGTATCTATATGTATTTTACAGTGTGTACATAAAAAATAAATAAAATCCAACATACCTCACTATTCTGTCTGCTATGAGGATTAGAAGTTTCCGGAGACGAGTGTCCCTTATACCAAGCTTCAGCTGAAGGACCCCTATCCACATCGACACCAGAATCCCGACTCTCTCTCAACTTGGCATCCATATCATGAGACAACGTCTTCTTGTACAGAAGCTTCTCGATCTTCGTTTCTTCCTGGAGGAAGGAGGTGATGTCAGGTCTTGGAGCCAGAGTCATTTCCACGTCCAGGTAGCTGTCGTCTTGACCCTCGATTCCTAGAAAGCTGGAGCGTTTGTTTCGGATTTCTTTTTTGATGCGACGGGCTGAGCTTGTATGTTTGAAGTTACCCTGTAAATGGGGAAGATTTGGTTAGTATTGACTTCGTGTCGATATTTATGTTATGTTTTATGACAAATTAAAATAAAAGAGGAGCTCGTGGCTAAGTAATAATAGCCGCACGGGTCGATCCATCAGGTTAAGCTACGCTTGCCGGGGTTGGTCCGTGGATGGGTGACCATCTTTACATACCGAGACTCCTCCGTGCCTCGGAAAGCACGTTAAGCCGTTGGTCCCATCTGTCATTTGTGGATCTTTGACAGTCGTTACGGGTCGTCAGAAGCCCGAAAGTCTGACAACCAGTCTTGCCAAGGGGTATCGTATTACCCAGTTACTGGGTTGTGGAGGTCAGATAGGCAGTCGCTCCATATAAAATACTGGTATTCAGCTGCATCCGGTTAGACTGGAAGCCGACCCCAACTTGGTTGGGAAAAGGCTAGGCAGATGATGTTTTATGACTCATAAAATCTTTTTATCTCATAGTTTTTATTGGTGTAATAGGAGTAGCATAATATGAGTAGGAGTCTATGATAATATGTAGAGCCATTTTATTTCAAGTCACGTTTGTTTAACGATGTATTTTTTCTTAAGTATTTAAACTCCATTTGAATAAAATTAGACATTTAAATAAACCTTTTTTACAGTCCTTTCAACCGATTTTGACCTCTATTGCGTTGGTGGCATCACAAATGGCAGCTGCAGTAGACAGTTGGTATTGTGTCACCTTTTTTTGCTTTTAACGCCATCCTTATGGCTTCGGTATAGAAGTCAAAATCGGTTGAACGGACTGTATAAAGGTTTCCTTAAATGTCTAATCTATTTTCAAATGGTGTATAGGTATCTGCCTAAAATTGTATTGTAGGGCCAACAGTGTGTCTGACTTAAAACAAATAAATAAGCCCAATAAAGCTACTTTAATGTGTCGTTAAAAAGAAAATCATTGTTCGAAACCTTCCTCTAATGAAATACTTATGAATATGCAGCATCATTTCAGAGGTTAATTTGTGACTAACTTGAGGTCAAAAAAATAAAAATCATAATAACAAATTAATAATCAAATCATCATAATCATCATCGTCATCTGCCCAGCTTTTTCACAACTATGTTGGGCTCGGCTTCCAGTCTAACCAGATGCAGCAGAATATCAGTATTTTACATGGAGCAACTGCCTATCTGACCTCCACAACCCAGTAACTGGGAAATACGATACCCCTTGGTAAGACTGGTTATACGATACCCCTTGGTCCGCCCGAGTGGTAGCCCGAAAGTCTGACAACCGCGACTGTCAAAGATCCACAAATGACAGCCGCGACCAACACAAATTAATAATCTCAGATCTTGACAATCAAAAGCATCTACTCACATTGCCCAGCAGTTCATCATCAGCTCCATCATCAGTAGGAGGCGGCGGTGGCTTCTCCTTTGGCGGCTCCAACACATTAGTGGGCATATCCAGAGGGAACGCACTCTCAGAGGCAAACGCCGACGAGTTCTGGTAGAAGATATCCATGTTTTCATACAGCGGAGTAACAGCTATCTTCTTCTCCATAAAGTCTACTTCTTCTTTCTTCTGTACTTCTTTATCTTCTGTCTCGTCCATTACAGCGCTGTCTTCTGAGTCCAGTTCTCTGAATGCCAGTTCTAAAGCATCAAGGACCTATGGAGATAGTTTAAGAGTTGAAGATTTTGTATGTGGTCTAACGCCGAAATCTATAAACGTTATTTAGTTTGCGCTTTGACTTAGACATATTCCCGTCTCTATCTTGCACTTGTAGTTTGAGTCGTGCGACAGTGACAGGACTAACGTTTAGCTAAAGTACGTGCTAATTAACGTTTGTAGATCTCGGTCTAAGAATGGTGACACTAAGATTATTAAAAAATTTGCATTGTAGAAGCATTGCTTGTGGTTTTTTGGTGTAAGCACAGATGCTATGAAAAATTATAGTGAATTTTTGTCTACTTATTTAGAAATTTTACTAAGCGAATGCTTTTAAATTGACAGCAAAAATAATGATTTTTGCAAACTGCTTCTATAGTGCATTTGAAAATTAACACATTATTAAAAGGCTTTATTTTAGAGGAAGCTAATTTCAATAAAATACAAACGACAACACATTTAGAGAGAAAAATATCGGAAAAAAAAAATCCTATTTAAAATTAATTGAAATAAAAAAAGACTAACTTGTGTAAATTGCAAGTTTTGTTTAAAAAAAAAATAGTTTCACTAAGAAAATAAACACATAAAGAACTATTAATTCTAAAATATTAAGAAAAAAACACTACTGTAGAATTTTACAAACAAAAGTGCAAAAGATGCATGCAAAAGCGTTTTGGTTAGATGCAAAATGAAAATGAAGCGACACCCACTACTTGAAACTTTTTCTTACCTTTTTAGCCCATCACCATTTTCTTAAAATATTTAAATTATTAGATCGACTATCCTCCGAGAAGACTTTTATCATACTGTGTCATGATTACAGATAAAATTGTTTGTTTAAGATAAAAAATAGGAAGATAACATTGTACTGATTTTATAACTATTATAATACCATTTGATTAATGATTGCGTGGTAATTATGATAATATATGGTTATATATACTTGATAATGGCACAGATATAATATGGGTAACATGTGTTTGAATAAACAAATAAAAATCATAGGACAAAAAAATATGGAGGAATAAAAAATAATTTAGAACTTGTGTGTGCCTGTTGTAATACAAAAAGAAACAGACAAACAAAAGAAAGAAAACGATAACTCTCAGATGTAAGGCAGAAGACAGACTGACTTCTTCACTGAGTAGATTTTTTTAAACATTAAAATATATTCATATTTAAATCCTTATGTCAAATATGCTTGTTGAGGACAAAATAATAAATGAGTACTAATAACTACGTACATAAATAAAACTCATACAAATAACTATGTAACATGTATTTTGATATAATGACATTTACACATCACGTTAATTATAAAATGAATAAATACTGGGGTTCTACGCTATAATGTATATGAATATAAGGTTTCTATACAAAACTGTGTGACACTACTTAACCCTGTATATCTAAGGGCTCGTCTACACGAGCTACTTTGTGTTGCGACTATTTTGTCTGACGACTATTTTGTCGCCGTGTTTAGTACCGTTATATAACTATCGCACATTGAAGACTTTTTCTAACATGCACTTTAATGATTGCTAAAAATATATTCAACTATAAAGAGTGTTAATAAATATACGACATTATTTTTTATGTCTGACTTAGCCTGCAATGTGCGACTAGAGGTATTTATTATTTGATCAACATCGACACAAATGATTTACGTTTGTCTTACGTGTGCAGGAATCTTAAATATGGCGGAATTCTTTGATTTAGCACAGTGGAGATATTTTAAGGTATTAATAAATGGGTCTACGTAACACAGGTGATATTAGTGATGACTGGTGAGATCAATAGATCATAAATATACAAGAATTAATATCCATGGGGACTCTCATCTAAACTTGCGATGCAATGTATGAGAATAATATGGACATGATTATAATTTTCTACATAAAAATGGTATCATAGGACATTTTTTTTCACATTCATGGCTTACTTTTAAGGTAAACATTTTGACAAAATGTCTTGCGACTAGTCGCAATAAGCAAAGCCAGTGTGAACGCAGATTTATTTAAATTAAAGATCGGTCACTTCGTGTCATTACTAAAATAATTGTGTGTACCCAAAAGGGCTCTAGTGAATTTTAAAATATTTTGGGGTCGTAAAATATTACTTTTATTTATCTATCACTTACATAATCTACGCAATATTCAATTGACGTAAGATTAAGTACTCCACCGACTAAAAGTCGACTGAGTCTTAAAATCTGCCCATTGTAGCAATCCTTATCTACTCATGCGAGTACTAAGAGGTGACGTGATGATGATGCAATATGAATCTAAACCTCATCGGTAGCTACAGAATTAGTCAAAGTTTTCGTGGTAATCTTATTGTTAATAAACAGTATAGTTTTCCGTCTATTCGGCTCTATACAACGCTTAGTCCGCTTCTCCCAAAACGGATTTTCGTCCTGCGAGCTACTTACCGCTACTTCGCCTTTGTTAGCTGTAATATCACGAGGTTGATGTATATCTTTAATACTTATATTATTATGATTAGATGAATTATCTAATTTAACAAGTGAACACTCAGATGTACAAGATAAGTCGTTACTTTTTAGCGATTTAACTGAATTTTTGGGTGATATGTTAGTAATAGTTGTGATATTAGAGACAGTTACCATTGGCATGCTGTTAGTAGAGTTAACATTGTTAGTAGTCCCGGCACCGGCGTTCATATTGTTGCGAATTTCATTCAGATTAAGATGTATGGTCATTTTGCCCTCGAACACCACTGTGTCGCTCTCCGACCCGGTGGAGACAGGCTCATTCAAACTTACACTGGTGTCCTGGTTTTCCAAACTTTTTAGGGTATCTTCGTCATCTTTGTCTAGTTGTATTTCAGTAACTTCAGTCACACTTAGCTCTTCCTGCTGAGACATCGCTTGCAGGTAGTTGCTTGCACTGTCATCATCAGTTTTGATGTCTTGTTCTTCAGTTTCTTCAACTATGATGTCTTGGATTAGTTGCATGGGTTCTGGCATCTTGTCCATCTCTTCGATCTTGGCATCCATTGCTGTTCCATCTTCGTTTGAGGACTCGTACTCAGATACTTCCACCATTGGTTCTCCAATAGGTGACGCCACTTGGGTCAAGTCAGCTATATCATCAGCAGGCACACAAGAATCTCTGGCAGTGTGGATCCCACTGTCTTCTGTCTCGATATCGCTCGGAACAGTGTTGTTCTGCATTTCAGTGCAATCGAAATCTTCTAAGCTTTGAACTCTGTCAAATGAATTGGGAGACGATTGTCCGTTGATGTCCAAACTGTCCAAGGAGCGGCAGAAGCTCTGCATTTGGCTTTCAATTCCGGACAGGCTCGATTTTAGGGAGCTATCTGTCATTGATTCTTTAGTTTCCTCAATCTTGATTTCGATATCTTTGTGTGCCAGTTCTTCTTCGACTGATATTTTTGGTATCTCCTTGTTCTTGGCCGCGTCAAGACAAGATAAACGTTCTTTGAGGCTCATGGACACTTCTTTGACTTCGGTTTTGGAAGATTTTTCCTCTTCCGAAGTTTGTGATTTTAAGCTGGAGAGGCGTTCTTTCAGAGATCGTGTATTGCTCAGATCTCCGTTCGACAGCCTCTTGACCTTTTCAGGTTCAGTAGATTTCACTTTTTCAAGTGAAGATAGACGTTCCTTCAAAGGCTTCACTTCTGTGGGTAACTTGGTCAGGTCGCTCGTAGACTTTTGAACGTGCATCTCTTCCGTGAACTTTTCTAAGCTAGACAGTCTTTCCTTGATGGATTTTTTGTTCGCAATTTCAGGGAGTTTCGGTTTCGCCTGTGACTCTTGGGAGTTTTCTCTTTCAAACTGTTCCCTCCTCTTGTGTATGTTGACTTTTGGTAAGTCTTTCTTTTGATTGTTGTTCTTTGTATCATTGGCTCTTTCTTGTTGGAAAGAAGATAGTTTTTCTTCAATTTTGTTGCTGACGTTTGTCCTGATTCTGTTGAGGTCGCCATTTTTCTCTGGGGACTTTTCTTTGAAGTTGTTGTTAACGGCTGTTTTGATGATGTTGCTGTTGGTTTGTGAGATAATCCTGGACTTGTAGCCCTCGATGGCTCCCTCGTAGGTGTACTCCTCAGGCTCGGGGGAGCTGATGGTGGTGGTAGTACACGTGTCGTATTCGTTGGCGCTGGAGCCAAGCTTGCGATTTGTGTCGCAGTTCGACAGGTTGTCGACATCTGAATGATTCTTATCCAGGTCGATACCGTCGCTCTGTAAATTGAGAATTTTACTTTTAATTACTATAGACGACGAAGACGACAACATAACATAGCTTTTTAACGAGCCCTCTCTCTCTTCAATCGGTCCCTCATTACTGAGGATCGTGGTCACTGGACCCCTTTAAACGGACAATCCGTAACGAGCCCTACTTTTTAGGTAAAGTTATATCTATTAAATAACAGAGATGGATTTGACTAGGAAGAAGGTGAATATTGAGGTACTGGTTGAAAAACTGAAAAGTCTAGATGTATGGAAGACAAAAACATGCTCTGCCGAACCCAAATTAATTGGAAAGGGGCATGAAGATGATAGCTGTCTTTTTTCTTCCTGAAAGGTCAAAGGTTAGCCAGGTCACAATATTTTGACTCGTAAAAGTGCAATCATAATAGTAAGTACTTACAGCGAGACTATGCGTATCGCAGTCTTCGCTGAGACTGCTCTTGGTGCTGGAGGTGCCGATACCAAGGTCACTCAGGTCATGACTGTCGTCTTCTGTGTATAGCGCGAGGGGGTTCCGCCTTCTGCGACCAGCGCTGTAACAGAAGATAGAGAAGATGTTAGTTATGATAGCTACGATATTAAGCTGGTTACAAAGGTGATTGTGCGGAATATGCAGTGAGTTGCGAATAGGCTTGACGGTGTGTCGTTGTATAAAAGTATTGTTGGTCAAAAATACTTCGGAATTCAGCCGAATTTCAATTGCATGAATAACGGCAATAATATTTAATGGCTAATGGTTGGGCGTATTATTATCATTTCAATAATGCAATGACATGTTTTTCATGACGTTATGCAGATGATTAAAGCAAACGTTTTTTTCTGTTACTTTTCGAAAATTCTACCAATAGTTTTCGTACATCGGAACTGGTCATGAGTAAAGTATGTAGTTTACTTTATCAAGGCACTACATGTGTTTAAACAATACACAGGACGATATCTACCAGATATGTTCCCAGAAACACGTGTACTTATAATTAGGGACCAGTCACACCGGCTGTCGGCTGTTCTGGACTATATTCGTCTATTAGTCAGTTCTCTTAGTCATTGGGTGTACATCCTAGATAGAGTTGTGACTAGGAGTTCCAAGAATAGAGGTGGAACATGTTTGTGTTATGATTTGAGTACGGTGGTGGTATTTTTAGAGGGTTATGTTTGTTTATGGATAGCCTAGTTTTATGATATCAATCTGTGTTATTATAATGAGACATCACATACCCATGTGATTTTGTTAGAGTAGTTTAAAATCCAAGTGGTTTTATTTTATAATTTGCTCTGTATGATAAGGTCAAATATTTGTTGTTTTGTTTGCGAGGGATTATAGGTGATTATTATGTTAAATTTCTACATTTGTATCTGTATTTTTATGGTGTACATAATAAAGAGTATTCTATTCTATTCTATTCTACCCCATGGATTATATTTATCACATAACACCCAAGTGAAGTTGGCTACGCTTATCAAAAATCAAAATATGAATATATGTATGAAAACCATTATGCTTCATACTTTGATAAAAGCAGTAGGTAAGCCAAACAATACCAATCTACCAATGGACACTTTAAAACAGCGAACCAAAACACTCATAATTTAAAAAAAAACCTTCATTCTATCACAAGAAAGACAAACATTTCCAAAAAACCAGTTTATTATTCAAGGTTCCATGACGCAACATCACAAATCACATCATTACGGATCATGATATAACGTATGAAAAGTGAAAACATGTCCGAACGAACTTTCTTCGTAACACTTATATATTTGAATAGAAAGCAGTTAAAATGGCGGCGCTGATAATGTTATGATTTATGACAGATTTGCGTGTGATAGTTTGTTTGATTTGTATGTTATTCGGTTTGTCACGGGGACATTGACCTTAACAGGCCATGGGAAAAGGTGGAGTAATTATCACGGTTTGCGAGAAAGATCGGCGCGTGAGTGCTATTTTCACTGTGTTTTATTACTTTATTTTGGGTAGATAGGAAGTGATATATAGATTTATGGTCTTCATCAGAATGTTTAGATACTTTAACAATCATTAATAGACCTTTCGTCCACAGTATTCAGTAAAATTATTTTAAACAGATTTTTGACAAATCTTTGACAGTCGATATTTTTTATTTTTGGCATAAGATATGGTAATGGACTTATTACTACAATCCGTTCGTCGAGGCCTATCTAGGTATTCTCACATCAAGTAGGTCTTATTGCCAAACTTGTTTTCAACATCTTCAAAAACGAGGGTCACCATAGCTACGAGAATAAACAATAAATCAACGCGAAAGTTTATTAGACAGTGAATGCTTGAGGAATGAAATATTTACGAAACTGGCATTCGCTCATAAATCAAACGACACATTTCTTTTGGCCATAAATCACATTTAAATGAAGTCTGTTTCCCCAGAACCTCTCAAAGCTCGTCAAGCCCATCCCAAATATTATTATTTAAGGTCCGGCTTTCACGTACAAAACCCATTTTCTAACTACAGAATTCCAACATAACATAACGGCTGTATTCCTCGATGGGTTAGGCAGAGATGTACCTACCACATTTCGCCAGCTATGTTTATGCCAAACTAGTAGCGCCCCGCGGTTTCACCCGCATATGTCTCGATCCCATAGGAATATCAGGATATAATATGTGTTAACCCAGTAGTTTTTGCGTGAAAGAGTAACAAACATCCATCCATACTTACAAACTTTCGCGTTTATAATATGAGTTAGATCGCGTTTATAATATTAGTTAGATGTAATAAAGGGCGAGCCTTTAACTGGGGTGCTTCTGAAAATTTCTTAGGTGAAAGAAATTCAATAATAGGTACTTTATCCGACTCAGGAACCGAATCTAGTACCCATGCTCAGCATTGGCGCTTATGACCTCTAGACAAATGAGGCAGCCATATTCCATAGTCCCTAATTACAAAATTCCAATAATAATAATAAAGAACATAAAGTCTAAAAAATACCGCGTCTATATCAGACGTCGGCCATTTTGTGACACGACTGACCTCTAGGTGTGAACTCACATATGACCGTAATTTCGGCATTATATCACAAGATTAAATTACTTTAGTGATATATAATGTTTTCATTTGATGACCATGTGCTTAGAAGTTAATTTCTGCCTCTATGTTAATATTTCTTAGAAATTGTAGGTAGTTAAAGTTTACTGCTGATGAGAAAGAAGGCTTGACATTTTCATCGTGTTAGCTGATAAATTGTCATTGCTAAAAATGGACATACTAATGACTGTTTCAAAAGAAAATTGCTGTAACAGCATAGTGCTGAACTAAATAGAAAAACCGACCAAGTGCGACTCGGACTCGCGCACGAAGTAAAAACGGCAAAAAATCTAATTTTTTGTAAGGGGGGCTCCCTTACAAAAAACGTGATTTTTTGCCCTTAAGTATTTGTTGTATTTTAATTTAATTATTTATTTTTAAAGTGAATATGTAACTAAGTATTCTGTGAATATTTCAAGCGTCTACCTGATGTCGTTTTACATATCGAGCAAAAACGAGCAAAAAAATCACGTTTGTTGTATGGGAGCCCCCTAAAATATTTATTTTTTCTGTTCTTTAGTATTTTCTGTTCTGTAGTTTAGATATACATCATCTGTGAAAATTTCAACTGTCTAGCTATCACGGTTCATGAGATACAGCCTGGTGACAGACGGACAGACAGACAGACAGCGGAGCCTTAGGAAAAGGGTCCCGTTTTACCCTTTGGGTACGGAACCCTAAAAAAAAAACAATAAAAAATACGATATACAGTGGTTTTATTATCTTGCTTGTGGAATGTGCCTAATTAATTAATAAATTGTTTATCTTACAAAAAATCCATTAAATAACTATTAATTTAATAACACATAATATGTGGTTAAGTACTATCTAATTTTAGATTAAACAAGAATTCCTTGCTTCTTTTTTTCCGTACAAATTGAAGATTGTTACTTCGAAATTGAAATTCCTCTAACGCTTCAAATGCAATAAAACTTCTAACAAAAGCCGCGTATTACCAGTATTACAGAAATTCTTTGAAAATATCCTTGGTAAAACAAAAATGGCATTATCTCGTTACTACCACTTTAGGTACCTGATGCAGAATACTTACTCTGAACAAAGTAAAGGATGCCTTTCAGAATTAAACAGTTGCACCTTTTCAGATTTTATGTCATTAATATGGTATGATATGATGTTGATGGTTTGTGGAGGAGCTTGTGTTGAGGAGCTCGTGGCTAAGTAATAACAGCCGCTCGGGTCGATCCATCAGGTTAAGCTACGCTTGCCGGGGTTGGTCCGTGGATGGGTGACCATTTTCACATATCGAGACTCCTCCGTGCCTCGGAAAGCACGTTAAGCCGTTGGTCCCGGCTGTCATTTGTGGATCTTTGACAGTCGTTACGAGTCGTCAGAAGCACGAAAGTCTGACAACCAGTCTAACCAAGGGGTATCGTATTACCCAGTTACTGGGTTGTGGAGGTCAGATAGGCAGTCGCTCCATGTAAAATACTGGTATTCAGCTGCATCCGGTTAGACTGGAAGCCGACCCCAACATAGTTGGGAAAAGGCTAGGCAGATGATGATGATGTTGATGGTTTGATGTTGTGTTTAAGGATCGGAGTAGGTGGTGTTCTTTAATTTCTGCTTATCCTCGCGAGAAGAAGGCGTAATTTTATGTGTTTGTGATTATTCGGTGGGCCAAATAAGGGTAGATCCGATAATCTTCCATTTTTTAAGCCATGTTAGTGTAGTGACACATCATAAAATATTAGCTACTAATGGAGAAGTTAGAAAGAGAGACGACGAGAGGAGTGCAGGGGGCCTAAAACGGCCACGTTAGCAATTCCTCTAAAAGCGATTAATTTCCTAAATTTCCAGCTGTCATTAGCAATTCCTCTAATTTGACACAAAAGCTATTCATAATTTGTGGACCATTTTACGAATCTCCATAGAAAATTGTCAAACAGATGAATTATTTCGTAATATGAATCGCACGCAGATCATTTAAGAATTGTCAGTTTGTGAAATTTTACGATAATTCATAATATTTTCCTATTGTGATTCTGCCAAAGTGGCTGTTTTAAGCCCCCTGGACCAAATTACGCGAGGATTTTTTATTAAATCATTAAATCATGGGTATTTTTATTCAGCGCATAAGCAAGGCTAACTGTTAACCTTCTGTAGGTAAGTAATCCTTCTTTACAAACCACAGCTCATTTCCTTAACCATTCCCACATGGAAGGGGGGATAATTTTCACAAGGATCGACTCCTGCCGCACGTTGCGCGTGCGTCGAATCACGAATCGATTTAGTTCAACTATTACGTATTGGAAAAAATCGTGCTCTTCCTCATTTCTTTGCTTTAAGAATGTAATGCGAGTTCTTATGTCCTTAATAATGTTACTTATGTATGGCTTCGTGTTATGTAACATTAGCACCGACATTAATGAAGATTACTCGATATCGTGTGATTGGAGTCGCGGTGTGAGGCTTTATATCATTCGAATACTTTCTAGTATATATATTTACTTATTAATGGTCTTAAATTCATTCATTCACTGACAGACAACGCACAGCCTAAACTGCTGGGTCTAGACATATGAAATTCCGCGCGAAATTCCACGAGTTCCTAAATTATGACCAGTGAGCAACTAAAGAGGATTTTTGAATATTCATTGTCATTCCCTTGGTTAAATAGGGGATAAAATTTTGTATGGAAGTTGGTCATTTTTGAAGTTAGAAACGTGCTAGTTAGTACTTAGGCTAACAAGTAAAACGCTCCTAAAACATACAGCTTGTTTTTTTTTGTTTGGATAAATTAATCCGTAAATTCATAACAAAGGCTGTTTTAGCCTGTTAGCGATATATTGCATGATATTAATCTCAGATAAAAACACTCGAAAAATTCTGTTTAAAACCTCAACAATAAGCAAACAACAGTCAATTAGCCGTGGCCATACTGCCCATGTAGTCCATAAAACGTAACGACGCACGTACGATCACGTGACGCGTCGCCTGCGCACGATCGTCACTTATTCGTGGATTTTTGCACGATATGCCACTCGAGCGCATTCCGGAAGGTTTTGGGGCACGGATTAAGAAACAAATGGAAGTGTTACAGACACATTGTGTATTGCAACGACCGATGTCGATGTACCGCAGCCTGCTGCAGGCGTAGCATGGCGTAGCACCGTTTTGTCGACGGAAGAGTAGACAAAAATGACGTTTCCTGTAGATAGTAGACAGTACGAGACGGCAGCAAAATAGAAAGAGTCAACTGCACTTTTTACGAAATTCACTCTTTTACATTATTCGACTCAGAATTCTTTGTTTTATCATAGGATTTATCGGTTGTCAGTGTGACTTTGACAGTAAGGATAGAAAACTTTCTTCCGAAATAGTCTACACATAAAAAGACATGAATCACACATCACAATGAAAGACAAAATTACAGATTGTAGAAAGATTTCTACGGTGGATGTCAAAAATGAAGAAACGAACTGTCACTTTGTATAGAAAAAGCTATGTCTATTCTTCGTAGAGATAGAAAGCGCCATGCTACGCCTGCTGTAGTCAATTTCAGAAGCCAACACTAAATTGCCGTCTATGTAGTGCAAGCTGTAAACAAGAAAGCCTGAATGTCTTCTAGGTCATATAGTTATGCACCATTACATAATACTGGCAAAATTTGGCTATTGTCTGCCTAGACTCAGAATATAAGTAGCTCTACATGCTGATTATTCAAACAGAACATGTTCCAAACTGGGCAAGTTTGATTTCAGGATGATCACTGAATGACTTAGTACCTACTCCATTTGTAAATTACTCCTTGGTATGAATGAATGTATGAAAAGGGAGTGGCGCCAGTGTGGGCGCAGCTATTAAGATTGATGGACTTTTAGGGAATAGATTAGTCTGTCCAGTAAAGTCCAGTTACCTACTAAGATGCTGGAAGTAACAGATGCTTTTAAGACTGTATCCTACCTCAGATTTTATCTCGCTCGCACTATACTACTCGCGACCTGAATGAGAGCGAGACGGAATGGAGCACTAGCGGCTCTCAAGCCTCGAAAAGTTTAGGTAATTGCTGTTTACAGTGAAAATAATGGTAATTTAAAAATCAATAAATCAATCCTTGTGAATAGTATAAGTAATCTGACGTTACTTATACTATTCACAAGGATTGGTTTATTGATTTTTAAATTACCATTATTTTCGATGACCTTTTGTTTCCAGAGAGGTAAACACTAACCTAATATACCGGTTGGGGTACGATTTAAGTGCGTGAATAACCAATCACAAGATCCTACTGTAAGTGAACAATAATCTTCTGAAAAATCGCAGGATGAACAGTAATGTATTTCAGTAGGTAATATACGTTCGTTGCGTAATATACGATCAATCACAATCTAAATCGTTTTGGAACAGACTGCTAATCCATTGCTTCATAAATTCCAAAAAAAAATTGCTCAACAACATAAACAACGCAATGAATGTTGTTGAATTGTCAAAATGAAACAGAATTTTTTTACGCAATTAGATAGCTGGTTTAAAATCAAGGCAGCTTAAATTTTATCCGAGTCTTCTGATTTTAAGTCTCCGCTGTCTGTCACAACATGAGCATTCCGCGTCCGAACTCAGTGGGAATGTCTCGAAACATGAGCATTGTCGAGTATTGTCAGCATACTCCGTGATTATGTCGCAACTGCTACGTGCGCCCGCGCAACCGTGTGACAACTTACAACTTCATGTACTTGTCTCATAGTACGTGATTATGAGGTACATTTTTGAAATTCTGATCGTGAGAGGATTTTTCGTGATGACTCCACTTCAAGATGCCAAAAAGTAACCAGTAAAAAAAAATTGGGACCCTGTCTTTGACTGACATGTAGGAAAGTTTCGACTAAGATACGAGTGAATTTTCATAGGTATAAGCAGAGATACTAAAAAGAGGAAAATAAGTTGATTTAAAGAGTTCCATTTCAGATTTTTACGATTTCATTTCTTGTCGTGTCTCAAATATTGTCGTGTCTCAAATATTGTAAGTCTTGGAAAACTATGGCTTCCCAAATTGGCAGATCCCATATTAGCATCAATAGGTCTGTAGAACCAACCGTATAAAACGAAAACCACTTAAGTCTTGGGGAGCGACTTTATCTCAACCATTCATAGTTTATATGATAACTAACCACATTTTTTCCTACCACCATAAAAACTAGGCCTACTTTTCTGCCACATCTGCGACTCAACCGTGATATATGTACGTGGCCTTAACTACGCAGGCATTAGCTTTCGAGCCGCGCCCGCGCCTTTAATTGGCGAGCAACCGGTGTGACGGGAAGTTATGGGAAGACGCAGCGGTTTTTTGTCGTAACTATTCCAGTAAGACACATGCGATGTTGTGCACTAGGACTTATGGAGGTAGGGTTGGCAAGTATGATTTTGGAAATTCGAATGATAGTCAGTTGTTATGAAAATGCGCTGCAGTACAACAGCTTTTGTTTGATGAGTTTGAATGGGACTGTGGAGACAGACCACAGAATGAAGATGACTCACTCAAAATTTAGTTGAAGTGAGCGTGGAGTGAGCTGTCATTGTCATCGATACCTACTGATGCTAAGGCAGTGGCAGTTCACTTCACATAAGTTTTCACGGTGAGATGATTACAGAATAGCAATGCTGTCCTTGTCTACGTGCAACAGAGTTTGCACTATAAAAGTTCTGTGTAAAGCCACTGACAATGCTGTCTTTTAAATTGTAATGTCTGGTGATTGATCACTGTCCCATCAGCTAAATTAACCCGTGACACACCGAATTGTTATCAAACAAAAGATCGCTTCAATCAATCGATGCCCAAGAATGTGCTGACGTGTATTCACTTGCATCTTTTTATCTACAAACATTGATATGAAATTCTGCACGTAGGTAAGTACGTAAGCAGACTCAATGATACTACTTTCAAGATTATGAATTGTCACAAATAATTTTGAATATTAAATGAGGCTTTACATTGAGAAGTGCAATTATCTATTAATACATCTTTCTTGATAATTGGGATTTATTTAAATTAATTTACATTGTTGCATAACAATATACCAAACATCTACCACCTTCACATAAACCTTCCCCAAGCATCGCCCCACAACTGGTCATGAACATCCAGCGGATTCTCGCAACCTTCACCGGATCCTTGTTCTAGCCGAATGTTGATGATGGTGACAAAAATATCGCCAATATTTTAAGTCATATTTTTATTGCAATATCTTGCTTGTATAGTGCCAGCCCTAGACCGCATGCCTAGCTCCAGCCGCGCGACTAGTAACCGCGACGCTACCCAGTCTAATGTGAACAGTCCTTAACGCAAATGTCTTCCAGTCGTTTTGTCTATACTCCGCGTTAACGGCAGTTTCATTATTCATAACTTTTTTTGTCGATCAACTATGCGACAAATATGTCTACAAGATCTTTCTCTATGACTTCTATGATGGCTGTGTGGGGCGAGATTAAGATAAATATGGTTTATGATTATGATACTTGTATGAATGTTTTTTTGTTTCATGGCGGTTACCATAAAAGGTTCTCATTTAAAAGAAATTAAACCAAACGTGTACAGATACATTTAAAGTTCCAAGTGTTTTACTTTAATCATTGATCAGAGTTCAGATTGGTACTGTTCTAATGACAATAAATTATGTCATTTGGTTAATATTTCAATATTTCAGTTTTTTTTATTGTTAATTATTGTTTTTTTTATCATAATTATTGTTATTTTATCATAATTATAGTTTTTTTTTTCTCTTTTTTATAGCTTCTTTTTTATTTTATGAGTTTGAGAACGTCGTAGACCTATAGATAGGTACTTCGATTTGATGAACTTTTTCTATCATGCGTTACCTACATGTTTGTAAAGCAGCGTGGTACCTACTTTTTGTTAGGCTTACAAGAGTATTAGGAAACAACAAGAGCATCAAAAGCGGGATTTATAGGCATTCAAGCCACGAGGCAAATCATCCATCAAATATTCACACAATTGCACTTCTCCAATCCTCCAATAAGGAAACAGCACACAAAGATAGGCGTTAACTTTCCAATATTTACTACTGACACATTTGCAAGGAATGCACCTATAAATAAACTCGCACATTCGTTCCAGCACACATTGTTATCTGCCATTTATCAGCTAGATAAAACAGGAATTAAATTGCCAAGTGGCAGACTAGGGTCGATAGCTTTCGATCTAGTCGTAAACTTATATTTGAATAGCAAATGAATTGGCTGATAGATAGAAATTATTACGAATGGTAATATATGTAAGTGTTCTGCAAATAGGATCTGAAGGGATTAGGAAAGTTGTTGAAGAAAGTGTCGACGTTTGGACGAGTTTTAGTATTCATATTTAAGGGGCCGGCGGAGCATCGATCGCAACTACGAATCGAGTGCTACCAATGTTGCGCAGGTGTGCCTGTCGGAGCGATACACACAGCTACCGTGAACTGTCGACCACGCACACATTTTCATTGACTTGATATTTGCTTGACGCAATAGCACTACTAGCTAGGATGTGTTCCGTAATACCAAAAATGATGAATGAAAACTTAATGTTTTTCCAATTTTTTTTCGACATATGGGCACCTAGATAAATACTGTCTCAATCCGAATAACAACACATTATGGTGGAAATATGCTCAAATTGCAAATGATTTAGGTATTACGTTTATATGGAGAATTCATCCGTCGCCGCGTTCTTAAGTGTTTGTAAAACTACTATGTAAAGGTACTATTTGTTTTACCTAGTATTTTATACTATTAAGGCACGGCTAGATATAACAAAAACACAGATCGAACCAAGTTATAGGAGAGCAGCAAAATACAGAATTCTGAAGAAGCATAATAGGACTCATCGTATTAAAATGCTACTGTGGCGGTATCTACATCGCCACATACGAACAACGCATCAAAACCTGACGTCACACAAAAATCCTGACGTCACATAAATCCTGAATCGCGCAATTAAAGTTTACCGTGCAATGGACATATATACAAGAACCCGGCATCAATCGTTGGGCAGTTGCCCGCCAGACACAACACCCTACTGGTTGGAGGATCCTCCCTTTTCTATGGTGGAAGAGTGAACTTTACACTCTGTTCCTCATACCCCTCAAATACTAGAAGGCAAGACTAGACTTAGTAGTGGGATATTGAGTTGATGATGATGATCATGATGTAGATGAAGAAGTTGATTTTGGTTGTTCAAAGAATGATAGGATGGTTAGTTTACTATTTAAAGAGGAATGATAAAATCTAGGTTGATAAGCATCTTAGGTTTTTGATAATGACGAGATAAGAGAGTTTTATCGCAAGATAAGGCTTAGCCTAGATTTTTTTTACAACTAGAAGACAATAATGGAAAGATTACCTACGTCAAACTATTTTTGTGTTTCGTATAAGATGGAAGACAGTGAATCACCTTTAGTCGTGCTAAAAAAACAATTTAAATAAAATAGAAAGACGACACTACTCCTGGACCATTATGTGTCAATATACTAATCAAGTAATCTCAACTTTACCCCAAAGACATACAGCGTAAATTACTTATCAAGCATTTGAGCTTCATTGAAATGATCATTAGCACAGATAAATCTCGACCATAACCCAAAGATATACAGAATGAATTAGCCTGTCAAGTCTTTGTCCTCACTCAAGATATCATATTTACTGGTAACAGTTGTGAATGTTCAGGAGACAGGTCGGAATATGATATGGTACGTGTAATGCAGTACTGGTTAATTATAGTGATGTAATTAGAACTACCTGGGGACTGGGATGTGAAGCATTTGGTAGCAGTAAGGATTTTGGTCCTGCATTTAACTAGGATATATACCTACAGTAGTAGCTTTGTTAACGTGTAATTTTTTTTTTAAAGAACAATCTTCCTTAATCTTAAAATTATTCATGAAATAAAAGAAACCAGACTTAGTTGGTACGGCCACGTACGAGTAATGAGAAGATATGACAGTTTCTCAGTAAAAACACGCAGAAACCCATGAGAAGAGGAAGACCTCGCTACAAGGCGGCCCGTCGGCGTCGGGAATTGAAAACGCGGAACCTAACTCCAATGACAACTCAGGACAGAGCATCCTGGCGCCGCTGTACAAGAAGACCCGACCCCAGATAGAACTGGGATTAAGGGATGGAAGAAGAATTCATGAAATGAAAAGCATTGGTCCTTTTGTTCACACTGGACTCTATTGACCACATGAACCAATAGCTAAGGCCTTTCCAGTCAGGTACCTTGCCTGCCACCAGTTTATGCCACCTGGAATGACGGTAATGGTTTAAGGTTTAGGTTGCCTGTCCACTGTAACAAAGAAGAGAAGAGAGGAGCGGAGCTGTGCCAAAATTAACAAATAGAATTGAAAACTAACTCTAACCTCTGGAGCGGATTTTAGATTCTATTTATTGGTTAATGGGGCAGCCAAAGGGGGTACGAATTTGTTTGGAATCCCTACTTGCAAGTGTCAATGGTAGGGAAAATGAACTCCACTGATGAACTAGGAAGTTAACAAATCAAGTTACTTAAACGAAATAATTTTCTTAATTAAACCAATGCTGGCTATACAGCTTCATTTTAGAATGCTGAATAGTTCGTGGACGCCCTTCAAACTAATGAATCAACATAATATAACTGTTCCTTTTGAATAGATCTCAATGTTTTACCTGACCAATCCGTGAAAGCATTGAATTACTGTTGAAACTGTAGTGACGAAAGACAGGGTCCCGTTTCATCCATTTATATAAAAGAAACTGCTTCATGACCTAAGACAATGCGTAGGCAACAGAACAAATAAAAGAACATCAAGTAACAAAAGCATACAATGTATCTTAATGACTGTAAAACAAATGTGTATGAGCAGAGCTCCCACGCAGTGCTTAATACTGAGGTCGTGATGTATACCCACGCGGAGGCTTACTTTGGGCTTAAAGCAGGATAAAGTTAGTACAATTTGCAAAGATCAGATCCAACTCATTGAGCATGGAAATTGTCTATTTCATGGTTTTAGCTACGGTGGTTGATGATGATAATTTAGGGTTTCGTAAGAAGCTTACGGTCATTCTACTGGATCGATAAGTAGAAGCTAGAATTATAACACTGACTACCGGGCAGCTGTTGATATAAAGGAGTAGGAATATTTGTCTAATGCATCGGTATATAGCTGTCCTACCTAAAAAGGCAAAAGTCATATCACATCAACCTTGAGACAAAGTTGAAAGGCGGTGGTAGGATCGTTTAGGGAAATGATAAATGATTTATTTCTGTAGGTTAGTACAAACACTTATACACGTCAATCACATTTTTAAAACTAGATGAGGTCGGCGTTTCCTATCTGACTACTCTGAGAAGAAAGGCCGAAACAAACTCAGAGGTCACATTCTCTTAGAAAAATCCAGACATAATCTTGGTCAGATCATGTGAAGACCATGTAGATTGGTGTCTAAAATGGTCTTTTGAGGAAAGAACCACACAGATTGAGTGGACCTGTCCAGTCAGTGCACGCATTTGTCTTTTGTTGATACTGCATGACAGAAGGATGATGATATACATCCTGTATAGCTCCATAAATTTCCAGGCCTCCGGTAGTGCCACTGCATTTGATTCCCCTTTAATCAGCAACAAAGCAGTGCTGTATTTGGCGGCAGAAACAAGGTCAAGTATGGTGAACTTTCCCCTCTAAACTATTTCACAAACACCATTATCACAGGACTCCTTCAAAGCTTTCCTCCAAGATTCCGTAGTCCCTATCGGTAAAGGAATGGACTATTATCAAAGGGATTGAAATACAATACCTTCTAATCTTGAAGCTACAAGATACGGCTGAGAAAGCTGATGTTTGTATAGGAGTAGATTCTTAGGGCACTACTGTTAATGTAGTCCGATTAGATTGTGTTCTACATAACAATAAACTGTCTGAGAAAGGAATTAGATTGTTACAATTGTAATCAGAGGACGATAAATTAATTAGTGTTAGTCGTTGTATTGATAGTGAAATCTTTGGTTAAGTGGAAGCCGACTACAGCATTTCTAATTAAAATTATAGCTACTTAACAATGAGATGACGTAGAGAAATCCAAATTGATAGAGAAATCACAGTAAAATTAAAGAAGCATTATTACTAGCATGTGTAAATGTAGCTTTGTAATTTGACGAATCGAAAAGGACCAAATTTTCGACAACAAAGACCAATATTGTGGCTTCATGTTGAAGCCAAACAATCGAAGTATTAATCAAACAACAAACATAACAGTGTTTAGGTTTCAAAACAAGTGACGATAGCGTTGGCTAATCAATCATCGCAAACATGCGCCTACGCCTAAATATTTTCATTTTATGCTCACTTTAGTAGTTGAAGGTTAGGTATTTTAGCATTTGTTTTGAAACTAGCTCTTTTGATATATTGTCTATTGTTGAAACTGTTGAATTTCAAAAGATTCGAAGACGTCACTTAGTACTTCAGACGCCATGATGGCGTCGAAAAGATTACTGGGAAAACTTAATTTAAAATAAGTGACAAAACCCAATTTCATAGTTATTCTAAACACACAGTTTAGCATCTAGATAACACCGAACCTATTATAAGACGACCTCGTAATTACTATACTAAAAACTTTTCAACGTAACCACTGCCTGTAAAATTATTAATAGCTTACCAAGACTCAGCACAAAGTCACCAATGTACACTTAGCTCATTCTAATTTACGGACGGTGTCGTAAGTAATACGTTCGGAGCAGTGGAGGCCACAATTACAAGACACGTAGGTAGCTGCATTCTTAGAAAATATACTCGCATTTGCGTGATTTTAAAATGAACGCGTAATGAACTACTAGCCAGTTGCTACCGATCGGTTATGAGCTAAAGAAATACTAACTCTCACTTGTATCGGACTTTGACTCTCAATATCATACTTGTGTGTGTAATGTGTTTGAAAAATGATTTCCTGTGTAGATGCAATATTATAAATGGTAGCGGTTATAAATATGCAAAGCCTCGACTGAAGGTCATCATATAAAATGGCTTTTTATTTGGCGTAATAAATCGATTCCAATTATTTCAAAGTCCAAAGCATGATATTTCAAGAGACTGCAACAAAAAATTCATGAAAATATGGTCAGCTTTAGCGTATTTCCAAATAAGTGAGACTATGGAACAGACAACAATTAAAATTCAGACATCTGAATTCAAACACTCCCACAGAAAACCAACAATCCGGCTCGAAGGACCAAAAAAACCAGCACCATGCCTTAACTAACAAGGAACCATTTCAATCCGTCGATAACTATCTGAATCAATACAATATCAACGATTACAGCAATCTTCCTGAAATGGACAGAAACATTTACGATTGCGTGAGGCAAAAATATCAAGTTGGCTGTAACAAAAATGACGTAAAGTCATTCTCCAGGGCGTATGGAGTACACGATCTAGGAACACACGCTGTTGTGTAAGACAAATATGGAATTAATTATGGTTGTACAAGGTGGGGACGAAAGCGTTTTGCAGAAATATGTTGCTGTACAGAAGGACCAAGGTATTTCAGATGAGAATTTCGATCTTATTGAGTGGTTAATTGAGGTATCTTTACAATTGTAGGTACGTGAGCTAACAATTTGGATAATGTGGTCGATATAGAAATGTGTAATGAGCAGCCCTCACCGTGTATGGCGATTACTTCAACAATGTCTTCACATCAATTGTATTAAATTTTCCTACTCTTCATCGTTTAACCTGCTAGCTACTACCCAAATCTTCGCCAATGTTATCAAAACTCGCTTACTCTTAACCCTTAAACCAGAAACCCGTTCCAAATATGGCACACCCGCGTTCCAATATGGCGTACTATCATAACACCATGCTAGCCACGGCCTGCAATGCCTTGGTTTATGGGGAGATCGCACGTAAGAACTGGCTGTGTAACGTTCTAGACATTCCCGTGTTCTGCTCCGAACGTGGGATGCCTTAGAAGCGGATAACTTGGAGATACATTGGATGGTTTGTTTTGTTACATGTTTGTTTAGCTTTTGAATCTGTAGTTTGTAATGGAGACTTGATATGTCGGTAGCTGATAATGCATTGAATTGTACCCATAGTTAATTTTAGGGGTATCAGCTACCATATCTACCAATCGTAAAAATATATAGATAGAGACTTAAATTTCGTTAAACTTACCTTTTCGGGTATCTAGTAAGATAGCAATGCTTTTACCCAGGGCCACAACTAGGCCTCAGACCAAATAAAAAACCAATACGGAGCGTTGCAAACAAAACAGTGAAGCATGCCAAAACTACACCTCCACTCTGTGCAGACACGCTAACACGCAATTTACAATCAAACTACACCTCACTAAGTGCACACATGTTTACGAAACCGGCCTCACGTCACTGTTGACAGCGCTCTGTCTTGGTTTTTTATTTGGTCTGAGAACTAGGCTAAGCTATTCTTTAAGCAGATCTTTTTGAGTAAGCCACTTACAGCTCCAATGCCTCTCTAAAATCTTCATAAACCCAATAAATTCGGAACCAGTATCACAAAATTGTCTTGTCCCAAATTCAGGCCCCCATACATTTTCTAGTTTAAACAAATAACCCACCTCGACTTGAATACTAGTAACCATGGCAACAGGGGTATTGCTCTCGTGAAAGTGGCTTCTACTATCGAGCATCACAATTACAGTGCTTACACCCCCCGAGCAAAGCGTAATGATAGTGTTTGCTTAGAAAGTGATCTCAGAAGGTATAGAGAAAATTTTTGCATAAATTCTGTTTGTGGGCATTGAGTGAAAATAGTTTGAGGTGATGTTTGTCTTTAGTTAATTGATTGGATTAATTGCTTTATTACGTGTTAGTCATAATTTCGTCGTAAGACATAATTAATTTTTAATTAAATCATTACTTGTCAGAACATTTTTGATGTAAATTCAGAGTAATTATGACAGTGACTATGTATCAATTTAAGCTGTCCGTAAATATTCAATTCACAACCATTCTTTGACAGTTGTATGAAATGGCTAGCGTAACACATCAGCCTATAATTTTCTTACTGCTGGGACACAGGCTTCCTCTCTTCGAGAGGGAGTGGGCTATAATCCACGACGCGGGCCCAGTGCGGGGTGGTAGATGTGTGTGTGTTGGATGAAGATGATTTCCTTCACCGTTTTAAGAGCGGTGGTGATTAATGCCTCAAAGGACCAAAAACAACTCCACTCCCACACTCCAATAAAAAGCCCTTTATACCAAAATCAGGTCCATTTAAGTCCAAAACGCCTACGTCAGTCAGAGTCAGTCTTTAGCCATTAAGCCATTTAGCCCGTCGATCGTGGTCGTGCATCGTCCAACTTTCTAGCAAACAATTAGCTATTTACTTGTTCCCTATTTGTTAGACCTTTTAGTATCCGTGGGATTGTGTAAACTGTAATTATGTTTGAATAGGAAAATAGAAATGGTCAATTCTAGTACCTTTAGTGTTTATGGCTTCTACGAGAGAACATTCTAATGTAGCCATGTAGGTATTCTTTACAAAGCCGCCAGACAGGCTAATAGCAAAAAAAAAAACTTTTGATGTGTTAGAATTGTAAAAGAAAAGAAAAGGAGCTCGTGGCTAAGTAATAACAGCCGCGCGGGTCGATCTATCAGGTTAAGATACGGTTGCCGGGGTTGGTCCGTGGATGGGTGACCATCTTTACATACCGAGACCAAGGGGTATTGTTTTACCCAGTAATACTGGGTTGTGGAGGTCAGATAGGCAGTCGCTCCATGTAAAATACTGGTATTCAGCCGCATCCGGTTAGGCAGGAAGCCGACCCCAACATAGTAGAGAAAATACTGGGCAGATAACAGATTGATTGATGTGTTTTAGAACTGTTTCCTCAAACGTTTGGTCTATTAATGGTCAAAGATCGATTTCATTAACGGTAGCAATCATAGACAAATAAACTTTCTTATATCTATGGTAAGTATACTTCATTCATTACCGTGATCGCTAAAATATATCTAAAAATTACTGATTTTTAACGTCGTTGGTTTTCCGTCCGTCATCGGAACCAAATCTCCTCTAACTACTAGATATCTATGAACATAGCGAATATGAAAACATCTAAATTGGATTGCCCAAGCAATAGTAACTTGTGCAATCCAATTTAGATGTTTTACCTGCCCTCATTATTATCTAAGCAACAGTACTTGAATGTAGATCATACCAACCAAGACAGCCATGGAAATGGACGTAAATTCAGATTGGCAGGAAAATAAACGTTCATTACAAACGAACACATAATCTTTGGCGAAATATCGTAACCATTGCAATACTAATTTAGTTAAACCAATTATTATGATGCTCATTTCAAAACCGACTTCATTACGACAACATAAAGATAGTAATCGTTTGTCGTAGCTGTCAATCTAAGTGGAGCATAATGACCATTTTGTCATGATCTGTCGTGTGATGTAAGTACTATTGGCATAGAGATAAGATTATGTTGGTCATGCAAGTGATAGAAACGTCTGATAGTATAATCCGTGTCATCGGGCGGGCGACAGATGAATTTCATAATATTCTTTGATATTCGTGTTTTGTGAAAAAGCGTGGTATTAGCGATACGTAGATTGATGCTAAGAGAGCAAGACTCTCGATGTTATGAACGCAATAGTTGAGACAATTGACTCATTTGAAAGGAAAAGTCTTTTCATCTTCAATGTAGCAATATAGCCAAGATTAACGTGCAATAATATCTGTTTGCTACTTGAATTTAACTTTTAAGTAACGACTAATTTCTCCACAAACAAACAAAAGGTTCTATGGGATCGTTTGACGTTACAAATTGTTTTAAATAAACACGTACTTTCTCACCTTATCAAAGTATAATATGTCATTGTATTATAAGTTCATGTAACCGATATGTCGGTGGGTTCCACGACCCGATTGTGGTGACAGTTAGGGTGACCAGTCTACCGGGACGGACTCTCCCGAGATACAAATATTACGACATAGATTCGTTTGGGATAATTTTATTAATTAGTAACGATTATGTGAGAACATAAATTGATTAGCCATTAAATCTCCCATTGTATTTAGAAAAACAGAGACGAAATTAAGGATTGATCAGCCACGCTTGATGACTGCCAGTTGACACCTTATTGATTTTAAATCAATTTGAGAAGGTCTAACTTCAACATTAATGTTCATATAGCTTTGAAAAATTATGTCATTGGTCCATTTAAGTGTGTAATAAATAACTTTTTTAGAAACAACCATCAAGGAATATGTTCTTGTAATTACTTTATGTCATTAAGTGGAGTATATCTTGCTACTCCCATATTTCTTTAAAACACTCCTAAAAAGGTCTATCTTTGGTAAAAATATCATAAAACCATTCCACATTACACACGGATCTCTAAAAGCGGAAAGGATGCGGTTATGGTGTCAATAAAAAGGAGAAGTTCAGATCGTGTTACGTGGAGCTGCGGTCTCTTTGCCATAACGTGTTAGAGATTTATACTAACACACGTCCTTTTAATAGTACACTTAGTTATTTTAGTGTGAGGTTTTTTTTTGAAATTTGCATTAGACTTTTTTTATGCTGAAAAAAGACCACCAACTTAGCTGACTGATTACTTGATTGGCCTTTTCACTCAGTTTAGCAGCATAATAATAATAATATCCTCCTGACTGATTTCGGTCACAAAACCGAGCGATTTCGAGCTATTCCGATCGATTCCGATCGACTTCGGTCAGGTACGCATGATATGTTTTATCGCACAAGTGTGTTCGCAAAACACAAGTGCACTCCCTGTTCTTTTCCTTTGTTTAGCAGTAGCTCTATAGTTAAGGCGAGAACTAACGAAGATCTTCATTCGTTCGTTACAATATTGACTGAGCACACTTTAAGTACAAAGAAAGTTTAATTCCACCCAAAATGCAGATGATTAAAAGAAAAAGCTTTTGCTTATTCAACACGGGATAGGTAGAGTTGTGGAAGCGTAATGATTGAATAACTTAGGCTGATGAAGGGCAGGGTTGCGGGAAAGTCCGAAAGGGACCGGGATACCGGGACATTGGTAACAGGCAACTGAAGGTACACGAGTGGGTTTTAGTCCGCCCTTCCGCTCCGCCCAGAGCGGGAAAAGTCATTTGATGATTTCCCACCCTCAAAAAAAAAAGGCTGTCGAAGGGCCAATGATAACGTAATAATAATGAAGGTAGTTTAAACAGTTTGTTTAAAAATATTCATATCATTATATTAGCCGACGGCGAGTGACAACATGCATGTTTGATCTATCGCTAATGTTTATCTCAGTTAGGTAATGTTTTAATTACCATATTTACTAAGATCTGACTACTTCTATACAAGCATTGATTACGTAAAATAATCAAGATCTTTGTTGACAAAAAATTATTATACTGCTGGTAACTTCCATTAAAGATGTTTTGATAAGATGATGCAGTTGTTTACCTAGCTTGAAGTCAGAGGTCCTAGACAAGTGACAATCGCTTCGAAAGCGTTTCGTATTTCTACAACGACTTTCAACAGGATTGACATAAGCTTTTTGATAGCTTATGTCAGTCCTATACATTTTTGCCTTTTCCATCATCGTTATCGCTGATACGAGAATGTCACTTTGTCTAGGGCCTCAGGAGTTTGATTCGTAAGTTACTAAAATGTATTTTCTTTCGAATACTTATAAAACTTTCAGCATCAACTACGATTTCGTATTGTGTGCCGGTAATAGGCTTTCTATGGGATTAAATACCGTAATTCCCATGAAATTGACCTCCTCAGAGTACATACACATACGTAACGTGAAATACCCAGTCTCTTACCAAAATGTCATAACAGAACATAGCATTATAAGTAAGTAGGTATGGGTATTGTCCTTTCATAATTACAGATTGGTCACACTACAGTCGAACACTGGTGTTACGTATAATTACAATTGTCGGAGTTGCTTCGAACCACTGATGTAACCTGAGGTTAAGTAGGCCGCGGTTGAAGACTGCAAGTATAAAGGCTCTCACAAACAGGCGCGATATCGCGGGCGCGACAAGGGTTACGCTGCCTGTCGCGCACGCGATATCGCGTTTGTTTATGGGAGCCATGAGACGGATAGAATATTAAATTTTTTAACAATCAAACCATATAGAAGTTTATGATTTACTTTGATGAACATGTCAACCCGTTATCAACCATCTTTTATTGTCACCTTCAAACTTGATATAAGAACTGATGCTTTTAAGTTTAAAGATATCAACGAAGAAAATGGTAGTTTTATGGAAAACTTTCAGCAGAGTTTTGGCTTTAAACTTTTCTATCAAACTACGAAGGAAACTATCTTTCCTACATCTCATTATTTTTCTTTACGACTAGACTAATGACATTTGAATGCGTCGAACAAAAACATTAAGATGAAATTCCCTGAACGGTCCAATTTAGCTCAAGAAGGTATGTGTTTGTTTTTCGACTGTGTGATGAATGGGCCCACAATGTAACTGTACTCAGAATGTTAGCAAACATCCTCTAGTTTTGAAAACTATCGCCAATTATGTGTTGCTCGCTAAACAGTACACAATGCACTTGGTTTTGGTAGGAATGTGGTACATACTGATATTATGCATTGGTACAGTACTCGCCCGAGATATTCATAAAGGGGCCTGAAGAAATACGAATTTGTTTATAGGAATACTGGCGACTCGTCCCTGCTTCGTGCGGTTTTTACGACTTGACAAAACATCAAGATTTCTTTAATGCATGTAAAAAAAACAGCTGTTCCGTACATTTTGACGAGTTATGCGAACATAAATGTACGGAACAGCAGATTTTTTTTTCGCGATTTCATATTTTGTTCCCATAGTAAAAGTTGTTCATAATGATGAGTACAATGACTCCTTAAGAGGTTGTTGGTGTTTTACCAATAACCCTGTATACATAAACATTCCGGAATAAATTCTAAATGATGGTGAATACCGCATTAACATCCGTTGCGAAGTTTAGAAGAACCACGGGTGACAGACAGACACGAAAAGCGACTTAATTTATAATGCGCATATATATAATAGATGACCATTTTGTATGTTCAACCTATTAAATAAAAAAAACTATAATGATTTATTGGTTCACCAACAATTGTTTACACTGGTATTTTGCTAAAGGTAACATGCAATAAAATAGAGTACAATAAATAGTGTAACAATCACTTATAGGTAAACTCCGCATGCTTTAAGGATAAGTTACATATGAGAAAAATAAAAATATATAAAAAAGCGAACTTAACTAAACTAATCTAAAACTATTATTGAAAACTCGCGACATCATAAATGTCTAATCCAAATCGAGATGATATTTATAAATATTGGTTTTTAATTGGCTTATAGAGTTAAAGTGCACATCAATTATGTCACTACAACCATTAACCACTATGCAAAATCTCGCGTGAGGAGAATTGGAGCCAAAACCGTTCTTCTTTGCGGTGGACGCAGTGGTGTTATCTGGCTGCGAGGGATTCTTGAAGGTGCACGTAAATTGAAAGTGCTCAGTATTTGTAAGCAGTCAATCTTGTGAGCCAGAACTTTGCACACAAACGTCGCATCATTTAGACGTCGGCGCTTGTCTAGGGAAATCATTTTGAAATGTCTCAGTCTATTGTTATAAGATAAGAGAGAGAGAAGATAAGAGAGAAGAGATCGACCAACAGCCATATCAATATGTCGTGGAACATAACAATATAGTTTTTATATTATTATTCTAAGAGCACGTTGTTTATTAAATACTTTTAGTTCATAGTAACGTTGTGCTATGTTTTCCAAATAAACGAACAACATGTGCTTCTGTTATGGGACTGTATTAGAACAACATACTTCTTTGTTTTAAAATTTAGCGTAGCCTAACCTAACAAACTAATGTTTTATTTTACTAATTTATTGACTGTTTCAACCACTGACAAAGTGGTCACTTGCTTTAAAAACTTCCTAGCCTTTTCCCAACTATGTTGAGGTCGGGTATTTTACAAGGAGCGGCTGCCTATCTGAATAGTTACTGGGTACACGATAACCTTATACGACTGGTTGTCAAACTGACAACTGAGTGGTGTCTGTCTACCCCTAACGACTTTCAAAGGTCTGCGAATGACAGCCGGGACCAACGCTTTAGCGTGCTTTCCGAGGCACGGAGGGGTCTCGTCAAATATTTCAGTACCTTAAAATTTAATATCACATTTTGTCACGGCAAGTATGGGTTGGCTGGAATCACGTGTCTCACTATGATTTAGTTTGCTTCTTAGGTTCATATGCAATGAAATACTTCTAATGCTCGTATGACGTCTAGACAAACAAAATATAATTCCAAATATTTTAATAAAATACTTAAGCTTCACAAATTGCAACTAAAACGGAAATCCGGTAACTTAAACATCGTAATTGTAACGAAAGTATATCAGCTGATGATAAATTAATCGATTTTGGTATTACAAGTATTATGTAAGAACAAATTGATTGGTTATTTGATCAGTAATTAGAATTCGATCTCAATTTTGATGAGTTTGATTAGAGATTAACGATTGATGGTTATGCCCGATTGGTTGTTAAATTATACGATATAATACTGGTATGGCGACTGAAATATCGTTAACATTCTTAACGTTAGTCATCATATAAGTCTCACTCATTACATAAGGACGATAAGCCAATGCCCAAGGCACAGTGTATAAAAAAAAACTGCTGTTTTATACCAACACCATCTACTATACATATACTAGCAGCTAATTAGCGGATGTATGGAACAGCTGATTATTTTTTAAATAACCGACGAATAATTTCAATGCTTCCACCAAGCTTGAATAAATATCTAGAATCATGTAGGTCTACTATGAAGTGAAGGTAACAGATCGCGGCTCGATGTCCCATACACTTCATGTATAGAAAACCGAAGCAGAAATCGGACATTTTAGCATGTCAAAGGGAAATCTCATCTAAACTGATCCTTATTACAATCAGTAAAGGTATGACACGCGATCATTGACCTCTCAACGGACGCCTCACTACATTATTTCCTGTGGGCTAGTTGGGTCACGGTATACCAGATAAAAACAAGGTGTCAAAAATATTCATAATATGAGTATAACTATTATACTGAGGCAAACCATACTTAGGTATGTACTTTGGTTAAGCGTTATTCCTTTCATTGTCGCACAACTATCGAACTGCATCTGCAAGACAGAGACGGAAACATGTCTAAGTGAAAGCACGATCTAAGTAACGTTTAAGGATATCAGCTTAAGTATGACTACATAATTTTAACGTTCGGATACATTACATAAACTGAAAATCTAGCCTAAAAATCACAACTCCAAAGTAAACGCACACGCGTCACGCCGTGTTGCGCATACGCATGTACCTACTGTGTACATGTCATGTACTCGTAACTTGATCAGTCGCGCCTAGCTCGCCGACCGAGACGGACGTGTAACTTATACCCGCTCCCTCGTCACACACGAAAGTCGATTTCCTTTGGGGGAAATTCGAGTTCAGATTAGATTTATAATTTATTAAGGTGTTGGATTACTGATGGGATTGTAATAGGGCTTCTTTCGGTATCGAGAAATTAGGAGGAGACAGCTGTCAAGCATATTGGAAACTTAGGAATAGTTAAGGGTCCTGTTACGTACTGGACCACTAAGTCATCTTTCTTCACCTCAACTAAAGCGTTACGGAAATGTTATTGTGTGAACTTGATTAATGAATTTCTAAGATTTTTCTTAACCTACTGTCGTTTGTAAATTGTTTCCTTTTTAACAACTACCGTTCACGTAATAAAAGAGTAGTGATGTCCTCGTTGTCGTAAAAATGCAGTACGAGTAGATACTGAATTTAAGTAAGTTGAATCCCCTCAAAATAAACAGACTATTTTCTGACCAAACAATGTAAATTAACTTCCACTGACCTCGAAGTATAGCGTGATAGAAACACATTACCTAACTTATTCCCATGTTGGCAATAACCAATAAAAAACGTAACAGAACATTCTCATAGTTAAACTAACTTTATTTTCTGAACTCGAGACCGCTCCCAATTGATTTGGAATAACTGCCGAAACAATCAATTTGCACTGACCTGGATTTGTACCTGTATACCTTCATGGTTTAAAGAGCCAATGTATGAGGAATGATATCCATTGCTGTGCTTGTATAGATAAGTCGTTTGTCGAAGAAGTGATTAAAGCAGCAATAGATGTAATTTTGTCGGTTTGTTCAGTAGGTATCAAGTCTGAATTTTATCACTGGACAAAATAATGATAATCAAGCATGTGAGTTGACGATTAAAACTCTTAGTCCATGAATCAAAATAATGGGTTTGTGGTAAGTTTTAATCGCTTAGATATTTATATCTTGTTACAGAAAAGTTAGCATTATAAAATACTAGCTTCTGCCTTTGAATTCATCCGCGTTGAAGACGGAAAATAGCACTATATGAGCACTTTTAATTTTTGCCATGACATGAAATCAATCAATCATTGGCCAGTGGACAGAATTTAATGAGCAAAACCAGCAGAGACACACTATGCTATTAAAAAAAATCTACAAGAAATTCATGCAAGTAAAAGCATAATTATGAGCACATACGGTCAGCCACCAACCGCTTCGAAATCAAAGTCAGCGAGTACTCGATTTAAAATAAACCCGAGCAATACAACACCGTATATCGAGTCAATGACATCGATATTACATTACAAGCATTGCGAATCGATAACCTTACTATTCTACCGCAGCTCTAGTATGTAGGTAACCTACACATATGTAATACCAAACTTTAGAAAAGCAACCTTAAACTGGTACAGCTAAAGTCGAAACCTATTTGGGGGTGTCTGAAATGCGAACTCCAAAAATGTGCTACTGTAATTTCAAACTTTGTGCATTGAGTCTAAGATTCCAATTGCATTGGAAGTTAACTATTACCAAATATGTAGTATTTTTTTATAGATCGAGTGGCCAGTATTTTTACGACAACATTACACGGTCTAAATGGTCTTGTTTGAGAAAAAAATGTGTTAAAATAACGTTGTCTCCATGTTAGTAAACTTTAATGGTTTTTACAACTTTTTTACATCTTGTGAGACATGGGCTTTTTATAAGCCTTTCCAATAAACGAAAAAATTGGAAATTGCTTAAATTACCAACCTTAGCTTGGTGATCGCAGTTTCCTGGGTTTAGTCTAGGAATGACTGATTCGCGAAATGACTACAGAGTCTATAATTTACCAATTCTTGGAATGTAAAATTCTATAAATGACTGATTCTACAAATGACCGATTCTACAATTGACTGATTCTACAAATGACAGATTTTTTAAATGTATTAACAGTAGTACTTTGATAAGGAATAAGTCATCATCAAGCAGATTGGAGGACCCTATTGCCTGGCGGCGAGGTGGGCGGACGATATACGTTCTACCCGCGATGGTAACAACACATCGCGGGTAGAACGTGAATGAGGCTGGCACAGGATTGACACAAGAAATATGGATGATGAGGTTTTTTCTCCCAAAAAACCCCTTTTATTTCACAAAACACACACAAAGAAGAAAGAAGAGGAAGAAAAAGTTAAAGAATCACACAGTATATCCAATTCTATAATATATACCAATTTAATAATAATCTACAACTAATTACCGTAATAATCACGTTCGTCGCACTTTTGCAACAAAAAATAATAGCGAATTAAATAATAACATAATTTACTATCAGTTGTGCAAGTAATAGTACTTTATAATATTAAGCCAATACGTTAAGAAATAATAAATTAGACTATTAATGTCGGTAATTTCATTATCTGTGGCGTAAGAAGATCATCTCTGTGGGAACTTATAGTTTGAAGGATGATTGCAAGTTGTTGCAGATAATATGAAAGTGTACAAGTACACAATAAATTGTGGAACAACGATATTTATGGTTAATTAGAAGGTAACTCAGGTGGAAGGTGGGCCACTGGTATCGGCCCCGAGTTATAGGACATGGGTTCGAACCTAAGCAGGCACTTTACTTTGTGTAACTTATTTAATCACCACTACTCTCAAAACGGTTAAGGAATATATCGTGAGGAAACAGACATGTCATAGAACTCAAAAATTCGAAGATATGTGACATCCACCAACCCGCACTGGGCCCGCGTAATGGATTACGACCCACTCCCTCTCACAGAGAGGAGGCGTTCCAGCAGTGGGAACATAATAGGCTGATCATGCTATCCTTATTCTAGAAGGTAACCAAAGCGTAAAACTAGCTACATTTGCTACACAAACTTTGAAATCTTTGACAAAGTACATAACATAATACATATATAACATTCAAGATGTACTTTCTTCGGAGCAAATAATAATTATGCTGATCTACGCAGTCAAGAAACGTTGGCAACATTATGGAAATAATAGAAACTAACTTAAATCATAGCTTTAGACTTTGTATACTTAGCAAGGTAGTTGCAATAGTCCACGGTAGCAGCTGTATGAGAGATGCAGTGAATCTAGGTAAGACCGTGCGATTGGAGAGGCCTATCTATGTCCAACAGTAGTCTGGTACAGGCTGATGCAGAGGTTACAACATTCTTTGACAGATTGCCGGATTAAGTAGTGGTAAAGATAGTCCTATAGTAGTATAATCTTCAAATTTTAGGCCCAGGGTTTTCCTATATTAGAGTGATGGGGCTGCTTCTGAACACTCTTCTACCAAGCGAGATCCCTAAGTAGGACTGGTCTTCAGAATTCACACCTAATCACAATTTCCACTACGCCATAGTAATCTGTCTCCTCTTCAGACGGGACAAGAATCTAATCCATACATTATGTTTCTCTTTCGTTTCACGCGAAGACACACACATATAAATATTTATATGTACATATTTATCTGGTAGTTGAACTCGGCTGCAAGTCAAGTGATGCTAATGTATAGTGCTGACACTTACGGCTTTGTTTACTACGCAAGTTGAGAATACTATAAATAAGACTACAGTGTCTTTAAAGTTGGAAGGTGTTGCATTTGAAAAGTCTTCTGCTGCTAACTTGAGTGACTTGAAGAATTAAATAGCATGTCAGATTCCGTTCAACCAATTGTATAGCACCTGTACCTAGATCTGTTCGAGACACGATATCTTTATTGTGTCTGTAGCGGCATCTACAACGCCACATGCAAACTACGCTTCAAAGACCTGACGTCACACAAATCCTGAATCGCGCAAGCAGTGTTTTCCGCGCGACGCGTATATATGAATGGTGCTAGTGTTTAATGAAGATGATGATCAAATGATCATAATAAGTTTTGTTTGTGTACTACCTATGTACTGACCGTTCCTCCAGCATTTCGTTGAAGGTCTTGGACTTGGCGCGCGGCTGGCTGGGCTCGTGCTCCATTCGCCGCACCTCCACGCACCGCTCTATTATATGCTCCACCCTCTTCCGCCGCGACGACTTCCAATTGTCCAGGTTCTGAAACAATGGGGTTTGTGTTATAAATATTGTCAGTATCATTATTTTGTTCGTACGTTTAATTTTTACATTTAGTTCATCTCTATCAGCTGTCGTTACAAATTTATCATCAAAAGATAGCCAAAGTTTATCCCATGTTCTGGGTTGAGGACAAATTCTCTTGAAAAAAATGGATTGTTAAAATAATTACATTATTATGTCATTTTGCAGAACAAGTTAGTGATCTTAAAATGATTAAAGCAAATATATGGCGACTGATTACAGGCCAATGAAAAACTCACATTACGAAGTCTGTCACGCAATCTTTTAATCTTTTCCTCCATTTTAATTAAAGTTGTAGATTTTAATAAACCGCTATTTAACACAGTAGCTATGATTCAACTAAAGCTAGTTTATTGAGCATAACTGATGCATATTTAACTTCTGACCCAGAAGGTTATATATGCACGGCTACTCATTGATGTTTACGTATTTATCTCAATGCTGCTCAGATCATTAATTAGGTAGAACTAGACTAATTGCTCTGTATCTTTAATGCAGATCTAGGATAAGTCCTTGAGAGTTACGTTCCGGATGTAATGTTAGGTCGATTGGATGATTTATTACAAATTGTGGTTACTAGCCAATAGATAGAAAGTGAATGCCCATTTTTTGATATTTTACTTTTGCTTTATCCTGTGGCTTTTTACAAGAATCATAGAATTACTAGCCGGATGAGTTTTGGCCTATATAATATTCATCATCTAACTATAACGATTAAAACAATCTGATCTTTAACGAGGATAATTCTCGTGATAAGAAATAAGATTCAAAGTAAATGCCTTCATAGGAATATTCTCACACTAGAATTTTTCTCAGTTCGTCTGCAGAAGCAGATTCTCCGAAGAATTGTTTATGTCCTTTCTAATGATCGCCTCACTATTTCTTCCATCAACGTGATCTAAGGCAAATATTAATTAATATTTAATATATTCTAGCATCGTATATCTATAAACAAATAGTTTCTCTGCAATTAATATACATATTACGTCTGGTGCGGTCACGCTCTCTTCACTTATGGGCGAAGGAGAAAACACCGATATCGCGCCGGGTCTTAATTACAATCAAGATAATAAACCTTCTTCACGCTTTAGTCTTATGTGGACCTTGCCAAAAAATTAGATAAACAGCTCAAGCTTTTCCTCCCTCATTTAAGAGGAAATAGGGTCGGTCTTTTTCTCCATACAAAAAGTCATAATTCGAGGTTCGGCTCTCGTCTATTTCCTCCTCCAATATTGGACCAATTTGAAAGATATTTTATAAATTGAATAAGAAGGATATTTACTGTGCCCCTATCTTTTTTTCGTTTTGATGATACATTATCTGTAGAAGCACTGGAACCCTTAGAAAATGCTTAAAATTGCCTGTTTAGACCGATGTCATCAGATGCCAATTGTACAAATTTGACAACTATTAATGAAAAAATAAAAACAGTCAATATCCATCTTATTCAATTTGTAAAATATATTTCAAATTGGTCCAATATTTGAGGAGGAAATCGACGAGAGCCGAACCTCGAATTATGACTTTTTGTATGGAGAAAAAGACCGACACTATTTCCACTTAAGGGGGATGCGCTAGGGTATAATTCTGTAATGCAATTTACAGAATTATAAACATTAAAATCAGCAATACAACTCTCTAAGCTCATGAAAGTGTATTCAATGACTATTTCATGAAATCATGACATTGGCACTTTCATGAACTTAGAGAGTTGTATTGCTGATTCTAATGTTTATAATTCTGTAAATTCATATTTTTTACGAGCGCCATCTCGCTACAACATTGCCGACAACCATTTCTCATCTACAATGTTCTCAGCAAACATACTCGTCTGTTTATTTTTACAGGCTAGTTATTGATAATCGCTACACTACAAGTTCTCGATACATCGAGAGAGTGGATCGTTCTAGTTGGCATGTCAAACATCGCGTGCGCCAGTAGCGAAGGCTTTTTTATACAATTTCGCTTGCTGGAGTTAAACGTTGCTATTTTGTGTGGTACAAAGTGTAAGAACTAGCGAATTAGCGGAGATAGAAAAGTGCTTTAGGGCGAATCGTTCAGTTTCACGAGTGAAATGAGGTTAATTGCTGAAGGTGAAATAGGCCGATATTTTAGGAACAAATTAATTTATCTGTACGAGAAAAAATCAGACAGCCAATTATCTTACTTAAAAATCGTTCACATTCAAGTCGCAATCTGTCAAACTTGTCAAAATAGTTGGTAAATTGATGGTTTTTTTTAACAGATTGCGAATGAGATGCGAATCTGAAAGTTCTTAAAAATAAGGGAATTGCTCCGCTGGTTATTCGAAACAAAACAAGAAGTGTCAAAGTATTGCCCAAATTAGGAATGAAGAAGCTTAGCTTTCAGAAGCAGAACATAAATGTTCTACTTCTGAAAACTACGGTAAGACAATCAGAAAAAGCTGACATAATTATTTTTATCATCTTCTCTTACTTTGTTGCCCCTATAGCAAGTAAATTAATAACGATAAATAACTTCACGTGACCAGAGGGCTGGCCTATTTTTTGGCCAAAGAATCTGCCAGCCTTTTGGGCACTTTTCCTATTGACATGATGACTATAGACATTGATTGTACGAATTTTTTGATGCACTTTAATTATTTTCTCCCCTTTTTTATATACTTGTACATCTTTGTATTATTAAGTCTGTGGGCAAAGATCGTCACTCACTGGACGCCTGAAGGAGGACATCGCCGTCGAGGTATACCGCGGCGAAGATGGTGTGACGATCTAATCATGTTTGCTGGGCCAACATCACCAGAAACGCACTCGGACAAACGATAGGCCCAGAAAAAAAAAAGTCTGTAAGCTTTTAAAGTTATGTACAGTCACGGACTTTAATTGATGAGCCACCTTCAAACTTTTCAATTTTCCAGTTTCATACATTCACGAGATTACACGATTAAACACGAACTCAAATCGCAAGCTCGTAAACAAGATGACAAATAAATTACTCTTAACCGGAAATATCCAGAGGTTGACTAATAAGTTCTCAATGATAAAAATAAATATAATGTTGCATTAAGTTTATCCAATCTATTTGATACCGACCTCCTTTGAATCATAGCTCATTAACTCGATAATTATGAAAACATAACTGAAGACAGTGACAGTTGAAATATCAAGATGACAAATAAATTACTTTTAATCGGAAATATCCATAGAGGTTGACTAATAAGTTCTCAATGATAAAAATAAATACAATGTTGCGTTAGGTTTATCCAATCTATTTGATACCGACCTCCTTAGAATCATAGCTCATTAACTCGATAATTATGAAAACATAACTGAAGAACGTGACAGTTGAAATATCGATGTCAGAGAATTTCTCCGTACGCTAACGTTACTATGCAACAGTAACCTAGCAACAATTGTTTATCGTTGCTAGGTTACTGTTGCTAGACCTGCAATTGGTTGACTTTGAGTAGTCACTGCTGTCAAGTTTGTAGTTCTGCTCTCAGGTTAGCCAACCGGTAAAGATATGAAATATAATTTTCTTCTTCTAATACGAAGACATATGACTTTGCGTGTCGGGAACCGAATAAACCCGATTTGCATTTCACGGCTAAAATGCGAACAGTACCAGGTGGCTCATCAATTAAAGTCCGTGACTGTACGTGTCCATCTTGTGTCTATATATAACGACAATGACAAATATCCGCTTCCTCACTTCTCAAGTAACATGTCCTACAGCTTACACTTTAAGCCAATCAAATAGCCCACCAGAACTTAATAGCCCACCAGAACTTAATAGCCCACCAGAACTTAATAGACCTATTATTGAGTGTCGGCTAGGAAATACAGATAGTTTTAAATCGCCAACAGTTGCACAACAGTTGTCTTGGCAGCTTAACGACGGCTAATCTCGGCTAATCTATGTAATGACCGCAATAATGGGTGAAGTGAAAAAAAAGTAAAATGTTAAGTTCTTGTTTGGCATTCCTAGGAATGTTTAGAAGATGACTTTTATCGGAGTTTGGTATGTTAAGTGATTTGGAATTTTCTATTTTTATCTCGCTAGGGTTGGCTTAGAAATATGCGATCCATCAGGAAAGGTGTACTTAGATTTTTTTCCAAATCAGTGGAATAGATGGAAACAGGAATTTACACAAGTTGGTTTAAAATAGCCTTTCACTGTATTTTTTTCTTCATACTGACACTCCTTCATCATAATCAGCCTATAATGTTTCCACTGCTGGGACACAGGCCTCTTCTCTGTGAGAGGGGGAGTGGGCCATAATCCACCACGCGGGCCCAGTGCGGGTTGGAAGATGTCACCTGTCTTCGAATTTTTGGTTCTAAGACATGCCGGTTTCCTCACGACGTTTTCCTTCACCGTTTTGAGAGCAGTGGCGATGAAATAATTTACACAAAGTAAAGCACCTGTCGGGGTTCGAACCTACGACCTACAACTCGTAAGTCGTGGCCGTTACCACTGGGCCACCACTGCTCTCACACTGACACTCCTTAAACTTTTTAAATACTCAAGGAAATATTAACAGCATCTAACTGACAGAATAAAGCCATCTGTTCCAAAAAAAAACTACCTACAATTACCAGCAACTCAACTTGTGCATCTACCTCACAAAAACAAACTTAATATACAAGTTACCAAAGGGCGGCTCGTTACTCCGGCCGGAAGTCGTCACCGGCATGCGTATGCGCACAACTTCCGGCCTGCTCCCGCGCCGGAGGCAGTGTGAGCTTTGTTATTGTTTTGTTACGATCGAAGTAATTGGCCCCAAGATGGCGGCGAGATTCCCTGTCATTATCAGATGTTTTAAATGCTGGTGGAGGAATCTGTCATCGGAGTAATTGGAGGGAAACGTGAGGTGGAATGGAAATGAAGAAAAAATGAAGTATGTGGTCTATTTGTGGTGTGACGCTTTTGTAATGGCTTCGGTTTTTTGTGTTTTAATTACGGTTCGTTTGTTTGTGCATTGGTTTGGAAAAGCGTAATGAATGTTTGGTTACTATTATTCTTACGGATTTTGTTTGTCCAGTAAATTACCATAATATCTGAACGAATGTGCCACGTCTTATATTTTTAATTCATCAGAACAATTTTAGAAGCCCTATTTTTAGCACTGGACTATAATAAGCAAACTTAAGTACAAATAAACCTATTGACATTTTCTGAAACAATCTTCATATTATGAATCATGTCAGAGCATACAAAGTTACTCCCACTGGCTTATTGCATCCGAGTATTTTACAACCTAACTTTATTATGCAGGTCATAAAGTGTACCAAAATACGATCGAGCAGTTTTCGAGATAAGTGGATTTAAAATAACAGATGATATACATAGGTAGGTTGATAAGAAAATGCTGGGATACTTTCTCCGATAAAAATTGGAAGAAGAAAAGATATTGTTCTCCATTCGTATAGTACAGATTAACCAAACACTTAATGCATTAAAGCATTTATTTTTATTTTTGAGGGTGGGAAATCTTCTTATGACTTCTCCCGCTCTGGGCGGAGCGGGAGGGCAAGTCAGACTTTTACTGACTAAAACCCACCCGAGTTCCTTCAGTTGTCTGTTGTCAAGGGCCCCCGGTATCCTTTTCGGACTTTCCCGCAGCCCTGGCAGACCCGCAGCCCTTTTTTTTTTTTTTTGAGGGATTGGTATCATCCAATGACTTATCCCGCAGCCCTGGCAGAATACCTAACAGCTCAGACTGGGATTCGAAGACTGGATTTCCACAGGGAAAACAAAAACAAAAGCAATTATTTGGCTTAATATTTATGGTTTTAGGCTTTATTCACCTTGTGTATATTCAAAACACCCCACACTTCAAAGTTAATATGTTTCAAAACTAACAGAAAATACATAAATGTATCGAGCATTAATGTCAATACAGACATAACAAACAAAAACAAGGCACTTTAGAGGATTTACGAGTTATAAATCAATACCCACACAGGGCTATTAACTAAGGATTTTGAAATCGCTGCACGTAGAACGGAACTAACTGCTTTTTCAAGCAGCTGCGCAGGCGCAGCGATTCAATTTTGACAAATATAGCGAGGAAAAGGGAAGTAGAAATGTTTTATTTTATAAGAATGAAGAGTTTTTGTGGTTTTAAAGGATTAAACTAGCATATTTGATAATCCAGCCATTCTTTTCTAGGCGCCATGTTTGTTTTATTCATTCCAGATCTAACTAAGTTACCAGTACCTAGTTAATTACGAAATTATTACGTAAGAAAGGTCTGAAAAGAAATTGGTGTCTTTCATAGCCCTAGTCATAAAACTTAATGTGTATATTTTGATTAACCACATTTAAGTTTGATTTTGCTTACATTATTATGCAGTAACCTTCGAAAGACTGGAAAGGCTTTAGAAATGACATCTTCTATAGAAATAAGGTTTTCTAATCAAAGACGTAAAAGGGAATAACGAAGCCTAGACACACAAACATCGACAAACTACTTACAAGGGAGTCATTTTTTGCAGAAAAATTTATATAAAAATGTCTAGCTATTAACCTGGTTTTGGTGCGCTTTCCAGTTTCATCGGAAGCCCAGTAATTAACGGCCATTAGGAAAAAAAGGGAAAAACTTCAATCGACGGGAACACTGAATTATTTTAACTGGGTTCATGCTTGTTAGGGTTGGCGGGAACTAATATTTTTTATTTGCCATTACTTTCCCACTGCTAAGAAAATTAATAATGTAAATTATTTTAAAAAAAATGTAGAACTGTAATTCTTTTTGTTCTTTAGGAGATCTGTGACACAAATTAAATGTTATTCGGTGATTGATTTTGTCAAAGCACTACGTAACATAGCTTCACGTTTATATTCTCTTAAGTGTTCGGCAGAGGTGTACCTATAGTACACCCAGGCAACTGACAATCATCATAAAATGGACATTGTTGATTTAATCACCCGACAATGACACAGACCGCGATTTAAAATATTCTTGGTAAACGAATTATTTATAAATATTATGACAATTTACAGATCTATTATGTCTTATATTATGAGAGGTATTTGCTAAAAACTTCATGTGCATAAAATACGCCACCACCTTAAACAGTTGGTAAACTCCTCAGTGATGACCGAGACGAAACGAAGTATAAGATGAGAGAGTTAGACGTTAGACCACACTGCAAGTGATACTTAACCTACTAGCGATAATTACCAACGAGTTTTAGTAGGTAAAATAGCTGAACTAAAGGGAATACAAGTATTTGTTCGTCATCATCCTTCTGACATACTGCAAGAAAACATTGAGCCATTAAAGAAGACGATTCCATTATGCGAAGTGTTCGAATAATAATGAAATGTTCTGTTTTAATTTATTCGGGTTCCATTGCCCATGATCTTTGGTCCTCATTATCAGAACCTCGATGCGAATCAAATATCCATATACGAGGACATACTAAGTTACCTGAAGAGATCGAAGTTCCATAATTAGATTATCAGTCTTTTGAATAATGCGTAACTTATTACGACAAAGCTGGCTACAGAGAAATAATTATAATGAAACATTGGAGGAACCGGAATCTATCTGTACCTATTACTTTACTCTTGACACACTGACACACAACCCTCACTTTGGCTTCGCAGGTGTCGGGTAAACTAGCCAACAAACCACTCACATAATTAAATACTCGATTCAGTAAATCAATTACCGATTATCCAAACACACCAATAAAATTCGACAACCCTACACTTCGCTTGAGAAACGCGCTTCCTTATTGGTCCACTAAAAGTGTCGGCAGAAATAAAACTGTAGAATGTTTATGTGGATTCGTTGCTGTTCCAGATGAATATATGCGTGTGCGCAAGCTGCATAGCCAATACGTTCCCATGCTTTGAATGTAATGGATTTGTCATCTAGTTAGTCATAGCTCGTGATTTCCCTTTGTGGGGTAAATAGTGCAGTAATGAACGGATTCTTGGTATGAGGTACATTGTTTGTATTTTCCAAAGGGCAAAGGTATGTAGTGATGCACCTTCTGTAACTACATATTATTACATCCTCCTCTCAAGGATGATCATTGAGTCTAATATTGCCTCATCCGTTCAATTGTTGATTGGCCTTTAGAAGGCCGATAACAATTAAAATTCTATTCCGTCTTGTTAGTGACAGTTGGAGGTTTATAGTGGTTATGGTTACTAGTGGTCATAGCAATAGGTTTACTGTTGATATAACCTAGGCTAGAGTTTAAACTTTACATAATAAAATCTTATATCCATTGACGGACAGACCGATCACAACATAAACCGCACAAATGTTCCAAAAACGTAGCGATTTTTTTTTAATTCAGCCCCTTATTTGGTTCTCTTTAAGGGGTTAACCTATTTGCTAACTTATATTGGGGATGAACTTTTGAAAAGCAGAATGAAAGTTTGTAGGGAACATCTTTCGCCGATGGTAAATCCGATCGGGCAACAAGGCTTGTAAAATTATAAATTCGTATTTATTTATGAAAAAATCTGTTGTTTGATCAACCATACGGGATATGTTGGCAATGTCAATGAGACATACAGGGCAAGGGCATAAATCTATCCATCAACCCCATCAAACAAGATCTATCTCCAACAGTACTGGTCTATATTTTATATTTCAAGTTCACTCACTACACTCACCGACTGCCAGTCCTCCTGCCTCTCAATGCGGGCAGGGTCTGTCCTCTTCGCAAGCTCTGCCCTCCTCAGCTGCTCTCGTGCCCGGCTGCCCAAGTCAGCAGGCCCGACGCGCACGAACTGCAGCGGGTTGCCAGCGGGCTTGCCCGGGATGACGGCTGCCGTGTGCGGCCGTGTCGCCAGGAAGTCTGCGCTGTCGGTAGTCTGGAAAAGATAGAAGATAATGGTTAGGAAATACATAGGCAGATTACATTTTAAACACGTCTTATATTGGTCCAGTCCCAAAAGAAATGCAGCGGCACGCGCGACGCGAATTTTTACAAAACAATTTCTAAGAAAACTTCACGGCGAACAATGCAGCGGCGTCGCGTCGCGCGGCGAATCGCGCCAGTATGTAAAAGCCTTAAAACTGTGGAATTTACTCGCATGTCAGTCTGGCATATTATATTTCGCGCGTATTTTTTAACCGACTTAAAAAAAAGGAGGAGGTTCTCAATTCGTCTGCTTTTTTTTTTGGAAGTCTGTTGTTTTTTTTTTCTGATTATGTGTAGCATGTACCGTACATACTTGATTGATATCAAGTCCAAACTTTTGCTATGTTTATTGTAGATATTATGTTGAAAGACAGCTCCAACAAATTACTGGTTTGTATAGTTAGCCACCGACATTTATGGCACTTACTAGGTTTCTTAGGGTAAAGATCAAAATCCATAAGCTAATTGAAATCGTACAAATGCAACGGAAGTAGGTACTCGTAATCTCGAGTTCTCTATAAGTATGTACTTGTTCAACTTCCTTCCGCACAATCCTGCGCAGGTTATACAATTTAAATAAGAGAAATGTATTCTAGTGTTTAGTTTGAGGATGCTGCATAAGTGCATACACAAGTTTTACATGACAACTAAGAGAAATGGGTGGCACAACCTTATGACCAATACTAACATTTTACCGTTTGAGATTCGCCTCATACATCAAGAAGAAAAACGAAAGTAATTTTACGTAATTTTCCCAACGTGTTTGAAAGAGGTGTGGTCAAATATATCTTGATAGATAAACTGTAATCGTAAACTGATATAACATCGCCGTTTCCACGCCTGAAGATAGAAATGTTAATCACCATTTTGTGACGAATGAAGAAATGATTATTACCTAAGTTTAGTTGAAGATATTCTAGACATTTCCGATACAACAGCTGTGTCTGAATCATGAGGTTTTAGCAAACATCTAGGTATTTTAATGATTGTATAGAAACATCGCTTTGATGATGACATTATTTCTAGACTAAAGGTTAACTGAAGAATGTTAATAGTTCAGTAAAGTGATTTCTTCAACTAGTCTAACTATAAATATTGATGTTTGCTTAATAAATTCCATATTGTATGTACTACGCTTGATGTATTTGTAAGAAATAATGGCAAAACCGTAAAGAACAGAATAAGAAAAAATAAATTTAAGTTCGAGTAAAAATATAAGAGAGGTACACACGGCTACACATCAAGCTATACATTTCCAGTATAAGCTGACCTCGCGTTAAACGGAAATCCTATACAATGCGAGATCAGCATAAACTGGAAATGTATAGCTTGATGTGTAGCCGTGTGTACATAAATAAGGAAAATAAATTAATGCACCTACAGCTGAGATAAGCAACAAAAAACATCAGACATACAAATAACACTAAGCGATGTATTCGAATAAAGTTAAGTTAAGAGGAATCCGTCGGTACTGATTTGGCATAATTTGAAAGGCCTCCAGTCGCCTAATGCAAGCTGATGATGCTCCTCTTTATGAGATGAGGCATTTATACCCAACAGTGGGATAGTAAGTTACATGCTGATATTATTACGAATTCTGTAGTTTCTGCCTATCCTCAGGTGAAGAATGCGTAAGTTTATGTATGCATGTAAAATTGAGAATATTTTTTACGAACTTAATTATTTATAATACACAAACATAATTTTACAGTAAACCACGGAGGTAATAAACATGTAAATCCAAAGTTCTGACTCCATTATCTCGACGTTATCTCAAGATCAGGAAAACGGTGCTTTTCGGTACTTTTTCTCAATTTGCGGCGACTGAACCGTGGTTAATTAGCAATATTCTGATTTTATAACGGTTGAATAAAAATAATAATTAATAGCGTTAAATTGGAATTCTGGGAAAGTAATTAGTAAGTAACTACTAATTTAAAATGGTATGCAAATTATAGGATCATCAAGCGTGACAATTTTGCAAAGCTCACACTATCTTAGTTTTTTACCTGGGTATCTTAATTGGATAGTGGATTATACAATAGTTTAAAAAAGGATACAGAAAATCATGTTAGAATTTCGCTAACGTTTCGGAAATCCCGTTTAGTTTCAAACTCTTTTCAAACTTAATGGGAGCCCCTTATTCATCCACCATAAACTACTCTCAATGGCAAAGTCAAATAATTTATTTCAAATAGGCACAGTCAAATAATTTATAAGAAAAAAATAGAATTGATTCTAGTCGCCCCTTCCAAAAGGTAGTTCCGTATGGAGAAGAATCTCCCCTATAGTTCAGATACGAGATAAAAAGTTCTATACTGAACTTGTCAATCTAATTCTTACTATAATATTTACCACAACATTTCTAATATCGCGTAATAGGTAACTTAATGCAGCATCAAAGTGTGATGGCGGCGCGGGCGCAATAAATTACGCGAGCTTCCTCGGATTATTGTGCATTACTGTACTTTCTTATTTACTTACGTAAAGTAATGACAGGAACTGGACCAGTTTTTGTAATGTAATCTATATTATTTAATGCCTTATTGGGACCAAGAATTTCTAGGAGAGTCTTTATGTTTTTCCTAATAAATGGGAATACGTACAAGATGAAATGAGCATCTTTCTATAAAAGACACACACAGTAAATCATGTTTTAATTTCAAACTGTTTCATTCTTTTTCAATGGAAAAGTTTGGAATACATGGTTCACTGTTGAACTTATGGATTAGGAACTCATAAGAATCATGAATACAAGTGATTGTTCGATTCTGTTCAGAGTCACGTCCACAAAAATGCGTGATAGGTCACAGGTCCTAAGGAAAAGTGACTGGTTTTCGCCTAGCCACGCCTAGCGCTCCTAGAGTACCTACCTACTTTAAACCTTTTTTATGAAACTAATCGATCAAGTGTCATAGAAAACATGCAAGTTTGACGTACTTACTTAACCTGAAAAATAATAGGTTTACCAAATACTTTATATAAAAAATGCTTTTTCAACCAAAAAAGGTGATCACAATCGACACCTAACTGGGTGAACATTTTTTAAATGGAATTTCATGAACCAATTAATTTTCAATGGAGTATTTCGTGAACCTATTATTTTTCAGGTATCGACTACAACTTATTATTCCTAGGCTAAATATGTTCAGAATACCAAACGGCCCAAAACAGTCTATATCCACTCCATCTTGATATTCTAACCACACTACACTTCCTACACCGGATGAATTCAACTTATTGCATTTTAAGTACAATGTCGTAACTGCCCTCCCCACAAGCGAGTAGCGTAATAATAGCTTTAAGACTCGTTTACACGCGTAGTCTCTTTCTTCATGTCTTTTTCATATGAAAGGGACATTTGCGGAGGTACGCATGCGGGGAAATCCCGCATGCGTAATGATCCGCACGATATTAAAAACACCCTATCTTCGAGATTTTTATAAGATAGACTTGCCATTATACCACACAAGCTGTAAATAAAACTCGCTTACGATTATGATACTCATAATCCTAACTTTACCTATAATATTATAAATGCGAAAGTGAGTTTGTTTGTTGGTTTGTTTGTTTGATAGTTAGGCTTACGCTAAAACGGCTTAACGGATTTGGATAATATTTGGTACATGGATAGACCATGACCTGGGGGCCTACCACCACCGCCTACAGCAGTATTATTTTAATATTACTTCAGTTTAGGAAAGAGATGAAGCTCTACAGGACATATAGCTCCGATTAGCTCCATCTCTTTCCCCCACGAAGTAAGATCAAAATAATACTGCTGTAAGCGGTGGTGGTAGGCCCCCTAGAGAACATAGGATTCTTTTAATCCGGATATTTCCACGGGATCGACATTTATGCGGGTGAAACCGCGGGGCGCAACTAGACGTTATAATTTCTTCAGGCAATTTTCTCAAAATGTCCATCGAAATATTTTTTAAACTCGACATTAAGATTTTTTGTTAACACAACCGCTGTCAATTTTCCAATTGCGACAGGCCTTTCGCGATGCGACTATCTTACATAAAATTTAGACAATTCAACTTTTTTTATTCGAAGCGAGAAACTATCTTCTCGTGTAAATGAGCCTTTAACTTACGTAAGGAGGTTAGCAAAAAGGAGGTGTATTCAAAACACGCTACACTACAAAGGAGGTCGAGTTGATAAAATTTTACGATGCTTTTATTTTATTTATTTATTTATTTGATGTTGTTAATAAATATTTATTGACAGTTTTTAGATTAATTCGTTTTGTCGTGACCTCTGTGATCTGTTAAATTGATTATTTTGGTATTCAAATGTTACCTACATTGTAACTTATGTTATAATTTGGTTAGATTCTTTTTTATCGTTTTTAATGCTGTTGGCATCAGAAAAGAAGGAAACTGCTGAGGCATTATCAGTGGGTTTTGCTATAAAGGCCAACTAAACTGAGACTGAGGCCATTGAGAGATTATTAAGATTTTCCAAGTTTCTTGCTAAAACTGGATCATTTGATGCAATCATCTATGAATGGACTAGCTGCGCCCCGCGGTTTCACCCGCGTAAGTCTCGATCCCGTGGGAATATCGAGATAAAAAGTATCCTATGTATTAATCCAGGTTATAAACTATCTGTTTGCCAAATTTCATCCAAATCCATTCAGTAGTTTTTACGTGAAAGAGTAACAAACATCCATCCATCCATCCATACTTACAAACTTTCGCGTTCATAATATTAGTTAGAAGTTAGATTTTGTGAAAAGTATCTATTTACTGTTCTTATTTTTACCTATGTTACTGTTTTTCTACTACATCATCGCTATTTTATTAAATGAGTCTAAAATCTTCACACTGCCTAAACATGTTCAGCATAACAAGGGTTGACAAGACAATAAACAAATCCGTCCACAAAAGGCATTGACAATTCTTACATGGTTGAATTCCCTCATACACGTAATTCTTCCACGGTCCATTTAACTTGCAGATTGATGCGTGATCTAGGTCTATATATCTAAGCAATGATTTGCCTGTCTTAAGACAAGGAGTTAGAATTCCCGATCTACAGAAGATCGCGGGGAAGACCAGGGAAGCATGGCATAAAAGGGAGGAGGATTTTATTCAGCAGTGGGTGGAACATGGCCGCCAATGATGATGATGATGATGATGATGATGATAATGAAGATTTCCCAAAGGTCATGGGTGATCGATGATTTGTTTGTCAAAACATCATCAATATTAGACTAGCAGGTTACGAGTTCGTTATGGACTCATCGCAATTTGTGGTCTACGACACTGATGAGTAGAACAACCACAGATAATAAATACCCGCGGTGCACGCTATCATTGCGTAACAAAACAATTTCTTTGAAACAACTGTTTGGATACTACCGCAGAACCGCAGTACTACGAACAGTGAAAGTTCATAAATGTTAGAAAATATTTACCAACAATCTGACGACGGCCGTCAAACACGACACTTTCACTATCAATGGCAATTACAAAACAATCGATCGGCTCGATCACGCCCCTACATCACGATCGATACAAAACTATCATTCTAAATTATCGACCGAAACTTTAAAATAAACTTACTTTTTAAAAGAAAGCGGAATCCCGTGACAAAGTTCACACTGGCAGCTGCATTCGGGGTTTTAAATTTAGAACATGCAATCCGTTGGGCGTTCTATATTTCCGTTCGGTATGCGTGTTTAAATTTAGAACCAGACTTAGTTCACTGTTCGACACTGTCGTTTGTCACTCGCTCGATCTATTTATAAATAATCAATCGAAATTTTAAATGGATTTTAAAGTTTCGTTTTGTTTCATGTATCAGGTGCGATGGTTGAGCGTAAACTGCGTTGAGAACTAACTTTCGCGGTTTTCCAAGCTACTGAGAGAGGGGAAAGTAACGTGTTGTGATAATTAATGCATTATTTTATGTGTGGAAACAAGCGTGGTTTAATTGATACGTGACGCCAATCTTGCGTGTACTCAGATCATAATTTGTAACGTTTTGTTAATTTTGACTGAGTGACTTTAAGTTGGTAGTTTATTGTAACATTACAAATTGTTTATGGTCGATATTATTTCGAATGGCTACAGTTATTACTGAGTTTATTAAAAATATTGTTGTCATCCCTCGTATTTATTTTTTCGTTGACGTAATTATTAAATCGCGTGCCGATACCAAGTTTTCTGTTGTCAATCAATGTAGCACCATTGCTATCTTAATAAATGCAATTATTCAATTAAAACTTCGATTAATTAGTCAACTTGGCCTATCGCGTCCACTGCTGGACATAGGCCTGTCCTAAGTCGCCACAACACCCGGTTCGCCTTCCGCATCGTCTGTCTAAACCGAACTACTTAAGATAATTAAAACACGCCTGAAGCCTTTAAAGGGTTGCAAGTAGTGGCTATAGTACGCACGCTCTCACTCAGTTAGCCAATGACAGTAATAGATTGTGTTAAAGGGCGAACTGCAGCCAATCTATTTTTAAATTCTAATAATAAATTTCTATTACATTGGTGCAAATGTTTGCAAGAACAGCTGATGAGTGGCTTGGGGGTTTGTTTTTTTTTGTTGTTAAAAATATTCTGATGTTTGGAATAATAATGCACTGCAGTGCGAAGGTCTCTTCTCTGCGTGTGCGCACACTTATTTCAACGATGTTTAAGATTAACTGAGAAGTTTGGACTAGCGACCGATAAATCGAACTAACAATATTATTTCCCGAGGGTGTAAATGAGAATTAACTAACAATTTTATTTATTTTTGTAACTATTCTCAATATTTCTCAAAGAAAAACAACCAAACCAACATAATAAATAGCCCAATACTAACAAGGCTATAATTACTTATAGAAGACAATTGAATTCCTGAATGACATGAAAACTTCATTGTTTTCAAGCTGGTAGACAAGTTTCTTATGATATTGTATACGAGTATGTAGCTAGACCAGTCTTATTGTTGTAGTAGACATATTGACAGATTTATACGTCAAGTATACTTGGTAGTTTGTGTAGTAAGGTAATAAATATTTTATATGAAATATTCAATTGTCTACTTTTAAGTAGTCAATTTTCAGTTCAACTAAGTGGTAAATTACTATTGTAGTTATTCCAGAGTGAGCTAGTGAAATATACTTGTAAAATATCGAAAGTTTCGGATAAAACTTAGGTACCTACTAGTTACATACTAGTGTAGGACTTTGTGTTTGTGTCGGTTAGCCAAGGCATTCTATTTAGAGCATCAATTCGAAAAGCACCAATGCGAATAGCACCCATAGTAGGTATTCCACATTGCGCACCCACGGTTATAGTGGTAGTTAGAGAGGGGCATTAACTATTAAAAAACATCGAATTTACTAACTAAACAATACAAATAGGTTGGAAATTGCTTATATCTAATTGAATTTAGAAATAAAACAATTATCACAATCGATATTCTAGTGTCGACGAAGAAAACGCATTTAAAATATTGCGTAGGTACTAGATAAAGACTACAGTGACATTACATAAGTTTGTAATTCCCTCAGAAATACTGAGAATGCTGACAAATTACATATTAAGTAAAAATAAATTATAGTAAAAAGACTAGGTATGCGTTCTAGTCTATGCTTCTATGTAAATGGTTACAAACCTACAACTATACGATTTCATAATAAATCTTTACACATAGATAAATAGATATCAAGATTTAGCCAATTACTTTTATCAACCGATACGCACTCATTACGATTTTAATATTATACTACATAGTTCAACTAACGATACATCATCGTGTTGAAATGATCATACTTAGCAGAAGAGGAATGATTGCAGTTCCACGCCTGGCAAATATAAAACTAGGAACATTAGTCTTTTCTACTACCTTTCCTCTTTTGAGCACCAAATAGGAGACTTATTACAACACAAGGGAGCAAAACAACTGAAAAACATCACTCACCAATAGAAAACAGTGCAGCTTTAAAAAAACAAACGAATCCTTTCAAAAAGTTAGTTCTTCAATCGTTCTACTTTCAAACTATCCAATCCTTCGATTGTTCTATCCTTCGAAATTCAAACTTAATCCTTTTATTTCAAAAAGGTCTGTCTTAAGCCCAGTGCACACTCCGACTGGCGGTGTTACCGCTAACTACTGCGTGCACTTTCACCAAAATCGTGAGTGTTTTGTTAAAGCCAGCACGTAATCGACATGTATGCGGTATTTTCATACCGTGTGGACGTGGCTTTACTTACAAATGGCGGTTATGTATTGGCAGTTAGGTTGAACTGAATTTAGAAGTGGCGTTAATGCATAATGTGGGATTAAAATTTTAAGTAGGAAGGATTCTAAATTACATAGTTGGCGCCTACTTGCTGATATAATTTTAGTTAGCGTTTATTAACCACAAATTTAACTACATCACCTTTCATGAAATGTCTTTATCTTTAATTTCATTATAAAGATTTTCCGCCAGCGAGTAGCTTGAAACTCTACTCCCCCTATAAACAACAGCAAGCTTGAAGATGTAATATGTCAGGGTCAGTAACTCCGACTTGTGACCTTACTGGGCGTTACGCAACATCAGCGATGTCACAGTGCGTAGGCTGCGCAGAGTGCGCAGGCGCATACCGGTGTATTAATGATCGGAGCATTGATATAGAGATATATCTGATAGTGTGCAGTGATATCTTCTGCTTGAATTGAAGCTGAATAGTGATATATGGATAGTACTGTAGACCTCGCGGTACTTTGGGTGTCAAAGTTCGATGTCTGAGAAAGTGTAGGAAACTATTGGAAACTGTGATACTTGATACTTGGTGTTACATTCGATACATTATATTATTTTGATACATGGTGCTGATATTGTAGAAGGGGTGAGGACACAGGAAGTGTTGGTATATCCTATGAACAGGAGACAGTGGTTTCCGGGATATGATTTATGTGCTTTTATGCATTAACTAATAGGTAGAATCCAATTATTATATACCTTAACCTCTAGTTTAAGGCCCTATTTTGTAAATATTTATGTAAATCAATTATTTCAATAAACAATTTCAATAAGTTTTGATCAAGAAAGTAAAGTTATAAATTATGTTATAGAAGACTAGCTTACGCCCGCGTAGTAAAAAGTAGCCTATGTCCTTTCTCAGGCTTTAGACTATCTGTGTACCAAATTTCATTTAAATTGGTTCAGTAGTTTTGGCGTAAAAGCGCGACAGACAGACAGAGTTACTTTCGCATTTATAATATTAGTAAAGATGTGAGATTGTGTCTTTTGCTGGGGTATAATATAAGTAGGTAGGTACCTACTTACCTTATACTTATCTAAGGTAAGATTAGACTTTCAGGAAGAGTTCCTTAAAGTCTTGAAACTAGTCTAACCTTATCTTATTAATAGAGATGAATAAGATAAGCCGAAGTAATCAATCGATAACGAATTAACGATGTTAATTTTCAAGATCTGCAGAAATCAGGAAACTTCATTGAAATTAAATTAAATTGTCTATTCTGTAAATAGGATATCGGAATTACTTTTACACGTTACCTATATAAAAGAAAAAAAATAAGCTAGATGGAGTTGACATTTCCTATCTGACTGGAACTTCACTTCTGGAAGAAAGAAGGAAGGAATCTCCATTACCCCTGGGAAGAATTAATTGCGAAAGAAACACGGGGATCAAAGTCTCTCTTAAAGTACAGACATAATTGCTCAGTCCATATGAGGAACATGTAGATTAGCGTTTGAAATGGTCTTTTGAGGAAAGAACCACACAGATTTTTGGACCTGTCCAGTCAATCCCCATCAATTTCAAAATGTTACTACGTAACAACATACAGAGTTATAGTAATTTATAAGAAGACGTGTAGCCGCTTGTGACCTTTTGTTCCGTAAGTCATCGTGAGCGATCAAGCGGTCACATTTTGCTATGCAACGTTATTATTACAATAACAGCTCTGTACGTAGTACATGGTTAGCAGTAGATCAACCAGCTGACGATCAGAATGAATTGAAGTAGAGAGAATAATTATTATCTATGGCACTTAATTAAAATATAAAAGAATTGCATGTGAATGTGATACCTACATGAGATATCGAATGTGGGACGTCCTTTTAAGTAGAATTATTTTAATTTAATAGGGCAAAAGTTATGAATGAAGTTATGAGCTCGGTTAAATGTTACAGCGCAACTTCAAAGAGACTCAAATTAAATTGTGTGTAATATCTATGATAAACATTTATCGTTTCTGATTTTATATTAAGTATTTTCTTTTAAACCTTATCTGTTTTTAAAATAAAATAAATCTCTAAGATTTCAACATTGACAACATTATAACTAATACAGATTAACATCCCAACTTTAATTTCTACCTAAAATCTAAATGACAACTCCGACTTCACCCACTGACGCAGCTTCACTGCAACAGAGCTATTCATCTCACGCACAACACACAAGACAGTGTACCGGCAAGGTCAACGACCCCTATCGTTTCTCAGTTTGATAACAAGTTCATGTATTGATAAGTGTGTGATTCTATAAATCAATTCTGTTCTTTGTTGGACAGCCTGAGGTCGAGACCAAAGTGACGTCACTACTTTACCTAGGCAGGCAGACATTTGGTTCTCTCTCATTGCAGAAGTTTTTGACTACGATGAGTAAACAAAAACTATTGAATTGAACACTACTTAATGCAATACAAAAATCCTGGATTGATAACGGAATTAAGTAAAATCCGCCATTGACCACTGAGCACCTCATTCTGACAGTTTTAAGCAGCAAGAACTATTCCACATCCACCATACACTCAATCAATCATCTTTACACATCCCAAAGTAACACCAACATCTCAACGACCGACCCCACTTACACTACTGCTGGTACCTTCACTGTTGCGCTACACATACCAGAGTGGGTGTGGGTCAGTGACCTCGCTATCGGTCAGACACTATTTGCTCTGCAGCATGATTGCCGCGATAACAATATGCTTCTGGGATTGTATACGTGCTGCAGTGGTATGCTTTTATACTTTGATGTAGTGAAGAACAACGTTTTCTGTCTAAATATGGCCAATAAGATTAGGGAATCGATGCGATGGACGTTAGAGGAGAGGAGCAGAGCGCATCCCTAGCGCGTTAAAAAAAGTGCACTGTTGGAGTCTCAATGTTCGGCTCACGCCGAGAGTTGAAAATCGACAGCGCAGTAAAAAAAAAGTCGCGTTAAAAAAGCACAAGCAAAGAACCACATAGCTGTGTGCATAGAGATACAATTATAGTATAGAGTGCGCGTAACAAACTATGAACAGTGGACACGGGTTTGAACAACACGACGTTCCTCACCACACTCACTCACTTGTCAGTTCGAGATTCATTCATTTGTATGTCACAGTGAAGCGATACAAAATGTTATTTTGAGGTGTTGGGACATTCAATCATTTTGTTTGGGACATTTGAAGTGCCTCTTGTATGTCCTATCCAACACAAATCTATAGCTCACTTGTCTATGATGCGCACTAAGCGATTTGTGCAATACGCACAAATCGCTTAGTGCGCACTCTATGTAATATTATATCTATGGCTGTGTGACTTCAACATGATATGGCTAGAAAGGGTGAATATTGAGATGACGACAGATAGAGAGGTATGGAGAAGAGATAACAAAAATAACAACAACAACATGCAGTATGCATAACACAAATATTAGTATAGTAGCCACAATATCCACTACCAATCGTTTGTGAATCTGTTTGTCAAAACATTCCTATATTTGTTTACCATTCTGATGTATAGAATGAACTAATCGATTTGGCAAGGGATTCAATTCATCAAACTTTTAGAAAAGGGCTGTTATTACTCTAAAACGGACGAAACGGAATACAATCCATAAATATCATTCCCATACCAAATTATAGACATTTCTATCTCAACTACTTACTTCAACTTGAGTCTTTGGTCAACTGGACCCAATCGAAATAGACCCGCGGGATCACTCAACCCAATGACAATTTGAATAGGTCGACTGGACCCATGAATGGCTTAAATCCTTACTAATCAGAGGTTAGGTTACTATCGTGTCAAAGGTCCCCCTTTGACACGATAGTAACCTAACCTCTGATTAGCAAGGATTTTCAATACGTCATCAGTATTAATTGTCAACAATCAGCGAGATGACATGCAATTGACACAATGTTTTTTCTACAATTCTCAGAAGAAGAAACCTTAGTACAATTGAGTGTGGGAAACACAGTGATTAGTGCAGTCACGGCATTATGTATGTATGTGGGAGACAATAAAATGAGTGCTTGTAACTAAATGATGGATTTGCACAAAATGGTAGGTACACAATGTAATGTAGAGTCCAGTTTCCAGTGGTAGATGTGTTATGTCCTTTTTTAACCGACTTCTTCAAAAAGAAGGAGGTTCTCAATTTGTCTGTATGATTTTTTTTTTGTAACGCGATTACTCCGCCAATTATGAATCGATTTTGATGATTCTTTTTTGTTTGGTAGGACATGCTTCCGAGGTGGTCCCATTTAAATTTTATTAACTTTGCTTGCGTAGTTTTTGAGTTACTGTTAAGTTTCAATATAACGTATTTTTCCCACTTAGTTTATCTAGACGATATCTGAATTTACTCCTTCACTGTTATTAAGGTAGTGGTATTCGAATTTGTGTGGGGTAGGTACCACAACTAAAAAGTGAAAAATATGTTTATATTTTTATAGAACTTTACATGCGAGAAGTGCAATACTAGGTATATTTATGAAGAGAATATTGTTTTAAAGTTAATTTCAAAACGACCTCAATTTCGGTAGGACTCCGGGTTAGGTAAGAGGTTAAATTCATGGTTAAGCCAGCGACATCGTATCTTGTCTCATAAAACCATATTACGAAGACATTATACCTAACCAGATCCAGCTTGACTCCTTTCGAAAGAACTGGCGTACATGTTAGCAGAAAACAGAATTGTATGGAAAAGTTGGTTGGGGAGACCTTTGACCTACAGCGGGACCAAACAGGCTGGTTACATAGATTACCTCATCGAAATTCTCAAAGATTCTCAAAGAACTCAATTCATAAGGAAATAAATCATACGTATTTTTTTTTTTAAACATGCTTTTAATGAACTAAATAGGGTTTTCCCGGGGCCACCTTCCGGCTCCATCATCAGACCCTGACCACCACCTAGTGTCAAACCACTTGTTAATACATAGCTAATGAGTCCAAACACGATGGTGCTATCTTGTTTGATTGAGGAGTTCCTGTAGGCAACTTCCGGCTCCATCATCAGACCAGTTCAATGGTATCATTTTTTCAAAATGTCTCGGTAGTTACATAAGTATGCCAAGTTTCAGCTCAATCGGATGCCAGGAAATGCTTGAAAAATCAATGACAATTAGAGTAACCGGAAACACATACGAACAGAGCAAGCTTGTAATAATGAAAGGCCTTAGTCGGAAACTTGGAAAAGCTTTCATAGATAACAAGCCTAAAACCAAGTTTACCTTCAAACAAGTACCATACCTTATTATCACCCACATTCCCCAAAATCTTTGAACCTCAAGTTCTAACAGACCGACTGTTATCTGCCACAAACATCTGGTTTGGCTTATCACGGCTTATCATGCGGTTATGAACGGGAACGTACACTGATGGATACCTTTTACGGGGCTTAATGAGAAATCAAAGGCAGCTCTGTTTTGAGAATAGTCGACACAGTAACTGAAAAAGGTGCATGTTTTTAGAGAGATAATTTAACGAATTATCGTTGGTGAGATTTCCTTTATGATGTTGTGACTTGGAAAATATTCTAATATTAAGAACCGAAATATTAACAGGCAGCTTTATTTGAAGAAAGTTTCCCCACAGCAGTGTGAGCAGTGTCTTACCGACTCTTTGGATAACGCTAAGTTTTAGATAGATAGATTACTCTTTATTATGTACACCATAAAAAATACAGATATAAATGTAGAAATTTAACATAGGGTGACACAATGGGCGGTCTTATCGCTAAAAGCGAAATCTTACAGACAACCTTTGGATGGATTTGGGTTTGGAGTTTTCTGCTTTATAATAATACTACATCAACAATAAATAAGGTAGCGGGTTTCGAGGTCCGATAAAGGCAAAAACTTGCAAGATTGCCTCTATCTGAAATACGTAATCAGAAAGGATCGATTAGTCTTGCAGACTTCCGAACTCCGGGCGGAAATTGCGGTGAGCTCATCAAATTGATCCTATTTCGTGCTTCCGAAATGGACATCCTCATTCCGAATGGTATCTTGGCCTGGAGCAGAGCAATGATTAGCTTTTAAAATTGATGGTAATCTGAATGAATGTTTTATTATTGATGCCTCTGATTTTGCTACAGCAGAAGTGCAAAAACAAAGTCTAATTAATGTATGTCACCAACATCATTCTCCTGCCCTTATCCCAATATATTTGGCGTAACATGTCTTTTTCTTCCATACTTCTCTATTAGTCGTCATCTCGGCAGTCACTCCCTACCTAGCTATATATCTCTTTCACACAGTCCATCCATCGTTTCATTAGCTAATTAATTGGCACAGTCAAATTAATGTCTGTGCGATCTTAACTATCAGCAGTCACGTATACCTTACGATACACGACTTCAATATCTGTACACAATTTAAACAATACATTAGCATTACTTTCGCTCATCGTCGAAGGGAAACGCGCGCATACAGAAACTCCACACAAAAAAATATAGAGATCCATTACAATTCACTGAACGCTCACAAAATGACAAGTACCAAGTACATCGTAAGGTATTTGTGTAAGGGCTGACGTCCACGACGCTTCTCAAGAGTAACCAGTTACATATTATCACCAATGATTACTCATTAAATTCACACAGGGTTACAACTAAGTTTTTTCACGATTTAAGTTCGTAACACGTTACTTTTGACTAGCGTCGTGGACGATGGGCCTTACAGTTTCGGCGCACACGCACTGCCCTACTTATACTGACGGTTGACATGGATTTTGGACCGAAGGTTTGTTCTGTATGCGTCACAAAGTGAGGCACAAAAATAATATTACAAAAAAAAGATTGCAGATTGTACACAAAAAGTTATACATTTCCAGTATAAGCTGATCTCGCATTGTACGGAAATCCTTTACAATGCAAGATCAGCATAAAAGAAAGTTTTGGCTAAGTAAAAAAAAAAATTGTGGCTATTTCTGCTAACAAAATGAGAAGGGTATTTTAAGGTATTTTTTATGTTTAGAAAACTATAAGTAATAAGGTTTTTTTTACTATTGGTAGTTGTCTATGATGGTCATTATTCGATATTATACCAAGCAATTTATGAATACGTTATATCACTATTTACTTACTATTTGTGAGAAAAAAAACGCCAATTTCATATCCCAATATATCTTGTGTAATTTAAAAGTTATTGCAATTTTGGAAGTGTGGTACTTAGTTTTGACGGCCAGTGTATTTTGGATATGAAAATGAATGTAGTAGAAAACTGTCCCAAACACAAAGCGAGAGCTCATGTCTTTTAGTTTCTGTGACGTCAGATTTCTCATGACGTTTTCTTCAGATTTCTCATGGCGTTTGTCCTGATTTAGCCTGCTGAACCTTTTCATACTATGTGTCCGTATAGCTGACAGCTCCTCACTTGTCAAGCAGTCCACTTTCGCTCAGGGATTTAGTGGGATTGAGACCTCGGCTCTAATCCCTGGACGATTTATAACTGTATCAAGTTAATAGTCATGAGTTGGAAACTTTCTAGTCGATAATAAGATTAAAATAGTTTAAGGATATAATTTGATGAAGCCTTTGGAGATCTGGGGATTAAAGTAACTGAATACTCTGGCTGTGGTCTTCAAAATATCTATTTGTAGAACTGTGTATCGATCTTAGATCACTGCTCCGTATTTACTTTCTTTATGTATTTTTTTTTCTTTATATTTCATCTTTTCTTTATTAAATCAGCTTGAGATAGCTTTTGAGAGACTGGTGGGCTCCCAAAATCAATGAGGTCGTAGTTTCGTTAGTTACCCGGTTATAACAACCTAATTCACAACCTATTGCCTATTGCCTATTGCCTATTTCTAACAACTTAATTCACATTATGGTATGCAAATATATGAATATGAATATATACATTATTTTACTTTAGACCATATAAAACAAAAAAGAGCAAACATATTTAAAACTAGTGTACAATGGGGGTCTCGTCGCACAAGGCAATCTCTTACGAACAACCTTTGAATGGACTGAAAGAAAGGAGACATTTTTGGTTAATTTGTTAGATCCTTAAGACAAAACTATATGACCAGTGGCACCAAGTATAAAAAACTAGCGACCCTCTCCTGTTTCTCACGGATTTTTAGACTTGACAAGACATAGATATGTAACTGTAATAGTAACGTACACTTAAACCTTTCGGAATAAATTCTCTAAACGATGATAAAACCTCAACAAAATCTATTGCGTGGTTTAGAAGAACAACGCGGACATACAGACAAACACGTAAAGCAACTTTGTGCTTTGGTTGATAACAAATTAATCAAACAAAGCACGCATTAATAACCTCAATGCAACCAACCAGTTTTCCGACCCCATCTTTACTTCGATAACCTTACATCTTTTTCCTATCCGAATGAAACCATCAACTGTTGATAACCCAACAATTCTTCACGGCAGCCATGGGCCAGCTTCCCATAGGAACAATGCACAATGAACAATGGTGACACACCACATACGACCTTGGGGGGAGAAAGTCTACGATATAAAGAATTTAAACAAACATGTGAGTTTGTTGTGTATGGGGGATATTTTTATGGGGTTATAGGCTTTTCTTAAGTACTGGGGCAGTTCTCGTATTTTAAAGAACGTTCGCATTTTATTTAAAGTCTCAATCTGTCAAAAATACCCCGAATTTACCTTCTCGTATGACAAGTTTTTGATATTGATTGTCGCTGATACGAGATTGCGACTACATTTTGAAAATTTTCTGCTGAGGTTATCAGAAATGACGTTCACTAGATGTCAGCACTGAGGCGTCAGGTTCTATCAAAACTGTCAATGCTCCTTTAATTCATTTAGTCATATTATTTGGAGGAAATTTTATTTGAGGTGTGTATTTAATTTCTCGAAGTAACGGACACATGAAGTAGGCGTATGAAAGTGACACTGTAATTTTTATGGTCCTTACCTATGTACATTTATTATAACAAAGAGGCCAATATACAAACAGAATTTTCGCAGAACTTTAAACATTTTACAATCGATCGGTAAACAGACCCAACCCCATGCTAGTTTACTCAAGTGCCCTGAGCATCGTCACCACCGACCTTACGGAAAACTTGAAGAGGTAATAAATAATGTTATACATAAGTACAATTAACCTATATACCTATAGTAATTAATCATATTAATTGGAGGAGCTCGTGGCTAAGTAATAACAGCCGCACGGGTCGATCCATCAGGTTAAGCTACGCTTGCCCGGTTGGTCCGTGGATGGGATCTTTACATATCAAGACTCCTCCGTGACTCGGAAAGCACGTTAAGCCGTTGGTCACGGCTGTCATTTGTGGATCTTTGACAGCCGTTACGGGTTGTCAGAAGCCCGAAAGTCTGACAACCACTCTTACCAAGGGATATCGTATTACCTAGTTACTGGGTTGTGAAGGTCAGATAGGCAGTAGCTCCATTTAAAATACTGGTATTCAGCTGCATCCGGTTAGACTGGAAGCCGACCTCAACATAGTTGGAAAAGGCTAGGCAGATGAACCTATAGTAATTAATCATCAATCAACGGATGGAATAAATTAAGCAATCCATAAACTAAATTCGTAAAACTGTTACCATCTAACCAAACAGTTCGCAGTCCCTTGACCTCATGGACTAATTTCTTATAACACCTGGATGTTTAAACAGCTGCCGTCATACTTACTCATTACCATTTATCTCTTTCTCGCTTATCGGTGACTCAAATATTTTGGCCAAGTATTTAGAATGTAGGCTTTAGGTCAATGTGCTGAATGTAAATATTATTTTTGGGGTAGTGTGTTGCTAGCTTTATTGGCGTGACGTAAGTGTATAAATCTTTACAATATTACGAATTGGAGCAGTTTGAAATATGAAATTAAATTACCGAGTGCCTAATCTTCTTTTTCGTATGGTTAGTGACTAACGTGGGGGCAAGTCTACTAATCTACAATGTGTCAATGGTATAAAAAGTATAAAAGTATAAAAACGTTTATTTTCTCTTCACAAGTTATGTACACACGGCTACACATCAAGCTATACATTTCCAGTATATGCTGATCTCGCATTGAATAGGATTTCCGTACAATGCGAGGTCAGCTTATACTGGAAATGCATAGCTTGATGTGTAGCCGTGTGTTCTTAATGCTAGTAGTTGACAATAGTGCACGAGTAAGGAGCTAACTTTGTGAGAGACTGGTGCCTGAGGTAGGTTTATATAAAAACCTGAATTACAGGTCACCAGGGCCCTCCCGCGGCTAAATGCCTATGATTTGGGCCATAATAACAATGTTAACTTAATAAAGGACTCGCAATGATGAGTTTTTGACAGATTTTGTATGGCAAATCCATTGACACGTTTGTAAATTAGTAGACTTGGCCCCCTGGTGTCAGAGTTTTTATGCCGCCGATGGCCCTCTGACTTGGCTTCACATGCCGTCGAGATTTATCTCTCCGGCATGGCCCGAATCTTACGAAAACTAACATTACGGAACCTAACCTAACATTTGTGCGGATTCCATATTTTGAAAAGCAAAGTTAGAAATAAGGTAAGTCATTGAAAATGTAATGATTTTCCATACTGGTCTGGTAAATTGACATAACATAACACATAACTGTCTGTTTCCCCTGAAGGGTGAGGCTGTGACCACGACCAGTAAATAGTACATCCACACTTCATCAATTACCATATACAATGTACCTATATTCTGGCAAATAAAGAATTTATTCATTCATTATTTTTAGGTCCAATGTAATAGGGGACAACCCTATTGCCAAATAAAGAACCAGTTGTTCTAATACACATAAATCTCACGAACAGACATAAAACTAATTAATCCGTGTTAAACTGTTACAATGAAACACGAATCCTCCGTTAAGCAGGTCAGTCACACCGTGATCAAGACGACCTTACAGTAAATAGTCCATTCTTTACTTCTTATAGTTAATCGTTCGATACTATTACCAAATATTACAGATACAAGTTCTGACCTTACAAATAAATTCGACCGCAAAGGAATCCAAATGATTGCACCAAATGATTAATTTTATACCAATGGTTTGTGACATGGTTTAAAGATTTCTTAATATGATTTAAGATAATATCGAGCATTTAATTCAATTTTAAATGTCCGCATACTTTTAAATTACCAATTATTTTTTTATTTCCGTTTTGTCGTGATACAGGATGTGGTTTTTATTGATTCTTAATCAATTTGTTGTTTGACTGTCCTTGAACTTTGAGATTGTCGTTTTGGTTTGCAATATCTAGGATCAAAGAGCTTTAAAGCTGCTACGATAGAGCAAGATAGGGATGGACACATATATTATGATGTGACGTATTTTAGATAACCAATGAACAAATGATTCTGTCAGTATTAGAAGATAACGCGAAGATAGCTAAAAAAAAAGACTTCAGAAGGTCTTCATCAGCAATAGGTTAACATAAGTGCAAAAAGTAAAGAGTAGGGAAGCCTGCATCTAGCAGTAGGTTTGGATTAGTCTGGAATACTTCAGACTAGTAAATAGAAACAAGAATTACAGAAGCAACATGATCATGCACTGTTTCAATTTCACCACATGTTTACAACAAAAAGTGTAACACAGTGTGCTGGAAAAACCGACCATTATAATTAAAAATCAATAATGTAGATTGGCTCTCAAGCAAATTGCGAAACGGTAGCAACAAAACGCGTTCTCGACCTAATTTCTAATTTTTGTTTTACAAAAACTGGTCTTTAAAGTCGAATTTGTTGTGATTATGAGTGCTCTGGATTCTTAATTGTACAAGCGTTTTATGTAACTCGATAAAAGAATTAATAAATGCAGTTTTGTAGTTAAGATTACGATACGATGATTATTTTAACTTTTTGAGCTTTAATAAGCTGATAAATTAATTTAAATGTTATGGTCAGAACGCAAATGTTCATCGTTTAAGTCTCTTTTAATGAATGCCAACATAAAAAGTTGCTTATGCCAAAATAAAAACTTGTCACGTCGATTGGTGATCGCAGTACTGCACTTATGAGCACAAAGAAAGCTGCAGCATCCCCAAAATCCAATGCATAATAAATAAAATAAAATCCTGTTCCAAATTCTTGTCCCATTTCGGAAGTGTTCCATTTGGATAATCAAACACCCTTTACATCACTGTCATATTACGATTTTTTGATTTCATTCTTTAAATCATTCCGATGCACTAAGGGACCCTAAAAATCAGCAATGTGAGCTGGTAAAAGTGGTATGCGACCAGTCCCAACGGCCTAGGACTCGATAAGGTCTGCAATTGGGCCGTCCCGTACAACAGCCAAACGGGATCCGGTCCGTTTCACTCTCGGTTACTGTTACTTTTAACCGTCAGTTTTTTTGTGCATTGGAATTCAGTGCAGCACCAGCATGAAAGTTTGGCAGTTCCTAATTGTACGGTTTTTTGGTATTGGCATCCGTGAATATGGTAGGCGTACCTACCGACTCTTTATAATTAACAGTTCGCTTTTTTTTGTCTGTTTTGGCTGCAATTATTTCTGGGTGTGGCAGCTACGGAAGATTGCGAGGAAGACCTGGATGGGACTCACATAGACCAGGGAAGCATGGCACGAAAGGGAGGAGGCTTATACTCAGCAGTGGGTGGAACAGCGCTGCCAATGATGATGATGATTTTTAGATGTGATTGTGAATTGTTTGGTAACTAGATACCATTAAAACTAGAAGGAGAAGTTCCCAAGAATGTGATTTATTTGGCATAGCACGGTGGGATATTGACCAAATTCTCACTAATACCACAGTGCACCTATACTAACGAGTTATTGTTGTCAGACTGTGAGAACACCCTTTTTTTTTGTTTTTTAGGGAGGGAAATCATCAAATGACTTCTCCCGCTCTGAGCGGAGCGGGAGGGTGTGTCAGACTTTCACTGACTAAAACCCACCCGTGTTCCTTCAGTTGCCCGTTGCCAAGGTTCCCGGTATGCCTTTCTGACTTTCCCGCAACCCTGGCAGGTATTGGTCCTATAGCGGACCCCGCCAATGTGGGAACACCCTGTAGTAATTAAATAAATACTTTGTACTCCATTACAGATCGACATTATTTATTTATCTATTTAAACTTTTCACACTCAAAAAAAAAGGTAAAACGGCGGACTTAATGCCTTAGCCATTCTCTACCAAACAACCAAGGGTAGTGATGAGATAAGATGGCAGGTGCTCACACCAACATCACAACACATGTTGGTGACATTGCCAATGATCGCACGACCTTAGCAAACATAACAAGACATATTAATAGGCACAAAAAGAAAGTCAATTGACTCCTGCGCTTGAAGATGGCCGCCATGTCAATTGTATGAATTGAACGCTTCCGTCAGAGGCAGGGCACAGCTGTTGTTGAAACAATAAGTTGATAATATTGATCGGGAGGAAGGATGTATTCGTGATCATTAGTGTTGTATAAACGTTTCATATCAAGGGATCTTGATGTGAATGAAGTATGAATTCAGTTCGATAAACGGTGAAGGAAAACCTCGTGAGGAAACCGGCCTGCGAGATATTCCTCGACGGCATGTGAAGCCAAGTCAGAGGCCCTTGGGTGGCTTTAAAACTCTCGAGTCCCTAACCATCCGAAAATATAAAGGTACCTACTAGAAAATGTATAATTAAAACACAAGTTTGATAGCTTGACATTAAAACCACCTTTTTCAACATTACATGAAATACCTTCTTATATATGACATGGAATGATCAAACTCTAATGAACGAATTATTTTCCCAAGCAAGAAAACGTCAAAAAATCAGTGCAGTAACAATTTACAACAACATTCATTTGCAACCCAAATCTAACTTCTATTCAATGCAACTCTCCTAAGTACAATTTGACGCCTTCAATCCCATCCTAACTAGAACCGCACAAAAAGTCGAGCCTGCAACAAAAAGGCCATTACCGACGACCTCCGAACGTCACGACAGCATTGTTTGTTAATACCGAGTCCAATCGCACTGTCACTAAATAGTTAGCTGTTGGCTTTTATTGACCACCCGTTAACTAATCGTTGACTGTGAGGGACTATTCTATGCAAATGAGGAGATTAAGTGTGCAGGTGAATATTTTTAGCAGGTCTTATAGATTACTAGCTTCCGCCCGCGGCTTCGCCCGCGTGGTATGTCGATAAAAAGTAGCCTATGTCCTTTCTCAGGCTTTACACTATCTGTGTACCAAATTTCATTTAAATCGGTTCAATAGTTTTGGCGTGAAAGAGTTACTTTCGCATTTATAATATTAGTAAGGAAGTAAGGATAAGGATAAGGAAGTAAGGATAATATCGTTGTGTTATGAGGCTTTACAATAATAACAGACGCACGGGTCGATTGAAGGCACTAAGTATAAAACTTTTCTTAGAGCGAATGTCACCAAAGAAACTGCGTTCAACATTGATGTGGAATATTGACACTGACAGCTCTTGAACTCGGATTAGATGTGGTGATCGTGTTCAGTTTTATTGGTGATCGCATTTCACTGTTAGAGATACCTACGCTTCTCCAAAGTTAAAAAGGGCACCTATCTTGAACCGTATTACTTTAATTATTGTATCTTCAACTAATTAATTACAGACTATTGTGCAATCGATTTTGTGACTTAGCTAATTAGATTTAGGTTTCAATTATAAACCAATCAATAGACATTGCGTAATTAATTTCTATTACATACTAATTGACGTTAACGACTTATTGTTTGATACTACTTGGCTAATTTACAGCTAAGACCTACATTGCATTTGCATACAGTTGTGTAAATACTATGCGAATTCCTATCTATATTTTTAAATACCATCTGATATCACCAAAAAACTATGTGATGAAGAGGGAACGTATGTGACTTAAAGAGTGATGAATATAACTGTTGATGGATGGAAGAGGAAGGCCAAAGAAAAGATGGATGGACTACGTAAGGAATGTAAGGTAAGAGAAGGGAGTGAATGATAGCGTGACGGTTGATAAGGGAGAGTGGAAGAAGAAAACGTGTTGCGCCGACTACAAGTAACATGGGACAAGGGCAGGAAGATGACGATGACGACAAAAAGTCTTCCAATACGGTGCGACTACGGTTAGGTACTCTGACGACATACTATTTTACGAAAAGGGCCTAGACAATTGACAATCGTTTCGAAAGCGTTTCGTATTTCTACAACAACTTGCAACAGGATTGACATACGTTTTTCGATAGCTTATGTCAGTCCTATACATTTATGCCGTTTCCATCATCGTTATCGCTGATAGAATGTCACTTTGTCTAGGGCCTCAGGTCTAATAGGATTCATTCATTCAAGCGATACAAACTCGACTTACGAAATACCAACCAGATATAAGTTAGGCAACGTTGTGGGATCAAATCATCCCATTTTATTGGGGTCAGCAGTGTAGCATATATACCTACATTATCTTCTCTTTCTATATTGTATAGTAGTGTTACGAACTTATTGCAAGTATTTTGTCCTCCGTTTTTTATTCGAAATAATAGAACAACCTTCATTACCAAACCTCTATACAGCATCACAAAAAAACTGTCTTTATCAAACAATGGACCTGAGGTCCGAGTGGGCGTTACACAGTCAACCGCACGTGTGTAGTTACAAATTGTCTTTGACAGCGCCTTTATTTCGTAGCAATAAGGCCGGTTTTGGAAGTTCAACTGACATGCTGTTGACCATAACATAACAAATATTATTCCATTTTGTTCAATGCCTGCCAACGACCTTCCATCAATGTCGTTTTGATACAGATCTCGCAATTAATCTTATTTTCGACAATACATACTTAGTTCAAATCTTTGGGAAATCACTCGGTTATAAATGAATTTTGTTTATGGCAATTAAAAGAACTTGTATGTGTGTTCATTGTTTGGTTTTCTTGGGTTTTGGGGCCCTTTATTTCTTAAGAATCTTAAGGTGAATTCGAGGTCGAATGCAATAGGAGTAGGTACCTACATTTGAATCATTAACATTTAGTTATTGTAACATGGTTTATGAATGAGTAGCTCTACTTGCGTCATATCCTTTTCACATAACATAACATAAAATCACGCCTGTATTCAGAGCAGAGATGTACCTATAGTACACCCACATTTCTCCAGTTATGTTTAAGTACCATGTAATAGGGGGCGAGCTTCTATTTCTTTTATATTCTATTGTAATCTACAGAATCTTAATAAACCGTCAATTTGTTGTATGCATCATTAACATTCTAAGTCTAATAAAAATATAAATTGCAATGACCACACAAGACATCATAATAAGCTTTAATTAATATTTATTTATTAATATTCAAGATCCTCTGTTTGAAGATAACGAACAAAAAACGTATGAATGACAACTTGAAACGTCCTAAAATTACCTTGACACGAAAGGCAGAAAGAGACGTACACAGACAGACAGACATTGGACAAGCCATTGACAACAATAATTAGTCATTTTGAGGAACATGCGACCTGAAAAGTCACAAAACACAAAGGTTAAAATGTATACCTAAACGTGATTAAAAACTTCATACATCAAATGTATATCAGCAATTTACAATAATTCAAAGGTCAGAGGCCCTAGACAAAGTGACATTCTATCAGCGATAACGATGATGGAAAAGGCAAAAATGTATAGGACTGACATAAGCTATCGCAAAGCTAATGTCAATCCTGTTAAAAGTCGTTGTAGAAATACGAAACGCTTTCGAAGCGATTGTCACTTATCGAGGCCCTCTGGACACCACAAACAATTACAGAGAAGACAATGTTTTAAACGAAACTGTCCTGAAAACCCGTAAAATATTGTAGTGTATTGTGACGTTTTGTCACAAATTAGTGCTTATAATTTGTCTAGAATTCGAATTAAGGAAGTGTCACAGCTATGCTAGAAATTGTTACTATGGTGTATAATCTACTGCCCCATACAGGTGTCAAGTAAGCCCTTATTCACTAAGAAAATCAAGTAAACTGCGATTAAAATATTGTATTCGTTGTTAATGTTCTAACACCGCGGAAGTCATTGTGTGAATGTTGTACGAAATGAAACGGTTTATTTTCTCTCGTGAAAAGTTGCGTATATTGACATCCGGTGTTAGAACATAAGAGACGTTTTGGTTACTGAATTTCACACATTGGTTTACAAAGTCCTACCAAATTGTATATTAGAATTTTAAAGCTTTATCTGCATTACATGCCGAACATCACCATGATGCTTCTCCTGCCTTATCCCAATTTATTAGGGGTCGGTGCAGAATGTCTGAATGCATTTTTATTAGCCGTCATCTTTTCTAGCCATATAAATTTTTATAAAAACTATCCATCGTTTCTTTGGTCTTCCCTTGCTTCCATTACCTCATACGCAAATAAACATATATTTATTACTTCATACTCATTCTGAAATAGTCTGATATTGATCATGAGGAAGATCGTAGGAACTAACGAGCGATATCCTATGGATGCTCATATTTCATCCTGATTCAGACTAAGACTATGAATCAAACGAAGCATCCACGTTACCGGCAGTTGCACAATGTGATAAGTGGAACTTCCTACGTCCATAATATCGCTATCTATTCGTACATCTTAGAGCATATAGGTTTAGAAATTTTCCTTTCTCAGTATATGTAGAAGTACCATAATCTATATACATATTATAAATGAAAGTCGCTTTTCGTATTTGTCTGTATGTACAAGTTGTTCTTCTAAACCACGCAACAGATTTTGATGAGGTTGTCATCGTTTAGAGATTTTATTCCGGAAGGTTCATGTGTATAATACGTTACTATTAAAGTTACATAAAACTAAGAAATTTTGATGGTTTGTCAAGTCGTAAGACCGTGCGAAGCAACAGCGGGTCGGTAGTGTCGTTATAGATTACTAGGGGACTTGCATGGCTGCGAAATGTTAGCATTCATGCATTGAACAGTTCGATTTTCGCTTCAAGACACGACCCAAACCCCGATCACGATGTATTGTCAAATCAATTTGATAATGTGATGTCTATTGGAGGAGGAGCTCGTGGCTAAGTAATAACTGCTGCACGGGTCGATCCGCCAGGTTAAGCTACGCTTGCCGGGGTTGGTCCGTGAATGGGTGACCATCTTTACATACCGAGACTCCTTCGTGCTTCGGAAAGCACGTTAAGCCGTCGGTCCCGGCTGTCATTTGTGGATCTTTGACAGTCGTTACGGGTCGTCAAAAGCTCGAAAGTCTGACCACCAGTCTTACCAAGGGGGGCAAGGGGTATCGTATTACCCAGTTACTGGGTTGTGGAGGTCAGATAGGCAGTCGCTTCATGTAAAATACTGGTATTCAGCTGCATCCAGTTAGACTAGAAGCCGACCCCAACATAGTTGGGAAAAGGCTAGGCAGATGATGATGTCTATTGATGAGAATCGGACACTATGGACAGTCATAGGGATTGCTATAGTAATCACCAAGACCAACCTTGGTATACAGACTGTTGGTGATTGCATAACTAATTACTTGTATAGTTTGCACATTTATTCCAATTTTAATAACAAAGTTAGTCTGATTTTGCATACATAATACAAAGAAGCTTCAAACAAAGCAATGGTTGTAAAACAATTACGAAAATCATAAATTCATAATGATAAGTTTATGTATGACGACATGCGACTCACGACAAATCGTGTCTACCGTACACCCCGCGGCTGCGTATGCGCAGATCTTAAGTAAACATTAAAAGGACGCTTCAAAAACTTAATAATTACAAAACCTAATAATTAGCCTTTTGATGGATTAATCATATGACAGACAAAAAAGTTAGAGCGAAGTCTTAATTACGTGTACAAATAGCCATGGCAAGTGACGTGTAGATAGCCATAGCCTTCGGATTTCATTTCGTAATAACTCGTAAATAATGGCGAATGCTTGACATTAAGAGAATTCTATTCGTACATTTGTAACCACGCCTTTGTACTGTTTGTAGTTGATTAGTTTTAGATAAATAATATATTTCTTTGAATATCTCAGTGGCAGACAACGAAAACTTATGACAAATGGACATTACAAAAATAAACTTTACAAAAGAAATAATTACATTGATCAATGTTGGAAGGAACTCAACAATCATGGCCGATATGTTTTACAATGCTTTAACAATATATTAATAGGATTTAAAGGTTTTGAAGGAAGATAATGAATTTAACAATTCCGATCTTTGATAATAAAAGATCAAGTTCCTAATAATTTCACCAAAATCTAAGATAGGATTTGTATAACACAAAAGATTTCTACCAACCGACAGACAGAGCCTAGAATACTTTTAGATTCAGGTAAAAAGAAATGCATTTTCCTGCTTCCAATATATGAAAGCACTAATATGCATACTACAAAAAACTTTCACTCATTACTCCTATCATAACTAACTATAAGTAAATGAGTATTCCCATTTCCCATACAACACGTGAACTCAAGGAACTTCCTAACACAGAAAGCACTGCAGCGCAACGAATGGCTACTCTAAAAAGTAAATAACCACTAATTGTAGGCAAACACGCGATTTGCGTACAAACCTGTTTCTATTGTAACCAAAGAAGATAGTAATTAACGTAATTGGTGTTTAGAATCACGCTTTTGACCGTCAGCAGGTTCAGTGGTCACCGAAGCATTACTTGAATATAAGCCTCGCAAGGTGAATGGATAGAACTATTTGGTACACGATGTATTACGTAGAAACCTCTAAAACATATAGATGTCATTAAAAACGAGGTGTCTCTTGCACGCAACGTATAAGTGGACAGGATTAAGCGATACAAATAAAAATTAAAAGTAAATCTAAGATCTAATACAACTTTGAAAAATGAATTTACCTAATAATTGGAAATTGGAAGGGCATAGCGGAGCAAGATATGAAGAAAATAGCTTAGAAATGGAAAATACTAAACCCAAATTACTGAAGAGAAGGTTCTAGATATCACTTCGATAATAACGCAGATGCTACAAAACCTACACCAACAGGAAAAACCAACAACAAAACACAAAGAAAAATAACTAACCAAGATACTAATAAAGCCAATTACAATTTACACGTCAAAGAACTGCCAAGACGACATCGAAGAGTAATCGTCGCCAATGAATCATTGGGACATGATCAATGGACAAGTTGCGACATGTCCTGACTACAGGTCACGTTCAGCCAGTGCAGCAGAATTGTCACGTACGGGAGATGACAGGGGTGACGTTGGCAAGGTTGCTGTGTTAGCTAATAGATAAGTGGAGTTACATAGACTGAGACAAAAGTTGTAATCAACACAATAAGTGAGGGACCAGACTTTGAATGTTGAAAATAGCTTGCTTATAAGGATACTGGTGAGAAGGAATTGATGTGGTGTGTCAGTTTATTGTTATGTGGGAGTCAGGTCAAGTGTCCAAAGTGGGAGTAAATATCAACTGACATCAATCAGGTGCCACACCGTCACCTTTGGAAAAAAAAAGGCTCTTTTATAACCGAACAGCTGAGAGCTACCGTAATTGTGAATTTGTGATTGATCCGTCATCGTCATAGATCTTTATGCACATTTGCAAAAACTGCAGGAATTTAGATATAAGGCTCTTACATACTGGGGCGATTCGTCGCGGGACGCGACGCCATTGCTCGCGGTGTAGTTTTCTTAGAAATTGTTTTGTTAAAATTCGCGTCGCGCGACGAATCGTCCCAGTATGTAAGAGCCTATATCATGATATTTGTCCAAATAAGTACCAAATTCACACAGAAGACCTAGTGATTTCCATATTATATACATTCTGTCGGATCCAAATGAACAAAAAACATTACGCAATACGTAAAACTATTCTTTAGATGATGTCATCTAAAATTCTAAAGAATGTTCTATTGTTAAGATGAAGTAAAATACCTAAACGCATCAGCAATTCTTTTCCCTTGCGTGTTTCAAGACATGATTGCATCTTCATTTCAATTTTATCCTTGTTATACTATATGCACTTTGAAATGAAAAACTAAGATATACTAGCTTTAATAGTGTTAATCAATGATCAACAAAAAGTAGTACAAATTACTTGACTCCTACCGAAAGGGCCGGCCCGCAATAGCAGTGGACAGACGTATGTGGAAAAAGGAAAAGGATGTTTTTGCCCAGCAGTGGGATATTTCAGGCTAAATAGATAGAAAGATAGTACAAATTGGTAATAATCTATCTGAATTATGTCTGCATGATTCAGAATTGGCGTTAAAGACGTATTGGCGTATGACAGTAACGATAGACCATAACTAAGAAGGCCATGAAAGTCAACACTAATTTCATTAATTGAACGAGATTGATTTAGGGTTTACGCTAAGGCTCATAAATGTAATATGATTTGTACTGACTATAAATCCATCATTATAAAGATTGACCATTATGCCATTCAATTCAAATAAAAGTTTAACTGACACTAACGAGACACATGTACTTATAATTTTTATTGTTATCGACTTCCAAAGGCAAATCGCCAGTTGAGCGGAAAGCGATAACAAATTCTGAAGTGACAATTAAAAAACAAAAGCAGTTATAGAAAAATGAGGAACAGGTTGTAAAGTTCCTCAATCTCTATTGAAAAGGGAGGGTCCTTCGACCAGACGGATGTTGTGTCTAGTGTACTGTCTGACGATTGATGTCGGGACATTGTGCAGTAAACTTTGCTTGCGCGATGCAGAATTCTGCATCACGTCAGTGTGAAGCGTAGTTCGCATGTGGCGTTGTAGATGCCACACGGTTGATGAGATAATCATAACACTAAGGTCTTACTTACTTCAGATTTACTATTGTTAGTTGCTACGTAACTCTTCAGCTATAAATACAGTTATTGATGCCTAGACAGTTGCATAAACAATTCTCGTAAGTGAGCTAATCCGTTTCTGGCCGATCTCGCTTTGTCTCATAATTAACTTCATTTGTCTCACTTACGCAAGTCTGAGTGGAAATTAGTTTCATTATATGATTCACTTTTGTGTTTGTTTTATAGTTGAACTTGTGTTTATATAACTTTGTGTACTGGAAGATGGACTTTAGTTATTAAATAACATATCAAGTATGTAATTCCCCGAAGGGAGAGGCAAACGTGTCCTGTCCACCTACATTTCGCCAGTTATGTTTAAGTCCCATGTAATAGGGGGCAAGCCAGACTCCGGGCTGCTAATGAGAAATCCCTAACGGAAAACCCAATAACACTTGCCCGATCCGGGAATCGAACCCAGGACGTCTTGCTAAGCAGTAGCTATTTCTACCACTAGACCAACGAGGCAGAATCTACTGTTTTAAGTAATTGGTGAATATGGGATTGTTTCTAATGACTGGATATATGTAGTTCATAGTAAACAGTATGTTTTATTGTCACTCAAGATTTCTTATGCTGAGAAATGTTTTGAATTCATATGAAGCTTATAGTTTAACTTTCTTTATGAATGAGCTATTCAATAACGGGTGTATATAACGGGTGTATATAACATAATGGCACAGGGTCGTGTTATTAAATAACACGACCCTGTGCCATTATGTTATCTGTAACTTGGTAAATGAGATTCATCTTTTCATTGTCAAACATTCATCTCGAACATCAGAAAAGATACAGAAATTGTTCCAAAGAATATTCTGGACAACGAACCAAAAGCACAGATGTGTACAAATTAAGGTTTTATCTCTGTAATAAAATTCCACAAACACAATTTGATAGTATCGTTGATCTGGTATTTCGACTTCCAGGTCGGACAAAGTTTGGCGGGGTCCGCTAGGACCGACGCCTGCCAGGGTTGCGGGTTAGTCCGAAAGGGATACCGGGACCTTGGCAACAGGCAACTGAAGGAACATGGGTGGGTTTTAGTCAGTAAAAGTCTGACACGCCCTTCCGCTCCGCCCAGAGCGGGAGGGAATCACCACCCTCAAAAAAAAAAAGGGTCGGACAAAGTGTTATTGGGTTTTTCTATCAGGGGTTTCTCCAGTAGCAGTACGGAGTCTGGATTTGTGCCCTGTTGATGGCAATAGGCTCGCCTATAACATGGGGCTTACACATAACTGGTGAAATCTGGGTGGACAAGATACGTCTGCCTCTCCCTTCGGGGAATTACAGGCGTGATGTTATATGTCAGCTGTATCCGTTTAGACGTGAAGCCGACCCCAACATAGCTGGGAAAAGGCTGATGATAATGTTATGTTACATGTACAAATCCACATTTGGCACACATTTCTTATTTAACACAGTGCGGTAAAACAAATCAATGCATACCTATACTGTAATACATGATTAAACCACAATGATCTCACGATTGCACAATATAGTGCCAGTTCTTTGTCATAGTGGCAATTATCGCACAATGTGACGTCTTTATTACCTATATAATCATGCATAATCAGCGTATAATATTCCCACTGCTGGGACACACTTCTCTTGATGAGAGAGAGTGGGCCTCGCGGGCCTGTGCGGGTTGGTAGATGTCACATGCTTTCGAATATTTGGTTCTAGGACGTGCCGGTTTCTTCACGATGTTCTCCTTCACCGTTTTCTGAGTAGTGGTGATGAAATTATTTACATAAAGTAAAGCGCCGGTCGGGGTTCAAATCTACGACATATACAACTCGTAAGTCGTGGCCGTTGCCACTGGGCCACTACTGCTCGCATATTATATATATGCGAGTGAAAATGTCGCTTATACTGTTTAGAAATGATTATATTTTAGTTCTTGACTACTTACCGAGATAAAAAAGAAAGGAGAGAAGCTAAAGATTTGAAGTTCGGTGCAGCCTGTCCAGGCAAGTTTCCATAAAAGGTCTAAGTAAAAAGTATATTGGCAATATGCATTTTCATATTGCTCATGCTTTACTTTTTGAGCAAAACTGTTCCGAATTAGTCACTTGAAACATTTTAGCATGTTATTGGTAATTTATTCATGATCCTAAGTTAGTTTAGCCGCCACAATTCAAATTATCTTAAGTTTCTTGCAATTTCCAGGTCATATCGGGTTTTATGGCAATGAAAAGTAAAAGGCTGAGCTGATACTGAGCTGCAAATTGCAAATAAAGGAACAAGTCCGTAGCCAACTGCAGGCAGCAGCAGCAGGCGACGACGTGGCGTCGCGACACTACTGGTTTCTAGTATTTCTATGAAAAACCGTGTCTATAGCTACGAAAGGTATAAATAATGTAATGTAAAACCTTTTGTATGTCATCATCATAACTCAATAATCATCAAATTCTAATTACCTACATAATTTATATTTTCCAAGACGTTGAGACTAGAGTACTCAATGTTTAGTCATAGACTTGACAGCACATTCTTATAGTCAGGTGTTTGTGCAAGGTCACTGACAATCTACTACGATGCAGATCCTATACAAACAATGAATCATCTTAGAAACTAAGACACACATCTAAGCCCTCGTCCGGAGTGAACGCGGCAGCGGGCGCGTTTGGTCATACAGCATCGCGTTGAAGAGCGAGAAATACTTAGCTGGTTTTTCCGGTTTTTATTTACGCCGCTGTTTGTATACCTACATGATGAGATCAATCTGAATAGATGATGTTTCAACGAGTCCGATCGATCGATCGATTTGCTACCAACCCGGCCGCCACGGTCGTCGCAGGAGAACAATCATGAGACTGTACTGTAGCACACGGTATGAATAGTAAACAAGATACGGATTTAATACAAAGCAAACCGAATCGTGATGGAAGAACTGACCAGGTGACATGTAGTAATAATAACGAAATCATAAAGTATTGATGTAGTAGACGCGCCCGCCCCAGAATCGCTAAAGCCTCTCACTCTAGGCGAGCTTTTAGATACAAATGTACTACGTAAATTATCTAACGAAGATGCATTATTATTAGTTGAGCACAATAACTCACATTTTATGGAGACATGATTAAATTTTATGACCCTGTTGACAACAGTTCGATAAATTAGATACAGTTAGAAACATTGTTTTGTAGCATCAATAATTAATTATGGATAATATTATAATACTGTGTTAGTTAATTAAATTGCATATGTTTTGTAAATAGGTGCAATGGAAGTTTTGTGGAAGTCAAGCAATTTAAGAAATTATATATACATATATCCGAACATTCATACAGATATACTTTTCAGAATATTATTATAATTACTATTGAAGAGGCTCTTATGACAATGATAAATATAGAAAATTCTGCACACGTCGTAAAACGTGATTAATAGACAAGAGCGTCTACTTGACAATTTATCAAAGTACAAAGTACGTAAAATACAACATATCCTGAAGTGATAGTAATATTGTTCATAATTATGGCGCAATAACACTCTTTCAAGATGCCGAGTACCTTATAAGTGCCTGTCTTCGGGAAAGTTCGGCTAGGTTCGTCTTTCAAATTCTAAAGCATCCGAAGTCGCCCAAACCGCCAATGGAGTTGTAATTCGACAACTCGGCCAATTCTCGTACTTAAAAAACTTTTTCTATCCCTCTCAGCGAGATTAAACGTCAGAAACTTGACAAAAAATTATGAAAAATAGAGTTATTTTTGACAGTCCGAAATTGGAATGCGAACGTTCATAAAAATACGTGAATTGTCCCCTAGAATGCGGGTTATCCCCAGAACCCAAGTGTAATATACCATGTAAAGTATCTTGTATTTACACATATAACAACCCGATGCGATGGTATGACAATTTCCTAAGCAGTAGAAGTGAAAGAAAATCATAGCGTATTAGAGTTAGCAGTAGATTATTATTACACACTAGTTGCAAAGGAAACAGCATGTTTACTTCGAATGGTTAGGAAAGGAAATTACCATGATTAAAGAGAACTCGTTACTGCTGTAAATATAACAGTGAACTTGCGGGATACAGATTATTAAGTGTTAGAATTAAACTTGTTAGAAATGTTAATTATATCAGCTGTAAAGGAAAGAAAAGAAATAAAGTATGTTTATTTAAGTCTAGAAGAGACACGTAACAAGGACACAACATGGGAAATACCAAGGGATACGACCCCTACTACGACCGGACATAAAGGACAAGAAGCGCACATGGATAATGAAATGCTTATCATAACAGCATAAGCAAATAAATCAACACGTTCATGCCAGAATGCGTCAAGGATGTTATTGTACACAAAATCAACATCCACAAACATCCACGGTTAAATTGCAGATGTAAAGATCGAAGTAATATTTAACTTAGTGTGGGAAGCAGGACCTAAGACGCAACACAAACTACGTCATCGCCAAGAAATCTATCAGATAACCTTTATAAACTCACACTCAAAGCATTTATTTCAATTAAACCATTTACAGGCTTTTTTGAATTGTCAAGGACAATCAGAAAGATGAAGATAGTTGCTCATTCTAAAGCATGGTAGGTTCATAAGGAGAAGTTTCTATATTAATGGAAGTGATGTAGAATATTGTAGAGTATGTTAGACTGAAAAGAACAAAGGCACTAATATTTTAGATTAAAAATAAAACTATAACAGAATAGGAGAAAAAGAAACTACCTAAGGATTATCAAACTATAACAGACAAAAAGAAAAAGAAAGTGCCTCAGGTAGCACAACCTATCTACTTAAAACAGCCTCGAAAGAGTTGGCCATCTATCCTTTTCTCAACCACAAAGCTAAAATAAAAAATAAAATGGTCGAAATTGGACCACAATGGTTAGAATACAAAGATAGTCTTCGGCAAGGTCACGTTATTAAAAGAAAAAAGTATACTGCGTGACTCTGGTTGGTAGATGCAGTTGAGGTACAGATTTCAATTTCATTTTGCGGTTATCAATGATATCTGGGGCGTTTTGCTCTCATTTTTAAGTGAGATTGGTTGGGTTCAATATTCTTTGAGTGGGATGTAAAGAGGATCTGATTATTTGAAGGCAATTTGGATCGTTACTTGCAAAATTTGAAAGATGCAACTGAGTTTAGTGGTCGTGTGCTTGCGATATAACCTTATTTATTCTGAGTTCCCACAAAATGTATCTTTTAAAACACGTTCTTGTGTCCATCAGCAGTAATTCGAGTATTTTCATCTTTCAGCAGTGATAGCCTAGTGTGTGACTGTTGAACTGCCAGGTCATAGGTCTCGAGTTGGAACCCATGGCACGCACCTCTGACTTTTCGGATTCTGTGCGTATGTTATCAGTTGCTTCAAAAACGTTGAAGGAAAGCATCGTGAGGAAACCGGCATGCCTGAGAGATTTCTCGACGGCATGTGAAGCCAAGTCCGCCCATAGGCGGCATAAAAACTCTGACACCAGGTTAGTGAAAAAGAAAGAATGATAAAAGGTCTTTCGCATAATCCACCTCTCATTTCTTTGCCCAGCCTCCTTTATGACCATCCACATTCACAGTTAAACACCTTTCTGCTAACATTCTTGCCAGCACTCAGTGATTAAATGTTCAAAGTAACCTCGCTACTTCGCTAGTCATAAAACGCGGCATTACTCACATTCTACAAACAGAAGCCTTACACAGGGTACAGTGGCCGGTATTTAGCGCGGCCGTACAAAGGCGCAACTAGGGCATGCCCCAAGTCACAGCCAGCCAGTGTTAGATGAGGCCAGCTATGACTAAAGGCTAGTTTGAAACTTTGAAAGACTTGCAGGGGTAGATAACTTTTGGTCCTTTCGTCCTAAGAGGTTTTGTCAATGATTCGTTTTCTCAATGACTAAGGGGAAATAACGGCCCTCTTTCCTCAATACAAAATAAGGGTTGTGTGTGATATCAATAAACTTAGAAGAATTTTGTGCTCAACATTGGACATACAAGATTATGGTAAAAAAGCTGGTTTGGGAAAATTGTGGCGATGATCGACTTCGTTCTCCGTAACATTTCTCATGCTATCTGAGAGCAAACCGTCTCTAATCACAACACACATGGCGTGGTTCGTGTACTGTTTAGATTAACACAAGGTTAGTGAACTGTTAACATGGATTTACAGGTCTTAAAAACCATGTGTTCTGAGAGGCCAAGCTCAAATATACATATTTAGGTCCGAAAAAATCTATTATTTTTAACACTTTAAGATTATACAGAGCATGCATAAAACAGCACAAATTACAATGAGCGATTTTTTTTGTTTTCAGTTTAGGGTCAGGAAATAAAATCCTTGAAAAACGTTGACGATCCCTGCCTAGTATATGTTAATATGGGGCGCGTGTCAGTCCACTATAAAACTTATGTACTCTTTCACATTTAACGCCTTTTTATTCAAACTAGTACATGTTTATTTTATTACTTTTCGTGTACAATAACATTCTGAACGGTACGTCTTCACATTCTTGCGTCGAAATATGTTGAGAAAAATAACTTATTCGAGATAACATAGAAACATGGTTTAGAAAAGAATTACAAGACAAATCCTAACTATTAAAGTTAGGATTATAAATGCGAAAGTCAGTTTGTGTGTTACGATTTCACGCTAAAACGGCTGAACGGATTTGGATGAAATTTAGCACATGAGTAGACCATGACTTGGAATAGGACATAGGATACTTTTTATCCCGATATTCCCAAGGGATCGAGACTTAGCGCGTGAAACGGCGGGGCGAAACTAGTAAATAATAATTTGAGAGAACTTATAGTACCCACTTACTTACTACCTTTAGCAAGACATTCTGAGATGCCATAGGTATAATGCCAGGGTTGCGGGAAAGTCCGAAAGGGATACTGGGATCCTTGGCAACAGGCAACTGAAGGAACACGGGTGGGTTTTAGTCAGTAAAAGTCTGACACGCGCTCCCACTCCGCCCAGAGGGGGAAAAGTCATTTGATGACATACCATCCTCAAAAAAAAAAGGTACCAGTTTAGGAGATTTTAAAATAAATGCGTTTTAAAACCTAACAACAGTTCAAGTCATATTTCTCTGTATGGAAAATATAATGGAAATATCCAAGAAATACTCTGCACAAAGGATCCTCCTATCAGATATTAATAATTTCAAGTATGAAGTACCTAATTCCGTCCATTTCAAGAACCCTCGAAGGACCACATCCGCTCATTTTAACATTAATCGTCAATCGATCGACAGTTCCTAGTACCGCACGATAGCGCTGACCGCCGCCGTCCACACATCGATCGATACCGTCTACACATCGATCAGTTTGAACTGTTCTATGTCGGTCAAATTTGATCGGCGAATGTTGAATCATGCAGACTTATTGCTATTACGTATTGATCGATATAGAAAGACGTGAGAGGTACTAGGAATTGCTTGTAATAATTCGGTAATTATTGCGTAAGTTTCTAAATCTGCATTATTAAAACCGGCTGATTTTCTTAAATATAAGAAAAATAAAGCTGAATTATTTAAGCTGATAAATAATACCAAACAGTTAATACATATCTTTTCTCACCATTTAATTTTATTCGGATTAAATAAAGTATTTCTAAAGAAAGGGCGATGTTGAATCTTTCACAGACATAAGTAAAAAAAAAAAAGGAAATTGCGTGAAAGAAAACAGTCAAATTGAAAAGACACGAATTGTTCGCCAATGTTTTATTGTTTGGTACTGTCCAATGTTGTATTCGTGGCTATTATTCGTGATGGCCTCATTTCTTCGTTCAATTCATTCATACTTAACTCATTCATATAAATAATTACTTAATTTCGCCAATGGCCAATTTAAGTCTCTAATAAGATCGTAATAATTATTAGGTAGGGTTCATTCCTTGAGTAATAGACTATTTTTTATAACTGTAACGGTATGCATTATACGATTATTGTATTTCAATCACAAATAGAATTATAAAATTCAGTTCAATACATTTTCAAACGTTTTACTTTATCTATAAGGTTCCAATTTGCATACCTCAACACAACACACAATAAGCGTTTTATGAATGCAAATCTACATTGAATAATAATTGAAGTGCACTAAGGACCATTTTCGTATCGCAAAAGTGGTACCAATACCGGTCCATTTTAAGGTCAAGTGCGACATTTCATTGTGACTTCCTGATCGATTCGGTATCGGTACCGGTCACCTGGTTTCGGTATCTCGGAGAGTGGCACGGAAATGATTGTTGTTTGTTATCTATTTAGCTTGTAAGGCTTTCACAATGTGTAATTAAAATGCCGGTTCTAGTTTAAGATAGATTTATTAAAATTAAGTGTTATAATTTTAGGTCTCGACCGATTAGGTTGTCATATCCAAAGGAAATAGAGTTTTTGCTTCGACGAAAGACTGATTGCTGTTATTTAATGTTGTTTGAGTAAAATAACAAAGATACCAAGCATGAAAGGATATTAATTTAGACATTATATGCCATTTAATTTCAGAAACTGCCTTTTCGGTCTAGTGGTCGCAAGCTGAGTACGAGGTCCTGGGTTGGATTCCCAGTTCGAGCAGTCTTATTGGGTTTTTCTATTAGGAATTTCTCAGTAGCAGCCCGGAGTCTTTTGTGCCCGGTAGACGGCTTTAGGCTCGCCCCTTATTACATGGGATTTAAACATAACTGGCGAAAAGTCTGTGTACTATAGTTAAACCACTGCCCAACCCTACATGGATTACAGGCGTGACGTTATATTATGTTAATTTCTGAAAATCGCTAAGATTTTGCTAGGGTCTACACTCAACAGCGAAATGAACATTAAATCACCACATTTAATTCTGCAATAAGCACCAATGTATCGCCAATATTACTGTACCATCATAGTGTTCATGCCACAATATTTCTCAATAAATAAATCGTGTAGTATTAGCGATAATTTACTGAAGTCTAATATGCAATGATTTGTTACGCCCAACACTGGCAGGTAATAAACTGCAAAAGGTTGCACCGGACGAGGTCGAATATCATATTAGATTCGATCTGATATTAGGAAAAAAATAATAGGTTAGTTAGATTTTCGTCTGAGAATTTTTACGTCACGTCATCATCTGCCTAGCCTTTTCCCAACTATGTTGGGGTCGACTTCCAGTCTAACCGGATGCAGCTGAATACCAGTATTTTACATGGAGCGACTGCCTATCGGACCTCCACAACCCAGTAACTGGGTAATACGATACCCCTTGGTAAGACTGGTTGTCAGACTTTCGGGCTTCTGACGACCCGTAACGAATGTCAAAGATCCACAAATGACAGCCGGGACCAACGGCTTAACGTGCTGTCCGAGGCACGGAGGAGTCTCGATGGTCACCCATCCATGGACCAACCCCGGCAAGCGTAGCTTAACCTGACGAATCGATCCGTGCGGCTGTTATTACTTAGCCACGAGTTCCTCCTTAGCCACGAGCAGACTCCTCACGTCACGTATAAAATTAATTGTTAATAAACTATACATATACTTATATCTTAACTGATATCATCAGTATAGGTCGGATCTAGTGTAAACTGGGTCTAAGGAAGAAGGACCAGTTTTTTATTGGTCCTTTTACCTCCAAGCAAGCATTCAGTCTGTTTCGATAAAACCTATTTCTATACATGACCTTTAAGATTATTTTTTGTTAATAAATCTGATATTTTTCCAAATTAATATATCATCAAAATGTCCGGTTAGATTCCATACTCTCACGATCATGATAAAACTCACTAAATAGGCATAAAACTCAAAATAATAGCCGATTCTTTTCACTCTCAAATTAGAATTAGCATTGCAAATGTGTCTAAAATAAAATATAAACAAAAATGGTATTCACGCCTCTGTCATGACGTGACGCAAGACAACTTTCTTTCTGTCAAGTTGGTAAAACTAGTTAAGCCACGGTTATATTAGATACATAATATTATTATCGTAGTTATATGAATTTGAAAGTCTCGTCAAGGGCATTATGTGATGTCCCCGGCAAGAATAAAACGCACCCATGTAGTAAACCCATCTAATTAATAGAAATCTTGAATACATTCACGGACAGATAATTTGTACACAAAAATGAAGTGATATGTCTAAATTTTATTGAATTTTATTTTTGATAAAACTACAGAAAACAGAACATAAATTATTCAAAATTGCAAATCCGTTGTGATTTGCAATTTTGAATAATTTGTTGTTTTTTTTTTTAATTTACCTTCCTATATGTCTTCATGTTGTGTTAGTTTATAATAAAGACATTTCGTACAATGTAAAAATTGTTAATGAATATATATAAACACCATAAACACCAACCACATTTTTTGCAAGAGAGAGAGAGGTAAGCCCAAGGAAGTGTTTTTTTTAAATCATCCCCTAAAGGAGTTAAAACAGCAGTGTTCAACTATCTTACAGTAACAACAAACGTTCTGATAAACAAAATAGTCATGGCAATTCCTTTTCAACCATTCTTCAGCAGTGCTCTGAACAAAGACTTGATTTATGATGAGGTAATTTTAAGCCCTTAAGCCCTAAGGAACTTAAATCGTTGCTTCAAGATCGAAGGTTGACGAGTTCTGAGATCAGAAGCTGTTACTCCGAGTGCAAAATGACTTGATCTGAAATTATAGTTACATTTGATTGCACTAAGTTGATAATGATGACTGTAAATTAGTCACCAAATTAAGTCAAGTCTTACCAAGGGGTATCGTTTTACGCAGTTACTGGGTTGCGGAGGTCCAAGTAAAACACTGGTGTTCAATTGCATCCGATTAAACTGGAAGCCGACCCCAACATAGTTGTGAAAAGGCTAGGCAGATTGATTTGAAGTTAACTCATTCTGCAATCAGCCTTACAATACAATACTTTTTAACAGTTTTGCGTGTGGGTGCCAGCGATTACTTCGAAAGACATATAATTAGAACCAATGAGGTTGATTGCAAGTATTAATTTTATTGTCACGGAAGGTGGTATAATGTTCTTTTGTTTTTAATGGATGATTTAGTTCTTATTAATTGGAATATGGTTTCATGACACGCGCTTTGTCGCTTAGAATGTAATTTTTACATTATGCACAGTGGAATTTGGAACAAGTGCTGTATGTTTTTGCAAATGAATGAAAAGGACCACCACTACCAGACCAAAAAAAACGAAAAAATAAAAGCTGGAATTTACTAAATACAGCTTTATTTTTTTGGTCTTTGTACAAAGAAACATTTTTGGTCTTTCAGACCTCGACCTTTTCATTAATTTGCAAAAACATACAACAAAATAAAAACATACGGCGAAATAAAAGCTGGAATTACTAAGATAGTAAATTCCAGCTTTTATTTTTTTGGTCTGGTAGTGGTGGTTTACTGGGTTGTGGACGTCAGATAAGCGGTAGCCACTTAAAATACTGGTATTTAGCTGCAATCGCGGCTAGAATGGAAGCCGATCCCAACATACATAGTTTGGAAAAGGCTAGGAAGATTGATTGATTGATTGGTGAAGGGTTTTAGTGATTGTCTGTAGTCTTCTCATCTAACCGTCAACGGTGATGATTAAAAAGCAGAAATGTTATTAGTTCTACAGAAGTTAATCATGAGGAACCCGACTATCCGGTTAGTTAAGGGCTTCTTCAACAGTGTTCTTCACCAGAAACACTATTCTAGGATCAAACTATTTCTCAAGTGTTGGATAGGAATGGCATGCAATGATAGATTAACAAAGAAGAAATTACTTACCCTTATAGGGAACTTGTAGAAGTTAATTACACATGTATCGAGTTACCATCATGTTACTAAAGGCAGATAATTATCGTTTTCCACAGCCAACTATACCCGTCGCTTTATCGCCTCAGGAATGTAGGAAGGAAGGTCGTTACGTGTCTGCCTATCCCATAAGATCAAATTCGTGATAGCAGCATTAAAGGCATTTCATACTTTTGGTACCAATATGCCCCGAAGGTATACCAGATGGTTCCCAAGTCATGACCCTTAGCATTTCCGAACGAATCGAACGAAAGATACGTTTCGAAGGCCGACCGGTGCGCGGGCGCCGCTAAATGTCAGATGAGATAGGGCTGACCCATCGTGGAACGTGAGATTATGATGATTATTGAATGTTAATTCATCATGAATATTAAGTATTATTTAGGTTTGAAGGTAGATGGCAGAAATGGATATTATAATGGCAGGCAAAATAATCAATGTTGTTTTTCAATGAAAGATTGATTAATCCTAACAAATATTATAAATGCGAAAGTAACTATGTCTGTCTGTCGCGCTGTCACGCCAAAACTACTGAACCAATTTAAATGAAATGTGGTACACAGATAGTCTAGAACCTGAGAAAGGACATAGGCTACCTTTTATTGACATACCACGCGGGCGAAGCCGCGGGCGGAAGCTAGTAGGTAATAAATGAATTCATGTAATAAGACAAAAACTTTCCACTTTAACCCCAGTTATTGTGATAATAAATTAATTATAATTAGCTTCTTATGTGACTTTATGACTAATTAAAACACCTTCACAATAATATCTTTATCTCGAACGTTCTCTGTCAGGTCAGAGATTATAGAAATTAATAAACATAAATCTAATACGTCATTCCATGGAAATGTCAATATTATGAATTAATTACAGTTCTATGTAGAAATTAACTGCGTTTGAAATTAATACAGTCACGACGCAACATTCCTTGACACATTACTACATAGAGATATAATATAGTTATTATATCTCTATGCATTACTAGTATAACATCACGTCTGTAATCCCCGAAGGGTTGGGCAGAGGTGTACTTAAAGTGCACCCACATTTCACCAGTTATATTTAAAGCATAAAGCGTTTTTAAAGCATATTGCCAATCTTTGTACACCTGCAGCCTGTGGGTCTGTTATTCGCAGCGGGCATACAGCGACCTGCGTGTCCAATATAACAATGCACTCAGGGTACTGTTGGGAATGCCATGGCGTTGCAGTGCGTCAGGGATGTTTGCTGAGGCGCGGGTTGATGCATTTGCCGCTATCATGAGGAAAAGGTGTGCCTCCCTACTCACTCGCGTTCGTGGTAGTTCCAACTCTATACTAGGTGTATTTGCAGATCGGGGGGAGTCCCCCATGCTACAGAGGTGGATGCGGCTTCATGTCGCAGTTTAATTTGTGTTGTGTGTTGAATACTAACATTAGTTATTAAGTATATTGTTACTAACAAGAATATGGACCTGGTCCGAAATAAATGTTTATCATATCATAATTATATCATCATATTTAAGTCCCATGTAATAGGCTCATTACTTACTCCTTATTTATTACTAAGACTAAATTATCACACTGAGATTTCTGATGATGTTGTTCCTTTTTTAATTGACAGAAATAGAACGATGTTTTTGAATCCGAGAGTTGCGTGCGTTTGCGTTTTTAATTTGTAGTGCAAGCGGGCCTAAGTCTCGCCGCTATTTGACCGAACTTTATGGTATACTCTAGTTATATTTCTTAATACCAAAAAGGTAAACAAAATACAAAAATTCTCTTTTTGAATGATTTTTTGACATTGACAGCCCTATTCCAGTCCGGGCGACAGGTGCATAAAAATAACAGATGCGTCTGCACATTGTGCTACGGGCCGAGATTGGCCGTGAGGGCCCGGCGAGGTACCTTTACTATAGCGAGGGATCTACCTGCTTCCTTCCATGAATGGGATTGGGATGCTGGCATAAGGAAAAATGCAACAGGTTGCGCTAAAGTTTTGCAGGGAGAATATTTTTGGCCTTATTTGGAAAGCAGTCTTGTTGGACTTAGAAACAGACAGTCATTTTAAGGTCGCCGGTCGTGTAAAGGTAGCGTTTAAAGCGTTCGTGCATGGTCGTGGTAAGCGTTTTTATATTGGAAAATGCCACAGCATTAAATCAAGATGCGATGCAAAGTTCCGGACAAAAGGACAAACTTTTTGAGACAATGCGGATCGCAGCACTTACTGTTCAGGGGGCCAAGTCTACTAATTTACAAACGTGTCAGTGGTCTCACAATGATCAGTTTGTGACAGATATGCCATACAAAATCTGTCAAAAACTCATCATTGCGAGACCACTGACACGTTTGTAAATTAGTAGACTTGGCCCCCTGTTAACTCATTCAATAAGACACTGAAGGAGCCACAATAGAAGTTTTATTGTTACAACGCATATGGGCGTTTAGGGTGTCCCTCAATATGTTAAAAGGGTGTGTTCTATACTTAGGTACATTTCCAGATCTAATTCCCAATTAAAATTGAATTGAAACCAAGCATTCCATGCTAATTAATTGGTCTATTATGTTCCCACGGAGTCGGTATCAAACAGGTGTGGCTCTTGCAAGCTGTTCAGCGATCGATCGAATAGAAATCTGTCATGACTTTACGACCGGGCGTTATATGATGATTAACCATTGAATCTATATGTCACCAAAGATACACAAATTTTAATAATAAGCGTTAATTTTCTAAAATTATCTTACACTCTAGCAGCTTTTTCCATGGTAATTATAAGCCTTCAAATCATAGATATTTCTATGCTTCAAATGAAAACGGGAAAAATACTCCGGTCTACTACTGAGAAATTCCTGATGGGAAAACCCAATAACACTTTACTCGACCTGGGAATGGAACCCAGAACCTCATGCAGTAGGTAGCCATTTAGTTCTTTCATACATATTATAAAACAAAGTCCTCCGCCGCGTCTTCCTGTCTGTTCGCGATAAACTCAAAAACTACTGCACCGATTTTTATGCTGTTTTCACCAATGGATAGTGTGGTTGTCGAGGAAGGATTAAGTATATAATTTGTCAAGACATCTACGCGGCCGAAGCCGCGGGAATCAGCTAGTCAAATATAAAAAAATATCTAGCCATTTCCATGGGTAATTTTCGCTCTAACACTTCTCCGGGTTTAAACTTACGGCTTTACCAATGATTAATAGGGTTTAACATTTACAAATTACTATGTGTAGGTCAGTAAGACATGTACCTTGGTAATCAACAAGACATGTAAACTACCATCGCCCTTGTTTATATAATATCACTCGCCTTGATACAGTATCAGTGTAATCAGTGATAATAGGACCGGTACATGCCCTTGCGCATAGAGAAAGGAGAGCTCTGAGGCGCGGTGACCTCTTCCAAAGATCTTGTCCTATTTAGGACTTGTTTATTTGTTTTGGCAGTGGGAACTGCTTCTGGGATTACTTATGGACTTGTAACACCATTTTGATCTGTCGTCCTTTTCTATAAAAAGTCTCGCCGTGAAACTTAGGCGGAGTGAGCATGAAATGAATTGTCATTCCACCTGATGCTAGGGATTGACAGCTGACACAAGGTTACAAGATGATATTTTTACAGAATAGGCTGACAGATAAGTTTTGTACACACGGCTACACATCAAGCTATACATTTCCAGTTTATGCTGATCTCGCATTGTATAGGATTTCCGTAAAATGCGAGGTCCGCTTATACTGGAAATGTACAGCTTGATGTGTAGCCGTGTGTACAAGTGGATGTAGTAGGCACAGGCAGGGAAGGTCGCCCGACAAAAGCGCTTTTTTTTGGGTATATCATCTGGCAACTCGCAAGTCAACGTAGGAGGTTGTCGACTGCTTAACCGGGCTTTCCTGTGGGTGTCTCAATATAATTAAGGCCTCCACTCAGGGCATAAACCTTATAAACTAAGCGATTACACGCTAAGGGCACCCCCTGTGGGGTACGGACCTCGACTTAGGGCGTCTCGCCGGGGGAGGACAGCAAGGGACAGGCTGGCTCGGATTTAACCAGGAAACTGCACGAATTCATTTGTTTCTTGGCGAAACGCATTTTTTCGGTCAGTATTTGTCAGTGATGAAAATTATATATATTTTGGCCAACGAATTGAGGAAGAACTATGTTTTCTGGAGTCGTAATTTACGCTGATGACTTTTAATTAATAGTCTCTAAATGCACGTAACACATTGCATCCACCGCTCAATAAATTAATATTTTTACCGGGTATTGGGTATTCAAATGCATAATTAATTTTTACAAGCGCTTTTCCTTTTCAACGTCATAATTACTTTACACGTAACTAATTAGCATACAATTACGACAAATAAGACAATATAGGTATCTATATAATTACATGCAGACAACAATGCATGATTACTTCTGTATATGGCATATAATTCCTTATATCAGTCATATAAATTATAACATTCATACATAAATTTAATACCAACTACCTACTACTATAAAATAATTTGCCATTCAATTATAAACCTCATTCTAAAAGATATAAGATTAATTATAATTTACATGTACACACCGTGAGAAATACAGGGGAGAGTGGAAAGGCTAATAGTGATTGATCGAGAACATCCTCGATACTCGATATAATTCGATGCGATGATACTACGATTATGAACGATTATCGATGTCATTCGATTCCTGTATCGAGAACCGGTGTGGTATTTTTGCAAGTAGATTAAGGCTGGTTACATGTTCAGCGACAGTGGCGCGATTTAGCCGGGTTTGTCGCGTGTATCATTATGGGGAAATCAGTCTGGTATGGACTATCTTTAGATGTTTAAAATGTTGACAATATTTTGATTTAAAAAGTTTCCATGGAGTTTCTTGCCCGTTCTTCTCCATAGAAACCTACTAGGTAAGCTTTGGAATGGAAAACTAACTTCATCTTTCTGACTTCCCGACAAAAGTTCCCGTAAATGGTTTAATTGAAATAAATGCTTTGAGTTTGGGTTTTTAAGTTCGCTGAAACCTAGACACGGGCCATCAACCCTTCAAATCTTGTGTAGCTGCTGTCATCGTTTGATCAAAACAACCAAAAACCACCAACATTTTGACTATAGGTATAGTGTTTTTTAAATAGTCTTTTCAAAATCCGGAATGTCAAGTAAAATCGTGCTAAGCAAATCGTCTAAGCACGTAAAACCAGTGTTACACTTCATGAGCTGTTATTCATGTATCATTAGATTAATTATGCTATTACAATTGCGTAAAATCTGGTTGTTAAAACACGCCTAATGAGCGATGCTACTATGTCGTCTTGCCTTACCGGGGAGCTGAATCAAAATCAAAAGTCATTTATTCAAACTAGGCTGAGAATCAGCACTTTTCGAACGTCAAAATTACACAAGAATTCCAGGTTGTGTGGAGGGCCTAAGGTAACTGTTACGATCTTATTAGTTACTAATAGTAAATTGGTATGATATCCGTGGTACGAATGATCTAATTTGAAAATTGTTATTAATTAGCAAATTATTATGAAGTGTCCGATTATTATTATTTGAGTAATAATTTATTGCATGCCTTGGTCTCGTCGGGAAATAGCAAAATTGTAAGGCGAGTCCTCTCTGGGTTCCGCCCCAAGGCCGGGAAAAACAGCTGTGATGTTATGAGTATCAAGTAAAAAAGAAGCTCCACACAATAGGTACAACTAGATAGTAATATTTTGTACACACGGCTACACATCAAGCTATACATTTCCAGTATAAGCTGACCTCGCATTGTACGGAAATCCTATACAATGCGAGATCGGCATAAACTAGAAATGTATAGCTTGATGTGTGCCGTGTGTACCCATAAACGATCATAACAGACTCGGGCAGTACGATACGCAGAAAACATTATTAATAACTGTCACATAATAATTATAAATACAATTCTAAAATAAATACCGAAATTATTTACAATTAAATACCATTCACACATTCCGATAACGTTTTCTGTGTTTTCCTAGCCGCAATGTCGGCTTAAAAGCTATTTGTAATAAATTAATGGACAGTAGAATCCTACTAATATTATAAACGCGAAAGTTTGTAAGTATGGATGGATGTTTGTTACTCTTTCACGTAAAAACTGCTGAATGGATTTAGATGAAATTTGGCAAACAGATAGTTTATAACCTGGATTAACACATAGGATACTGTTTATCCCGATATTCCCACGGGATCGAGACTTACGCGGGTGAAACCGCGGGGCGCAGCTAGTCAGTCATAATAACAGTGAGGAAAAAGGTTTTTTTAGACTCAATTGAAACTCTTAACAATCAAAATACTTTTTATTATTCTTAATTAATCAGCTAGCAATAAGTTCCAAAGTCAAAGTCAAATAATTTATTTCAAATATGCACATAAAAGCTACTTTTGAACGTCAAAAACCAAGAAATAGAACTGATTCTAGTTCTCCTTCCAAAAGGTAGTTTTCGTATGGAGAAGAATGGGCATGAAACTCCCATTGCTGGGACTCAGCTAAGGCATTTCTGTAAGATGGAATCGTCCATAATTCACCTCGAGGGCCCAGTGCAAAAAAAAGGCCCCTTTGCGGGAAGTCCGTTGGCGGAAACAAGACATGCACCATCTCTATTTGCTGTCAATTTGACAGCTAAAGACGAGCTTCAATGTTTTAGAGAAGACACATTATAAAATGTACGGTGCAATGAACTTTGTTGAACTGTCAAAAACTTGAGTATTGCGATTATGTATGTGTTACGTAATTAAACTGCAAGTCATTCGCTTTCTAAAACTCACATCCTTTTCCCTTAATAACATCAAGAAGGAAACATATTTAAATATGACAAAATATTAAAAAAGGGTGGCCATGATTTTTCACTAAGCGAGAAATTCTCATAAATCGGTGTAAATTTATGTGTATTGCAAAATATTTTATTGACACCTGACGACCATTCAATGCGATGTCGTAATCGGAATTTCACTTGTTCATTCAGTTTTCAAGGCTATTGTTTGACTTCGATATTAGTTTTGTATGGAAATGACTACAATCACCACATTCATGATAGTAATTCGATTTATCAAAAACAGTTATTGTCGCATTAAAAAACAGCTGCTCAAATTTTTTCGCAAACAAAATCCATAATTCGATTTCAAAGCTCCAGAAAACGAATAAAAACCGGTTTAAAGTAAACGGTTATTCACCTCTGGTAAAAAATATAAAATAAAAATACAAAAAAATCTGCACAGCAAAATGCTATTGTATTATTCTACCGAATAGTGCGTAACAAGAGAGCGAATAACGGATTATTTTAAATAAAATAGGAAAAAATAACTAGTTATAAACGGTGAATAACGACAGTGAAAGTTATTCGTAACGCATCGCTGCTTGCTATTTACCTTCAGCTAAACGTTATTTTAAAATTAAATATTGGCTTACTTGGTCTACCGTTGCTAATCAATTGCCGATTGACAAAAACTAGTCGACGGAAGGCGCTGTTTAACTAAGAGAGTGTGATAATATGAATTTGTGGAAAATAACTTTTTGTCGCGTTTTTTTCGTATTTTGAATATAAAAGTGTATGCAAAGTGTTTACTTTTGGCGTGAATTAATTGAGTGAAACCGGTTTCTTAGGCAATCGTTTTTTTATGGTTTTACAATTTTTCTGAAAATTGCGATTTACTATTTTTCTGACATAAATTAATTTAAAATACTTTCGACTAGGTGTCATCGCATTGAAATTGCAGAATATAGGCATTTGGACTTGTACAGTTTATTCCTAATAACAATACTTGTAGTTTTTAATAGTTATTAATAGTTTTTTACAGTCGTTTGAGTTAGAACTCAGTGAATACAGCTTGATGTGATGATGCACGCTTATGCAATAATTATTATGTGGTTAACTTATTCAAGGGAAAAATCTATGAATCAACATTATAATTATTACTTAATGGGTCTCTATTAATGTGGCTTTACCCGAGAGGAAACGAAACGTATCCATGAAAGAAACGTAAACGTAGGTATTTTTTGTTTTTCTATTAAAAATGTCATCGAATATTTGATTACACGGTGTTTTCGAGTTTTATCAGTAACTACATGCGCTCTTATCAGACAAAACAACTTCTGGGTAACATAGTAGGTGCTAAATACATAAAATTAAGATACATAGTAGGCGACTAACGCACTTTTTGAATTACTGTTCCTTTGTTAAGGTGTTGGAATTTTATTTACTGGGAGTCAAATTAAACTTTTTAATAAACATTCATCAGACACAGGAAATCAAAGCAGGAAAATCATGTGTCTTTGCATTACACCTAAATTCAAAATTGACATTTCCGTTTGTCTCAAAGAATAACAACTTTCAAAACAAACCATTCTCTTGCAAATTATGATAAAAATTACGTCGTGCCAACATAAAGCACTTCTTAATTTGGAGTCGCTAAGTTAATTAAACAAACAGAAAAAAATATAGTGACAACTAATCTTTCGGATCTAAAAATTAAACACGGTTTCACGGATTATGTATTAACATTTTGACCAGACGTAAAGCGACCTCGCGTTTTTATAACACATTCGAGATTACTACTATGAGTGCAGACTATTAAAATCTTCCATGTAATACAAAATTATTGCACAAACGAGACTTTTGAAAGCCATTACAAAAGAGCACGTGAGGCTATCCAAACATTTGTACAAAAAAAAAAACTTACAGCTTTAGAATATCCGCTCCCGGCACTTCCATCTGAAGAGTTGCTCAACCTTCTTTCACTGTTGGACGCAGGCGGCGACCACGCCGAACCACTGTCTGACGGCATCTTGACAACCACAACTGTCTCACATCATAGCTATCAACCACTATTAACTCGTTATTAACCGTTATTCACAACACTAGCACATCACTATCGGTGTTCCGCGGTCCATTTTACTTGTCCCGTTTACCTGTGAAAGAAAAAATATCGTTGAGATTTTTTATGATACAGCAATGTTTTGTAATTCACTATCTGTTGTAGAATATGCTGGATAGAACATAAAATCGGACAAGCGATAACAAAAAACATGTGTTAGATCGTTCTGTAGATAAAACACTCATAAAAATAATCACAAGACCTCAAAATTACATGAGAAAAAACTCACACAATAACTGGAAGTATAGTACAAAATTCGTATAACATTAACAGCAGTAAGTTTACAATCGGTCGGTTATTTCGGAAATAACCGTTATTGGAAACAGACGTCCGTTCGGTCGCGCGCGCGGCGGAGTACTGGCGAGGCGAGCCCAGTTACACGACAACAGCAACACAGATAAATTATATTATTTCTTAACCTATAACCAGTTATTATTTATAAAACTATTTTATTTTGCACAACGCTCTCTTAAGTTTTTGTTGGATTATTAGTTTTAATGCGTGAATGCATTAGTGCAATTAAAATAATAATGTCCATTGTACTGTTGTATTCTTTACATAACAATGCGGGTATTACTAAATCGCTGTTGTCATTGACCAATATTTTGCTTGTTTCTGAATTCGGGTTTTGATATTATGCGCAGAATCTTACTTATAGCTTTTTTTTTCACGTATGACCAAACTATTGTATTTTTTTTCTTGTCAATTGTTAAATCTGTCAATGACTTATAATACCGTTTAAACGCCTTTTGTAAACGCCTGACACACAATACTTTCTCGGTACAAAAAATAATTTGACATGAAATGCCGAAGAAATTTGAACTACATTTAAATATGCCCGTACAATATGGCCTGAATACCTCATATATCTGATCGGTACCTATTTGTTGACACGCGATCAATTACCCATTCAAATGACACGGTGCACACATGACGCGATCTATCGCAGGCCAGCGCGGGCGCAGCGAAATGGGAGGCATTGTACTTGTGGGACGCTATGGTTTCGGGATTTAGTGGGGACAGTTCTATATTTATTTTTTCGGTAAAGTCGGAGTACATACGTAATTTTTGACAGTCTTTTATTTTGTGCCAGATCTCGTTTGGGTTTTATAATAACTTATAAGTTAGCTATACATAATGAATGTATATTTGCTGAAAATGAGCAAGCAATAAAATATAATCTAGACTTACCACGTATGCTGAGGTTAGATTAAAAGACTTCTAGTCTTACTATCGTACTTCCATTTGGAAATAAAAATTGGAATGCAGATTTTACGCCATTTGAATAATTAATAAAGAAGATACGAAACCGAATAATTGAATAATAATTCGGACAAGCATCTAAATGCTTGTCCGAATTATTGCAAAGTTACATATTTTATCACTCGACATTTTAAATGTTAAGGATATATTTTATTGTCCAAATGCCAAGGCATTTAGTGCAAAAACTTCGATGAATATATAAAATACAAGATTATCGATTAATATGCGGAGAAAAAAAGTGACCAAGTGTTCGTCGAACTCGCACACAAAGTGTTCCGTACCAATGTTCAATATTTAACTCGATTTTTTTTTAAATGCCATAATAGCACGTTTTGAGGACCCCCTTAATTTTTATTATAGCGGCCATAATAGTACACACTGTGAAAAATTCAAGTCTCTACCTATTACGGTTCAAAAGATAAACCCTGTGGTAGACTGACGGACAGCGACGCTTTAGTAATGGGGGCACTGTGGGTACGGGCTCTTAAAAAGCAGAAATCTACGATGAATATAATCATACACCTGCAGGCGTAGCATGGCTCTTTCTATCTCTACGAAGAATAGACATAGCTTTTTCTATACAAAGTGACAGTTCGTTTCTTCATTTTTGACATCCACCGTAGAAATCTTTCTACAATCTGTCATTTTGTCTTTCATTTCTAACGATCTTTGTCTAGGTCTTTTTATATGTAGACTATTTCGGAAGAAAGTTTTCTATCCTTACTGTCAAAATCACACTGACAACCGATAAATCCTATGATAAAACAAAGAATTCTGAGTCGAATTATGTAAAAAAGTGAATTTCGTAAAAAGTGCAGTTCACTCTTTCTATTTTGCTGCAGTCTCGTACTGTCTACTGTCTACAGGAAACGTCATTTTTGTCTACTCTTCCGTCGACAAGACGGTGCTCATGCTACGCCTGCTGCAGGCAAAATCAAAAGTTTCTCTCTCCGCTTATTATCAAATGAGGAAAACCACATCAAAATCGGTCCAGGAATTTACGAGGTTATCCTGCCAGACAGACTATTGTATTTTTTTTTGCACTAATTACACAGAGATTAGTGAATTAGTCGTTAATATGCTTCCTGTAGTAAAAAAAACGAGTTTTTACTTATTAAGACGTGGTAAGAAGTTCATAACAGTAGTGAACAATAATTAGTGGGTACGTGATTCAGCATTGTGTGCATTTTTATATCATTAGCAATAACGTTTGAGGTTTCCTGATTAATGATCTATCTTCGGCATGTAATTATAATTACACTTAATGGATTAATTTAATTATTCTGTGTAGTAATTATTGTCACGGCTTTGGTTTTCAGTGTCTGCAAGTCTAGAACTATTCTAGCTAAATATGTAGAAATAAATATTAAATACATTTTTATGTGACATTGGTAAAGGAGGAAAAAGATCGTGAGAAAACCCGCGTAACACATGATCAATTACAATCTGTTCCAATTTGTCAGTTCAACAACATTTATTGCGTTATTTACGTTGTTGAGTAGACTAATTTTTCGAATATATTATGAACTCAGACCAAATAAAAAATCTAGACAGAGCGCTGTCAACAGTGACATGAAGCCGGTTTCGTAAATATGTGTGCACTTAGTGAGTGTTGCCGCGCAGTAAAACCCCATTACCTTAATATTTTGTCTTAAAGTACTAGCAGGGGGACTGGACGAGTAAATAGATAGGTTAGCGTTATATATTTTTTAAATTATTTAAAGGTACCTCACTTTATTCCGACAAGATAGGGTAAAAAATAAAACAATAGTTAAAAGTAACCACATTCATAATCGAAGCAAAGGTTTTAATGGTCCTTTTGTTGGGTATTTTTTTTTCAACATTGCCTCTTACTATCCACTATTTTGGCAATTGTTTCCAATTTAATATTACCAATATTAAAACTTATAAAACAAATATAAATAATTTCGTATCACATGAATTACTTACCCAATAAACGGGCATAATTGTGATACATACTTCTGGCAACACTTGTTAAGGTTGTGTTCCAAGCTGTCATAATTTGATTTAAAATTATTATGGATTTTTATCTAGTTTACAAGTTTACTTACGTATGAAACGTGATTCTACCTTGCTTTTTATTTTTTGAGGAATGGTTTTTGCACCCTTTCACCGCACAAGTCGGCATTTTTGCGATAAAATAATTTAATTTGTTTCAACGTGTAGCTTCATTGACAGACTAGCTGTAACTAATCGGTTTGGTGTAGTTTGGTTGTAAATGTGTGCGTGTGAGCGTGTATGCACAGAGTTTGGTGTAGTTTTGCATGCTTCACTTTATTGTTCACAGCGCTCTGTCTAGGTTTTTTATTTGGTCTGAGATTATGAACCCATGGATTAGTAATTTCCTTCAAAATTATTCAGATTTTGATTGATTGATTGTTACGCTGGACTTATAGGAAATTGCCAAGCAAGCGTGGTGTTCAATGCTCGTGCCTGCTCGTTATTATTATATGTGTCATTCTAATAAAAGTTTCATCAGTATTCTAAGATTTTCCAAAACACACAAGTTAAAAAATTAAAAGCAAATAAAATGCTCAACCCATTTTATGAATAAATTGCAAATATTTTCACCACAACATCGTTTTTTGTCAACTCCTAAACTTTGCTAAAAACAATTATCATCAGTCTCCTAAAATGGCGCTAGCTACGACGAACCGGTTATTATAAAAAGGACATTTTTGCACCGTTGCGTCATCTTAGTGGCATCTCCGGCGGAGTGGTGATTCACTGTAGGTATGGTTATAATCATGGATAGTTTAAATGGTGACCTTGACCTTTCGAGGTCACGATGACAGGTAAGTACTAAAGTGATGTGATCTGACGGAACTAGTAATATTGACAGGTTTTGATTGGTCAGTTTCTATTGATTTTGTACAATTTGAGAACTTATTTATATGAGCTTAGGTTGTTAAATTAATTATAGTTGAAATACTTTAGTGAAACTGAATTTTCTACGAAAATTGTTTGATCATACAGAACGAATAGACATGTGCGGAGATTTAATGTTCGATGTATGACTTTAAGAATTACAATAAACAAAAATTTTATGAAGAAATTTTACATTTCGTAGAGAAAACTACTAAAAGTTCTCAAGCATTGTCATGTGAATGTGACAGCCACATTTTCACGTCTGACCAATCTATTTAATAAATTTTTAAGAAAACAAAATCAGCAGAATTTAAAATAAAACAGACGCTGTCTATTGGAATTTGAACTAAAAGAATAAACTCAAACTCAAACTCAAAGCATTTATTTCAATTAAACCATTTACAGGCACTTTTGAATTGTCAAGGAGTCGGTCAGTCAGAAATATGAAGCTAGTTGCCCATTCCAAAGCGTAGTAGGTACCTATGGAGAAGAACGGGCAAGAAATTCCACGGACACTCTTTTAAATCAAAATATTGTTACAATATATGGGTTACATCATTCATGTTGAAATTATAAATGTGAGAACAATGTAAAAAGCGCGTTAAAAGCGTCCGCAATTATGACATACAAACAATTCAAAAATTAAAATAAGCCATGGCAGCTAAGAGATGACCAGTCACAACTGACGGCGCCCGTTCACGAACATGACGAATGAACCTTTAATTCATGTAAAAATTCAACCAATACCTAATCCATGCAGCACGCATGGCCACCCTACCAATGGGACACTTTCTACGCTTACACACCGTGCGGAGATAACGGCGAAATTGTCTCGCTGAATACAATACGCAGACACACCCTTATTCTTACACACATAAGGTTCAAGTTCGCTACCAAAGGGCACTTTGGGTCATTGTAAGTATAGACAAAGGGCTAACAAGAGAAATCGGCCGGTTTGGCCTTATTCGTAGATTTATGTAATAGTGTATTAACAGGGAGTTATGGGACCGGGTTGTCTTATGAAATATTCTACTGGCGTTTCTTGGTCAGCTCTGAATGTAGCCTGTTTAAAGGTCCCTTGGCGAAGGTAATATTTTGGTTGTAATTAATACTTAATCAATGTATCGTGTTGAATTATTTGCAGATTATATGTTGCGCTTGCGCTTACTCTCTTCGTCTACTAATTTTATTGATAATGTCTACCTATACAGGGTTAACTTAAATCTTTTTGTTTTATCGTGTATACTTAGATATCGATAGCCATCGCGTTTGCGGAGTTTAGCTAGCTAATTTAATTTTGCCCTGTATATGTCATGTCAGACGTAGCGTTGGAAGGCCCCCCACAAGGTGGACCGATGACCTGGTGAAGGCCGAGGGAATCTGCTGGATGCGAGAAGCACAGAACCGGTCGAAGTGGCGGTGCTTGGGGAGGCCTATGTCTAGCAGTGGACGTTTTTTGGATCAAATGATGATGATAATATATGTCATGTATGTAATCAATATTTTGTAAGAATATTTTGATTGAAAATAGTGTCCATGGAGTTTCTTGTGTTCTTCATAGCATCCTACTAGGCTTTGGAAAGGACAACTAGCTTCGTCTTTCTTTCATCGACTGCTCGTTAGTTGAAAAGTCCTTAATTGGTTTAGTTGAAATGTTTTCTTTGAGTTTTTGGTTAGGTACTGAACTTAGAAATTACAGCTAGGCTACAGTGATTGTTAACTAAATCCCCACGCCGCGCCTGTCTAATGGACTGGTTTTCCCATTTTTTTCACCACTGAGTAAGGCTCCATAATTTTCAACATATTTTGTTATCCATCTATGCAGAGAAGTGTTATCATTTCGTCCCTTATCGATTCTCGCGGGATGATAGCGTCTGATCTAATCTTTGGTGATAAGAATGAAAGGTGCGATAAACAGCTGATATTGTCTGTTGTTTTATCCTATGAAGAAATCAATGATACGCGAGAGATGAAGTCTAGAAGTATCCATTGTGTTTCATTGTATTCTGGAGAGTTAGTGACCGGTTACACTTAGGTCCTCAGATAAACTGTCTACCTACAGATATTGATTCGACAGTTATCTAGTGCTATCTATTGAAGTTCTTCCATAACTTCTTAGTGTTCAGAAACGCAATTTGTCAAGTTTCTGAACTATTTTGGTTCGGAAACTTGACAAATTGCGTTTGCACTTACAGTTAAACTTCGGTTACGAAAAAATAATAGTTCTGGTTCAGGTTTTTGAGGCACTCTAAATCTAGCATCTCTGAAACTCATCAGTAATGCCTCTGCCTAGTCTACTATTTTCTTTAGATGATCAAACTCTGCGATAGCCGTCATAGTTGTGAGAGGCAATTAAAATTACGATTTGAAACTACATTACGATCTCGCTACTGTTTTACATTTAATCGTTTACATAACGTTTGTCGGCAGTGTCCTATGAAGTGCGCATAAACATTTCAACAATGCCGTAATTCTAGTGGGTATTAACAATAATAAATACAATACTTGATGTAATGTCACAATACGACATTTAACACAGTGTAGTACACTTGTTGATTGTACGTCACAGATTTAGATAGGGCTGGCAGAGTATAGGAAACTGACCAATTCCAAAAAACTTTTTTAATGATAAAATAAATCCTTATTGTCCATCCACTAGGTACTGGCATGCAACCTGACCAAGATTATGAGCGGACTTTAAAAGAGACTATGCGACCTCTGAGTTTGTTTCGGCCTTTCTTCTCAGATTAGTCAGATAGGAAACGCTGATCTCGTCTAGCTTATTGTTACTATTTTATAATATGACGTGTAAAAGCGATTCTAATATCCTATTAGAATAAACAATTTCATTTCTTTTAATTTCATTTCAGTTTGTTTGGGAAACCAATGAGCCTCGAGATACAGCCAGAATTAAAAACTTCCGTATAAAATTGCCCGAATTGTGTTGGAGATAATAATGTCATGGAAGGAAGTGAACATTCATTTATGGCGGTTGATACTAGTCCCCAAATTAATTTGGAATATGAGTAAAATGACGATGATGATGTTAGAGATAAAACAAAATCCAGTGACAGTTTCTTCTTCTTTTCGATTCGATGATAAAATGAGTTGAGCTCAATTGGCCACAATGACAGCATCAGTAGCGTTTTTGAAGAAGAGGAAGGATAAACCTTACCAACAAGAAAAAACTCAACGTAGAGAGACAACAATAATACGGAGGAGTGAGGCAAATGTCGTGAGGAAAGTTTTGAGTACGAATGTAGATGGCTATAAGAGTAGGGGAAGGCCAAAGAAAATATGAATGGACTGTGAGAAAGATGATATGGCTAGAAAAGGGGTGACTACCGAGATACCTGGACAGGTAGGTGACTACTAAAGGTAGATAGGTGACTACCAAATAGAGAAATATGGAAAATTGAAATAGTGGCTGGAGAACGATGAACAGAAGAGAGAATAAAATTACAGCCAATTTCTACCTAATCTTTGCCAACCCTAGACGCAGTCATTACAGTGCATAGCAGATCAATTAATAATGGTTGGCATTTAAAAGAATCTCGACGTTGCAGGAAGGCCCGAGGTCGACCAGTAACATTAATAAGTTATCCCTTACACAAGGATATACGGAACTTGAAACATACGCTCGCTCCCTAAATGGGTAGGCATATCCCGAAGTGAAGGTTTGTGAAATTGATAGTTGATTCGAGAGGCATTGGTTGAATCAGTTAAATGGATACGAATGGAGCAATGTATGGTGTAGGTAAGTATGCAAATTAAGTAAGAGGTGCTAAAGTATGGATGGTCTAAAAGCTGTATGTTCATTTCTAGTGGAGATTGAAGCCTGGATTTAATAAAAAATCTGTTACTCATTAAGGCAATTGAGAAAAGGATCTCAGAAGCTGTCAAAATGTAAACGTCATTCGATATCTTGGCAGATTTTTAATGGGGGACTCAAGACCTTACTTTAGATGATATTAGAAAATTAATCATTCTGAAATGTCATAATCAAGATTAGTTGTTAATCATTTTGAAATGACAAGGGTATCATGAAATTCAGGTAGTAGTATCATAAAGGTACGTGATCTTATTATTGACAGACTCAGGAAAAAATGTGTTCATTGACCTTTTCAAAATTACGTACCTACACGAAAAAATCTGATTCCTAAAACTAGACGTAAAAAACGTGAAGGCCTACATAGTGACACTGACCACAGTGAACATTCACAATCAGTCGCTCGGATGCGCAAAGGCACCGTTACTACCGTTTTTGCGATCACACGAACAGCTATGTCTCCGTCTCGCTCTAACTTAACATAATGTTCGGCGATTGATGGACACTGGTCAGTTTTAGATTTGGATTGGTAAAGAAATATGATTTTGAAAAGAGCTAAATTATCATCATCTTTATCGTTCTATCAAACGGATGCGTTTGATTTCAACATTTACCTATTTATTTTCAGTCTGGGATCAAAGAACAACAAACAGACACGAATTATTATCTAATCAAATAACCCTATTGCTGCTGCCTTTTCGAAAGGAAATCTTACTACCACCTTTACCTGCAAATGTACAAGTAATTCCACTAATAGTGAAACAGGCCTTAAACCGTGACTGCGAAGTTGTTTACCTAATTAGCAACTAACGATAATCACAGAAAATAAATAATTTGCCTTTCAAGAAAGGGAAATCAGGAGAAAATGTTATTAATTTAATAACATCTAATGAAAATGTAGTTTTTAATTAAAAGGATTAGTGGTATGGCGATTACCGGTTACTTATACATTTATTTTGTATATGACAGAACTGGTGAATAACCCAACTAATGTTTAGATGTAACCTTTGCCTGTTACAACTGCAATACTTCATAAGGCCATGCCGTTTAGAACTTGCTTACGCATCATTGCATTTCCCTAATTATCCATAGTTGAAGGTTCTAATATGCCTTGTACGTAATACAGCCCTAGTGGAAGTTAGCTGCTTCATAAGGTCATGAGATATTCTAAATTTTTAACTGTTACAATTGTATTCGGCAATGTTCGGTTAGCCGAAGTTTTATAAAAATGGCGACTTATGTTCCGTTTTTGAATATGACGGTTTTATTTTATGAAGCAGATATGTTTTGGTCAGATTAAATTATGAGCATGTTTAACTGCAGTAACATACGGAAATTTTCCCACAACTTATGCGATCGTAATAATATGTTAATATCCAAAAAGTTTTCGGGGCAGTATTAAAATGCGTGGCTGCGTACACTTTAAAGTTTATCATGCGTTAAGCGCCATATTGTGCAAGGATAAAAAACGTCTTGTTTTGCATACATAGGTCAAGAAAGACGTAACTCAAAATACGACATCTTTATCTTTGCACAAGAAAAAATAATCTTATGGGACCAGTTGACCTTACTCCGGGTCATCGTTTGCCAACTGTTTTTTTAGAAGTGCAGTCTATAATGAAAATACATTTGAGAAAATATTTGTATTTTTTTTTGTTTGTTTGTTTGTTACCGGATTTAGATGAAATTTGGCATATGACTAGACCATGACTTGGGTTAGGACATAGGGTACTTTTTATCCCGAAATTCCCCCGGGATCGAGACTTATGTGCCGGTGAAACCACAGTGCGCAGCTAGTTTTATATGAAGTCAGTGTTTCAGTTACGACTCTGTTATTCTAGGTATTCACGTATGTGCGATTTCGTTTGCAAATTCGTGCACGTAACATGTGGGTAAGTGGGTAATTTTATTAATTAATTGTTAAATAATACGGTGAGAGTGATACGCATGGTAAATTCGCTGCCTGATTGTGTAAGTTATTCTTTTTTGCGTGTATTGTAGTTTATTTTTAGTTTTTACCTTATGTATAATTAAATGTACACAGAAAACACTTATTACAGAAAAACATAAGTTTAAGTTTGACAGTTTTTCAATGTCATTTTGTTGTAAGTATTTATTTAGGAACTAAGTTTTTTATCGTGCGTCAATCCTATCTACATTTAAATATACAAAACAAATCTACGTTTGAGCTCATTGACAGATGATCACCACTGCCAGATCCACCAATTGACTTAGTCAAAGGCGATCAAAGCCCTACAGGGGCCATCATTGGTACAGAGAAGAGGAAGCTAAGTAACGAATTTGGTTTAGGAGTATGAGGAACAGGGTGTAAAGTTCACTCATCCACCATGAAAAGCGAGAATCCTCCAACCAGACGGGTGTTGTGTCTGGCGGGCAACTGCCCAACGATTAATGTCGGGTTCTTGTATATATGTCCATTGCAGGGTAAAATTTAATTGCGCGATGCAGGATTTATGTGACGTCACGATTTTAGTGTGTTGTTTGGTCTTTGATGCGTAGTTCGCAAGTGACGATGCAGATACCGCCATAATGGCTTTAACATAATACAGCCTCTGGATTATGTGGAGTCTAGATCGTGGAAGTCCGTGTCTCGGGGCAATGCTATGTTGGTACATACACTATACTTACCGGTATTTTGAAACATATTTTACAAATCAATACATCACCGGCTACTCGTCTAACGCAAGCTATACGACAAATTCTTTAGGAAATGAGATACAATCTTACAATGTTGCTATGCAATGTATTACCAATCTCAGATTATGACACACACTTAACCTAAATGTGATTGCTGTATTTGTGGCGTTGCTTGACGAACGGTATGGACATTCTTTAAAAATAAATTAAATCGTTTTTAGGGTTCCATAGTTAACAAAGGAAACCTTATAGTTTCGCCATGTCCGTCTGTCTGTCTGTCCATATCATAGGTACCTATGATATAACACCTAGCAATCCTAGCACCCTAATTACGTAATACACGATCAATTCAATCACAATCTAAATCGGTTTGAAACAAATTGCTAATCCATTGCTTAATAAGTTAGAAAAAAAAATCTTCTCAACAACGTGAATTACGTAATGAATATTGATGAGGGGTGTAGTTTCAATGTGCCCGGTTAATCATATTGGGGTTACTAGCTAGATGGAACTTAATTGTATCTGGCGTAATCTGCCTCTGCCTAGCCCTTCGGGGATGGCAGGCATGATGTTATCAGCACTGGCAACTGAAGGAACACGGGTGGGTTTTAGTCAGTAAGAGTCTGACACGCCCTTCCGCTCCGCCCAGAGCGGGAGAAGTTATTTGATGATTTCCCACCCAAAAAAAAAAGGCATGGTGTTATAGTCTATCTTTTATCTTACCTGCAAAAGATGTTCTTTTTGCATCGTATTCTAGATTTAATGGTCGGCAGTGTTAATCATACGTCTATCTATTCTTAGCATTTTCCCAACTCGGTTTTGGTCGACTTCCAGTCTGACCAAATACGGCTATTTTTAAATGGAGCGATGGTCATCTGACTTTTACCTACTAATTACTGGGTAATATCAATAAACTAAAGATAGAAAAGTAGGCAGATTTTCAGGCTTTCTCAGTGTCAATGCTTTCCAATAAAATACAAGAACTTAACACAACATTTTACGTGAACAACATCAAAATCAAGTCATATTCAAATTAGGTTGATAATCAGCGCAACTAACTCCCAATCATTAACGAGCAGCAATGACATTCAACTATCAAACAACAAATTAGAATATCCCATTTAATTACAGATCTCTCGTTAATTTAACCTACGCACTTTTATATTGAAAATACTAACTAAAACAAAGTATTCGTTAATTAATACGCCCATAACGCGATAACTTGGAGTTAACTTAATTACTTAGGTTAGTTTTTATGAGGTTTGTAAAGATTATATTGCTTACTATGTACTACTTGTTTTTTACTATGGTTTGGAGATCGCATTGTTAGTCGTGTGAAAGAGATGGAGTTATTGTACGGATATCGCTGTCTCTTTGTAGATCACTATTATGATATGGAGCGTCAGATAGTCTGCTTCTTAGTTAGAGCTAAACTTGGTGAGGTATTTCTATACTTATTGTCTCACTCGTTTATTTGTGGGATATGTTCATGTTCTGTTATCAAAATACAAAAGGCATTAGGTACTCATTAATATCTTCCCATGTTTACTGGTTCGAGCAGCGGTGCAGCCCAATGGAAATGGCCGCGACTTACGAGTTGTAGATCGTAATTGAACCCATACAGGCACTTTTCTTTGTGTAAATTATTTCATAACTACTGCTCTCAAAACGGTGAAGGGGAAACCTGCATGATCTAGAACCGAAAATTTAAAGCCATGTGACATCCATCAACCCGCACTGGACCCACGTGGTAGGTTACGGCACGCTTTGTCTCACAGAGAGGTCTGTGTGACTTGTGTCCCAGTAGTAAGAACACTATAGGCTAATTATATTATGCACGTTGTCACGCACTGTCCAGAAGATTCTACAAACATTGAGCATACCTAGTAACAGAATAAACCAAGAGAATTAAGCAACGCAAAAATACGCAGAATCATCCAAGATGTAACTGTTTCACTAACAGCTTAAAGAAACATCCTATCAACACACAATGTAGACGAAGTTACTGAAATTAGTTCACTGAAAAAACTGTCTAATAATACTTCTTCAGTAGCTGTTCGTCACGGTTTAAGTTTTTACTCAAACGTACAGAGAAGTGACGACTTTACTAGTTGACGAGACGAGTTTCGTACTACAATAGTTTCTTCATAATGTTAAGAAGACAATTACTGACTGGAAAATAAAGCAAAGCTGCTTTGGTAAATCTTTTGAGAATGTTTCTTAAATGGTTAGATGTTATTGCATATTGGATGTTAAACAAAGTTAGATTGCGTGGATTCTTTTGTTGCGTAACTATTAAAGATTTAACTTACTATAATACATTGGTCATGGAGGAGATTGGTCGTTAGAAAAGGGGCTGAGAAAGACAAAGAAGACTGTGATCTTCATTTGTCGTTTGACAGGTATTAAATTGGCATCATGCCTGAAATCAGGGACGATGACAGCTGCATTCCTAACTCTTTTAACGTTGATGCTGAGCCCTTTGGCATTTAGGCTGAAGGGCTGGCCAATAGAATATTGCAGAATGATTGACTTCAAAACTACCTCAATAAAATTAAACAGCTTTAATTACACAGAGAGCTAGCAATATACAAGCATCCATCTCATTACCTTTGCATCTAAAAACACTAGCCGTGCCCACATTCCGGGGGGCTTGCAAAACAAACAAGTTGCATTTATGCACCTTAAATGGCGTTAGCACATGTCCTCTCGTCCGGTGTAGTGGTGCTTGTAGAATTGCTCGATTTATTTTAAGTATTTTGGTTATTGTCGCTTAATTAGAGTTTGATTATGGGTTTTTCGCATGTTTTACTTTGGTATTAGCGAGGGGTTTTTTAAGGCGGAAGCGTCTTTAGTGAGGGATTTAAGGCGGGAACTCCGAAATGCCAACCATTTACATCCCTAACTGTCATAGTTATATAGGTTTAAACTGCATTTGTGGCCAGTGGCTGCCGCTTCTTTAGAACCAAGTTTAGTGAATTCTAGACATAACCTTTCATGTATGGCCAAACCTGACGTTGTCTGCTTCGATTTAAGGCATTTCTCGTGAGATTTCACCTCATTAACTTGACTAACTTTAGTAGTACTTGATTTATAAAATGGAGCGAATCTGCAGGCTCTACAAGACATATGTCTGTCGAAACTAGAGCCTCGACAGATGGCCGGTTGTATAACAAGTCAGTGAGATTGTAAAACTGTAACTTTATGCGAACAAGCCGAGCGTGGAGGAATGAGGAAAGATTGTGGACTCTTTGGTGTAGAGTTTCTTTTGTGATAGTTACTTGTTTACTTCCAGGGCGGGATTCCCGAACAATGGTAAATGAAGTGTGGCGGTATGTGTAGGAAGGCTCTTTGGCGTGAGATGTGACATTAAAGAGAGCTACTCTTTGATGCCATGTTTTTCACTTACACGGTTGTTGAAAGTGGTCCTGATACAGACAGAGATTAGGATTAGTATTTAATCAGTTTGATCTAGAATGTTGTATAGACGTACGTACAAATAATTTTTTCTCATTGTAATATGCAACTTCAAGTATCAGAATGGAGCAAGAATGTAACAGGAAGGCGCGGCCCTCGTCGTCCAAATGCAAGATCATGGGCATGACGGTGATTTTACGAGTTCGGTAGACCGCTAAGAACGCTGTAAAATCACTTGGGTAACCTCAAACTATAGAAACAACAGCCGATACTAGGCCAACATCTACAAAGTTTATAGAAGCTAATTTACTTTAAATATCTAAAGTTTTGCATGTAGGTATTAGTATTATTCGTTCCAGTCTACAAATTAAGAAAGATTCGACGGAAGAAATTACACGATTCGTCTCAATGATGAAACTAACGGACATTAACCAAAGTTTGCAAAGACTTCACAAAGAGATTTCTAATAATTATGAAAGCATTACAGGCAGACAAGAATTAAAAGAAAAATAACAGCACGGTGTATTAAAAACTAATACAGATACTATCAGAGAGATAGCCATCAAAACAAATTCAAATACAGCCGAGTTGTTGGGTACAGACATCACAACCAATCATTTAGAGGTCCAAACGAAAAAACTTTTGCAAAAACGAACACAACACATGGCCTGGACGACCTTTGAAATTCCATTAAAGGCAACCCACCAAATGAAACTGAACCTTAATTTATTAAACTTAAAGTTGAATTTACAGTAGATGGTGATGAGTTTTACGATGTTATGGTTTAGTAAGGAAGAAAGGTAGTACAAAAAGAGGAAGAGGATTGTGAAGCGGTACCCTAACGACCTTGGGTTACTGTAGGCCGCGTATAGGCTGTTGCTCCGACGGGTTCAGAGCCGGTTGCGTTTTTGTAGAACCACTTTTGGGTCGAGTTTGATCGATGGCTTTTTAGGGTACTCGGTTTGAAGTGGTATTCAGTTTGCGTTTGGGATAGACATCGTCTGTAGCGAATGTGGTATTTCTTTTGCATGTTTTATTAGATTTTTTGGCTTTATTTGCTATAGATCGAAAAGCTTTAAGGATCATTATGCCTGTGTTGTTGATATGTAATCCATATTCAATTAAACGATCAATTTCGAATATCTAAAAGATCAGTTCACTGGTAATTCGGTACACTATAATTGCAAATAACACCGAATTCATATTGCGTCGAAGCTCGGTTTAACTTACGGTGTATTCAAACCGTTGTACAATTTACGTTAGTACAACTCATGGTTGTACCGTTTGGAGGTCTACTTACCCCCTTAGAGATGAAGCATTAAACTACATGCATCTACTTTCTTTCAAATTATGTCTTATAGCCATAAGATAGTTAATGTCTGTGGCTGAACATTACTTGTTGATTAAAAGGCTATTAAGTTCGATCTGCGTTTAACCTTCAACCTTGTCCTCCATAGCCCATAGAGTCAAGTGTTTCTACGGGTACAAGTTAATATTGTGCCTCTTTATTATGTCTTATAGTCATCCCTTTGTGCAGCTTTGCAAAAGATGGAACGGTGTCTTCTTATTCTTGTTTTATTACAACATTACCAAATTCTTTTGTTTCTCCAATTACAGCCATAACATCATTCAAATAAATTAATTCGATTATACATTTTTGCTCAAAAACTTTCGTTTTCCGCCAGTATTCGAGTCGACACACTTACTTCTCTGCCCTGTACCACGCCTCGTTTGTCCACTCCGGCGCATCTATGCAATTATTAACTTTTACTTTCTTTGGTGATTTTTTCTTAAGTTTCGATGCAAATGCGGATAGAAAGTTCCGGGAAGGTAGGCGGTGAAATTTTTTGCTTTGACTTTTGATAGTATCTAATGTTAATGGTTTGTTTTTATATGTTTTGGTCGATGTTGCCCTTTCCATCAATATAAAGAACGACCTTGATGCGTTGGCCATCTGGAACAAGTCACCTGTTTTAACATCCGAAGCGAAAGATTTTGGAGCCATTCCTAAGCTAGTTAGGCAAAAAATATAAACAGAGAGAAAGATACACTGGAGCACATTAGTTTCTACTATATTGAAGCTGTTAAACCTTGACAAAACAGCGATAGTAAACGCTACATTAAATAGGGAATTAAATAAAGTAACAGATGCATTACGAGTCAAGTTCAACACGAATAAGATGCATCGTGCATTTTTACTTTTATTTTCTGAAGGTCTAGCAAATGCAGATGATGACATTTCACGCTGCTGCATTAAGCATTCAGTTTCCAATAAGAACATAGAATCATATTATGAATCTATATTTGGATATCCTGAAATGGAAAACTTGGAAGTAACATTTTCGTCTGCAGCTTTAGTTTTTCATTATCTAAGTACCAATTATTATTTTTTTATTCATACCGATATCTTCTGTTTCCCGATACTTTATAGGAACTTTGGATACCTACTTTTGTGTCTCTTCTCTTATTGTGTCTCCTTAAATTAAAATTTTATCAGCTCGAATTTCAGTTAGAATTTGTTTTCTTGCCTGTTGCTGTCCCGTATTCACTTTTTTCATTGTTTTAATCATTGTGATGGTCCACCTGATCCACCTGATCATTAATTTCATAACTTTTCAATAAAAAATAAAATCTTTATTCTTGTCTAAATCACTATCACTAAAACTACAGCTATATCTCGTCGGGTTAGTATTATAACCGTGAATCGCCACGTTCACCAAATTGTATAATTACACAATTAGAGCGTAAACGTTACCGGTGTTTGCATGTAACTGAATTGTAATTTTGATAATCATTACCTTTGTAGAAGGAAAATGTAATATTATAGCTATGTTTGATAAGCTGTCCGAGGTTAATGACTCCGTAACTCCGTATTGCATATTTTAGACTTAACATTAATGTATTGCACAATCTATTTGAAGATTAATTAATATTGTTTTAGAAAACCTACTTAAACTTACGGCCACATCATACTATTAAGTACCAGAGCTTTAGTACTAGCTACTAAAGCACTGATACTCAATAGTAACCAGCTAGCTAGTAGTAGTAGCAAGACTGATCGCGTTCACTCGGATGCTGTGACATTTTCATCACTCATCTATCCTACAATTAAAGATAAAACTGCACCATTCACATTATAAGACAGTAAACTACCTGCTGCCAAAATCGTCATAAAAAATTGTAAACACTGTAGTAGTAACATGAAAAGGACGGACCTCAGCCGTCAGCATGAAGTAGTTGCAAGAGATAAAGAATTAACAAGTGTTGCCATGTGTTTAGTTACTACATCCACTTGGAAACTTGGAACATTTCTATCACCATAGAAGCGAATGTTTTGAATATCTTAAATAAGAAGCACCTTGTCAGCATTTAATACTGGAATAATAACTGTAAATCTAGTATATATTAGTAGTATATAAGTTATAGTAGAACTCTTCTCTCTAAACCAATATTATAGTTTCGATAAAATATTTAACAAGCTTTAAAGTTGATTCGATCCCAACTGGAAACAACTAATACTTGATAGTTGCCTTTTTGAAATATTAATAGAAATCTTAGAAACCAACACTATATAGCACACAATAATTTTTAGTGCAAACTCAGAGCCGATTGACATGATAAGCAAGACCTTTAACACTATAAAGGAACACTATAAGGATATGTTCAGAAGGTCTGACATAAACGGTGATAGAAATAAAAGAATGTCTAAAACGCATGCCTTTTGACAGATTCTCTGTCAATGGCAAAGTCTACCAATCTAATAAAAATAAACAAGGGAACAGACAGCAACAATAGATGAGCATAACAAAATGGCTGACACCCCGTACGATATAGGAACTGGGATTTCTGTTCTTTTGTTTTATGCGTTCCAGGTCCCAATTTAGCCCCAGCTGGTAGCAGTATCTCACACAATAAAGGCAATAAATACCAATAAACAATGCACTTTAATGAAGCGAAATGTCTTAAACATGCCACATTAGCCGCATTGATGCTTTGAGCGAAACCTTATGGGTTATATAAATCGTTTAAGAAAGTAGCCCAGACTGTGAAAATATTACTGAAGGCAAGAAAAAGATTTATTTGTAAGAATTTACGATTATTTTCTCTTAGCTAAACAATGGGTTATTTGATACGGTTGAATTTTCAATTGGCTCAGGAAAAATATTGGATGGGATATTTTATTATAGTGCAGACACAGACACAGCACCTGCTAAAATAGCAAAAAAGGAAGTGCTTTCCATTAGAAACTTAACAACTAGCGATTGAAGGAGCGAAATGATAAAATGGTCGACTATTGATTCAATTTCAGGCTTACATAGAAATCAACTTTCTCATAAAACTAAAAAAATCGAAAGAACTCTTTATACATATTCATATGTCTGCTAAAACAAATAGATATGATTAAACGTAGGTGTCAATAATTCACGCTTACTACCTTTTAGAGCACGTAAAGACACACATAAGGCAGTGACGAATTTATGTAAATAAAGTTTTAGCAGGAAATTGAAAGCGATACACTCCAAAATATTCTTTAGTATAAAGACAAAACTAATAATGACAAAGATGGGGCTATTTTAAGAGGTCTAGATATCAAAATGTATTTTGAAGAAATTAGTTTATCGGCCAACCGTGTATTGGTATACACGATTGGTCGATAAACTAATTTCTACGGATAGATATAGAAATTTAATCTGCTCCAAAATCGGAAACTTACAACAACAACACATAAAACATCGATGTAAGGAGTCTAAAGATTGCAAAAGCACAAAGACGATAACATGCTAGGTTATCGTGGACAGACATCAGAATAATACATTTCCTTCAATCCAGAAACATGTTCAGAATGCTAAATAATTGACTGCAGCTGACACACAACCTCCTTCAGAGCATGTCTCGTTACATTTTAAATAGACAAAACATGACGATTTCAAAAAATTCAAGTTTCTATTTCATGACTCAGATAAAATCATCGTGGTATAAAGGGTTTAAAACAATTTTGTAACTGCTTGTCTCCTAGTATCTCGTGTTGCGTCAGTTGATACAGAAACGTAGCCTGAATACTAAGTGGAGCCTCCGCCATTGTTGAATATTTCATACAGAGCTTTTGTAAGTGATGCGAGAGCCTCTTATGCAACATTATTGAGACCATTCAGCTGAGCCAAACTAATTGATTCGAAACATATCGATGTAATTTAACCACGTTAACCCTGTTAGTCAATATGTACCTATACGACAATATAAAAACATTTTTGTTTTGTGGTTTTTGGGTAACGTCTCTGACTGTAAAAAAAAACTGACTACATTGTTGTATTGGGTTCCCACCTGTAAAAACTAATGTAAGTGGTAAGTAAATAAATAAATAAATAAATAAAATAAATAATTACACCTATAGTTAAATTATTCAAGTCTCTCAATGCTCAATGCTAGTGGCAATTATAGTTGATTCGTAAAAACAAATATTGCTTCAAGCTGTGCTAAATGGCAATCAAATATAGATTGAATAATTAACAATTTTATTTAATTGAATCCGTGATAGCCATAAGGTTATCGGGGCAATAAAATACAAATTAAGTGTATCAGACAGAATAAAACATTTATGTGTGTATCAGCCGTGTACTGACAACTGAACACAATCATAGAAAGAGAATCATTCAAGATTGCAATAGTAAATTATGAAATACCAAATGAAGGCTGGACAGCGAAAGGGAATGATGGTGTGAAATAATCATATCGTCTACACAGTCATGGAACAGCAGCTGGCACAGTTCAGCCATTACGGTAGCATTTTGTAACGGTCCGCCAGTTTTTTGTCAGATTAGAATTGTCCGTACAATGCATCGTGATTATGGCATGTCAGCCATTAAATTATGCCAGATATCCGAGAACTGGTTCCACGAAATATTACTCTGTGTGGCAAAGAAGCTGATGAAAAGTTACAACCGCCATAAGTCACTCGTATCAAGTGATATAATGTATTAGAATGCAACTGGCTTACGTAAATGGAATCTATGGACAATACATCAAATTAAATTAATTCAATGAACCGAATATATGACTACACAAATCTATCAGTGATGGTGGCAGACAAATGAATATAGCAGACAACAGAAATGCAGACGAGATAAAGAACATAATAGGAAATCATTGACTGAACAGTCACTATTCAACGCGAGTGTAAAAAGTTCAAGATTAACTTCCAATAAAGAAAACGCTCGGTAATTTGAAACTCATATTTGATCTACGCTAATGATGTTAAAATAACTATAGTGAATGTTAATTTTCGCCGTGTACGGTTGTACGAGTTCGTTGCCCTTCGTCCGCCATATTTGACCATAGACTATGGAGTAGTGTTGTCGGTTAACAGAGCATGACCATAAATTACAAAAGCCTCCTATTTGCTTGTTAGTCAGTTTTGTGACGCATCACCGAGTTTTTATTTTGCATTCACTGATTTTGTTTTCGGTATTTGAAATTGGTTTGACGTGTTCGTTCTAGTCTTCATAATTTTACCTTATGTAATGTGCCGGTCGCCTTTTTTGGCTGGAAAGTAACGGCGGCTAACAGTCAAGATCTTTGCCCATTAACACTGCATTATGCTCTGTTAAAAAACTGCGAGGTACTATTAAACAAAACCTCTACTGATTCGACACAGTTTACTGAAAACACAAACAATAGAGCAAGGTTAAATATAATAATACCGTTCTCATAATTATGAAGTCTGGAAATTATTATGATAAAGTCGAAGTGATTGTTACTTAAAACTTATTTCAAGCCACACCATAGCATTGATATTTATTGTGAAATTATATTTGTAGTAAAGCAACAAATGAGAGTTGTAACCGCAATATATCTTTTTTTTACATTATTTAGAACTTTATAAGAAATAACACGTTTTGAAATAAGATCGTATCGGGGAACTGCAATCATTAGATTTCAATCTGGTTGATCGACAACCAGATACACAAAAGTCAATATTAGAATTGAGAAATGCTGTACCTAAGAGAATTTGTAAAACAGATATACATAATTATATTGAGGTGTTAAACGCAATCAATCTAATCGAAGCGTTAATAAAAAATCTTGATGAAATAGAATAATTGAATCGATTTTATCTCTTCATTTAATCGATAGCTTTGATTTTAATTTCTTAATCGTCGTTAAGCATTTATTTATTTTCTAAAAAATCCCTACGTCAACATTAATTAACAACGTATTTATAACATAAACGATCAAGGTGATTATAAACTAGAATTATGACTTTCGACCTCCAGATAACCCGGGAAGATAATGTCAAAGCAATTTCTCTGGAACTGTAACTGTAGCGTGTGATAAGAACCGGTCCCAAGATGGAACCTTGAAGAACGCCTGAGGCGATTTTTATCATATCCAATTGAATTTTTATGCAGGTTTGATGGACAGTTTTGTAATATTGTTTGAAGTTAAATAAGCGACCATGTTCGAGGAACGTCAGATCGTTATAAACTTTTTTGAATACCGTATTAATGTTTTCTTTATCTTAAGTTCATAATAACGGATTTATATGCAAATTGTATGACATTTTAAGAACCAAGTTTGGCTATTGCTGAACCTTTTTTGAAGAACGATACCAACAGAAGTAAAAATAAAAAAAATTGTTCATTGTCATGACTCAACTAAAAGGAAACTCATTCAAGTTCATTTCTCACCTGGCGATATCAATAAAATCCTACTTTCATAAAACATTTTAAAAAGAAATAATGAGACCTGACACAGCATTGATGACTTATCACTTTTCGGTTGAAAAGGTTGCACTGCTAAGAAAACTTAACAAAGACAATTCCCATGAGAATTTAAAAAAATTTCAATATCAACGTCATTTTCTAAGCCCGTAACAGAGAAGTAGTGCCCACAGTCGCCATTGAAGTCATGGTAGCGTGTTGGCAATTTAAATCTTCTAAGATTAACAAGTTTTCATCTAAACCTCGTTCGTTGTCCTTTACGACGCGAGAAGCTGTGCCAACAATAATTGCGTTAACATGACCGCACGCTATATTTAGCATCGATTAGGAACACGATCACGAGATTAGGCACACGATCTAAACAGTTAATAGATTCTGAAGACGAGATATGTTGGGTAGTCTATTTCTAATTCCGAAATCAAATCAATCCTAGCGAGTCGTATTTTAAGGGATGAGATCCGATGATATATTAAGACTCATCTTGTCAATACAATTTCGATTAAGCTAGGATGTAGATCAAGATAAATATCGAAGGTTCGCTCACCGCTTACTATCTCCACAATAATACCTCCATCTATTCCAAGTTATACGGGATTAGAAGCATTACCAATTACCATATCAAATGATTTCACTAGGTCACCGTCTGTACTGGCAACTATAAATCAAATTTAAGACGTCATTGCGCTACGGTCCACTTCTCTTTCATGCCATTACTATGTTATTTCCATGAATATTAATTTGAGCTTACCAATAGAGATGTGAAGGCAAGTAATGCTTTATTGGTTCTTTTGTCCGTATATCAGCTTTAATAGAAATGTTCATGCCACGATCTGTACATTCCACGGCCAAGCCTCTAATCTTGACTTCAATTGCAGTAGTCTTTGTGTTTTGAGATATAGAATTCTACGTTATAGATCAAAGAAACTTTATTGTTAGTTTTTGTCATAAATCTATCGGAATTGACGTCTAAACTAAGGCCTCTAATTAGCATAGATTTAGTATGACTACTGCAAGAACTTGCCTCTATGGTATTTTTGCTACAAGTCACGCAACGTGTGCTTGTGCATATCCTTTCTAGTCTTCAATTTGCATACTATCAGGTACATCTTAGATAGTACAATTATGTAGAAATGTAGCCATATTAGTGATAGATTCGAGATCGCTACACAACTTCCTACCGATTGCACATTGTAAGACTGCATCGGATGGATTCTAATAAACCGAATTACATTAAAATACTTCGAAATATCATTAGAGGTATCCATAATGAAATTGTAAGTGATTTCACAGGATATTTCAAAATAAGGCAAGCTCTAACAAGCATTCTAAACCTGTGATTTACGTTTAAACACTTAAATATTAAGATTTTATATGTTATGTATTTATTTGCAAATCGTAAACATAGCATAATATATAATTTACATGCAAAGACAACAAAATCTAAAGGTCGCATTCATACAACAGACGGTAATGGCTTCATATATTATAATCCTGCATGTATGATGAAGTAAGGCTGTATGACATATTGTAAAGGAAGCTCGCGCTGGTTCCCAACATTTGATGGTTTATTAGAGTGACTTTATGTTGTGCTAGAAACTAAAGGAAGAGAAATGAAAAGATTCCATTTACGAGACTAAGATAGAATATTGGTGGGAACGGAATATTATACAAGAATAACATAGGGAATGGTCAAATAAATTCGGATAAGGGTAGGAGAATAATGATGATGATCAACATAGGACTGGGCAATGTGGTTATAAAGTAGCCATACTAATGATAATGTAAAATTAAAAATACAACAAAGGTGAAGTTTTCAGAAATTATTCGGACACTTAATTTTAGCATCAATCACTCTCCACAAGAAACGATACAATACTCAAGGTACCCCTAATCATCCTTAAGATGCAAACAGATACAAATCAAAACCAACACCTTAAGGCTTAACCGATAAAATCTGCCAAACACATTGAGAACCGCTCGCATCATAATTAATCGGCAACGAAATCATAAGTGCGTTCCATTACTCGCCATGCACTAAGGCTTATTACCGAGGATGTATTATGAAAGGCAGTGGGCGTTGCATTTGCTTATCTGTCCGTACACGAAGCTAATACAAACACCCACGGGTTGGTATGAAATATTGCTTTAGGTGTTTCATAGGTCAATGTAAGGTAAGTGTTTTTGTTTGGTTTGTATTGATGTTTGAGCAATTACGGTTTTATTTTTACCATCGTTATAATTAGCGTTCGTTTCAACAGTAACGTATTGCAAATTACTATTAGGTTTTATCAATATCGTGAATATAAGATCATATTTGGCAGAAGCCGATACACTGTTTACTGTTTACTTAAAATATTGCCAAAAAGTACAATTGTAATCCTCATTATACGATCGAATTTCGTTTTGAACTTTATAGTAAAGTAGTGTGTTAGCACTAGAAAAGTATCGACATAAATTCTATCACTTCTAAGACATGAGCAGCATCCTATTCAATCTCAATTTTATTAAAGTTAACTTTCAATATAAGATGCTGCAGAATATCAGATTTAGACTTAACGAGTAGGTTTCCTAAAAGTGTTAATCTAAGAAAGCTATAAATTACTAGTTTTATCTTTACCTATCCTTCCACAGATGATCTGAGTCACACAGTTGCCAATCTGCAACATTAGACCCGACCCGTTATTCGGATACAAAAATAAAGATAACGCGACGGCGTAGGAAGGAAACTTATCTAATATGGAGATAAGTGTGAGATAAATAATCGTAAAATACTTGATATGGCTGCTAAAAATATACGGAAGTGTCTCTGTAGTTAATAATTTAGTTTCTAGAGGTAACTTTGAAGTGACAAAAGAAGAAGAAAAGAGAAAGAGAAGAGACAAAGTGGGAATTAATCTGAAAGACGCATATACTGAATAATTTGGTCAAAAGTGCATACGTAACAAAATAAATGATGCTACTATTAACAATTGCATAATAGAAGAGGAAAGATGAGGAATATTATAGAAGTTTCCTGTCCCAAATGAACGAACAAAAGTAACAACACCGATACCAAGAATACAGAAATAAATGCTACAATTCCAAAGAATTCAATAAACGCATTTACATAAGCAGTAAGTATTAATGCAAAAGCGATATTAAGTAAAACAATAACAATACCGCGTAATATCGAGGTCGGTGTATAAACAGGTTCAGGCGCCTTCACCTCATAAGAATATAAACGTTCTAATAGATAATATATCCTTATCTTGTATATGACAATGTTTGAAAGACGTCAAGGGTAAACTGATTTTTTACATCCATAAATGCTTAGGATTAAATTAAGTTCAGAAGACATGAATAAGTAAAATTGCATTGGAGACAAAAACCAATCAAGAAAACTCCAGAAATAGACCAAGATAATGAAGAAGAGTAGGAGTACTTTTAATAATAGATTCATATCCTTGAATTGCCACTTCATATCAATAACAGTAGCCATTAAGAATCATCCTCATCTGCCTAGCCTTTTCCCAACCATGTTAGGGTCGGCTTCCAGTCCAACCGAATGCAGCTGAATACCCGTATTTTACATGGAGCGACTGCCTATCTGACCTACACAACCCAGTAACTGAGTAATACGATACCATTTGGTAAGACTGGTTGTGAGACTTTCGGGCTTCTGATGACCCGTAACGGCTTAACGTGCTTTCCGAGTCACGGAGGAGTCCGATATGTGAAGATGGTCACCCATCCATGGACCAATCCCGGCAAGCATAGCTTAACCTGATGGATGGACTCGTGCGACTGTTATTACTTAGCCACGAGCTCCTCCCATTAAGCAGAGCCAGCCATTAAGACTATTTCAATAAACTGAGATACGAGGATGAAAAGATTTACATTTTCCAAATAAAACACTGGATTGCCAGCACAGGCAGTTATAGGGAGAGGCTTTTGCCCAGCAGTGGGGTGATACAGGTTACTAAAAACAAAACACTTAAGACTTCAGACTTATGATAGATAGCCTCTAGACAATGCATATGATTTTAAAGTTTCTCCAAATGCACAAAATTCATTATTCATTGAAATAGTCGAATATTCTTTTGTTTATAGGTCAGTATGAGTCAAAAATATGATAAAGTTCTATCACAATCGATACGCCACCGATTTATAACAACAAGATTAGAAGACTGCAATAATTGTGTTTATTGCGGAACAGATAGCGATGCTATAAATCTGGAAACGACCTATAGAATATAAATAACGAGGGAATATAATTGTAGGAATGTGAAGATAATGGCTTTGATCCATTAATTGAAATGCCATTTGCCAATTATTTATTGGTTTAGGATTAATAGATCAAGAAGTCAGGATTTTGATGAGAATAGAGAGTAAGAAGCGAATTATTCAATGGAGATGTAAAAGTATATGAAGACAATTCCGATGATCGGTATGACATTGTTTTATCACGATAAAAAAGTAGATATAGGACCAAAAAAATCATTAACTGGTATAGATATATAATTGAATTTCATATTAGATAAAGTCCTTTCTCAAGACGATCATAATGGTAGACATGTTGAGATAGGCAAACAAAGGGTAGTTATTATTGAAGACCATTTTTTATTGAGTCTTTTCTAAGACGTTACATCTACTGCACGTAACATAAACATAACATTACATCACCCCTGTAATCCCCAAAGGGTTAGGCAGAGCAATCCTACTACTAATATACAATGTGAAAGTTTGACAAATGTTTGGATGTTTGCTACTCAATCAATTTGGCAAACAGATAACTGTCTATAACCGGCATTAACATTTAGGATATGCATACGAAGTAGTCTTTAATAAAATCTAAGCTCCTTAAGTTCTGAGTTGAGTTACACGATTACTGACAAATGCGTGCACTGACTGGACAGGTCCACTCAAATCTGTATGGTTCTTTCCTCAAAAGACCATTTCAGACACAAATCTACATGGTCCTCAAATGATCTGACCAAGATTATTTCCGGATTTTTATATTTATATTTACATTGACATTTTATTCAAACATTGACATGAATATTTACTTTGTAAAGTATTATATTATTTTTAATTATTGTGAATGTGAAGATTATGTGGATCTTTCTTTTCTTTTTTATTATTTATTTTTTCTTAATTTTAATTAATCATAGTCTGGCAGTTTGAGTAATTTATGCGGCCTAACCAAATGTCCTTTCTTTGGTATTGTTCGTCAAATCGTTGAGCTCCTTAAATTCGGAGTTGAGCTGCACGATTACTGACAAATGCGTGCACTGACTGGACAGGTCCACTCAATCTGTGTGGTTCTTTCCTCAAAAGACCATTTCAGACACCAATCTACATGGTCTTCTCATAATCTGACCAAGATTATGTCTGGACTTTAAAAGAGACTGTGACCTCTGAGTTTGTTTCGGCCTTTCTTCTCAGAGTAGTCAGATAGGAAACGCCGACCTCATCTCGTTTTAAAAATGTGATTGACGTGTAAAAGTGTTTGTACAAACCTACTTACAGAAATAAATCATTTATCATTTATCTAAAACCTAGTACTATAAGAGCTCAGTGCTCGCGTAAAACTAGATGTTGCAGACATACTTATTACGACACACGAGTTCCTGCATATCTTATGTGATTGAGTAACTTTTCTACTTTTATGGTTCTATTAACGTTAGCTCAGGATTAAAGGTTGTATATATTAGCTTATATTAAGTGAATCGATTCGGCGCCATTAATTGTTTTAGGAAACTCTTGTTAAGATTATTGACGTTTGAAAGAATTTGGGCTGTCTTAGCATCCGATGAATTCCGAGAATTGATTCCGATTATTTTATTTGTAATTTTCGCATTAATTTTAATGAACAGCTTATTTATTCCTTAGAATAACATATAAGGAATTCTGGGTCATTAAACCCAACCATAAATAAGAAAACTTCTTCAGCATATGCTTATAATCTGCGAACTTTAGTATGTAATGTCACAATAACATACGTTTAAACTTTTAATCCTTACACAATCAATTTCACAAAGTAACGTCTTCACATTCATTGGATTATGTTGCGTTTGCGCAACTGTCGCCAACAATTGCGACACGGTCGCGCAATTAATTAAGTTTATTCATAAAACCGCAACATCCTTTGTCTGGTGTAACTTTAACTAATAAGCTTATTTTGATAGTGTTTCATTAGAATTTTGTAACGGATCACAGTTGATGAATAAAGAAGTGTCCCCGACAGGTGATTCGCAAAGGAAAGCAAATGAATACTTTTTCTTTCTTTATTTTCTTATATCTGTTCCTGCCGTATGGGTACATAATAAAGAGTCAATAAATATTACGAGTATGTCAATCTAATACAAAGGAGAATGGGCATTATGGTATGTCATCATTCAAGTGATTTTGACAGTTTTTCTGACTACTGCCTTAAATGTGTTATGTTCAAATGTTTACGAGCTAAAATGATAATACTGCAGAATACATATACCACTCCAAGATAGAGGCCTCTTCATGAGCATACAGTGACACGTTTGCTTACAACATGTAATACAGGTCAACATAATGATTATGAGAATAATCAAAAGCCAAATAATGAAGATAACACCTCAAACATTGATACAGATTACTATCATATTATAACTAATTTAAAAACTCATGTCAATATTCAAAGAAACAACCATATATCAGGCTACAGCTTCATAACCATCCCATAAGCATAATCTTAGCCATTATTATAATAAAATTTAAACATAATTTATGGATACAATATGCATTATATTAGAATATCGATGACATTTTTATGCATTCTAATGTCAATTTCTTTAATAAATTATGACATTTCGACTCACTGACAGATACATGCATGTTATCATGTAAAATATATTAAATTAATGTTTCGCGATTTAATTTTTCCCGTGTCCTTGTTTATGTAAGAGGTCAATGATCTTTGCTGTTTATCTTTTTCTTTTGATCGGAGTAAAGATATTGAGAAAGAGTTTTGAAACTGCATGAATGTCCAGATAAGGTTGGGCTTAAGTTCATTCTCTAGAACTGTGATAAATAAAGTCGAACTGTCATTATGGAACATGAAATGTAGCGAATTAGAAATAATATATTGGAACGTTTTATAGGAGTCACTGGAATACGTATAATATAATACGTAGGATTAAGTACTGTGGAATGAGGAAAATGTCTTGAGGAAAGTTTTGTCTATGAATTTGGATAGTTATAAGAGTAGGGGAAGACCAAAGAAACGATGGATGGACTGTGTGAAAGATGATACGACTAGAAAGGGAGTGACTACCGAGATGACGACGAATAGAGAAGTATGGAAGAAAAAGATAATTATGTTGCACCGACCAAAAATTATGATAAGGGAAAGATTATGGTAGTAACAATGGCTACAATTGCTCAAAATATGGAATACTGGTATTTCTTTAGATGAGCTTATTATGATCCAATGATGACCATCATATACACGTAATATTGGGACCAAAGTTTATGGTTGAAATATGAATCAGATACATTCGTAGTCGCAATAAGTATTACAATATTATCATCCTTTTAATCCTGATATTTTTTTGGGTTGTGGTATATTCAGTAGTAGTTCACAGAATGTATCTTAGCTCAGGGAGCCAACCACCACCTCTTTAGCAGTATTATTTTAATACTACTTCACAGAGGGAAAGTGATGGAGCTATGCAGGACATAATAGGTTCATCTCTTTGTCACTGTGAAGTAGTATTAAAATAATACTGCTAAAGAGGTGGTGGTTGGCCCCCAGAGTGCTTCTTGGCAAAGGCCTCCTCGGAAAACTTTCACTGTTTCCTATCTCTCACAACTCTTCTCCAATTTGGACCCGCTGTGAACTTAATCTCGTCTTCCTATCTTTTTACCACCAGTAGTCTATGTATTTTCTATTCTGTGGTAGAAAGAATGTCATTAATAATAATAATAATAAGCACTCCTCAAGCACCTCAGGAAGTGTTGCCCCCTTGTCGCTACGTCACTATGTGCTAGCAACTGTTTCTGGGGGCCCATTATTGAGTGTGCAAGTCACCCCCTGCCATTTTATTATCCATGTATACCATAACATTGATCAGGCAGGGGACATAGTTTTTCCATAGTTCTAGATAACCAATCCAATATAGCCACCCAAACCCATAATCCAATATGTTTTGTATCCATGTTATGCAATAGTCCTACACCAACCGGGGGTTGTCCTTGGGTGCACTTGCATAGTGCATACAGGGATAATCGTCGGTTCGTGCCACATTCCTTTTGAAACTGTCTAAGGGGCCTCTGCGAGTTGGCTTCGGCCCCTCGTACGCCTTCCAAAAGACCGGGACCCCATGGTCCCGAGATATGTAAACACATAAAAATAATAATAATATATTTATTTGCATAAAAACACGGTATTTTAATTATCATCATCGGGAGCCTGGTTCCACCCACTGCTGAGTATTGGCCTCCTCCCTTTTGTGCCATGCCTGTATAGTATCTAATATTACCTAATTAATGTATATATGTATATTTAACTCATAGTTTAGGTCGATATTCATAGTCTTCGTTTCAATCCGACCTCGTTATCCCCCAAGACTTTCGCATCATACCTATTTGTCACGACGCCGCGCAGTCGCTCATCAAGCAACTTGTATGTCGTAACGTGACATTTTGTAGAATTATCAATTTGCAGTGTGACAAGTAAATGCATATTTAATGACCGGTTCCATTGCTAATTTTCAATGTGCCTATATCTTATATCCGCATCCGAATGGATAATCCCAATTTGCTTTGATTTGATGGTGTTGCGTATGTGGAGTTTATATTGTTTTTGTTACGACTTTGGCCCACGCAAAATGGTCCACCTTAAGGACTGAGTGCGGAAACCAAACTCCATAACATAGAACATAATTATAGCCTCTATTCGGGAAAATAGTTTTAGAGGCCAGCACAAATCCAGACTCCGGGCTGCTACTGAGAATTTCTAGATGGAAACAAACAACCAATAACACTTAGCCCGGCCCCGGGAATCGAACCCAGGACCTCATGGTCAGCAGTCGCGCTTGCGACTACTAGACCAAAGCAAAGAGGCAGTCATATTCATCATCATCATCATTTCAGCCGAACGACGACCACTGCTGGACATAGGCCTTCCCTAAGCACCGCCACTTCGACCAGTTCTGTGCTTCTCGCATCCAGCGGTTTCCCGCGGCGTGCACCAGGTCATCGGTCCACGTCCACCTGTCATATTATTACGTAGGTAATAGGGATGTCTCGCGTTGTGCTTATAGCACAGGAGTCCTCCTAGTTTAAGCCCAGTTGCACATGTATTGTATCCAGCCACTAAATTATAAGGAATAAATTAAGGTACAATAATTGTAATAGGCTAAAGTCTTGAACAAATAAATATTGTTTATTGTTCTGTGGTTTGTATGGTGTGATGTATGAAGATGTGTTTATGGATGTAACAGGTGATTTTTGTAGTTGCATAACATGCGTTATGTAAACAAATTGTGATTTGCTTGGAGTGGGTGCCTACTGTGACTGTAAGAATGCTTGGATCTTTTCATTACACTTTTATTTTGTTTATTTTACGAACTGAACGTGTTTAGATACAAGACATAATACCTACCTAAGATGTGCTACTTGAGAGGGGCTGTCCGTGCCAGACGTAACTACGTCACTGAGGCACTTCAATAACTATTTACATTGAGTTCTTCCTCGAACGAACTCTTTAACAAAGAACTTTACTTGTATCAACCATGAAGTGTTTTCAGTACAGAATTCCAAAAAGTTTTACTTCTGTAGATACTCTTGATAAAAATGATCTACATACATGTGTATCAAATACCTACAGTATATATATATGACCTAATGTTTTTTCTCTTCTGACTAACAATGTCATCAACATCATAGAGAGATTTATGTTCGATCGACTTACGAAAACCTTAACCAAATTTACCAAACCATCTTACCTTAATTATGGCGACGTCCAAAATGTGACGCGACCATTTGGGTCATTCCGTTTCTCCACCCCAAATAATCCACCCTTAGATGGATACTCGGAAACGTATGTCCGAGAATCCACCCTAGGCCTAGTTTGATAAACGGAGTTTATAGGCTCAGCGTGGATTCTTGGACATACGGTTTCGAGTATCCACCGTAGGGTGGATTTTTTTGGGGTGGATAACCCGTCCATTTCACCAAATAACAATTTTAATGTGACAAAGTCCAAAAGTGATCAAAAATTTCGTAAAGTGATCGTACTATTTACATAGTACACAGTTTACACTCGTGTTAATTTCTATCATTCACTCAGTTCACTCATCGTTCAGTACAATGAGTACCACAGTTTCGACAACATGACGTAAGGATCGTGCGTTTAATAGGAACACTCTCGTTGCTCCGTGTGACATAATGTGGGTTTGGTGCTTGACCCGGAGTAGAAGCGAGTAGCGGGACTTTTCAACATCCACTTTGACATCATTATCAAATTATTTACATTTCCAAATCAAACTCAAAGCATTTATTTCAATTAACTCATTTACAGGTACTTTTGAATTGTCAAGGAGTCGGTTAATCAGAATCAGAAATATGAAGCTAGTTGACCGTTCCAAAATGTAGTAGGTATCTATGGAGAAGAACAGGCAAGAAACTCCACCGGACACTCAATATAAGCTGATCTGACATAGTATGGAAAGCCTATACAAAGCGAGATCAGCATTTACTAGAAGTGTATAAATACATAAGGTTGATAATTATGTGTAATTACTGTTTACGGAGTAAACGTGTGAAAAGAGTTACAAATAGAGGATAATTAATTAGGTGTTTTGTAAGGATTCCAAGAAGCTAATATACGACGTGTTTTGTTTTTTAATAAGCGTGAGAGATAGGCGCTTTGATAGGTGACGTGATGATGAGGATATTCAAGGAATTTTGGACCTTTTCAAGTTTCAATCCTTATTCAACACTTTGTTGGTGTCGCTAGAAGAACTTTATGCAATGCTGAAAAAATGAACCATTCAAGATGCCTCTTGAATGGTTCATTTTTCATTCACCCCTGCTTGGCACCACACCCTTGCTTGGCCTGCCGGCAAGGGTGGGTCTACTTTGACATTGAAAAGTCTTCGATAATTTTGTCCATTGACTTTTACATACTTACATAAATATTCAGAATGAAACCAAAACTTTGGATTGTCATTAAAATTAGTTAGTAACGGAAGGAATAATAGCATTTTTTTCTAAATAAATGAGTTATCAAAAATAAAGTAACTTCTACACGCTACATCTTCTTACTTGGACCACAAGCTATTGCAATACTAATATGTGAGCGAAACTTAACTTTGGTACATGTACCACACATGTTAAATTCAATTGTTTATGTACACAGAGTCGATGTGTGAGTGCGTCAATTATATACGTACGTGACGAAATGGAATAGATATATTTAATTGAGATATCGAGAATCGAGATAGATGAGATCGATTCAGAAAATGTCGATGTTATTATGCAATCGATTGTAAAGGTTTTCTGAGGACCTAAAAGTTATATTTCAGGCTAGTTATGGAGTCGGTAGCGAAATCAAATAGGTAGTTGAGTAAATGACGGGTGATAATAATCCTTACTTATATTATAAATGCGAAAGTAACTCTGTCTGTCGCACTTTCACGGCAAAACTACTGAACCAATTTAAATTTGGTACACCGATAGTCTAGAGCCTGAGAAAGGTCATAGGCTACTTTTTATCGACATACCACGCGGGCGAAGCCGCGGGCGGAAGCTAGTATATTATACAAGTAAGTATAATGTTTTGCCCAGAAGTGGTTAGTGGTAATCCATAAAAGTGTGAGACAAGAAATATTGCAATGCAAGGTGCTTTGGATATGACCAATTGGTAAGTAGGTACAGGAGAGAATCTTAAACTAGAAAAGAAGAAAATCCAAATAAATACGGAGTACCTAAAATCCTAACTATATCCATACTAATATTATAAATTCGAAAGTAACTCTCTGTCTGTATGTTACCTTTTCACGCCTAAATCACCTGTCGAAATCCGTTCAGTGGTAAACGGATTTCGACAACATTTGGCAAGGAGATAGATGGCATGCTGGGGAAGGAAATAGGCTACTTTTTGTTTCAAAAAGAATCCTATAGGGAGTGATAATAGTGCCCTATATCACTTTCATCCCCTATATTATAGGGGACCTGGGGACCTGGAATAGGACATGGATGTTTTTTATCCCGATGCTCCTACAAGTTCGAGACTTACACGGGTGAAACCGCGGGGTGCAGCTAGTTTTAAATGGTCTAAAATCCCAATTTCAGTAAATTACCTTCTGAAAAATGTCACCAACCTATCAATAATTTCTTTCGCTCTATCTTTTATCAGTGATCGCATTTTTACCAGTATTACGGTAAACTACAAAACATTATGTTATGTAGGACATGTTGATATTGAAAATATTTCGATGTTTTGTTGCAATCGACATTGTTATCTCTTATCAGTCTGCAGTATTATCAGACAAGTCTCGTGTGACTTAATAAATCACCTGTCAAACGATTGTCAAATAAAGAAATTTGGTTGTTCCGAAGTTAACCGAATGTAAGCAAATGAAAGTTAACTTACGACTGATAGGTACTTACAATAATTAATTGTCATATTGATAAATTGTTAGTAAATCAAGTGCCTCATCTGCAAACATACAATGGAGCAATAAACTAAGTTTTCAATTAGTTATATGATTATGTTCGATCAAAGGTCTTCTAATAAAACGTGAAACGTAATCACCAATTAAGGTAATAAAATTAATAAAACGATTAATTAAGAATTCTTTATCACTATTATAAGCAATTAGGGGTACGGACGGACTCAAGTAGGCCGCTGGGCTGCAAGTACAATCTAGCGAAATGGGGGCCAGACACCCAGCGCGAATGAGGTGTTCCTGACCAAACCATGTTCCTTTTGTTTGGAGTGTCCAAAATGTCCATATTTCATACACATACCTATACGCTTCTGGGGACCTTAAGAAGATCCACTGATGCCGCGCTTGGCATGGCCACCTACTGGGCCCAAGTAATCCTACTAATATTATAAATGTGAAAGTTTGTGTGTTTGGATGTTTGTTACTCAATCACGCAAAAACGGCTGAATGGATTTGGATGTAATTTGGCAAACAGATAGTTTATAACCTGGATTAACACATAGGATACTTTTTATCCTGATATTCCCACGGGATCAAGACATATGCGGGTGAAACCGCGGGGCGCTACCAGTTTGAATATATATTTACATTTACCGTGGACTCGAATGAAGAAGTTTGGAATGATAAGGATTAAACCAACTTATTTGGAATGTCTTTTTAATTCAACTCCAATTGCGACATTGTTGCAGCTGGACTCAAATTGACACGCAACAGTTACATGTCTCTGATCTAAATCATAGCTGTTTATTAAAACGGACAGATTGCCAACCTATGCTCCTATGTACCGACTGACCCATTTCTCTCAATTGATTCTAGCACGTTAACTTGTTGTATGAAATAGACACGAACTCGTAAGTAGTATCAGTGTTGGTATTTTGATTTCATAACAGAGGTGCACATTGTTCTTCATTGGTTTTCACTAGACGATTGGTTCATCCATGGAATAACTACCACGGATGAACCAATCGTCTAGATAGGTAGGTAGGTATGTCAATGAGTGGATATCAATTGTCTAATATTAATATGGAAGATTTAGGGAGATTTTTGCTATGATTAACACAACATATCTGTCTATTCAGCCCGCAATGTCCCACTGCTGTACAAAGGTCTCCCTTTCCCACACACGTCTGTCTACTGCCATTGCGGGCCAGTCCTCTCCGAAAGATTCAAATTCGTCCCTCCATCTTCGTCTTAGTCTGCCGCGATGTCATGTCGTAACATAAGAAGAAAAATGTCGTATTAATGACGTCAATTAAACATTTCTTTAATATTAATTTTATCAGCTAGATTTCTTATCAATAGATTTTTTCTGCCATAGAAGACCATCAATTGGTATCGAAGGCCTGCTACTAGATGAGTAGTCAGTTTAGAAACAAAGTGAGACGTCATGGCTTAGTAATAGTTATTATTATTCTTTGTTCAAGGTCTCATAAATTGCCCAAACTTTATAGTCAACAATGTAGAGCAAATTGATGCAATTTTCTTAAGTACCTATTTTGGTCTCCGTTGTCCAATTAACGATATTAACAAAGATGATTAATGATTTTTACATTACATAGCATGTAGCAAGCTTCTTCTGTTTAAAATTGACAGCATGACTTTTGAAACCAGTGGCGCTAATGACCGACCCACTTATGACGAACATACACATTATACCTATAGTTATATTATTACATCTTATCTAAAATACAGAGACAAAACACACAGTCTAATTAAATATAGTTAATCTAGATCTTGTGATGTTCCTAATTAGCTTAGTGATAATTTTCCTTTGTTTCGAGCTAGATTCTAGAATAACGTACTTAACTAGGTATAGGTGTGAAGTATGAATGAGGAGAAAAGGCTATAGATAACTTATCTATAGCCTTTTTTCAACTTTTCTCTTTGCCCTTTTTCGGCAACTATGTATAATGCCTTACGTTAATATATGTATAAGTACTTACTTATACATATATCAACGTAAGGCATTATACATAGTTGCCGATATAGCTTGCAGAGTAATCGAGCTGAGGTGGTAGAGGGCTGACCATGTTTGTCGAAGGAGCGATGGCCGCTGGAGCAGACGAGTCCTGGAGTGGAGACCGCGACCGCGAAAAAAAAGTCAGAAAGTCAAAGAAACCGCGTAGCACAGAAAGAAACAAGAAAGAAACCGCGGAGCACAGCTAGTAAATAAAATATAAAATCAATACGCATTAACTCATTGTTTGTTCAAATCATTGTAACATTTAGAAATCGAACTTAAAACCTTGACCACAACCGCCGCATTATCGACCACTGAGCCGACTTTCTTCCCTTCCCTTAGAAATAAACCAAGATATATTACATAATCGAACCCTAAAATAAAATAACATCACGCCTTTATTCCCCGAAGGGTTAGGCAGAGGTGTACCTATAGTACACCCACATTTCACCAAGGGCGAGTCTAATGTCATCAGCCGGGCACAAATCCAGACTCCGGGTTGCTACTGAGAAATTCCGAATAACCCAATAACACTTTTCCCGACCCGGGTATCGAACCCAGGACCTCATGCGCAACAGTACGAGGTAGCCTTAGGTTCTTAACTAGTAAACCCATTGCAATGATCTACATAATTAATATTATTCTCATATTTTAGTATGCCAGCAGTAAATAATAGTTCTATGTATGAAATGAATTACGATGCAATTATTCAGTTCAAGCCAATTTGTTTAGACATTTGTCTTATTTGTCTGTAATAAGTCTGAACTAGCTTAAGTGTCAATTATTGTATTGTAATTTACATTGTAAACGTACAGCCTAAGTTTCTATACTGGTCTATTGAGTCTATTAAAAAGGTTGAGTACCAACCAAATTTCGATTTACCAATTTTCGTGTGTATGTTTGCTGGAAGACCCACGTTAGACAAAGTCAATGTCCCAAGTTAGTCGTAAAAAAGCTTTTTCTTGATGTCGCCCCCGTAAAGTAGTCTGAAAATATTGAAATATTGATACTGTATCCGTCACAGCAGCAAGCAATCTATCAATACACACACGGCTACACATCAAGCTATACATTTCCAGTAGGATTTCCCTACAATGCGAGGGCGGCTTATACTGGAAATGTATAGCTTGATGTGTACGTCATTTAGTCAAGTACGTGCACAAAACATACCATTGTTCAAACCCATTACATAAAGACGGACCATCAACAAACAATACCGCGAAAAACAAGTAAAAAATTCAAAAAAAGAACTCAAAACAAAGATGGCCGTTCATTACTTTTGTAACGGTTGCGCAAGATGGCGGCGCTGACCTACGACATTTCCCGCCAAAATGCTACCGGCTACCGTGGCGTAACTTGACTGATGGCGACTTTTGGGGCTCAACTCGACACCTTTTGTAAGCCAAATCCTTTTCTTTTAACCAACCTCGTCAGTTCTTTGTTCTACGATTATGTCACATATTTGCTGCCGAAATGGTGGCACAGATCTTTATCAGGATAAATAGATAGGAACTGTCGAACTAGCTGTTAATCTTGTTTATTTTAGATCAATGATGTCTATCGTTGGTAAAGCCGGAGGCTCTATGGAGCTGTTATCTATAATTAAGTCGAAAGTAGTTAACACAGCTTCTTAGCTAATGGAATTAGGTAATACGGAAGCAAATAGTCAAGCCTTGTTGAGCTAGCTATGCCGAAAGTTATGAAGTTTGGTCAAATCAACTCCTCAAAGCGTCCCTTCAACCTTTCAAATCAGTTTGTTGGCATTTAGTAACCATCTTCAAGTCATCGGCGTATTCTTGATGATTGAAACTGAACTAAGTCCTTATCTATTTATTAGTGGTGCATTATGTTTCGTTTAGTTTAGGGTAACATTGCTACCGCGTGGTTCGTTTATTAAAGGTTAACATAGTGCATAAGCGACTGGGTGATTCAACAATTTTAGAGTACGTTGACCTTTTGAGACGGGTAATAGTTGGTACTTGTTTTCCCAGACACATTTCGCGGCCCATTTCGCGCATTCAGTAAGTTCTCAAATATTTTACTAAGTTTAGGGTTTAGGGTTATCACAAGTTTATAATTTACACCACAATAGGTCAGCAGTCTTAGCAAGGTGCAACGTGTTACCCAGTAGGCCAGGAACTGGGTTGTGGAGGTCAGATAGGCAGTCGTTACATGTAGAATACTGGCATTCAGTTGCATCCGGTTAGACTGGCCCCTACATGTTGGGAACTCCAAACTTACAAAAGGCACCAAAGGTCATGTTAGTTTATGGTAACACAGACAAAGCCGCGGGCGTGGAAAATGTCGACGATTGCAACATTACGATTTGTAACGCCCTGCCGATGATTAATATTGCTTGGACTCTAAATATTTGTTTGACTATCGCGACATCTAGTGAAATTAATTTACAACTTTGACCCGGTTCCTATAGCCATAACGAAGTACGTTATTCCAATGGTAATTGCATTTCTAAATGTTCTTTCTTAAACACGTAAAGTCCGTTAAAGCCTAAAATAAATTTTAAATAATTCTAATCTTAACTAATATTATAAATGCGAAAGTGAGTTTGTTTGTTACGCTTTCACGCTAACGGCTGAACGGATTTGGATGAAATTAGGCACAGGGGTAGACCATGACCTGGAATATGACATAGGGTACTTTTTGTCCCGATATTCTCACGAGATCGTGACTTACGAGGGTGAAACCGCAAGGCGCAGTTAGTAAATTATATAAAGACAATTATATTTAGCAATAAGACAACGCACTATCGCATATGTAATGAACCTGTAATGGTAGTTATAAGGGAGAAAATGTACAATTTAACTATCAATTTGATTGCAGTTGGTCCTTATGTACGCACTTGACTTTATCAAATAATCATCTTTAATTCCCTCTTTTCAAATCACGTCGTTCATTTTTATACCTATTATAACTTTTCTAATCTTAATGATTACCACTGAAGAGCATAATCAAATTAATTAAGGGCCAAACTAAATGAGCTTCTAATGACTAATAAAATCCTGCAAATAGATAGACTGCCTTATTAAGACTTATCAGAACTATCTGCTAAGTAAAGGACATTTAAGTCAATTAACATAAAACTAACATACCTAGTATCTGAAGTACTGCGAACAGTTATAATTAGCGTTAAATGAGTAACTCAAGCACTTTACTTGACGCTGTATGCGGTGCACTTGGCTATTAACGTTAACTTTAATTTTTATCCCATTAAATGAAACATTTGGTTAAAAAATCCATAAAATACACAAGAGAAACATGACGAAATAGAAAAAAATTGCTATGTAAAGCAAATACAGCGATTACGTTGCCGAAAAACCGAATTTATCAACAAAAAGTTAGACACTTTAATTATAATATTTTGTCACCGACATGAGAAACTAGACAAAAACTGGTGACCTTCAGAACTCGTAACAATAGCATATCAAATTCGCGTCACAGTTGCTAGTTGGCGCGACTACCGTGACGGTTGACAATGGTTGGGCACCTCTGACCGCTTGTACTTTCAGTGCGTCGCACGCGCCTCACCCAATCACAGGACTTAATGACGTCAAGAGGCCAGGTAGTGTCAACATTTTTTTAACGTTCACTTATCAAAGTTTATTTATTTACACTAAATTGTTTGATTTCTCTTCAATTAATTAACTAATCTAATATTTGGAGAATTATGTAAACTTTAAGCAAATTAGATTTCTATTGATATGGATATTCATATCTTCACATTAATAATGATCTTTATGGCTTAGTGTTAATCGCTTCTAACTAAACCGATTAACATATTTAACGAAGCCTATAACTATATAATTAATATTTGTAAGAATTATTTAAAAAATAATGTACGGAAATCGTAACCCAAAACTATTGGGATCGTGTGACAGACATTATTAAATTACCGGAAACCTTACTATAATATTATAAAGCCTTGGCACATAGGATTAGTGTCGCAAAATGCTAATTTTCAAGCGGAATTTCTTAACCTGTTTTTTTTACTAAAGGATGTGTATAGCACTACATAATATTATTCACAACCATTCGTCTTTGTCGAATCGAAAATAACACATTTTCAATTACTAACTTGCTTAGTTGATTTGCCACAGCCACAGTCGTCTATTTGTCTAAAGTGGCTATATTTTCGGGTTCTGGATTTGTGAACAGCCTTTTAGACTCTTTTTATTATATACATTGATTGATGTTAGATTCGGTACAGAATCATGTCGAACGGTAGGTAGTGATGCTGAACTGGATTACATACCTAAGAGTCCTACGACATGTTTTTTTTTAAATAATTAACATAACAGGCCTTTTACATAGACATCAGATCCGATAAAATGATAAGTTCTTAGTTAATCACGATTTATTAATTAATCGCTATTGAATGTATTTGGGTTAACCCATAAATTAATCGAATTTTTTAGGATTTTTTTAAGCGTTGTTTTTAGTTATATAAGGTAGAAAAGGGTCATAGTTTTGAAGATTGCTTTCGTTAGTTTCATTTCGCAAAAAATCTGTAACTTACCTAACTTGATTTAATATTATTAGAAAAATACATAAACCAAAAGTTTTGTAAAAGTAAACTCTTAGGGCGAATTTCGTTTTTTTTCTTAGGGTGAAATCCGCACTTAGTTAGGTTTCTATTATATTTGTTTATTTCGTAATACATTGTTTGACATTTACCATACACTACATTACAGTTTGTGCTATTTTAATAATTATAGAAATCACGACTATTCACGAGCACACTGTTTCTTTTTCTCCCCAATTTTTCAGGTGACAGTTGACAGCTGTCAATCTCTTGACATAACAATATATATAGGCTTCCACATAATTATTTCTCCCGGGATTTTGCAGGTTAAGCATGATTCAAATGTAACACTGAAACAGTCTAGTGTTACATTTCAGTCTAGTTAACACTAGACTGTTTCAGTGTTACATTTGAATCATGCTTAACCTGCAAAATCCCGGGAGAAATAATTATATGGAAGCCTATGGTAATTTTATTGAATGGAGAAATGCAAGAGGCGCAAAGAATATTTCAGAATCTGTGTTTTTGGCCTACCTCCAGTACTTAGCCAAAACTAAACAACCTTCCACTCTTTGGAGTACCTACTCAATGCTAAAATCAACAGTCAGTTCTAATAACGACGTAAAACTGGACACATATTCGAAATAAATAGCGTATCTGAAGATGTCTGATGGATTTAAGCCTAAAAAATCCAAAGTGTTCTCAGTCAAAAACGTGGAGACTTTCCTTAAATTAGACATTAAACTTAAAAAAAAACAGTTACAAATCGACCGTTTCGTTTATAAGAGAGATCGATGACAAACAGTAGATTGCAATAGACCATTAATTGGTCCAGCTTTCATAAATCTACATCAACTAGCTTCATATTTTTGACTAACAGACCCGTTGACAATTCAAAAGTACCTGTAATTGGTTTATTTGAAATAAATGCTTTGAGTTTGGGTTTTACAGTACTTGTTCCTTCCAAGCATTTAACACGAGAATTATTGCTCAAAACATTATTATTAAATAAGGAAGCCTAGCATAAGTGGCCATAATGTGTCGTTTCTGATTCAACCTCCATGATTTATCATTCTATTTAATGAACCAAGATTCTTAAGAATTATTATTAATTTCCCATAACGGTAAGCAGCACTTAAAGGTCTCAAGTTATTTCCTCTGTAATTATCTGTACCATTAAACTCTAGTTAAATGGAATACTGTTTCTGTTTGCAGAGAGCACATTGGAATTAATACGAATAAAATGATTATGTTAATAACTGTAATTGGTGTTAGCTTTCGTTCATAGATAAAGCCCGGTGATAATTCTAGCTTAAGTGTGTGCTTGTGTGTGTGCATTTCATTATGAAAAACTCCAGTCTTATAGGTAGCTGAGAATTCTCCATAATCATCCTATAATGTTACCACTGCTGGGACACAGGCTTCCTCTCTGTGAGAAGGAGTGGGCCGTCCACCACGCGGGCCCAGTGCGGGTTGGTAGATGTCACATGTGTTCGAATTTTTAATTCTACGGCATGCCGGTTTCCTCACGATGTTTTCCTTCACCGTTTTGAGAGCAGTGGTGATGAAATGATTTACACAAAGTGTGACCTCATACTGCACAGCAGACGGTCTCCAAGTTGCAAGAACTGGGGTTGGAAGCTCTCCGTCATCCGCCCTACTCACCAGACCTTGCGCCTACAGACTACTACTTTTTCCAGAATTTGGATAACTTCTAATTAAACGAAAAAAAAATTCAATACCCGAGAGGCAGTACAAAATGCCTTTGAAGAATTTGTTGCCTCCCGTCCAGCTGATTTCTTTAAGAAGGGCATCAATAAACTGCTACTGCGTTGGCAAAGATGCATTGATTGCATGGGTGATTACTACGATTAATACAAATAAAAAATACATGAAAAAAATTCGTTTAAATTTTTTCATACAAAACGGCAATTTCATAGGTAAAGACCTAATATTAAAGTAGGCAGAAGTTATGCCTTATGTCGCTTCGTTCGTTTCGGTTTTCGTATAACCGGAGTCACACGTAATGACTAAATATTTCATGTAATGACGTCGCAATCCTGCTCCTTTGGCTTTGTCGTAGTCAGGTTAAAATATTTTAAGAAAAACTGTAACGTTGGCGGTCATCATGCCTCAATTTCAAACTCAAACACCTCAAATCTGTCAATAAGAAGTCACTACCATTTAACCACATTACCATTAGGTAGTACATTCCAGTCACCGTGCTTGCGAACATTTCGACACTTCAGTCTATGGGCGTGTCTATCCATATCCATAAATTAATTTTATGTAAGACTGCCTCGTTGGTCTAGCGCTACTGCATGAAGTCCTGGATTCGATTTCCTGGTCCGGTAAAACGTTATTGGGTTTTTCTATCTGGAATTTCGCAGTAGTAGCACGGAGTCTGGATAAGTGCCCGATTGATTGCAGTAGGCTCGCCCTCTATTACATGGGACTGGCGAAATGTGGGTGTACTAATAGGTACCTACGCCTAACCCTTCGGGTAAAACAGGCGCGATGTTATGTTATGTAAGAAGTCAGTATCATTTGCACATTACCAATACACATTCCAGGCTCCGTCCTTGCAAACATTCCGACACTTCAGTGTAGAGGCGTGTCTATCTATAAATTACGTTAATTTTATGTAAGACTTGCAATTAAAGAAATCGTGAGTTTAAACAGCTGGTTTGTATTAGTATCGTGGACAGATAAGACATCTCATTGGGTTTGTTAATTGATTTTATTATGTGGAGGGAGACGCTGGTGGAATTTTGATGATAGTTTTGATATTAAATTATAGCTGTAAATGTTAGAAAGATCGTTCTGAGGTTCTGAGGCTCATTCTTGAAATATTTTTGTTTTAAATACAATGATATTGCTGTAAAATTAACACATTTGTAATCGATTTACGTCTATTTGGCCCTTTTCTGTGTAAATTTGACGATTATTTGTGTCGAAGTCAATTCGATACAGAACACAAAGATTTTAAATGATTATAAAAACGCATTTTTATGACAATAATAAACATGCGTTTATTGTTTAAAAGAATGCTAAAAGAGGTTTCCATCACTTCTTCGAATATTGCTCTTTAGTTTTACATAAGGCTGTATGTTTTTTCTGCGTATGAAAAACCCCTAAAAATAACAAATTTTAATAATCTCACGTCGGCAATTTCTTAATAAATTATCAATATCATGCATGACAGGTCGACTCATGAAGTCATGAGTATTCTCTTACCGCTCTTACGCAGAATAAACATTGTTTGATAAACGCTGTTATCTTAACCCAATTGTAGAGGTCAACGTACCTGCAACAAAAAGAAAATAAACATTAGAGATAATTATATAAAGGTACCTACTTATATTAAGTATAGTCTATGTTTAAAGAAAAGATGCAAGTAGGCTGTATATGAAATCGCATTTTTTTCTTAGTTTCCTGGCTCATATTTGGCAATCGGCTCCACTAACAATTTCGCTTTAACTACACAAAAGAATAAAAGGAAAAAAAAGAGAATAAAAGTGTGGCAAATAAATTAATTTCTCATTCGCGGGGACCTCGTGGCTAAGTAATAAACGCCGCACGAGTTGATCCATCTTGCCGGGGTTGGTCCGGGAATGGGTGACCATTTACATACCGAGACTCCTCCGTGCCTCGGAAAGCACGTTAAGCCGTTGGTCTCGGCTGTCATTTGTAGTTGACAGTTGTTACGGGTCGTCTCGTTTCGTCTTTGACAGTTGTTACGGGTCGTCAGAAACCCGGAAGTCTGACAACCAGTCTTACCATTACCTTGTTACTGGGTAGCGGAGGTCAGATAGGCGGTCGCTCCATGTAAAATACTGGTATTCAGCTGCATGCGGTTAGACTGGAAGCCGACTACAACATTGTTGGGAAAAGGCTAGGCAGATGATGAAATAAAATAATTTCGTAATGACCTAGCTAGTAGGTACTGACATTCTAACGGAAAGTTTGTTAAACAACCTTTAGATCTGATAGTCTTTTAAATTTTAGCAGGAATTTATGCCAACTTCTTGCTTTGAACAGGTAACGTTCAAAGCAAGAGGGTTACAGTGAGAGAGTTTGCTACATTCAGTGGTCATTTAACTCTCATAATAACACTAACAAACACTAATGTTTATTAATAACTCATTATGAACAATACAGTTATCAATGCTTGTTTAGTTGTTTACCCACATGTCAATATACCTAACTCAATACGAATGTGGGAATGTTATAACAGGAACATGGGAACTGTGCTAAGTACACAATAATTATTCATTAATATTTAGGCACATGAGACATTCTTGCTTTGTCCTCGTGTCTCAATATGACCGTGTTCTAACCGACGCGACAGCGATTGTCGCGCGAGTACGCGATCGCCGCGCTCTTCTCATGAATATGACGTACTCGACTACTCGTGCGATCAATCAAGTCGCGCTTGTACGTCATATATCATACAAACAAACGCGTATTCGCGCGACAGTCAATTTTGGTTAGGACACATCGTTGCGTGAATACACAACAGTCGCGAATCGGACGCACGCAACGATCGTTTAATCGCGCGATGACCGTTTATCTTATAAGGTAACGCTGAGATGACAACTGGAAACGCATTTGCAATGCCTCTAGGTATTGCAAATGTCCTCAGGAGGCATGTACCACTTGCCATCAGGAAACACACAAAAAGAAGGAAGGAAGGAAGTACATAGAAAGTACCTACAGGCTGAAAACCCTCAAGTACCTCCATACCGTGTGAACAGCATCGTTCACCATAAATCATGTAATTACGACAGCTGTGCTGTTAACCGACAGTATAAAAGGCAAGTAATAATATTACCACACTTAATGACGCGAAGTAAGCATAATGGCTGACTTTTAATGACTGAAATGTGATGTTACTAAATGGTTGTTTTAAAGGAGTAAATAAGTTTTTTCCGTGGTAGCGGTAAATTGTGGTTCTCATACCGCTACTGCAGGCATAAGTATTACAATGATGATTATGTCATACTTATCATAGAAATAATGATCCATTAATGTAAATATACATAGGTAGCGATGACTAAAATACATTATCAGGGTGACACTATATTGCATCATTAATATTGAAAGCATCATCACCTATTACTCAAAACTCTGTTTCTTTATGAGCCCTAGAACTGTTAAGTGGGTGATTAGACGTGCGAACTTTTTAAGATCACGACCTTACTCGGCTCGCCGTCAGTGACACACGTGAAGCTTGCTCATTTCATTGTTGGATCGCCGACGAACTTGCTCAGCGGTTTTAGAGTCCGCGTACTTAGCATGACACACGGGCGAGTAAGCTCGCCGAGCCATAAGTACGCGTACTTGCTCACACGTCTATCACCCCTTTTATGGTTGTTCCTATATTATCACCAATTGACATTGTCACGATTCAATTAATTATTTGAGATTGACATAATTATTTCATTTATTTTTTTAAATAATAAGGTCTCGTAATTTTTGCGGTGATCAAAGCAAGGACACACACATCAATTTTAATGGATGCTCGAACACGTGCTAAACGTTTGTTTTCTGAGATAAGTACCTACTTTAGATTATGAAGATTAATAAACTCAAATAACCAGAAATGCACTTGTATTTTTCAACTTACATAACCGACAACATTCACTGCAACAAAAAACGCTAAGAAAATTAAAAACGCGTTGAGTACTAATATTATGGTCATATCGCTCGATATCATCGCGATATCATTTCTGTTTGTATCTGATATCGTGTGTCAACTTTCTATCTGGAACTTTCCATCTGGCGGTAGGGTTGCCCATGAAATATGATGCGGGGAAATGGTTTCATTTTCACAAAATGGGAGAATGATTTTGCTAATATTGTTTACGTGGTTTAGAAGTGGTGGTGGATAGGTACTGTCAATAGTGTTAAGATATGGCTGCAATGAACGTTTTTAGGAGATTTTATACTCAATTTACGACTAACCTCGGCTCACACTGTGACATAGAAAAGCAGCACCACGTACAGTCAGGAAAGTTATTTGTTAAACTAATTGATATACTACATCAATTTACCGAGTTATAGCCATGTCCTCAGACCAAATAAAAAACCAAGACATAGCGCTGTGAACCATGCTAAAACGACACTTCGCTTCACCGCTCTGTGCATACACGATCACACGCACACATTTACAATCAAACTACACCTCACCAAGTGCACACATTTTTACGAAACCAGCCTCACGTCACCGTTGACAGCGCTCTGTCTTGGTTTTTTATTAGGGTACCGTACCCAAAGGGTAAAACGGTACCCTATTACTTAGGCCAGACAGACAGCGGAGGACAGCGGTGTCTGTCTGTCTGTCCGTCTGTCACCAGGCTGTATCTCATGAACCGTGATAGTTAGACAGTTGAAATGTTCACAGAATATTTAGTTATATATTCACTTTAAAAATAAATAATTAAATTAAAACAAATATTTAAGCGTGGCTCAATAAACATGTTTTTTATGCCGTTTTTATAGATAATGGTACGGAACCCTTCGTGCGCGAGTCCGACTCGCACTTGGCCGGTTTATTGGTATGAGGACATTTCATACAACGGTTAAAGAACAGTTTTCAGCAATTTCCCTAACTTTACATCCTGCCTCAATGAGAGTGATGGCATATTAGTGTTACCACCATGTTGCCTCCAGTTTTTCTTTCTCTCTCACCGTGCTATGCTATTGTATAACCCAGAAAAACCTAAGAAGTTTCCTACCATACAATTTTCCTTATCCATACAATTGCCCGTTTGTCACAGGCACATTTCGAAAAGGTTTTTCTTTAAAAACACACTTCAAAAACCATTTCAGTTCATAATATCACCCCTCGAGATGACTGTCTCCAGACAGACGACAGACAGGGGTGGCACGGATCGATAGCGGCACTGCACATCCCTTCATTCATTTTTTATCACGCCAATTTACTGTGACATTTTTACCCCTGATTTCAGGGAGGGATGGGAGGGGATTTCCCCTTTAAATGGTAGGATGATAACATCCCCTTCGCTGAAGTTTGTTGGGGAGGCTTCTATTAATTCGTGGAGGGTTTGCCTGCAGAAATATCAGAGGAGAGAATCCACATTGAGTTAAAAAAAACAGTTTTTTTTTAGAAAAATTATACTACAGTATGTTCTTTTTGTTTATGATCTCAGACTAAATAAAAAACCAAGACAGAGCGCTGTCAACACTGACGTGGGTTTCGAAGATTTGGTGTAGTTTGATTGTAAATCGTTGTAAATGTGTGCGTGTGTGAGCGTGTATGCACAGAGCGTTGGTGTAGTTTTGGCATGCTTCACTTGGTTTTTTATTTGGTCTGAGTTTATGATGTCCTATTCCTATTACCGTGAACGGCCCTATTGAGTTGCCAGCTATATTAAAACTGTAATTCCAAAGTATATCCAACGGTATTGATTTATTGAACTCAAGTATTGTCCTCTGAAAACAATACACAATGCACCATAACAAGCTAAAAGGCATATTAAGCTGACGTTGACTAGGACTGAACAGGAAGCCTCAACACTAACCATAAGCACAAGCCATTTCCTCAAATGAATCGGTATTTACTTACCAAGGTTAATTTCACGAGCCAGAAGTTGACTATGGAGTTGTTCAAGAAATAATGGACAGGTACTAGTCTTACTAAGCCTGGTGATCGCAAATTCCAACCTCGAGAGTTTGACGCTTTCATAGAACCTTCGGGGCTCTGGAATGTCTGAATAATAATCTTGATTTTTTTATAACTAATTACTGTATTGGCCTGTATTGCCTCTATTTATCTTGTCTTAGACGATGTACGTTTTTTTTAAACCATTTTTTAAAATAAATAACCCAATTTCTGACTGGCAATGCCAAGAGTGCGCCAGTTAAAATAGTAGACACTTTTGAACTATTAGAATACTTATAAAATTTGAACAATTTGCGTGGTTTATATCATTTTTTTAATTTTATAAATTGCAAACAAGCTCGAAATGCTCAAAATGATGTAAACTGTCACCCTCACCCGCCCCCTTAAGGCCTTCCCCCTTAAGGCTTTGCACCCAGCTTCCTATCACCTTGTATATCCTATTAGGTGACACTCGGCCTACTGTAGTTTCCTGTACTGAATGAAAAAATCGAATCAGTAGTTACGAAGATTATCCACGACATACAAGGTCACAAATGACTCTTTATAATATTAGTATAGATTCGTTTCATAAGTATTCATAACGATTCATAAACTCAAACCCTATTCAATAAGTAACGTGTTTGACACTCAACCCTGTCAACGCTCTGGAAGCCAGAAGCCAGACAAACCGAGGCCGTAATAATGCTTTTACGTAAACCAAATCCGCTTTAGTAACTCTTATAAACGCTTATGGAAACTGGGACGAGTTTGTGCGTAAACTAATGTATGTGTAGCAATGGCGGTTACGACTGTTTGGAAATTATCATAGTGTAATGGAGAGCGGAAAACCGCATCGTGTGGTCGAAATAGGAAATCTTATGACATTTCCTAACAAGTAGTGTGTAAGAGAGTTTGTTGAGTGGATCGTTTTTTCAGAATAGGAAGGTTTAATTCTTAGGAGTCATCTCTTAAATTTTTTGACATAGGAAAAGCAATCATTTTTGCCCTTTTGAGTGTACGGCGATATAGGTAACTAAATGGGTAACGATGTTTATGACAATCGTACGTATTGGCATCTGAGGATACTGAACAAGATACGAACTATGCAGATAAGCTGACCACCCTTATGTATAAAGAGGCGGAATATTCGAGTTGATAAATGTCAATATGAAATAGCACAAACAACAGTTTAAGAATACAGGGTCTAAAAAGACCCATCACATAGCCGTCAACTACGCATTCTGTACATCAAATTCAGTAACATTGCACAAAAATAAAGGCTGGGAAATGACTTTTATTTTTAGTGCGAAAAACCGCTGTTTACTGTACTTGTGCGTACGTAACGCACGCAAAACATTGTGTTTATGGGAGAATGCAACCATTCAGGGATTGTGGGGGTATTTAAAATTAAGTTTTATCATTTAAAATCTGCTTTCTTTAAAAAACGTCTGAAACAGTTGGAATTTTTTTTCTTTTTAACTGCAATATCTCCGTAACCAGAAGGTTCCCAGGTATAGTCCACAACAAAAATATGATCATGGCGTCATTAAGTGTCTTTCTACACCCGATATGAGCTCCATACAACACTACCTCATTAACATCGTTCTATCGAAACCACGCGTAGGCGTCAAAATCTCTCTGCTACCTACTTTATATTTGGCAGTAAGATAATCCCTTCTTGAATATAATCCATGTGTGGGTGAAATGAGGATAATCTTAACTGTCATCAGACTATTTGTATAGCAGTGATAAAACGCCTACAAAACTGAAGGGGCAACTAATTGCAGGCATTATGGTGGAATGTGGAAATAAAATGGAAATAAGTTTTTGATTTTTTTTTTTGAACTTTGAGCGAGTAGATTTAATACCAAAAATACAATAGACGTATTTAGTAACTTATTCCGCTTAACTATTCTTCAAGAGTCATAAAAACCCTGTATGAAATCGACACGTGTTTCACCTCTCAACGAGGCATCCTCAGGATGACGATTGACCAATTGCAAACCAAAACGCGACGTGTTACCACACCGAGCGCTGGACGCAAAGTCTGACTTTTGACGTCACGCCTGAATCAATTAACTATGTGATTTAAAACCATTTAGGAACGTGAAAACTGCTTGAAAATCTACACACAAGATTTTTCAAACATGTGCGTCTGACAAGCTGAGGAAGAGAGATGAGAAAGTGACTTGGACAAGAAATGATACTATGACATGGAGAAGTAAAATACTCTAAAGTTAACGAAGAACGGACGAAACGTACAACCTCGTTGGTTTAGTGGTCGCAAGCGCTACTGCTGAGCATGAGGTCCTGGGGTTCGATTCCCCGGTCAGGCACAGTGTTATTGGAACAGCTCAGTAGCAGCCCGGACTCAGGATTTGTGCCAGAATGTGTGCCCGGTTAATAGTAATAGGCTCGTCCTTTATTACACGGGACTTAAATATAAACTCAAAACTCAAACTCAAAGCATTTATTTCAAATAAACCAATTACAGGCACTTTTGAATTGTCAAAGGGTCGGTCAGTCAGAAAATATGAAGCTAGTTGCCCATTCCAAAGCGTAGTAGGTTCCTATGGAGAAGAACGGGCAAGAAACTCCACGGACACTCTTACTCGGATACTCTATAACTTGCGTAACTGTTTATTTATATGTATATAACGTGCTTTCCGAGCCACGAAGGGGTCTTGGTGTGTCAAGATGGTCACCCATCTACGAAAAAACCGCGGCAAGCGTAGCTTAACCTGATTGAACGAACCGTGCGGCTGTTATTTCTTAGCCTTATTAACATTTAATTAGTGAAAGCTTAATAAAAAGTCATTTTATTCAGTGTGAAAGTGAATATAAATGCGATCAGTTTCGGTGCAGTTGTCATAAATTTTGGATTGGATTTTGTAAAATGTCGATTACACGGTACATTACGGTAATTTTCAGTGTTTAAACGATATTTAAGAGAACTTTCATTATGGTTTCGATTGAACACAACAAGAAGTGTAAAAAAACACAAGTATGTCGATGAAATCTCCAATGCTAAAATCATATATCACCTGTCTCTCCCGCTCCGCCCAGAGCGGGAGAAAACATTTGATGGCTTCCCATCCTCTAAAAAAAAAATATGTATTATACAGGGTGTAAGGGAAAACACTCTTGTCATTCAAACCATGGGTAGTTGACTTAAATATAAAAATAAATGACCGAGTAACAACAAAAAAAAAACGTTAATTTCATTAAAAGGTTTTAAAGAGTTTCTATGCGACACCGTGCTCGCTAGCGTAACAGCTGACTGCCTGAGAGAGGGGTCGCGCTCACGGCGGGTTAGGTCACGTATCACGCCCCCCACCCTTGTTAAAACGCAAGTTTGTTGCCCTAGCGCATAGGTGAAAGGGTGAAATACTCTAGTGGTAAAAAGTAATTTAAAAAATAAAAAAAGTCGTAATTTTTATAATATGTAATTATTTATTTATTTATTAAAACTTTATGCACAAGTAAAAAAAAAATACCGTACAAATTGATAATTGAAACCTACGTACCTACCGTACAAATTGATTGGTAATTGATTTTACATTCTATAAATGACACCAAACCACTGGTTTCAAGGATAACAGTGTTTACCCTAACACCCTTTATATCTACAGCCATAAGCAACTTAATCATATCATCAAGAATATACACTGCAAATTCTTTACGCAAAGTGTTCATTAAATCACAGGTTGATTATTTGCCAACAGGATACAGCATCAATAATTAGGTTGAAAACAAAAACAAGTATCAAGGCTGAGAAGGTTGAAAATTTTTTTTGGTTAATTTACCTTTTTTGCATCCATGTCCTCTCTATCATTCACAATATAACCATAATACAGGGTGTAAAAAGTCCCATCACATAGCTGCAACTACGCATTCTGTACATCAAATTAAGTAACACTGCAAAAAATAATTGCTGGGAAACTTTTATTTTTGTTGTGAAAAATTGCTGTTCCGGTACTGCGCTACGAACGCACGCAAAACAGTGTGTTTTGTACTGCATGCAAAAGTTCAGGTATCGTGGGGGTATTAAAAATGAAAGATAACATTTAAAACTCTTTAAAAACGGTCTGAAAAAGTTGGAACTTTGACCTTCAATATCTCCGTAACCAGAAGGTTCCCGGGTATGGTCCAGAACAAAAAAATGATCACAATGACGGGAATAACAAGTGGCTTTTGGCTTCGTTAAGCGTCTTTTTCCACCCGTTATTTTTCTCTTTACTTGCTTCTTAATATACCTTTTACCGTTACAAATGTTACAATCATCCAATCCGAATCCAGCAGTCTATTATTAACCTTCTACACCACAAATATCTTCACCAAAACAATAAGCTCGGCCATTAAAGTATCGAGTTTATCGTTCACCGAACTGTACAATAGTGTACATTTAGCAGACGAAATAACTCAAGGGCAACGCACCAACAGCTATATTTAATTACAGCTACCAATGGTCGGTAAGCTTGGACTAATAACAACAACACTGGAAGTTGGGAAGCTGTTTATAGAAATTGAGAACGGAAATTATGTTGAACTACCTGTATTCGTTCCTGCAGGCGTAGCATGAGCACCGTTTTGTCGACGGAAGAGTAGACAAAAATGACGTTTCCTGTAGACAGTAAATAGAACGAGACGGCAGCAAAATAGAAAGAGTCAACTGCACTTTTTACGAAATTCACTCTTTTACATATTCGACTCAGAATTCTTTGTTTTATCATAAGATTTATCGGTTGTCAGTGTGATTTTGACAGTAAGGATAGAAAACTTTCTTCCGAAATAGTCTACATATAAAAAGACCTAGACAAAGATCGTTAGAAATGAAAGACAAAATGACAGATTGTAGAAAGATTTCTACGGTGGATGTCAAAAATGAAGAAACGAACTGACGTACTACAAAGTGACGTATAGAAAAAGCTATGTCTATTCTTCGTAGAGATAGAAAGCGCCATGCTACGCCTGCTGGAAAGGTTTAAGTTTTGTGCTGTGAAAAGGATACTAAAGTCTATAATGCTATTTTCAATTGTAGGTCTACCTAAAGGCTCTTACATACTAGTATTGGGACCGTGACGGATATTTACTTTTTAAAATCTTTTAATGAAAATAAGGTTTTTTTTTGTTGTTACTGGGTCATTTATTTTTATATTTAAGTCAACTACCCATGGTTTGAGTGACAACGGTGTTTACCCTTGCATACTGTATATCAGATAAAGCATTATTTCGCATTTAAATGTTATCTATGATAAAGTTTAAGGAATGGGAGAGAAGATTCGAAAAGAAAAATATTAAAATAATAATATATTGTGACAACAACATTATATGATATAGTTATCACAGTTAAGGCTCTTACATACTGGCGCGATTCGCCGCGCGACGCGAATTTTAACAAAACAATTTCTGAGAAAACTTCACGGTGAACAATGCGGGGGCGTCGCGTCGCGCGACGAATCGCCCCTGTATGTAAGAGCCTTAAAGCTAGTCAAAAGCTGTGTCAGAATCAATCAAATTCAGAAAAGGCAGGCCACACTACAGGGTGTTAGTGTAAACACCGTTATCCTTAAAACCAGTGGTTTGGTTTCACTTATAGAACGTAAAATCAATGGAAAAATACAACATTTTTTTTAAAAGAAAATCTACCTTTTTCCACAAGAATATTTCACCCTACACGCAAGGGCAACGAACTTGCGGCTCAACACGGAGGCCGGCGGTTGGCGGGGGCGGGCGGGGCGCGCGGGACGTTACATGACCGGCCGTCAGCTGTTTCGCAACTCTCTCAAACGCGTATCCATGAGTATTGGGACCGTGACGGATATTTACTTTTTAAAATCTTTTAATGAAAATAAGGTTTTTTTTTGTTGTTACTGGGTCATTTATTTTTATATTTAAGTCAACTACCCATGGTTTGAGTGACAACGGTGTTTACCCTTGCATACTGTATATCAGATAAAGCATTATTTCGCATTTAAATGTTATCTATGATAAAGTTTAAGGAATGGGAGAGAAGATTCGAAAAGAAAAATATTAAAATAATAATATATTGTGACAACAACATTATATGATATAGTTATCACAGTTAAGGCTCTTACATACTGGCGCGATTCGCCGCGCGACGCGAATTTTAACAAACCAATTTCTGAGAAAACTTCACGGCGAACAATGCGGCGGCGTCGCGTCTCGCGACGAATCGCCCCAGTATGTAAGAGCCTTAAGATGGTTATTTTATTTTATTTATTAAGGGATAATAAACAACTACAACATAATCATAACACATACGATTAACAACACTTAGGAATCAATGCTGCAGTCCACTACATTATCCGCAGATAAAACATATTTATTGAGCAGTGGTTGCCACTAGACGAGCATATCCAAAATTAACAATTATTTTTGTTATAGCCGTGATATAGTTATATCCCTCGGGATATAGCTATATACTGTAATATATGAAAGGGGTTCACAACTGTCATTCTAGGAATATAACGATACGAGCACCATATAGTAATATAACTATTAGGGCACTCCGACCGTTATGAAACGAGTAAATATAACTATATTACGGTACATAGCTATATCCCTAGGGATATAACAATATCACGGCTATAACCATCTTACTGCGACATAGAGAGAATAACACTACATACATAAACAGTAACGACCATCATTATGACCGGTACCTACAATTGGTCACTTACTAAGCAAAAGAATAATAAAATCCCCTTATTTAAATGTGGTTTTTCTTCTAAACACATGACGGACGGATTATACTATTTGTATGTAGTGGTAATAGGTGGGTACATCACTTAATGACAGAGAAACTAAACGCTGCAGCCATGCGCCAGCGCATACATGTAAAATGTATGTGTTCTCGTACATCGCGTGTACTAATCACGGGTTTTTTTAACGTTTTCCCATACTCTTACTTTGTCACATGCAAGTATGTAGATACTTTGAGATTTAATATTTCTGTATTAAATCCAATATTTTACAACAACGTTATCTTTGCTGGACTTTTAATAACAACTACTACTACTATTGTGTTCATCGTGAAACAAGGCTCAAAATGTGTTTTGGACTACATGTCGGCAAAAGATTGATAATTGTAGTGGTTTTGTTGCTTGGAAGAAGCCTTTATCCAATAAAAAATGTAACTAACAGACTAGGCTTAATTTTAATTAGGTATATAAATATCATTCAATCAATCTGCCTAGCGTTTTCCCAACTATATTGGGGTCGGCTTCCAGTCTAACCGGATGCAGCTGAATACCATTATTTTACATGGAGCGACTGCCTATCTGACCTTCACAACCCAGTAACTGGGTAATACGATACCCCTTGGTAAGACTGGTTGTCAGACTTTCGAGCTTCTGACGACCCGTAACGGCTGTCAAAGATCCACGAATGACAGCCGGGACCAACGGCTTAACTAGCTTTCCGGGTCACGGAGGAGTCTCGATATGTAAAGATGGTCACCCATCCATGGACCAACAACCCCGGCTAGCGTAGCTTAACCTGACGGATCGACCCGTGCGGCTGTTATTACTTAGCCACGAGCTCCTCCTCGATAAATATCATTCACTTATCACCAAAAAAATCACAAAGATTATGAAAAAGTAAGAACAACATGTCCACCCACAGATAACAACAGACTCCAAAGTACCAACGCACTAAACGCAAATATTTTTCAACTTTAGACTCACCTTGAATCAATAAACAAAACCTTTTAAATTAAAATCTGCGATGACTCATCATCACTTCATTGATCTAGATAAAATGCCCAGAAAGCTCAAACTGCCCAATTCACCTTAATTTACCAAAAAGTGTACCAACAAAATGGTAAGGAGTTCACTAAACTTTAGCGCTAAACATTTACACCGCCCACTTGTGTTAATTCTAGCACAGAGGTTTGTTTCTTTACGGCCAATATGCTGTGTTTGCGCAAAGTACCGATATCGACTCATTGCCCTAGTGGGTAATGCTCTAAGGTGTTAAAATGTTTTGGATTCAGTTCAGAGTCAGATGTGAGGCATGAGTAACGAAAGGCTGGATGTTGTAAAAGCAGTAAGAGTTAAAATTGATACTGATGGCGTGTTAGAAGCAAAGCAAAGTGGAGAAGTAATCGATAACGATATTTAAAATACATTGGTTTAACTATAAGCAATAAATAATTTGCATTATAGTTCGTACCGCTCGTGGCTAAGTAATAACAGCCGCACGGGTCGATCCATCAGGTTAAGCTACGCTTGCCGGGATTGGTCCGTGGACGGTTAACCATCTTTAAATATCGAGACTCCTCCGTGCCTCGGAAAGCACGTTAAGCCGTTGGTCCCGGCTGTCATTCGTGGATCTTTGACAGCCGTTACGGGTCGTCAGAAGCCCGAAAGTATGACAACCAGTCTTACCAAGGGGTATTGAATTACCCAGTAACTAGGTTGTGGAGGTCAGATAGGCAGTCGCTCCATGTTAAATACTGGTATTCAGCTGCATCCGGTGAGACTGGAAGCTGACCCCAACATAGTTGGGAAAAGGCTAGGCAGATGATGAGTTCGAACCGATGCGACAGCAGAATTAAGAACTCTGTTCTGCCCTTCTTGCATAATTAGCTTGATGAGAGTGTATAAGAACTGGAAGTAAATATTTTGGTGTCTGCAGTTTGTTCCGAAATCACTTAAACACGTCCTGTAATGAACGATTTTGGAAAGTGAAAGGAGACATTTTGTGCTTCGAGAGAAATTATACATATTTGTAACAAGAGCAAGTGCTTTTCCTTTTAAACGAAGTTAAACATGAATTAATGCTATGTTGTGGTACAACAAGATTAGTAGTTTCCGTTGAGTTAACAGAAGTTGAAATGGCCTACGAGCAGCACCATCTTGTTAAGAATAACCTAAGACCTAGAGATTCGTCTACCAAGTTCATTAAGCACAGGCTATTGCTAGTTACTATAAACCGACAATATATGGCTGATAATACTGCTATATGTTCCAACCAATCAGATTTGTTAATAAATAATAAAATTTAATTTCGGAATAATAACACAAGACTAGTACAACAAGTAAAACGATGTTAGCTCCAAAAGTATGAACTGTAGCGCAGCCAACAACGCCCTTCTCCAGATACAGAATGGAATGATGTTCCACGCAAAAGGTGTTAATAATAGGAGCGATTGTGATCAAATCCAAAAACTATTTAAATTTCATTCACCACCAGAAGCTGTTTTCTACAATTCGCTGGGAATTTCCGTTATGAGTTCGGCAACTGTTCCGATTCATTGGCTGTCATTTTACTTAATTTAGTTAATTAACAATGTAGTACTACTGTACATGAGGAAGTTGCTGATGATTATTTTCCCCACAACAATATGGAAAGTGTGAAGTGACGCTGTGACATATACGTCGCTGGGAACCAGAAAGATGAAGTACTATTATTTCTGGGTGCACTCTAAAGCAACATTTAAGGCGCTAAATTGAACAATTGCAATAGACTTAATGGCAATTAATTGTATATCGCCTACAAAGAGCAATTCTTAGAGTTGACTCCTTTAAGTAACAAGTAGCGTGGTAGGATTACCAAATGATCATAGTTTATAACAACAGACCTTGTAATTAATCATGAATAAAACAGAGATGCAATTAATGTCAGGTTTGGAATTGATAAATAATAAATATTAATATGAATTGATGAAGCAACGGTTTTAAGGAAAGGATCCTAATCATGAATGAGCTCGTTAAAATGTATTTCGACAACTAAAATAGTATCTATTGTTATTTTTGTATTGATTTTTTGTCTGTCTTCATCAATAACATAAATTACAATTCATAATGATGTTAAACCGATTTGGGAAGTCTGCAATAAGCTGACTTATTGTCAGATTCAAATCTTTTAACGGTACCTACTGTTTTTGCTAATCATTACTCACAGTAAACATAGTAAAATTCACATTAAGACCTAACAAACTAATTCCAATTCTAAATCCTAGCACAGTCAGTTAAACTTTCAATCAATCTTGCGCAACATTAGTGCAATCAATCACTTCAACCACTGATTAAGTTGGCAACACTGCTAATGTATTTCAAAGGTTAGGACTCATGTTTGGGGTGTCTTTTTGCTGAATCAATCATTTGTAACAACTGGTTGAGGGTAATGAGCGTTTGGAGGATAGTTAGTGATTTGAAATGGGAAAATAGATGTTAGGCTGAGTGGAGGAAAACTAACTATGGTTAGATTCATTTGATACTGACTAAAGAAGGCCCGAAGACTGTTAAAATTGATGACAACAACATGGTCATTGGTGATTGATTGATAATTGTGTTTGATGTAATGATGTAGAAAACTCCTCAAATATATTTTTTTTTAATTATGTTCGTTCGTTTAGGAGGGGATCGTGGCTAAGTAATAACCGCCGCACGGGTCATCGATCAAGTTAAGCTAGCGTTAGCGGAGACCTACGTGGCTCGCAAAGCACCGTTGGTCCCGGTTGACATTCCTGGATCTTTGACAATCGATACGAGCTGTCAGAAGTCCGAAAGTCCGTCAACCACTCTTACCAAGGGCGCTTATCGTATTACCCAGTTACTGAGTTGTGGAGGTTAGGTGGTCAGTCGCTCCATGTAAAATACAGATGCATCCGACCTCAAGGCTAGTTAGTTTGTTTTTCGTTCGTTAAGGAGACTGTTGAGCACTGTAGTCTATTAAGTAAATCTTTGCCTTCTCCCTTAAAAGTTCGTTTTCGAACAAAATACGTTAAAGTAACCCTTTTACTACTGATATTCCAGAGTCAACCAAAAATATTATACATTCATTTCACAAATTGAATATAGTCACTTGTGAAGGTATTATCACGTCGCATAATGAACTTGAACAGGCACAATCAGTGCCGTGGGCATAATGATAAAAGTCACCAATAAATCTTCATTAATCAGGACTAGTTTAACCCAGATTGTGGAAACTGTAATCTTGTAGTAGCTCGTTTATCAATGACGTGGGGCCAAGAAATGAGAGGAATAATTATTGTGGTTCAGCAAATACGATTTATTCATGTCGAGTGCCATTTGTTTCCTGTTGCTATGATTAAGGGTTAGTTTCCGATTGTGTATTGTTTACTCTTGGAAATTGGCTACTTCTTATTATATCAAATTATGTTATTTGTTATAATCCAATAATGTTTTGGAAATTTCTTAAAGTTAAAGAGGTCCAGCTCCAGATTTTTTTTTCTGATTTGAACAATTTATTTAGCCCAATGTCAAACCTTCAGGACTAAGTCACGCAAAATATAAATAAACCTACTCAACCATCCAATAAACCCGCTATTTCCATAGCCCCAAGCGTAACCGCGGTTGCATTACACAAATCATTGGATCTATGCAGATGAATGAGCAACAAAACCTGCGGGACAGTTTTAAGACGGCCATTAGATAGCCCGGGGGTAGCCGAGGCGTAAGACGCATGCGCTGTGCGTGCTACAGAGTACATGTTATTTGATTAAGTCTTGAAGCATGGTTAAGTTTATAGTGGTAAGGAAAAGGAGGAAGAAGTAGATGAATATGAATTGACGATTTAATGTTAAGTATAAAATATAGATAAATGCACAAGAGTTAGTTTTGTCTTCCTGCAGTCTTTGAAAAGTTGGTTGTCATATCTGTTGAAGGCATTAATAACTTAGAACATGAATTTTTTACTGAACTTGAACTTAGAAAATTGAAAAACAAATAAGCAATCAATATAAAGCTTGCTAACTAATGGATGGCTAATGATATGACTAATATACCCCGAATTAATGAAAAGAATACCATTGCTTTTATAGAATTAACATATGAAAAAAATAAAAAATGTTAGGCCTAGTCCAAGCTGCGAAATCTCACCCCGCGATTTTGAAGATACATAAGATATTTTGCGCGATTTTTAAACGCAGTGCCGATCCCAATTTACATGGGGAAAACGACAAGAAGAATAATAAGAATAGAAGACAAAAATGATCCACCACCATGAGTCCTAATGCACAAATCGTGTGCATTATTTAATCAATATCAGAGAACCTAACTGGAATAAATGTAAAAGATATCAGAAACAAGAAAACCTTCAACCAAGGCCGTTAAGATAAAGATAAGGCGCCGAATGGTATCAGTGCAATGCGTATGCAAATCTGAGCAGTAAAGATTTCCATGGTAATACAAATGTTACAGCCCTCGTTAACACCTACAGAGTAAATAATGTTGGAACATTCTACTATTCAAACGTCTGGTAAGCTGGCTTGGAAGAAATGTACGTGCATTCATTGAGTTAGAAAAGTTATTACGGAATGGAAAAATATGTATGGTAGATTTGCACGAAATACATGTGCCATGGTGCATAAAATATGATGTTACCAGCTTTTTTGAGGTTACAATGATTTTATTGGCAGGATCAACCTTTCTTCTTTAAAACTGATAAATATCAAGACTTACATTGAAGATTCATTATCTCCTGAAAACAAAGTGAGGCAGACAAGACAAAAAACCACCTCACTTTTTACAGCATAGGGGGCTTAAAATAGTCACTTTGGCAGAATCATAAATATTATGAATCATCGTAAAATGTCACAAACTGACAATTCATAACATGATCTGCGTGCGATTCATATTACGAAATAATTCATCTGATTGACAGTTTTCTATGGAGATTCGTTCACGTAGTATGAATTGCGTTCGTGTCAAATTAGAGGAATTGCTAATGACAGCTGGAAATTCCGGAAATGAAATGCTTTTAGAGGAATTGCTAATGTGGCCGTTTTAGGCCCACAGAAGTGATGAGATGACAATCAGACAGAAGTAGGACCAGAATCCAGACCATACGAGAAAACTATGTCCACATAGCATTAACACCATTAGTACTGGCAACAAAAGTGTTTTTCAATATGTCCTCAACGAGATATTAATTCTCGCGCTGGGCCATAAGGCTATAACTCAGGGCTCAATTAGGGCCACTGGAGACAGTTATTGAGGAAGTGGCCCTGCTGGACATAGACGCATCTGGGACATTGTTTGAAGATGAAGCTTGGTTTCTTTGTGTTGGATGGTGAAGTGCAGTTTGGATTAGATGGAGTTGGTATTTGACTAGAATTCGGTCGGTCAGAATGAAAATAAAAAAAGGTGGAGATGTAGGTAAAGCAGAAGATGGAGGGAAGATAAAAAATAAAAATGAGTACGCGATGAGATAGATAATTGAGACAAAGAAAAATTTTATAAGACAAAAACGATTGTTGTTGTGACGTGTTGTGTTGTTAAATAAGACGCTCATAACAATAAAGATGAAAGCAAACCATGACAACTGTCAGTTCTAATCCTTCTATTTCATTGACTGACATTATCATCGTTAATTTGAACTATAGAATGGCCGAGTGAGAAAGTATGCGTTTTCTTCCTAAGATGAGAAAAGGTTTTACCCAAGCCAATTACTGTCTTATTCCACGTATTACATTTTAGAAAATAATTACCCACTTACAGTGCCACAGCCCTCGGAATCCAGCTGTCACCATGGCTGACCTACTATAGCAAAGTATACGTTACTTATATGTTACATTAATGTGTTATATTTCACCCGCAAGGTCGCAGTGTGCGTCCGTCACGCGTTCCTTACTTTTTGCTGTGGTTCAAGGTATAAGAGGTCACTTGTTTCTCGTTAATATTACTGAATGCTACTTTATGTTTCCTGCACTCTAGATTATCAATGTGGTGTTCACATGAATCACTTGTTAGGGGCTTTGGGACAGAGATGTCAGCACAATTGGTGGGGTCCGCTAGGACCGATGCCTGCCAGGGTTGCGGGAAAGGGATACCGGGACACTTGGCAACAGGCAACTGAAGGAACACGGGTGGGTTTTAGTCAGTAAGAGTCTGACACGCCCTGCTCCGCCCAGAGCGGGAGAAGTCATTTGATAATTTACCAACCTCAAATAAAAAAACAAATTGGCTTTGTGTTTGGAGTAAAACCACCAAGTTATCAGTCACAACAACTTAAAGGGAACGTGTAATCAGCACCGGGGATAGAGCGGGACTTCGTGGGACTCTTGAGGTGCTACCTTTCAGTTATGTGCTACATTTAATTGTATAACACATCTATATATTGTGTTCTTAGTAATAAGATACCCAAAGTCATAGCAGACGAGTCCTGCACCCTAATGACGGTGTATTACGTCATTAGGGTGCAGGACTCATCTCTCTTTCTCGATCAATCGCAATCTGAATCGGTTTGCAACAAATGTCTAATCCATAGCTTCAAAACTTCGAAAAAAAATCTGTTCACCAACGTAAACAACGCAATGAATGTTGTTGAACTGTCAAAATGAAACAGATTAGTCTTAATCGGTTACGAAAATAAGTTACGCAACTAGATAGCTGGAGTGAAGACCACGTATCGGCAAAGCGTAGTGTGGGACAGCCCCCAGCCCAGCTAGTTGGACTGATGACATAAAGAAGGCGGCTGTGGTCAGACGGAACTTGGAAGAAACTTTTATATCCCAGCAGTGGAATGCAAGCGGCTAGGTTGACCTATCAAATTTAAAGGTCCGTCCAGCGAACTTCTTGTTTCTACCGAAAGGCATAAACATTTATACGTCCGTCATCATCAATTTTGGGTTTTGTTTCTCCATGTAGGAATTTTGTGGACAATTTTTCCTTTAGATATCGTGGTAAATAAGTATCATATATCCATCTACGTCCTTCTATTAACATTTATATTTAATCGCTTTCGCTTATAACCTAAGCCAACACGTTCCACTACATTATAACCGTGATAAATAGCAAAGAATAATGAATCGCAAATACGTTTAGTGTATTTGTGAGCATTGAATGCTTGACCAATCAATGGTCCAGATATGGCTGTCATCCGGCCGCTGCTTTTTATGGCTTTTTCAACGCTATTAACGAGTTTGATAAGAATAAAATTGCTTTTGAGTTTAAGGTCGACTGAGGAATTGTCTTTTCTTAGTTGTCAGTATTATCGTATTAGTTGGTCATGGATCTCTAATGTAAAGTTTGCAGGAGTGTGTCGTAAAGAGTTTTAATAATAATAATTATAGGTGAATGAAAGAAAACTTAGAACTATGTGGTAGCAACTTATAATACAATAATATGAAAGCCAACGTATGGCTTCAAGAAATGCTTCAAGGGCTTCTTATTATGTTACATGATATATATGTATTTATTTATTTCAGATCACATAATCCTTGTTGTTATTAAAGGTCTTAACCTAATGTTAGTAAAAAACCACACTATATACAAAATTTTAATGACTGACGTACGTGTGCTATGATAGGATACGGCTGTATCCAGTGAGCCAGCATGGGGCTGTCCCACCTATCACAAAATACACTCAGGACGCTATGAGAGCTAGCTATTATGTTTTATGTAATATAATAGTAGCCTTGTCAATGTTTCAGTGGTCATTCAGACAAACACCGTCTGTTCTCATTATTAAGGATATAAGTAAGGAATCCTTCTCCTACTAAGAGCAATATTGGTTTGTCGTAATTCCCGGCTAAAACAAGTATCATAATAGACCCTATCATTATAGCAGTCTTCCAGCTTCCAACCAAACCAGACTCAGCCAAAAACAATATCTCACCCATCACCACCCAATTAACCCATCTCGATATCAGTACACAACTGGGCCACAATGGCCCAACCACTGAGCTAATTCCACAAAATTATCGAGTAGCCTCTCTAATTACTCACACTTGGCCGAACGCCGACCGTTATGGAGGCGGTGAGGCAAGTTCATTGTCACAGTTTAGACCAGCAATTGTGTATGCTTGGGTGGTTTGACTATTGGATATTGCACTAGTGACTTGTTGACTTGTTTTTGTTGTTTATAGTAACAGTTACAAGGATTAATAACATTATTTACGATGACATTTTCGAATATAATATTGAAAACTTCATCGCAAATGTTGTGAGTAGACGGACTATTGTTGGCCTTTTAGCTAAGCTTATGGGACACCTGATTAAGGTTTTGTTTGGGTCTTAGATAACTTGGAACATGGAGGTAGGGTATACTACTCTGTCTCTCTCTCTTCCTGGCTATATATTATCCCACATGGTCAGCCTTCCTGGTCTTTGTCTTCCACTTCCTCGACATCGTTTTCGGATACCCATAGTGATGAAAAAATGCATGACTAAAGTAATATCTTTATCATTCCTTACGAAGCTACTTTTGTAGATAACCAAAGATTTACTTTGTAGATAAATCATCAATAAACTCCAAGATTATCTACGATGAAAACTGAACACATGGCAAATTAGTCATTTCTCAATCGAAGCTTTTTTCGGGAAAATATGACACAATAATTCCAAAATAGACTAAAACAATACATTTTCACTCCATTAGAATGGCGAAATTTCAAATCATTTCGGTCGATTTCTAGACATTTACATAGAATTATTGAAATTATTTACTCCGAAGTAATCGTAGCGACCTTAGTCACGCGTTAGAATTAACTATACTTGTTTATGGCATTGTAGAATGTTCCTTTCTCGAGAGGTATTTGACTTTTGGAATAGACAATGATAGGAAAATTTCGTTTGTAATTCTCATAGTATAGACAGTTTTAGAATCTGGTCAAACGACAGAATGTTGCCTTCGTTGAAATATGATTATTAAAGCACATCTGGTTTTAATGGAAGCTGCCAAAGTTATAGTTAGATAAGTAAATATGATACAAAAGATACACAAACTCAATTAGTTATAGAAGCAGTATTGAAAATTATGGAAGCGTCTCGACAAAAGCCAATTTTGAGACCTTTCGACAGTATTTGGTAAGGCAGTGTCTAGCTGGCCAATTCTTTCACCAAAATCGCTAATCCGATTGTCCCTTCAATCCCTGCCCTTATCCCAGTTTATTTTGTCTCAGCACAGTTCGTCTTCTTGCATACGTCTATCAGACGTCACCTCAGTATTGACTTCCTTCCTAGCAACCTCATCTATCACACAATCCATAATGTTCGGTCTTTAAGTGGTATCATTAATAGTGTTACAGTCCAGCCGTTGAGAGAATGCGTTCCTGACACCTGTCAGTTGGACAATTTCTAGAAATAATAAGGATCAAATTCGCAAAAGACATATTCATAAGTATGAAACTGTCAGGCGTCGAGAACGCATTCTCTTGACGGCCGGACTGTAGTAGCCATAATAATAAAAAAAGTCACGTGAATATTCTACGTCAAACGGCATACCAAGATTCAAGTCCACGTGAGCGAGTTCAAGCTAATTTGATTAACTATGGACAATCCGACGCGCTCGGCATTCATTAATGTTTACTTGTTAGCAATTTTCAACGCTTCAGTGGCTTGAGGATTAGCTTAATGAAGAATCTTAGGCTACAAAGCATTGTTTTTAATAAAATTATCATTAGCTGTGTGCCGGTTATTCATTACAAAATAAGTGATTTCTGAATTTGAGATGTTGAAAACGTAAATGACAAAATGGACTGGAAATATATATATTAAAACATAGATTAGTTAAAGGCTTTCGGTGCACAAAACAATTGATTGAACTCTAGGAAGAATCTTTTAGTATCAAAGAAAATTACAAGTAAAGTATTCTAATAAGGACCACACGTGATTAGAATCCTTAATGACTTGTCATTTAGCTGTGGCTTGTTATGTGGCTGTTTGTTCATGTACGGACCACCATACAAGGACCAGTCCTTCTCATTAGAGACAAAACCAGGGGAGGTTTCTAACGACACATTTATTACATTGTTTTCACTTTATGTCATCGAAAGATATTATATTGAGTCCTTGTTGATAGTAGCAGAAAGATGATCAACGATTGGACTGGTTCGACTTGTTCGGATCTCTTCGGTTTTTTTCGTGCACCCTCGTGCCCGTGACGCTTCTGTCAGATATTCGCATGACAGTCGGCTGGCTGTAGATCCGCGCTATAAAGGTCGACGCGCACCGCACGCACCGTTAGAGGCGGGTATTTAGGTCGGCGCACGCGCCCGCTACAGTATGCCACACTGGGTGACGGGGTGAGGGATAAGCGGTAGCGATTTGGATTTGACACGCACAATGTTAAGATGGCGCATCGAAGTTAAGAAAGATATAAGTGAACGGACATGACACTCTTCAAATCCATGTTTCTTTCTTTATCTCGAAGTGCGCGAAGGCGACGACACCGGTAGAACAATTTCCGTCAAGTTTTCCTAGAAATTTGTGCACCAGAGTCGCATCGCGCCATTGCGTTGCACCAGTCTGCGGGAGCATTTAGTGTTCCATATTCACGATCGTTTTTAAAGGAATTGAAAATAAATCTTTATGATTGTTAAAACTCCAAAAGTTAAATATGGTTCTAGAAAGTGAATATTGGGATAGCGGCTAATAGGTACGGATATAATGGAAGAAGACATGTATGCGTTGACCCCAAATAAATTGGTATAAGAACAAGAGAAGGATGAGTTACACAAAAACTGCGCACGATTATAAAAAAAAACTATGATGTTTTTTAAATCTATTTAAAGCAGTAGCAATTAGTTATTCGATTAATTGATTAAAAAAAAATTCGTGCAGCAGTACCTAATTCGCAAACTAAATTAAAATAGACGTCGAAATAAACAACTAATAACTTATTAATATAAAGCACAATTTGTCCTAATAAATTATAAAATCGAATATAAATTCCTAACTTAATAGAGTAAGGTAATTTTTCATAGAAGTCAAGGTGAACAAGCCATGTATGTGAAAAAATATGACCAATCATGTGCAGCCATCAATAAATTAACCGCAGCCGGTAATTTTAGTTTAACGCCGCCGTTTAAAAATATATTAGCATAAATATTAACTGCAGTACATTGGGTCATTAGAATTTAAATGTAACATAATTTTGAATAAGTAATAACATTAACGTTTAACTGTTTAAGGTTTCATCCATAATTATTTTTTTGTTTCTGTTTCATTTTTATTGCACAACGTTAATAATTAGACCGAATTAGATAGTGCAATTTACTTTGATCATATAAATATTTACACTGAATTAGACAAGTGCGCCACCAAGGGACAAATACGAAAATGATGATCCACCAAAGGCCACTGGAAAAAGTTTGTATCATAATTTCTAAATCGCAATAACCTCGTAACTTGCCCCACACTAGCAGAAACAGTAATCTAGGATGTTATGTGTTATGTACGTGACATGTCAACGTTTGTGACGGAATGTTACCGATTTTACAACATGTCCAGCCACGGGGTACTTATGCTGGGCACTGGGCAGCCAGTCCATGTGTAACTGCCGACTCTTATGGGGGAAATCTTAGGAGCAATACCCACTTGAGCATTCTTCTTAGATTATGAATGAATGAATGAAATGCACCGATCGCAGCGAGGTTTAACCAGCCTCGATTAATCAAATGAACCCAAAAATGAGAGCAATGGTATTGCTTAAAAAAATTCATGGATTTTCAAATGGATCCTGAATGGATTATGGAATGGACCTGGGAAAGGACATAGGGTATCGTTTTATCCTTTCCCCTACGTACATGTTCGACCTCCTCGCGAGCATTCGATTTTTATCAGCCTTATACGCTGGTGCCTCACTCTTGTTCGCTTCCGTCCCCCCTGTATTTTGAAGTATTCCCGTTGGAGCACCTATGCATTCAGTATACTCATTTGAAATGCCCTTGGTACTCAATGCATAGGTGCTCAAAAAATAGGGGCTCAAACGGGAACAATTGTTTATTTTTATCACTTACTACTTTACCAGTGTACATTACGCAAGTACTACTGTTTGTACATGTTTATACAATCTTTCCTCTCGATTCCAATCTTGTCTCAGTATAAAACTAAATATATAGCTTGAATCAGCTTTTCATTCCACGCCTCTCCGGATGAACATAAATAGTGACATGCACTATAAAGATCATGTTGTTTACATTGTTCGCAGAATCATCTGGCGCCCAGTATGCGTATAGTTTCTGTTTATTTCAGTAAGTTACTTAAGGTGTCTTAATTTTGTAAATTACACATGTGTACGTAAAAACACATATATGTTATTGTTCAGTAGAAGCGTCTGGACATTGTGCCTGGTTGATGGTAATAAGCTTTCGGGGGAAAGCTCTATTACATGGGACTTAAACATTACTGGCGAAATGTGGGTGTACTATAGATACACCTCTGCCTAACCCTTCGGGGAATGCAGGCTTGGTATTTTTGTAATAGGTATTCTAATTAGTTTTTATTAAATATTTATATTGTGTTAGCCTTTTATATTACTCGTTAACCCCACAGAATATGGTCCTACAAACATTCAAACTCGATTAAGTAAGCAAATTCTAGTTCAGGTCGTCATGCTGAGTAATGAGAGTACAGTATAAATAGAAATAAGTTAAGGAAGAATTATAAACATAAATAAGAGTTGACGACCTACATAAACATTATCCTTCGCCCCCCCTAGCCTCACTAGGTCATTGGGGAGACCCCCCACTGCGTCTAACACAAACCAATAAAATCGGCCACGTTTCATTACTCATAATCTACTTGTTTACTCATTACTCATTAATTAATGAAGTACATACTCATTTACGTAACGTGTACTTGTCTGTCTAGTATGATGGCCGTGAAAATAATAGGTATACAGGTAATAAACACTATTGACATTGAGCTTTATGAGGTCCGTGTGTGAAAATTATAATGAAAATGTTGCGAGATAGATTAACTCCCTTATTCGTAAATACATTTAGTAATTTATAAAATATTGAATTACTGTAATTAATTTCTAAAATACTAGCTGATGCCCGCGGCTTTGTCCGCGTGGATGTCTTGACAAATTATATACTAAAACCTTCCTCGAGAACCACTCTATCCATTGGTGAAAACAACATGAAAATCGGTGGAGTCGTTTTTGAGTTTATCGCGAAAAGACAGACAGGCAGACGCGGCGGAGGATTTTGTTTTATATAATACAAGCTGCGCCCCGCGGTTTCACCCGCGTAAGTCTCGATCCCGTGGGAATGTCGGGATAAAAAGTATCCTATGTGTTAATCCAGGTTATAAGCTATCTGTTTGCCAAACGCTAGCTTTCGCTAGCTAATTTCGTTGATGTGAAATGTGTTCATAATAAATAAATGTTTTATAAATAAATAGAATCTTTATGGATCATGCATGACACTTACCGCTAAAAAAATCTTCTTTAGACCTCAATGAAGGGGCTGACACATCTGCAAAAGAAAAAGATAACAAATGTTTAAAACAACGTCAAAATAATAAAGCTTGTAAAAATAGCTAAAGACACGTCAGAGAAAACAGATTAGATCATTGCTCTGCGAAAATTATACCACTGCCATTGAAAATACAAATAGAGCAACCGGCAAGTAGGGTTACTATCCGTCCGGATTTTTCCGGACAAGTCCAGCTGTTTGGTCGCCGTCCGTACTTTGTCCGCCCTTATCATTTGTCCGGTAAGCGGGATACGCTAAGGTAGCCTGCAAAATTGAAATTATCTATATTTTTTGCAATTTGTTGGTCAATGTTAGGTTGTTTGACGCAGATCTAAATATTATTCGCGACCTTAACATCATAATTATAATGATACAACATCAAAACAACTCTTTTTTTTTTGAGTTGGTAAATCATCAAATGACTTCTCCCGCTCTGGGCGGAGCGGGAGGGTGTGTCAGACTTTTACTGACTAAAACCCATCCGTGTTCCTTCAGTTGCCAATTGCCAAGGTCCCGGTATCCCGGTATTTCATGAAATAATCATTCAATAGAGTCATTTGAACTTATTGAGTGGTATTAATGATTATAATTACTTTTGTATGAATTCCGTAAATACATGTTTGTTGCGGTTGCGAATCACATTTTGATCAACATACAATCTGATACTGACATACAAATTACAAAAACGTAAGAAAATTGGAATTTCACGTGCTATTCTGAGCTACTTTGGCACTTTCGCCTTCAGGGTCGGATTGAAAAAATGATGTTTACTAAAAAAAGAAACATTAAAAAGTTAAATGTTTTTTGTAAATGTCTGGATTTTTATCAGGACTTTTCTTTCGATATGGTAACCCTACCTGCAAGGCCGTTTGAGCAATGGCTGCGGAAATATGTTGTTAATCGAACATCGTTAATAAATAATAATGAATACCTCTGGCTATGGGCAGTCACGATTTATGAATCCATAATCTATAAGCTTTATTGAAGAAAATCCAATTAGAAAGCTTAGTTTCAGATGGTTCGGTTAAGTTTTAGGACAGTTTCTAGTTGGAATTGCTTTGTTATCGGCAATGAGGGGGCGAGAATGGGTGATTATGGTGATTAAAATTAAATATCGTAAGCTATTTATAAGCATCGAAACATCCTCGATCCATCAGGTTAAGCTACGCTTGCCGGGGTCGGTCCGTGGATAGGTGACCATTTATACATATCGAGACTCCTCCGTGCCTCGGAAAGCACGTTAAGCCGTTGGTTTCGGCTGTCATTCGTCGATCTTTGGGTCGTCAGAAGCCCGAAAGTCTGACAACCAGTCTTGCCAAGGGGTATCGTATTACCCAGTTACTGGGTTGTGGAGGTCAGATAGACAGTCGCTTCTTGTAAAATACTGGTATTCAGCTGCATCCGGTTAGACTGGAAGCTGACCCCAAAATAGTTGGGAAAAAGCTAGGCAGATGATGAAGCTATTTATAGGCAGGTATCAGATGCTTGACTTTTTGTTAATTTTTGTCTTTCATTCGAAGTGAAACGTATGAACACAAAATGAATAAGTGAAAAATACATTTCGATTTTAATGTAACCGATCCAACTATGTTGGATTTCCGCACATCATTCACTCGCCTACCGAATGATAGCAAAATGAAATGAGCAGATGAACGTTCATTTCTATGTAATTCTGTCGGTGTCGTGTGGACGTGGAATGATACAAATGAATGATATGAATGAATGAAACGAATGATATAAACGATCATTCACAAGTCAAGCGTCTGGTATCAGCTTTTTTACCTAAAAAAGGGAAAATTAGAGTATCCCAATTTGACCCGACTTTAAAACCATCGCATTGATTTTGCTAGACCCAGAGATTTGTCAACATCAAATATTGTTCTCCAAGAAAAAACGTCAGGCCAATTACTTAACTAGGAAACAGAGACAAAAATTTAAATTGTCAAACAAACAAAAAAGCCAGAATCCGGTATCCATGTCACCACCGTAGAAATGGCGGCCATGGGTCATGGCAAATATGAAAATAATGGGAAAATAATGATAGCCACATAATTATCCGACAATTTCAGAAAACAGAAAGTTAAACTTGAATTTAGCGATGATGGCAGACGGAAGGCATTTCAAACGATGGTTTTAGAAACAAGTGAAGTATTTACGATGATAATGTAGAAAGTACTTATGAGAGAAATGCAAAAAGATATCTATGAATCAATAACTTGCAATGATAATACTAAAGAGTACTTGACATTTATTCAAGTGTTTACACATGATAATAAAGAAAATGACGTTATAGTTATAGGTAAATCATGATTGAACACAAAAATTTACTTATATATAAAACAAAGCCGTTTTCCGTGTCTGTCTGTTGTCCACTACAAGTTTTTCTAAACTATAGTATGGATTTTTATGGGGTTTTCACCATAATTTAGAGAATATATTGTGAAAGGTTTTTGTGTATAACATATTAGTGTATAAGTTAGATAAAGCACAGAAATCACGTTGGTGTGACATGTAACCATATCAGTAAATTGCACCCCTGTGAAGCAGGGGTAGACAGTTAATTAATAATCCAGACTAAGTTCAGTGCTGTAATAGCATCATCAAAGCCGTAATAGACAATAAAGGAGTTAAATCACTAACAGTAGTAAAGAAATAAACCTACAATCAGTAATACAATTGTGCTCGTCATCAATCCAGATAATAAACAATTCAATTCAGAAAACATAAAATCTGAATTCAGCGATGATTTAAGTCACAAAGAATTTCAACCGATGAATTGGTTATTAGATACAATTGTTGAACCTGAACAATGCTCACAGGGGCGTTGTTCTAATGATTGAGCTAATGTCATTGAAATTGTTCGTTATGCCGACATCACTGTGGATGGTACTTCAATCATAATTAAAATCTGTCAACAGGGTATTGGATACCATATGAAGTCGGGTTCCGTTCTTATTGTGAATGTAAGACTGTATGCAATCCGGGAAGTAAAGAGTAAAGAATTGAGGATGTTGGCAACGAAGATTTTGCAACAACAATAGCAGGCACACGATGCTAACGGTGTAAAAGTAGCCGCATTTTGGTCTATATTTTTTTAAATATATGCTTATATAATAAAAATTTATAGAAATGGCATCATCAACACGAGGAAGAAGCAATTACATTTAGCTCAGACCCTATATAGTGAAAACTTGGAACATCAAGATATTTTTATCTATCTGCACCTAAATATTTGTCAATATTGTTAAAATGACAAAGATACGTAGAATCATTGTTGTGAGTTTTGTAACAAATAGACGTGATGAAAAGGTAAGGCTTCCTTATTTTGCTACAGAATCCTAAAAATCAGGACATTGGACTTTATCAGACTAATTTTACGCATGATTTTAATTTAAATCGTTTTATGACCGAATATTATATTGTTGTTGTATTAATATAAATGACTATACGTTCATTATGTGTTTAAAACATAAAAGCGATGATTATTGACCACAAAATCTATGTATCAAGCGTAATTGATGATGATACATGTAATTTATTGGCTTTGAACATTTGACTCTGAACTTAACTAATGATTTAGTTTGTTCAGACTTGTCTAGCGTTTTTATATTATATGTCTATAGGGCGAAATAAATGTGAATGTAAAAATAATAATGTATAATTGGATATCAATTTGGAATTCTTTATAAATTATGTACATTATGAAAACTATTTACTTTTAGCAAGGTTTATGGAGTAATTAAGGCAGAGTTCTTTACACAAAGAATTAAGTGTGCAGTCTTAAATAATGCGAATTGTTTCCGTTCCACGACGACCAGAGTCGACAAAGGTATTTTACTCTACTGGTGCCTTTCAGTACTAGCATAATTATTGTAACCACCACCATTTTCCAGCCCTAACAGCCCCCCCCCCCCTCCTCCAACCATAAAATTTTCATCATCCAATCATTATCAACAAACCCACAACTAAGATCCGGGAGTTGGTCCACTTACAGCTCGACGCGTTCTAAATCCGTGCGTCTGCGACTATTAAACCAATTACGCGACAATCGCAACAAAAACGCGACAGTCGCACGATATGAGCCACTGGGTTGAAGGTGAGAGTGAAGGAAAAAATGTAGTGATGGAAGGTTCGCAGAAGACGTCGTTAATGGAAGTGTTGACGGCGCATGAACTGTGGGAGTTCGTAAGGACAGTTTGTGAGTGTGTTGTGTGTTGAAGACAGTACGTTAATTCATACAAGTTTTATGTTTTTCTACGAATATTTGAATATGATCAATGTTGGCCTATTGAAAGTGTGCTGTTTAAAAATAACTTGCCAGTTCAACAGACCCATAAAAGTTTTACAAGCATCTTTTAACAACATACAGATATTTATTTGTTGTAGTACTACACTTACAATTTTCTAAAATACTCAAGAAATCGATCTTAAATTCGATCGAAAAAAAACAACGAAGACGGGGTATCTCTGTCTCGCTTGCACAGTGACTCCGCGTTCGAGCGTAACGAACTTCACCCCCGCGGGAACAGAACATTGGATATTTACTACTCTTTCGCACAGTGACTCTGCGTTCACGGATTGAACTCACGCTAAGACAACAAGGTATCAATAACTATTATCTTTAACACAAAAACAAAGTTTTGTTCGATTACCTGCTCGTGCTATTTATTAAAACGAAATATTAGAATGAATCCTCAAAGATCACCACCATCACGGTATCTCACTGGCACGGGTATGAGCAGCGCTTCAAATACTGGCCACAGCTCACACCCCGATTTATCACAGTTAAGTGCGCTTGCGGCAGAGTCACAAATTACCTTCCGCAAACGCAAACAACCGTCGGACAATAATTGTGAATGCTCAAATGAAATTAAAGAAATGCGTTCGGAATTGAGTCGTATCGGTTCACTGCTTGAAAAATACGTTGGTTCGAGCGAACAGGTTATGAATAAAATGCAAGAAAATATAACTGAGATTAAATCACAAATGTCTGAGCTGAAATCATCTAACGAACACACTGTACACTTGATTCTAGAAAATACTACTCAGATTAACGAGATCAAATCTTCTACATCTAACATCGCAATGGAACAAAAATCATTAAATATAACTGTGTCGCAATTAGAGAAGCAAATCTTTCAAGGGGAACTAAAGATATCTTCTCTTGAGTCAGACCTGAATAACCTCAAGCTGTCTACTGTCCAACCCTCTGCGTCTAAATCACACAACCAGTCATCTACGAACGAGCAAGTAATTAAGGAAATAATGGATCGTAACAACAGGCAAAAAAATATTGTTTTGGTTGGATTGCCGGAGCAGACTTCCACCACCGCGGAAGAGAGGATATCTGGAGACGAAAGAGATATTTTAAATGTTACTTCACAAGTGTGCCAAAATCCACCAAAGCCTATCAAGATCTTCAGAATAGGAAAATACGTACCTGGTAAACACCGTCGAGTTAAGATTTGTTTTGATACTGCCATCACCGCAAAATATTTCCTACGTAACAAGGACAAATTACCCGAAAATGTTAAAATATTCTCCGATCAAACTCCTGCGCAGCAGCAGTATCTAATGAGCCTGAAAGAAGAATTAGCACGTCGCCAAAATGATGGCGAGAATGAGCTAGCAATTAAATACATCCACGGTACACCTACGATAATAAAAAATCCTCCAAAAAACTACAATTAAAGACTGACACTAAGCCCGCCTATACAAATTGCAACACGTATCAAGTACTCAATGACTACCGATATATTAATGTTACCAAATCTCGCCTCAGGTTCTTATACCTCAATGCTAGAAGTATTCGTAAAAAAGGAAAGTTTGATGAACTAAAATGTGTCTTAAGATCATTACCGAAAACAGCGCACGTCATTCTTGTAACAGAAACCTGGATTCGCTCGGAGGCTCAAGCTTTGGCACTACAAATAGACAATTACACTCACTATTATAATTACAGAACCGACTCTAGAGGAGGGGGTGTCTCAGCCTACGTACACAATGATCTGAGACATAATTTATCAGAGTCCAAGTATTCAAATGGAAACAACTACCTATGGATAAATCTCGAACGGTACGCGCTTGAAATAGGAGTCATATATTACCCCGGAAACACTGACTACCAAGAATTTCTCCAAGAGTATGACTTGCAGCTACAACAAAGGAAAAGAACAGTCGTTTTTGGAGATTTCAACGTCGATTTACTAACTAAGAAAAACAAAGAGACAAAACAATACAAAGCAATAGTCAAGGAAGCTGGGCACACTCTACTAAATAAAATAAACAAAAAATATTGTACAAGAAACTCCGACACAAAAAAGACTATTATCGATCATATTAGCACCAACCTAAAAGACGATTACTTTCATGTGGTAATAATTGAATCCTCTATGTCTGATCACAACCAGATGTACCTAGAACTTAAAAAAACCAAAACTCCTCCGAAAATGAAAACTCAATACGAAGCAATAAACTACACAAAATTATATAACACTGTTGAAACAGCTAGGTTCGAAAATCCAAACTACGAATACCTAGTGTTTGAAAATCAAATAAAACTATTTACAGAAGAAGCTAAAACTATAAAGACTAAGATTCTCAATCCTCCACAAAGAGACTGGATCAACAAGGACATTATCGCTGAAATCAACCAGAGGAACATACTGGCGACAGAACTTAAAAATAACCTTAGTAACGACACAGTAAAAACAGAATTCACGAAGAAAAGAGACTATGTAGCTAAATTAATATCAAGAACAAAAAACTCCTACTATTATAATGAATTTAAAAAATGTATTAATAAACCTAAGAAAATGTGGGGCCTAATAAATACCTTAACAAGCAATAAAATAAAACAGAACTGTGTTCCTCCAAAATTAGTAGTAAACAACAATAATATTACGGAACCAAATCATATTTGCCAAATATTTAACGAATACTTTGCTACAATTGGATCACTCCTAGCGAACGAAATACCTAGTTCATTTCATAACGATTATGACCGCGCTTTACCAAATTCTATAACCCAAAACGTTGAGAAGCTCTCCAGTTTCAGCCCATGTTCTGCTAATGAAATAGAAACCATTATAACTAAACTCGATCCAAATTGCAGCACTGGCCTAGACGGAATAAAAACCAAAGTAATTAAAACCGTTAAAAGTTTAATCGTAACCGATCTGAGCAAATGTCTGAATAAATTACTGGATGACGGGAACTTTCCTGAAACACTAAAAATAGCAAAAGTAACACCAATCTATAAATCAGGCCGTACCACAGATCCAGGAAATTATCGACCTATCTCAGTATTGCCTATACTGTCAAAAATATTAGAAAAAATTATTCACAACCGATTAGAAAAGTATCTTAATTCTATTAACTTCATCACCGATCGACAATATGGATTTAGACCCAGAAGTAATACTACTACAGCCACTATTGATCTCATCACTAAAATTAAACAAAACATAGACAGAAAAAACATAGCCCTGGGCATTTTTATTGATTTAAAAAAGGCCTTTGATACGGTTAGCCACAAACTACTCATAAAAAAACTGGAATCAATAAAAATCACGGGAAAAGCTCTAAAAATGCTCGAGTCTTACTTAAAAAATCGTTCGCAAGTGGTCAAAATTGGTAATCACCAAAGTGATGCATTACCTATTACATGTGGCGTCCCACAGGGATCTATCCTGGGTCCCTTACTCTTTTTAATATATATAAATAATATAAACGAAATTAAACTACATGGTCACCTTACCTTATACGCCGACGACACTTGTTTATTTTACTTTGGATCTTCCATCCATCACATTATCTCACAAGCACAAGAAGATTTAAATACCCTATTCGCATGGTTTCAGTTCAATCTTTTAACAATAAATATCTCTAAAACATGTTATATAATATTTAAGGCTAAAAATAAATTAATTCCCTCATATGACCCTCTAACAATAAATGATATCCCGCTACAGCAAAAACCATGCGAAAAATACCTCGGTCTAAGAATGGACAGCTCACTAACGTGGAAAGCTCATATTGATCATATAAAAAGTAAACTCTCGGTACTCTCCGGGTCCCTGCGTAACATTGTTCGTTGTATTCCACCAAAATTGCGGTATACTATTTACAACTCCCTAGTAAAGCCACATCTACTTAATTTAATCGAAATTTGGGGCAGTGCTGCTAAAACAAAATTATCAGAACTTCAAATTACCCAAAATAAAATCATAAAAATAATATTCAACTACCCATATCTAACATCTACCAGCAAAATTTATCAAGACACAAAAATAATGAGCATAAAACAACTTTATATTTACAACACATGCATTTTCATCAGAAATATTCTCAACAAAAGCGTTCACTCAAACATAACACTCACTCAATATAAGCAAGTTAGTCAACGCAGTACACGGCGAGCAAGCTTGCTAGTCTTACCAAAAACAAGAACTAACTATGGCAAAAAAATGCTAACTTTTGAAGGAGCACAGCTTTATAACAAATTACCGTCCTGTATAAGAAATGTACACTCGTACAATGCATTCAAAACTCAACTTAGCCAGCACATAATTGCAGATCGATCACTTCTGGAGAAATGAATGCATTGGATGGGTAACTATTAAATTGTAACACTGATGACGAACTTATTGTAATCTATATTCTTAGTATTGTTCTCAAGTAAGCGACTTATGTCTTTATTGGGAATAAAGTTTCTTTAAACCGAAATTTCTCAATCATCCCATAAAAAGCCGCAAGTGGTCAAGGAGACGGACGGAATATTGAAAAATATAACAATATCTATAAAAAGTAAGTGTTAAAGCGCACGCGCCGACTGGGTCAATCCGCGTGACGAATCTAGTGATACGAGTGCCCCACAGGCCCGGTTACCGAAATGTGCGGGTTTGGTCATGATGTGGGAGCGGAGCGAGGAAGCGGAGCGAAGCGGAGTTGGATAGGACTCAAAAAAGTTTCCTAGTTCTTCCAAGTTTCCCACCATTTTGTTCCAAGAAAAACAGAAAATGGTGCTTTTAATAAAACAAACTAATTGTTTCTTAATGCCACACGATTTCGTGTATACTGTAAGTAAATAAAAGGATTCACGTAGACATTACTGTCACATTATTTTGAATCCTGAACATAAATAAGCAGAGAAACGATATAATTTTGCTATATTAGGTTAGCCACTAACCACATAAAAAAAAAACATGCGGGACAGTCTTCGAGGACTGCCGAGAGAAGTGAAAACTAAGCAACAATGCGGAACCTCAACGTAATTCAAACGGTAGACGGTAGATGGCGCAAAAAAAATCGCTTCAAGCGTGACGATGACGCGAGATCCATGATTTTTGTTCACCCAAAAAGTGCTCAAGGAGCATAAAGAAGTTTTCATATAAAAAAAAGAGTGTCACTTGTATATTGTGGCTCAATTATGATTGATGGTGACATCGAAATGCTGTTCCTCATTCTCTAAAATCTTGGCATCGTGAAGAAACAACTTCTTTTTATAAACGGCTCCGTTTCTCAATCCGCTGTCCCGCAAACTTTGGACCTCAACCGACGTTCAAATCATTCAAATTCCATTAAGTCTAACTGCGTATGACTGATGCAGAACTGTTATGCATTGCGGGGTTATGTCCGACTGTCACGACAAGCAAAACTGTTCTATTGGATTATAACATAACTGTTTTGTGATTGAGACTTGTTATCCCTTCCACTGATGTTTGTCGTACTCAAGCGAGACAACTTTGACATTCTTACAATAATTGCAGAACGTTAAGTGAGTCGGGTTGGCGCAATGAGGCTGAAATAGGCCGAAAGTCAGACCTTTTTCTAGACTAATTTTGACAGCTGTCAGTCGAAGGGTTATAAAAGTGGTCGACTTGAGATTGCTTTGCAGCAGTTCTGGCAGAACTGCTTTTTGTCCCGAGTCCGTTTAGTCATCCATAAATGAACCTGTTAATGAACCGCAAAAAGGCTTATTAATAGAGTTTTCTGAATGTCATGTATACCTACCAAGAGCATAGGGAATCCTCCAAATCCCGGAAGAAAAATGTTAGTATGTTACAACAATTATGAATATTTTAAACAAACAAATGAGCAACAAGAGGCGAACTTCATGCCATACTGTATAAATAGATACTGCTATCCATCCACGAAGACGCGCCCCACTCCGCTCCGCTCCGTACTAAAGTACAGCTTACATACGTACAGAAATCGCGGAGTGGGGCGCGTCTTTGTGAATGGCACTTTCTGTACCAATACTACTAGTCTGATAATCCTTAGGCAAAGGATGGGTGGCAGTCATCGCTAAAGATCACACAGCTAAGCTGAAAGATAATTTAAATACACTTAGTACCAATGGAAATGAAGTCTCGGTTTATAATTTCAGGTTATCTTACCAGTAAATTACGATATATGGGAGACGGAAGCTAGAAACTATGTTTGGAGGCAATGTAGTTGGAAACTTGGAATAGTAGTTATCACTGGTTATGAAAGATTACTGCCTTGTACCAGTCGTAACAGTAATTATTATTATTATTAATCTTTTATTAATCAGACTACAATGGTCTATAGTGTTAGTAACAAAATAGTAATGATATCGATATGTAAAGAGCGGGAAACGAAGGATATTGAGCCTGCAGTTACTTTCCAATTGTATTGTCTGATATTGAGGATATAATTATTGAGATTCGCAATGATTCTAATCGTAGCAGGTGGCGTTCTGTTGATTTTGCGTACGTAAGGGAAGATATTCGCAAAATAGAGATTTCAATTACAGTCCTAGCACTAGTGGAGATGGCTAAAAGGTATACATTAGGTGGTTCCCTTATGAATCTGCCTAGCCTTTTCCCAACTATATTGGGGTCGGCTCCAGTCTCACCGGATGCAGCGGATGCACCAGTATTTTATATGGAGCGCCTGCCTATCTGACTTCCACAACCCAGAAACTGGGTAATATACTCCTTGGCAAGACTGGTTGTCAGACTTTCGGGTTTCTGACGACCCGCAACGACTGTCAAAGAAAGATCCACGATGACAGCCGGGACCAACGGCTTAACACACTTTCCGAGGCACGGAGGGGTCTCGGTATGTAACGATGGTCACCCATCCACGGACCAACCCAGGCAAGTGTAGCTTAACCTGATGGTTCGACCCGTGCGGCTGTTATTCCTTAGCAACGAGCTGCTCTTGAAGCTCCTCAATTTTTTTGTCATACATATCTAACGGTGAAGGTGCTCCTGGTTATTATGAGACTACTTTAAAAGCTAATGTGTTTTTTAAGTTAATCTTAGACTCTATTACGATTGTCTGTAAGGTGATAGAACATATTCTAAAGAAACCTCTTCGTGGTCTGAAATTGCCAACACGCAAACATTCATTTTCTGTATGACCCTTTTACAGTATCTACAATCTGACTACTCAATTGACAACATCTATAGACAAGATAGGTGCTGGTGACCTAAAAATACCATAAAACACTTCAATTGAATGAAGTAGCCCACCATTAGGACACATTAAAGTAATCCTACTTATCAGTCATCAGTTTTTTACCATCGTTATCCGACTCAGTCACGATTCTTAATTAATAAGAAAACAGTGTTTTTTGCCGCCGTGACATCAAGTCAGTCGTGACTTGTTAGTCTTCACCGACTTGCGGAAAGTAAGGTAATGCGTTTGACATTTTCGTATCACGGATGATCACGAAGTTTGATGTTCTCTTGAAGGTTAAGTTGAATTTCTTGGTGTGAATCAGTGTTTATTTCAGAAAAGGTGCTAAAGGTGTCTACAATAATGTATATATCCGTGACAAACAAGTCGTTTTGAATCTTATTATTTTCTTGCAGGTACCACCACAGTCGGTCGGAGGTAGATAAGCTACGCATGCCAATATTAGTCCGGGGATGAAAGGTCTTTCATCCCAATGCATCCAGTACATATAATACACTTCCGTGCCTTGGGAAGCAGCCGTTAGTCCCCGCTGTCATATGTAGATCTTTGACAATCGTTACGAGTTATCAGAAGCCCGAAAGTCTGACAGCCAGTCGGACGAAGGGGTATTGTGTTACCCAGTAACTCCATGTAAAATACTTGTATTCAGCTTCCAGTTAGACTGGAAGCCGACCCTAACATAGGAAAAGGATTGGCAGATGGTGATGAATATCGATATCCAACACGTTCGTAAGTTTCCCTAGTTAATTCAATTTGGTTCTGTATAAGTATCACTTTCATCAACGTCATTTACAGCTCTAAATCAATAACTTCCTTGTATTCAAACGTAAAATAACATTCACTCAACAATATGCAAATCAAACTAACAAAGCGTCAATACTAGACCGTGGGAGGATCTATCAACACAGTATTGCCATAGAACAAGAAATACGTAGAGAAGCGAAATACCTGTACTTTCTTATGCACGTGCGCCGTTGGCTGTTGAAATAATCACCCATTATAATAAGTCCTCTGACTGCTGGCTCCTGAAATACAGGTACCTGCCTAGCTCTGGAGCTAGTGTCTCAATTTTTTTGTAACCTGTTTTATATGGCAATAAAGAATTTATTAAGTCACTGTTAAGTTTCATGCAGAGTAGTGCAGTGCAAAGCAGACCGAAGCGGTGGTAGGCCAGTGGAAACGGCCACAACTAACGAGTTGTCATAGGTTCGAACCAAGACAGGGATTTTACTATGTGTAAATTATTTTATCAAGACTGCGCTCCCAACTGTAAAGGAAAACATAGTGAGGAAATGGGCATGTCCTGGATCCGAAAGTTCGAAGATATCCTCCACCAGCTCGCGCGGTAAATTATGTCCCACTTCCTCTTACAGAAATGAACTATCTGTCCCAGCAGTGGGAAAATTATTGGCTGATGCTTAAGTATATATAGTTTATGCTTAGTCTCATGTTATCTTTGTCACTATAAGGTGTAGTGTAGTGAAAGAAACACCCATTAGATTAGAATGTCGAATTTGAATATTCGGGGATTGAATGCGCGGGATTGTCCACTCTAAAGATTTGTTATTCTATGGTCACCACCAGCAAAACTGACAAGCGTACACCGTGAGATTAGAGCCTACGTGCTAAATAATGTTAATCTACTCAATGTCGGCCACGTCTTCAATCAGAGCGAGAATAATCGAGATGTGTCACAGTTTCATTGGTAGTGTGAGGTGGTGAAAAGATTAGTGCAGTGGGGGATGCACAGAATCAAATGATATGGAAATTGGCACCATTTTATGTTGTGCAATTAGAGGAGAGGCCTTTGTCCTGTAGTGAACAGCTTTTATGATGATGATGATGGATTATGTGGTGTACAATCAGCGAAATTAATTGTTTATCAAATTGATACACAATTTCAGTTTGCCGTATTTTAGCCACTTCATACAACATCAGTCACTAGACCAACGAGGCTGCAGTCAGCAGATCTGTTTTATTTTAATACTTCTTACAAACAAACAATTTAACCTAATAAGGTTACCTTAATATCTATGTCCAGTGACTAATATTAGCAGTCAGTTTGAAAATAATCCTGGTGAGATTAGATCTAGACGTTTTGAGTTCAATCTAGTCATAGATATTTATGGGAAACAAGTTCTACTATGGGAAGTATTTGTTGTACTATAAACAAGTCGGTTTTTTATACGTATGTCAATGTATGCTACTGTTTTTATTCGGATTAAGGTGCCCGTTTTTAATTAATAATGCTACTACAGGTTTTACAACAAATTCGCTGGTATGTGTTTAAATAGTGGTTTAATTTATTACGAAACTTTTTATTGAACATGTAAAAAGTAATCGGTATGTAAATTCTCATTAATGGCATTTTTGCAAAAAATATTGTTCTTGAAAACTTTGAGGTGACATGAATGAGACCAGTTTTTTTTTTCAACCTTTATTGTCCCACTTCTGGGCAAAGGACTCTAGCACAGCTTTCCACTCTTCCCTGTGTGTTGGTTTTTCTTGCCAATCTCCCATCTTCCTGCGTATGCGACACAAGTAGGTACTTGCCGAAGCACCCGTGTCCCGAAAGCACCTGAATCGCCCGAAACGTCAGGGATTCATTTCCTCGGCAACGATGCCCATCTTCTGATTCCCACTGTGTGACAACTCTGGCCTATTTGTCCCGATGCATTCTTCATACATACCCACCACCGCAAGTCTACTTTACATCCCTGAAAAGTTAACTTTCTAACACTAGGGCAAAGACAAGAGGTATTTACCACCAAATAAATACATGAATCGACATGGGCATAGATTTCTTTTTCAATCACTCAAAAAGGCCTAAGTGATATCCTAAATTCCGGTCAGCTCTCAGACTTCCGATCGGATAACTCGTGACATTGACAGACATGTTATCATACCACGTCCGAATGTTTGCCGACTTCTCAATAACTTTGCTGACAGCCTATCTCAACCGACTGGACATATTGACAGATTGCTATTCGAATTATTTATGCATGAAGATCTTGTTTTGGCACAGTGAAAGTGGGCTGAACTAATTAAAATGACATTACTGAGCGAGATTTAGAGAGAGAAATGTGGGTGAGATGGTGTTAGGTAAGGCTAAGTTCGTGGTGGTTACTGGAACTGACACTTGAATGAATATTGTTTGTGAGAATTGGAAATGGAAAGCCAAAATCGTAATGCGACATTTTGCGAACCATAAATTGGTTTTTTAAGGCAATAACATTACTGAGTGTGGTCCTATGGTTAAGAGTGAGCGAAATGTATGGCGAATGTGTTAGGTTTTGTGGGGCTAACTTCATGGTGGTTATTGGAATTGACACATGAGTAATTTTTGTTTCTGATAATTAGGTCTGGTGACCTGACAGAATGTAAGTCATGGTGTCATTTTGCTTGCATCCATACAACTTTAATACATGACGTGACTTTCTTATTATTATTTGCTACACATCCATCTATACACTATAAAACTGATTAACATCCGTAAGGCGTCCTCGTAACATAAGGTCCAGTTGAAAACTAGCGTCTGAACTGGGCCTATTTGGCGCAGCCGTGAGACGCACGATAATAATATTTTTTTATTCTGTTCTTTGTTTTTTGTGTGCCTTACCTGTGTCAAATAAATTTATTTTCTTTCTTTCTTTCTTTCTTTATTGTTCTATGAGACCGGACCAAAAAACCGGACCGGAAAAGACCACGTGTGTTTGGTCCTTCATGATTATTGACTCGGAAGGCATCATCGGTTTTTGGTCCTGTTAGTGGCACCTCTGCCTAGCCCTTTGGGGAATACAGGCGTAATGTTAAGTTAAACTCCATGACACTCTTCAAAAAACTCGAAATATTTATGATCATTTCGAGACTGCAAATCAAGCTCCGCGTGACGAAAGTCCTGTTTACACTAATAAATTAATTAACTATGTCACACAAGATGAATTAAATTAAATTAGCTATAAATTTTGCTAACCCAATTGTTTTGACATGCTATTAGGACCAATATCGTTTAATAGACTAGTTTTTGAATATCTAGTCGTAAGATCGGATCACTTCGGAACACTTCGTGAGTTATCGTATTACTTCGTGACAGTTCGCACCTAAAGATGGCGAGGTGAAAGAAACCGTGATTGGTAATTTAAAGTTTTCAATTTGAGTAATTTATTTTTAAATTGTGTTTATTTTTGTAAATGGTGGGTGAAATTAAGTTTGTATTTCAATCAAGCGTTTCGTCTATTTTTCACTTTTTATTTAATTACTGGCATCATTAGTATTTATTATTTAGTTTGATAGACAAGAAACATCAATAATTTAAATAACAGAGATAAACTCCTAAACAAGACCATACCCAGAAAAGATTAGTTTTAGAAACCATGTTTTTAATCGTTCGCCATTTTATCACGTACCTACCTACTCAGTATTATAACTTTATCTGCTAAGTAAGCTTTATCTACTCAGTCCTTTCAGACATTAGCCTATTCTTATAGCAAATATCGTGTAAATATTATCTTACTACATCAATAATCATAACACAGCTCAGTCAATAATTGTGAACCTCACAAAGCTCATACAAAATTTCAGTAGATTTATTTAACGACTGGAAGCCATATTTACACCATTAATAATTTATTAATTAATGACATTAGGATGTTTAAAATGTCGCGAAATCCGTTCTTAAAAAACAGTTAAGGGAACATTTTTATTTATGGTCCAGTGTTGCCACTGCCGTTTTTCATAGTGTTCCGTAATGTCTATGGATGTTGGGAGTTATGCTACATTCTTGCATAATTTAGGTTTTATAGTCGGTGGGTCCGTTAATTTGTTAAGGATGACACTAATTAACGGTACTTAGTTGCCACAGACACGTCCGCAACCAACCTAATGTAGTTGTGACAGCCTTTACCTAATAGAATTAAGAATTCAGTCAAGTAAAGTAAGATATTTTGAATTTTTGCCAAGAAATATGTGTTTATTAGTTTATATCCTTCAAAATGATTCAGATTATGAACGATCGTGTGTTATGCAATTAGGGTCAAACTCGGGGCTTCAAGCAGCAAGGTTGCCCTGAATTTACTTAGATTCAAAATGAATTGAACCAATGCAGACTACATTTAATTATTTGTACTAGTTGGAACTAAAAGCCACTGAATGTAACGCGATGGTCCCTTTGTCCTCCATTGATAAACATCTCAATGAGCCTTTCCAACCGTGACGGCGGCCATTTTGCGTTCATTTGTTAATAACTGTCAAATCAAGCCCATGCGCGTGGTTTATTTTTAAATGCGTGGGCGCTGTTTAAAATCGTATAGAATGTCGCTTAATTGAATGAAATGCCTTAATTGGATAAATTGGTGCCAAAATGAATTAGGCGTCGATTTCTGGTAATTCTGATTGGTCGAAATGTTTATAAGTACTTTATTGGTTTTATAAAGCAACGTATATATGAAATCAACTCAGTCACTGCTAGCCAGAGAATGCAATGTTCTCTCCATGTCACCATAATATCATATTAGATCACCACTAATCTGAACAGTAGGTATCAAGGAAGTTATATTTTTATTAACATGATAAAAAATATGCATTGGGTAAACTTATTATACTAAATTAACTAAAAAACTAAAAGTACTAACTAACTATTTCAATAAATATAAAAACAAAAGGACACTTAGGCGTCGAAATATTCGTCCGCATCGCTGTCATCCGGAAACGTGCCCAGAAGACTGGCAGGCAGACAAAACCAGAAACAATTTGCCATTTTTTCTTAAAAATCTTTTACTTGTATGTTTTTAGTGTTCAAGACAAAATAAGTAAAATAACTAATCAACTTTAAGGCAAACCGAAATGTGTTAACAATACACATCAAATATATCCTCTCGCAAAAACTTACGATAAATTCCTGAAAGCAATCCCATTGAAGAGGACCGAAAATAAAAACATGTTAACATGTCAATGTCCCACATTAACGTCGCAGGCGCATGCCAAAACAACGGCCTTGATGCGGCATTGAACCTGATTACCTGCTCACAGTTTATTCTGAGTTGTAATAATGTCACTGGTAATGAATTGATGTTTGTTTGAAGATTTTGTTAATAGTAGTGATAAAGCTGATATCAATTGTGGATTGGGCCAGAACTGTTAGGGTTTTAGGTCGTCTGTAAGTAAAATAGGTGACCCAGTCTATTTTCTCGATCGGAAATCGGAAGTTATTTTTGGAAAGATCTAAAGCATCGATATTGCAGAGCTGTAGGTAAAGATCGTTGGCCAAATGTTAATTAAAGACATACATTACATAGCTTTCATTTGATCTGCTTACCTTACAAAGAGACTTATGAACAATATCTTCGACGGTCCATCCGCAAACATAATATAATACAGGGTGTTAGGGTAAACACCGTTATCCTTGCAACCAGTGGTTTGGTTTCATTTATAGAACGTAAAATCAATGGAAAATTACAACTTTTTTTTTAATTTTTATAGACCTAAATTTTAACACAAGAGACGCAAGTTCGTTGCCCTATGCGCTAGGGCAATGAACTTGCGTCTCAACACGGGCGGGGGTACGGGATGTGACCTGACCGGCAGCGAGCGCGACCCCTCCCTTAGTCAGTCAGCTGTTTCGCTAGCAAGTACGGTGTCAGATAGAAACTTTTTAAAATCTTTTAATGAAAATAACGTTTTTTTTTGTTGTGTTCGTTTGAATGACATAAGTGTTTACCCTTACATCCTGTATAAGTTGGAACATATCACAAGAAATTCATTCCGTGCAGGAGTGGTAAATTTTTGATGTCATGCAGCTATAAATTATGAAGATGTGCATTTATTACATGAATGTTTCATCTTATATTTTTTTACATAAAATCTGAATCATGAAAGAGTATTTCGAAATACTGTAACATTAAGATATTCCAGTTTCTCACATAACAAGTTTCATATTTCAATGAAAAGTTTAATGTTGACTTACCTAACAGTCCAGACATTACTTGTATGTATGGAGTGGAATTGTGTAAACGTATCGAATTGAGCCGGTATCACTTGACACTGGTCAGACCGGTGCGATTTAGTTGGGTTAACACGAATATTAGTAATGCTTATTAGTGATTCTTTGAAACACTTGTGCTGTAACAGGTGAGTTTACGTACGTTGGAAGGTTCATATTAGATGAGGTACACTCCGATTCGCCGGCAGTTATGTTTCAGTCGCATAGTGGCGAGCCTATTGTCATCTACAGAGAATGTGGTCAACCCAAAGATCCGGACTTTGGGCTTCTTCAAAATTCCTGATGGGAAATCCCAATGACCGACCTGGGAATCGAACCCAGGACCTCATGCCCAGCAGAAGCGCTTGCGACCACTAGACCAACGAGGCAGTCAGCCAATCCAGTTTTAATCCGTATTTGCTTTTTAAAAGCAGATTGGCCTTTTTGGTCGTAAAATACCAATAAATTAAAATTCTGATTAAAACTGTGTTTATAGACTTTTTCGCACTTTCTCCGCATTAAAAGGATTTTCGTGTAACTTCGTATCATAGAGAAATATCTATGACAATCTATGTGCCATAAATTTTTTTGGTATCCATATAGTTTCCTGTGAGTAACTCCTTCATGTCCTATGCTAATGTGAAGTGTGAATTAATTAGTTGTTTAAATCCTGTATTTATTACCAAACGTATCTCTGATTCATTAGAAGGTAATAGATAGATACAACAGCTATTTACTTAGTATGGCTTGTTTCACCATCTCCAATGACTGTCAAACAGGTCCTTAGACCCTGGTTTCAAATTATTAGAAAATACGTCAGTGTGGCGATATCTACATCGCCACATGCGAACTACGCATCAGAAGACCTGACGTCACACAAAAATCCTGACGTCACATAAATCCTGCATCGCGCAATTAGAGTTTACCGTGCAGTGGACATATATACAAAAACCCAATATCAATCATTGGGCAGTTGCCCGCCAGACACAACACCCGTCTGGTAGGAGGATCCTCCCTTTTCTATGGTGGATGAGTGAACTTTACACCCTGTTCCTCATACCCCTAAATCAGAGTCGCATCGAGATCGCCTAGCAAATTGGAATTTCGACATCATCATTCTTCTGCCTCTCCTTCATACTTCTCTATTCGTCATCTTCACCCCCTTTCTAACCATATTATTTTTCACACAGTCCATCTATTGTTTCTTTGCTCTTCCCCTTCTCTTATTCCTACTCACAAATTTCCTCCCGACATTTTCCACATCACATGATACCCTACCAACTTCCACACAACTCCAGTTCGGTCACCTTCGACTTTTTCTTTCTTAATTTTGACGTGTAAAAGTCTTTTTCTTTTAAACAGATCACTGAAGTAATTATCATTTATAATTAACCTCTTCACTGTAATGTCACTAATTGTCCCTTCCTATTCATTCAAGGCAGTAACTTCTACAACTATTGCAAAAAACTAGTCCGGAAAAACGTTTCACGGTTTAACAGGTCACCGCAAGTACCGGCTATCCGGCGACAATTGACATGTCATGTCCAATCGGCAATGTCCATTGTTTGCAACTGTACCAGACAGTTACGAAACCATTTAATTCAATGAAGGAATTCGATCTGCTGCAAAATGAGGTGTAATATATGCTGTGGAAATATTAATGTCGGTTCTAAGAATGGTCCTTTGTTGCTTACATAATGTTTTTGGCTCGAATATGAATTTGCATTTACCTCAAAGGGTCTTCTATGCAACGGAATGCGTTGCTAACTTGCTTGTTTATTTGTAATGCTGTTTGGAATCTGGTCCTTTGTACATTGCACGAATTTGTGTAAAAGGACCACGTACGTGTTATGCCGTCATCTGAGTCATCTGGATAGTGTCGAGTTGAGTCAGAATTCGCAACACTTGTGAGACTAGTTAGCAGTATTTCATCACAAAGTTCGGCAAGTGTATTAGTAGCAACTATCAGTTAGGTTAAGGATTTGTTCGATTGTCCGAGAATGATGTCAAAGGATAATCTGTTCGTAGAAAACAGTGACTGGTCTCCATAAACACTTAAATACAAGCCTTGAAGTGACAGCAACCACTTACAAACGACCTTTATGAATACCCGCAATAGGACTTCAGGGAACTATTCGCATATCTAACTGCATTTGTATTCAATAAGTAACACTATGAATCAGCGTTCCACAAATACCGAAAGCAGTTTCGATCACATTTCCCAATCATTGCGCCATTTCTTCGCGAGTATCGACACAATCTCGCCAAAAACCAGCAGTGGAACATTCCAGGGCATTCCAATTCTCAGTACATTGTATAGTTCTGAGGTACAATGTGGAACGGGTTTTATTTGAAAATCTGCCAATAGCCGTGCGTGTGACCGAAAAATTACAGTTGAAGGTTGTGGGAACTATTAAGTAACCGCTCGATATATTTGTGTGAAAACGCCGTTTTTAACAGATGACCTTGCTCGGGATTTGCAACACATTCGCCAGATTGATGAATGAAAGCGTTTACGTGTGCGTTCCAAATAAAACGTGTGAGTTCATCGAGGTTTTTTGTTCAATTTAGTTATTGGCAACTGTGAGATTCACGTGGGTTTGTAACTTTCCGTTTTCTTTCATAAAGTCAAAAAGCTTTTGAAACGATATGTGCCGAAATTGAATCATTTTGCGATAAAAAGTCCAAATAAACTACTTAGTATTAAATAACGATGATATTTATTTGCTTTCTGAAATTGGCATGAGACGAAGATAAATGAAAAATGAAATGATAATAATGACAGCACTCATAAAACTTAACGTATTCATGACACTGTATCACTATAACCGACGAAAGGAATGGAAATTAATATAAAGTCTTTAGAATATGAATGCGCAAAAGATCATACACTTGGACAGGAGATTATGTTCTCAGTACAATTTATCTAAAGATGAACAAACTAACTTTCGCTTTTAACGAATAAAAACTCCTCTATACGTCTCTTAGAGATTTTATCAAAGAATATAAGAACCCAATCAAAAGACAAGTACAAGTGTAATAAACATGATAGAAAATGGTGAAAGAGACAAGAAGGCGACACTAAAAATAAAATCAATGAAGTATTCAATGCTAATGCTACACTAATAGAAGCAGCACATGTACGCTTGAGTAGACTAATTAACGCAGGCGAAGTAGGAATATATACCACAAAGTAAATTAACACTGTTGAATGTGAAACAGTGGATAATAAAAATGCAGATCTACACATTCTACATGCCTGAGATTATGTTCATGATCTTTATCGGATTTAGAATTGCAATATATGCGAAAATGCTAATAGAAAATATTATGACTGAAATGATTTTCGTGATGGAATCTGCATTTTATATTTTTCTATGCTGGTCAGGGGATGAAGCAGTAGAATACGAACTACCTGTTATAGAAAGCTAGGACAGAATGAATCGAAACTGGCAATCACATATACCAAACCTAGAACTAGACTATACAATAAAATAGGTTTATCAGATTCATGAAAAATACGCTAAACTACAGGTACATTCTGATATTCTAAAGGTCGAACTTGATAAAAATAAAGATTTCAACGTTTCGACAATGTTGGCAGTTAATTTCGTAACATTATTATGTAGTTTTACAAGTAGGACAACACAGCCTTGCTATTATCTAGATAACTGGTAATATTCTGCGTCCGTCCGACATCTTTATTTTACAGGGTTGTAGACACATTGAATACTTATTAAGAGATACCTGCACCTGGCTTGTACTGATATATATAATGTAGAATCAAAGAAATGAAGTAAACACAATCATGTAACGTTCGTCTTCTTTAGTGGCAGCAACTGGATCAGAGTTGCCGCGAATTGAGCTGAATGGTGTGCAATGGGAGAGGCCTATGTCCAGCAGTGTATAGGCGGATGATTAATCATTACTTTCATATTGGACATTGAACACCTTTAATAAAGACAACAGTAGTATTTATGGAAAGAATAGTTACAGGAGAGAGCTGTACCTTTGTTGTATATAGCTGTAGGACATCAAATTAATGACAGAAGAAACAACACGAATACGGGACAAGAAAAACGACAATTGACACCTATAGAAGATAACAATAGTTTACTGTTCCATGTAGAGAAGTTGGTGCTAAAACCTAACCAATTAAATTCCCATGTCCCACACTGACAGCCAGCCATTTCGCAAGTTCACAACACAAAATAAAACCCACAGACAGTACGTTCAATATTCATAACGTCATCTGTGGCAAACACAAAAGGTATATAATAAGACGCATTCAGCACCACATTACCGATGCAGCACGCAGATCCATCATTATGCATTCCTCACGTTGCATGCTTTGAAAATGTCCTTGCGTACACCAACCTAAAATTACCGTACCGAAAGATCTACGGCAGAAAGCAGAAACTTGCAGAATCTTTCTCAAGTCTCATGGTTCTGCATGACAAGGTGGAAATAATAACGGGGTTATTTTATCACAGAATGTTTAGCACTTGTATTCATATAGTTGACAATTCTGAGTGATTTAACACTGATTGTCGTTTGTAAATGTTCTGGTAAGTCTTAGCTTTCTTGTCTTGATTACGGTGCCGTTAGGACTTGGTTGTTTTGATCCACAAGATAATATAATAGATGCGAATGTAAGCTGTGATTTACTGCTTGACTTTGTCACGGAGAAAAGTAACTACTGGTGACCTCTCGAGACTTGCGGTTATGATAGAACTTACTCTAGCGCAATCTAGATTCTGGACGCGAGCTATCACGTTACGACTTTTACAAAGATTGAGTTATCAATTCTAAGTTTAGAAGCTCTATAAAACACTTTATGAGTGTGTTCAGAGCTGTTTGTACCATCAACGTACTTGCAATAACCATAATCCGAGTGACGAACCCGTCTGCCTGTCTGCACAATTGTCACTTTAATTCGAAATCCAGACACCTATCCTTTCCGGAAGGGTGCTTCCATTACTCATTCCAGTGTAAATTCAACCTTGACTCCTAAAGCTACAGTTCACAATCCATTGCCTAAACGCAGCATAGTTTCTGGTAATTTGAGTCGTATGATTGAAGAGATAGGGTTGAAAATGTATTGTTTTAGTTTAAATGAGAGGTGCTACGTGCCTAACAGCTGTTTTGTGTGACTAGGCCCTTTGTTTTACAATTTTCGACGACGCCAAGGACGGACAAAGGACCTTTTGTGGGCTTTGTGAACAATAAGGTGGGAGACTGGAGTACTCTAAACAAGGAAAAAAAAACAATTGCGGTATAGGAGTCTCGTTTGATGATAGTAGGGTTAAAGGAGGTAAGATAAAGAGAGGTAAGCACATAAGGGTGAGGTTGGCGATAAGAGTTTTTCTGGATATTACTTTAGGAACGAATTCTTGAAAATGCGTTTCGTCTCTCCTAACTTTAGTAAGCAGATATCAGTAGTTAGGTAGGTGCGTCTTAAATTATCGGACAACTTTGATAACCTCTGAATCTCTGATATTGTGGTAGTGACGAAGTACATACTTTGGATATTTGCTAACATACATAAGCTCACGCGTTCTTCTCATGGGGGTAGGTAGAAACTATAGTATGATCCTTACATACTCCTTTGGCCTCGTTTACGACATCTGAATATTTGCTAAAACATTTTTAATTTTATTTCAGAACATCTACATATTAAACAAGTGACAGCTAATTCTCACATAGTGTTCTTTAAGCATCACCTAAGTTAAAAATGAGTAAATTTCGCTTTCAAAGAACTAAAACGCACATGACACTACGCAACACAGCATGCAACAAGTTATCAAGGGGTTAATCTCGAATCGTTAATGTGAGAACGTAAAGACAATACGAGTAAAATCAGGAAGGCATGGCTCATCGGTCTAATGACCAGTGTTTCTGCCCTACCAGCTTATCAAGACCTCTTAGACACCTAGAGAATAAACCTATGACATTTAGATTTGAAGCACCAAAGAAGGGAGGGGAAGGTCTTGAAATTCTGGTCCTGGGTTCCACGCGAGTCGGCCATTTCTCGTGCGTGATTACTTTTTAACCTGTGGGAACACTATAAATAGGATATGGTGTAATTTGTGATGGAAAATACGTACGGGCGTTTGTAGCCATGATTTTATTTAAGAGTTTAATGTGATTTTATAATTTGGGTGTTAACATCGTCACAACTTCTGCCTGGATATCATTGCTCCCGCGGTAAAATTTCTTAGAAACCCGTAATTACAACCCTGCTGGCCAATAAATAAAGAAAGAAAAGAAAGCAAAATGCGTTTATTGGCATTACAGCAGAAAAACACACCTTAAAACTATAAAAATAGAAAACGATGAAAACCGTGATAATGTAGAAGTCAAAACTATTTTTGAAACTTTTTACTCGCGAAGTGATATGTAGCTATATACAGAATACTAAACAAAAAAAAAACAACTTATAGGAAATAAATAACTCTTTGAGAACTGTTACCGATAAAATCTCGAATACTTGTCAACAAATAAAATAACTCCATGTACCTACTATTGTAATAAATAATTGAATGGGCACGAATTGATATCATAGCTAACAATCAAATTCCGTTCTTGAATAGTACTTATGTCCGTACTCAAAGTAGTAAAAACTGTTAATCCGACTTTTTTATCAGTTTTTATAAAAACATAATGATCTAGAAATAGGTAATGGCACAATAGACGCTGATATATTTAGTAACCTATTCCGCTTGACTATTCTTCAAGAGTCATAAAAACCCTGTAAGAAATCGACACGTGTTTCACGCAGAGTTACTCTGCGTCCAGCTTGAAGAATAGTCAAGCGGAATAGGTTACTAAATATATCAGCGTCTATTGTATTTTATAATGGATTTCCGCAAAGTCACGCCTGAATCAATTAACTAGGTAATGGCACGTCAATCATTTTACTAAATGTTAAAGGAAAGTATGAAAGAATCTTGAAAACTGAATTCTAAGCTAACAACCAGTCATACGAACGAATGTGGACCAGGATTACGATATTTCTTCAATTCAGAAAATCTGGTCCTTCCAGGTAAAAAAGGACCAGTTTTTAACCGACTTCTTCAAAAAGGAGGAGGTTCTCAATTCGTCTGTTTTTTTTTTGTATGTATGTTACGCGATTACTCCGCCAATTATGAATCGATTTTGGTGATTCTTTTTTTGTTTGATAGGTCATGCTTCAGAGGTAGTCCCATATAAATTTTATTAATTTTGCTTGCGTAGTTTTTGAGTTAGCTTCAATAATTACGTATTTTTCCCACTTTGCGTATGTAGACGATATTATTATCTTAGTTGACTGTTATTGTACACTGTTATTTACATAACAGATAACGGTATATGAATTTGTGTGGGGTAGGTACCACAACTAAAAAGTGAAAAATAAAAACTTTTTACAAAAAAAAACAACCGATTTCCAAAAAAAACAAAAAAAGTGAAAAATAACTATTAATTTCGGAAGTCGGTGGCAAAAAACGAAAATTGAAAAACAAACACCGACTTCCGAAATTAAAGTTATTTTTCACTTTTTTTGTTTTTTTTTTTTTGGAAGTCAGTTGTTTTTTTTTTTTTTGTAAAAAGTTTTTATTCCATTCATATTTACTAGTACTTGAGGAACACTTCCAATGCATTTCAGTATACTCACAGCAAGACCTTAGCTAGAAATTGAACCATACTCCAATTTCGAAAACCCATAACCACGACATACATTACCAAAATTATGTATCACACACACACACACACGAAAACCCATTGCTCAGAGCAATCAGATCACACATTAAAGCAATTACAAATAATTACGTACATTACGATTGTGGCCAAGCAATCGTAGGGCGCGACAGGTTGGATATCTTACTGATGACGTAACCAACTTACCTAATAACTTAAATATACTTAGGACTAGTTCCACTGGTTCAGATCTAGGCGTTAACTTAACTCCTAATGTAATGTTATACGCCTGATAAAATCTTCATAGCAATTTATTGAGGTGTAAATTAAATGTGTTGATGTATGAATCTAAGATTTTAAGACTAAATTATATTATTGTTTTAATTGCCTGTATTTATTCGATTAGTCTATTAATTCAACGTATTACTGTCCTTGATTGTAGATAGCAAAAAAAATCATCGTGGATTCGAGACAGATTAAAGATAATTAGCACTTTCTATACAATCAACTCAGCCTATCGCAGTCCACTGTTGGACATAGGCATCTCCCAGGCTGCGCCACAACACCCTGTCCTCCGCCTTCCGCACCCAGTCTGTCCCAGCCAACTTTTTAAGGTCGCCGATCCATTTAGCTGGACTAATAGCGTAACTTTCTATACGTAAATTAATAAAAGATAGCTCCTGTAAACGATTACTTTAGGGCTTCATAGGGTTTTCAATCAAAAAGATCAAGGAACGACATAACTTCTTCGCCAGAAATAATAAAACTGTCGCAGATATTAGGATGTTTCTCAAAAAATAAAAGGCCTTGCAGCAGTTTTTACTTAAATGTATAAGACAAATTGGAAATTGTTTTCTACAGAATCATCCATTTCGAATATGAAACAATGCCACCTTCCATAAGCTTGAGTTATTCAGACAGTTACACAAGTCTACCCCGCCACCTGCTGGTGTCTTTCATATTTTATTGATCAACCATCTATGTATCACCACCAATCTCCAAAACTACTGACCCTTTCCTAACGATCTTGAACTTCCATAACCGAACATGTTTTGACGATAATCCGCTGTGACGAAAATAAACCGGAAACTTGAATTAAAACAAGTTTACATCGTGTACTCAAAGCTTTACACTTGAAGTACCAGCTCGGCCTTGCGGTGTACCTCTCACTGCAGTACCATTTAAATGTCTACGGTATGTGATAAATAGTTGGTATTGGTTCTGTTACTACTTGTGTATATAAATTTTGTACTTGTAAGATTGCAGGTTTTGTAAATGTTACTGGTTTGGTACTCATTGGACAACGCCTTCTAAATTATAGTTATGGACAGGGAACTCTGGCGAAATACGCCTACATATGCCTATTTCTTTCTAGAAGGTATCCTTCCACGTCTCTATGCTGAGGAATTCCAGCATTATGTGGATGAGCAGTGACGCTACATACTAAGTACTGGGGAAATGCACTTCCACGCGGGTTCAGAATTGAGAACTTGTCAAACATAACTTTAGCTTATCTTGATTTTCGAAGCCCCCAAAAAATCCAATCTTTCTTTGATTCTTTTTGCGAAATTTCGGATTTCGCGGGCTACATTGAAGGAATCTTCTGAAATTCAGAAACCGTGTGTTAGGCTGCCAACAGACGCACTGCATCGCAGCAACCGCGCGCAGTCGACACTACATGACTGTAGCCGACTGCGTAAAGTTGAAGTCACGACTGTATGCAGTTAATATTGACTTCACACGACAGCAGCCGACTTCGTGAAGTTGATATCATGACTGAACGAAGTCGAACATAAAGTTGAATATATCGACTGCGCGCGGTTGCTGCGATGCAGTCCTTCTGATGGCAGCCTTAGAGTCTTCGGATCAGGGTACCTTCCTTAGACATCCTTAGCACTTGCAGTACGGTCGTTGCATCCAATCTATTTAACACAGTCATCATCTGCCTACATGTTTAATAAAGTAAAGCAGTTCATTTCAATCTCTGTAATCAGTAGGTACTTAGTTAATTCTTATCTTTAAGTAACATAGGGCTACGATCACGCCTATAATTAGCCAAGGTTTATCTGGAGACATATTTACGGGCACAATTACTTCGCAAATGACAGTACTACATGTGTGCACTTTCTACGCCCAAAGATAGATAATACCTAGTATCTGGGAGAAAGTACTTACTAGAACACAATGTGACAAGGCGAGACTAGGATTAAGTACCCACCAGCATTCTAGACTATTGATACTGTAATTTATAAAGCGGAAAATCGTATATTATTTGATTACGAAACACAACTATACAACATTAGTTTTGTTTATGCTAAACCCGAAAAGAGGTCATCATTTTGAACAACTTTTTCTATGGGAGCAAACTTGAAATCGCGAAAAAAAATCAGCTGTTCCATACATTTGTGTTCACTTAAATCGACAAAATGTATTGATTTTTTTTTTCGCGATTTCTCAATTGTTGCCATAGAAAAAGTTGTTCAAAATGATGAGAACAATGACCCCTTTTCGGTTTTAGCATAAACAAAAACTAATGTTGTATAAGTAACCCACCAGAAGCAATGACGTATTATTATATAGACACGTCATAAACCAACATCACGGCGCTTAAAAACGGCAAAAATACTAGATAGCTACTACGTTTTTGTCTTTAACTTTTGGAGTATAATTTGTACATCGTCTGAAAACACACGACTGCATGTTTTTTTTATATTTTGCACAGGTTTACACACACAATATAAATTAAAAACAAACGTAGTGTCGCGCGACAGGTTGGTGCGTAACTAAGCGCGATGTGGCCAATTGGCTTCATTTCATGTTGTCATTTTAGAGTGCGGACAACGTATCTATAGTTTTATATATCATTGACCAGAAGAGCGTTAACGATGATGGACAAAACAAAAATGTATATGACTGACATAAGCTATCGAAAAGCTTATGTCAATGCTATTGAACGTCATTGTAGAAATACGAAACGCTTTCGAAGCGATTGTCACTTGTCTAGGCCCTCTGATGGAGGAGATGGTGAGACGAACTACGACTACATCTGTGATGGGGACACAATTCATCGCGACCGACTCTTCTGTTCAAATCAAAGCGAAGATGAAGACGTCACGAATGTCACATAAAGGGCGGCTGGAAGAGACTGGATACGATGTAACGAGAGATACGTTGGAAGGCGAGGTACCAGGAATTGTGGCGCTATTGGAAAGAGGGAGTTCAGGAGAGGACTGCGATAGGCTTAGTTGTTTGATTGAAGTCATGAACAGCACTTGCAGAATTTGCAGGCAGAATTATCGAAGTCCCAAAAACATTTTGACTCTAATGTAAACAGACCCGCGACTCTAAGGACCAGAAAACGACACAGCAATTGCTCTTAATGTTCGTCGTCAAAATATATTTATCGATTTCAGAACCTCGAAAACAGTATTAGTCCAAAACGGTGATTATTACTGCAATACGGTTTCGTTTTATAAGGATACTTGTACTCTGATTGCTGGCAATTTCTGCTTGTTACCATTAAAATTCTGGTTCAACACTGATTGAACAGTTAATTGACCATTTTGATGCTCTGATTCGGAATTGCAAATGAGCTTTTAGGCTCAAATTATGATCCTTGGAGATTCTTCGAGATCCATTCACCAGATTTTTGCTAGAACATAGTATCCGTTAGATTTTAGATACGAGATAAAAAGCCTGATTTTTACGATAGATAGCGATCGCTATACGACCGAATTCGGTCGCAAAGTCCTAATGGGGAGGGACTCCATTAGGACTTAGCGACCGAATTCGGTCTGTTTTTCGGTCCGAAGACGGTCAAAATTGCTTGACAAGCACGAAAAAATCATGTGCGTGAATCGGTCGTAAAGCGATCGCTATCAATGTGGAGACTACAACCCCTGACCAAACACAAAAATAAACCAAATAATTATATTACACAATTGAGAAGTGCAACAGACGTTTCTAGCTCTAGGTACTTTAAATATAGGGTTCGGCGGTAGTAAATTGGCTGACGCCAGTTAGTTATGAATTTCTACACTACATGTCTGTCTAGTCTGTAAAAGAAAGACTGAAGATAGTAACTGGCATTACATCACAGAGTAACTCACAACAAACAAGTAATCACCATTTTAAACCCCAACACTAAAATAAAAGCCCGTCACACGATCCAAAGCAAACATAAACTAAATAATAAAATCTAAACTTGCAGACGCAGGATGTTCACAGTAACGTGTGTTTATGCGCGTGCGCAGCGCGATCTAAATCTGGCAACACCTGGTTTGGATGTAAACACAGCGGTAAATGGACGAAATATTTTGGTAATTGATGGATTTTTGGACGAGAATAATAAACTTTCTTTCCGGTGCAAGTGTTCCGGTAATCTTTTTAAAATTTTAGATAAAAATACCTCGTGGTTAAGTAGTAGGAATTTTAATTCGGAATCTCGACGATGACTCCTGTTCATTTATGGAAGGAGTTGTTATTCATCATGTCGTTACTGATTCTGATAAAATTTAATTAAAAGCAGCAATAAAATTAATACACCCATCATTTCCACTAACAAGGACATTATTTCCTTCATAATTAATACAAATACGACATCCACATCCTGAATGAATCAGACTTCGACTTCGACTAAACATACTCATAAGGTATCCAGGACCCCTTTGCAAATATTCATTACATCCGGGACCAGGATATCATGTTTGCTCAGAACCAGTATTACTTATTGAACATAAATATCGTCTTCATACATCGATGCGAAGTTTTTGCATCAACATCCGGGTTTCCTTGGTCACTTAGTAAAATGGTGGAATATACAGTTGATATTAAGGTCCATTAAAGGATTATGTGGAGCCGAGAATCATTGGCTACTGGTTTGTCATTCAAGCTCTGTCAACAAAAATTTCACCGGCACAGCCTGATAGATTTTGGGCCCTATTTCTGACTAACTTTTAATCACGGAAATTATCCCACGAGAACGTACTATAGAGATAAAAGGTCGTGTTCTACCTGTGTGCCATCGAAATCCGTTCAGAATTTTAGGCGTGAAAGGGAACAGACAGACAAACTTACTTAATAATATTAGTATGGTTAACTTAGGCATGGACCACATAGTTTGCGGGAAAGTCCGAAAGGGATACTGGGACCCTCGGCAACAGGCAACCGAAGGAACACGGGTGGCTTTTAGTCAGTAAAAGTCTGACACACCCTCCCGCTCCGCCCAGAGCAGGAGAAGTCATTTGATGATTTCACACCCTCACAAAAAAAAGGCATGGTCCATAGCCAAGATAACAAACGGATTACAGGATTTAGGGCTAAAAACTATCTCATGGAACTAATGACAGTCTTATATAAAAAGGAACAAGGCGCTCCACGGAGACAAGGCAATCACAAAAGCAAAGAGATCACAGGCCCTAGACAAAGTGACATTCTATCAGCGATAACGATGATGGAAAACGCAAAAATGTATAGGACTGACATAAGCTATCGAAAAGCTTATGTCAATCCTGTTGAAAGTCGTTGTAGAAATACGAAACGCTTTCGAAGCGATTGTCACTTGTCTCACTAGGCCCTCATGTCTCAAGGGAAACGATCACCACTAACGACTATTGACACACAGAAATTAGACCTCGGCCCACAGACGACGGTACCAGGGTCCCAGGTTTGCGAGGAACAAACAGCCGGACAAACAAAGCGCCCACCCCTTCCGGCTTTATGTATGCGTGTGCGCAGGCCGCGCATTATGGCCCGATTGTCGGCTGATAAAATGCTTGGGAGTGACATGTGGCGTTTACAATTATTTAGGGTAATTAATGGCTTTTGAGGAGTTTTTTTACTGTCTGTTTTTTAAAATATTTCAATGTCAATTCCATATTTTAGATAAGATTTAAAGTTCGTATGAATGAATCTATAGCAAAATGGTTGTATTCAAAATAATTGACAGTTACGTTTAATTAATCACTACTTAGCTTGCACCCGCGACTTCAACCGCATTGTATATCGATCGTCGTTTTAAATCGATTTTTTCTGTAATCGGATCAGTACTTCCAGAGATTACCTTATACATATGTAATTACAAACATATTATAAACAAACAATTTTACCTCTTGATTATATTAAAATTGGATTTAGATAGCCGGTTGATAGGCTGTTCATGATGAACTTTGTAAAAGATTGTCATGTCAAGTTAGTTTCAAAATTAAATGACAACCTTACTCAAAATGAAATTGGTTGTAGTGACAGAAGCAGTTAGTTCATCATTTAATCCTGTTTCTCTCAGTGGCTGAGTCATAAAGACTTTTCCTGAGAATTTGTCCGCACTTCGCATGCGTAGGCGGCTCTTAAGGCCAAAACGAACATTTCCAAACGTCGCATATAAACAATTTGGGCAATTTGTCCAGTCATATAATATTTTTATAGACCTTAAAGAAAGCCACGGTTTTACTGACGATTTTATTGGATTACATTAAAGCCTGGAAAGCCATATATTATCAAACAAACCTTCACATCTTATGACAAATTAACGGCATTTATACTAAAGTTAAACATAAAAATTATAATTATTTATTGGTTCTTTGGCGCTAAATATTTAAAGGCTGTGCGGCCATTCCATTAGCCAGCACAGGACCTCCATTTTGTTTTGATGCAAAAGAAAGCTTTATGTGGCCGGTTATTTTAGAGGTTAACTTTAAGAATGTTGCAAGTACACCGTACTTTTTCTTAAATTCTAAAATTAAATAAAAATATGTCAGGTGATAAAATACCGGTAGTAATAAACTAGAAGGGACAGACACAACTTTTATGGTAGCATCTTTAAAATTAATCCGGACATGAGCCGATCGTAAAAGCTGGACTAATAAAGAATTATATTAATTTCTGACGATGTTCCAATAATTTTGTTAAAGTTTATTTTTACGGGCTTTTAAGCAGGAGATATTTCTTTATTATAACAGGTTCCCCTGGTTAATTCTAGAGTCCAATATACTCAGATCAACTGCCAGTATTTTAACTTCCAACCTAGTTTTATAACCATTGTACGACAAATCTATTTGCATAGTACTTCGAATAGAACAGATAGCTGTGCTGCTGGCGAGTTTGCTGCGCCACTTCTGCTTCCCAGCTAAAGCACTAGGAAGTGGTGAAGGGCGTTTTGGGGGACTGTCTTAATTTGTCTCAGCCTTGTTTGATTATAATGACTTTTGATTATGATTGGCGTAGAGCTATGCAACGATATTGGGAGATTTTAAATTAAGTCATTTTTAGCCAAATAAAATACCTCTAGTACTTAATAACTAAACCCATAGAAACCTTCACAACTACATAAAACTAAAGGCTCTGAAATAATGGAAGCATTTGTCATCCAATTCACAACTCCTCGATTACAAACACAAAATCAAGCCACACTTTGCTCAATCCACATAGTCCGAGGCGGCGACTTACAAAACTAACATAACATAATGCCCCACAATTATGGCGGTGTGGCGAAACAAATAACACCACAGTTCCCACCACGTAACAGACATACGAACAATGCTGATACACTTACGTCATTGTTCAGTCGAAGCTGTAAAGTAACACTAATGTACTGTGAAGATACTTTGCTGAGGGATTCATGGAAGGTACAAGATGCGATTGTTAATCAAGAAGATAAGTAAGATAAAGGACTGAATCTGGTAATATTCATAATTTTTAAGGACCACGAAGACAGTTTTAAAGAAATAATATCCGTGGCATTACATCTTATCAACAAGTACATAATCCCTACTGTAGATGAATCTTTTAAACTAAGAAAAAGGATGAAATGTCGTGAAAGTTTTTTTCTTCAATATTGTTGTAATCGCGATGGACGATGATGTGATCATGTGACTGGAGAATAAGCAATTAGACTAAATAACTAAACTACTGAAATTAACTAAGAAAATCGTGAAATAAATGAAGACATAACTGTGAACTACAATCAAATTCCCTTAAAGAGACAAATAAATGTTTTACGAGAATATCAATCTGAGCAGTTCTGGGAAATATACGAAGACGCCCCGTTATTCACAAATCAAGAGAGAATGAATACGATCTTGTTAAGAATAAAACCTTCTTTTTAAGTGGAATCGTCGTTAACACAGAAACTCAAGTTATGGGTAAAATATTGATGCCTTTCTTATTGGCTGGTCAAATCTGTATAGTCGTTATCGGCAGTGATTGTAATGGTGAAGGTGTACAGTGGAATTTATCTTGTTAAGGTCAGTCGTATCACTGGGCTACTAAGTAAGACCCGGTTGGCGGACTTTTACGCCACCTCTGGATCTTTGCCATGTATAATTTGGAAAACAAATTATATGAAATAGCCAGTGATAGGATTCTCTAGGGTTAGCGAGAAATGCGGCTATAGGTAGCTTAACATCACTCCTGTAATCCCCAAAGGGATAAGGTGTACTTATAATATTTTGTAAAATGCAAGTTTCACAAAATATTGCCATCCAAAATCCTTGCCGACCACGCTTTTATTGACTGAGACAAATTAGACTCCTTAAAAGTATTTCACATCAATATAGCAGATACCTAATAAGCACGTATTCAGAGACCCACCATTAGTCCTTGTCCAGATACTCTCGCAGCCTCGCCTCTGACGTATCAGCCTGTAATCATGACTAAGAGTACCGTATAAGACAATATGCCTCGAAATTGGACCAAGTCGATATTTTACACCGATTGGCATCCGTGGGCGTCACCTTGACACGGGTTAAGCTCGAAAGAGGTCGACGAAAGGAGGCGTACGTACCTTCCAAATTTATTTTTGATCATATAGAACAGCTTGCTGAAAAATGGCATCATGCTCATTGAAAAAGAATCTGGCGCTTTCCACTCAGATTTGGGTGGTCACATCAAATGTAGGCAAAGCCTGGATTGTTGCTCAAAAGGACATGGTTGATTGCATTAAGGAGGATTTTGGCTACGCAATTATTTTTTGGATAGATGTAAGACAAATCAATTTTTCGTAGACCAATGAGTTTTCTCACAGCTTTTTCTGCCTGTGCTTCTAACACCTACATTCGGGAGGAACCAATGAATGCCAATGCGCTTTTCAAGTGGCAAAGCAACAGGAACGAAAACAAAAACGCGCCATCGAAAGGATAGAGAAAAGGAATTTATATACTTTCATTAAAAGTGTATAAATTCCACATACGTAAATGGTAATTTCTCTGCGGTATCCCAACACGTCTTTTGTATTGTTTTCAATATCAACAATTAATATTCTTTCTTCGTCTCCATACGGACGTCAATAAAAAGCAGTCACTGATGACAGAATAGCAATTACTTTGAAATTTTCCAACAAACACCGATACTATAAAATAATATTATTTTATGAAGAGGTAAAATTTGTTTGTTTGTGTATCTATTATATATATGGGTAATCTCCGGAATTACCATTCGGATTTGAAAAATTCTTGTTGCATTGTATAGCCCAATTCTTGAGGACGGTAGCATCACACTACGACGCTAAGGAGCCGAGCAAAAAGAAAGAGTCAGAAAAACGCAAAGCGAAAATTAAGTAATAGCGCGGGCGGGCGATGCGATGCGACGCGGTGGATCTGGGGCCGAAATTTCACGCAAGCGATGTCGCGGGCAGAAGCTAGTGTTATTTTGTCGTTCCATTGAATATTCACAACGCAACAGAACGATGGCTGCAAATTAAAATTTCTTAGAACGATGGAGATGCGTTTGGAAAAGAATATGCCTCATGATCAAGACAATAGGTAGTACTTTCGTTTGAAACTCACAGAGCATGAAATCGACACAGTTCCATAAGTGATTTATGGTGCTACCGTAGGCATTCTGTCTCCGTAAGATAATCTAGAACCAGTATCCGTTTATAAAGAAAGTGTTAAAAATATCATGGCTAATGATTAATGTGTAAGTGAAAGCAGTAAGATATTGTATGCAAAAATAGTGGACGATATGTAGGACTGGAGATTAAAGATTAATTTTAGTATGTTAAATAGCTTATGATCGTGTATGGATCCTGTCCATGCAATTATAAACAATGTCACTTTGTAATAAAGACTATAATTGCGCGCATTTTAGTGCTCTGCACTTATCAGAGCCGCCAACCCCTTTCTCTTGGAATTGCATCAAAGAAAAAGTAAGTCCATTTGAAAAGATTGACCCAAATACTTGGACAGGTTTAGTAACAGTGTCATATGAGCTTGTAATCAGTGGATAATTGAAATTCAGTCGATATCGAGAGGAATTAAGGACGTCTGCGAAACCTGCAGTTACATTGATTTAGAAGATTGGACCCCGAAATAAGATCAACTTTTTTTTGATGAAGTTTTAATAATGAACTTAGTAGCAATAATACCTTTTTCGGAATAAAATTAAATGATGATCTACATGCTGGTTCAAGATCTTAATGAAAATTGGAAAGAACATGAGTCACACATTGAAGACTCTTCAAAATTTTCCCCAGATACAACAACTGACCCAACAACTACAAATTCCAACAGTACAACAATTAAGCAATCAACTCCAGTAACAATTAAGTGAAAACAAAAGACAAACAACAAGTTGATCTACCACTGACATTGGAAAAATAGCCCCACCCAATATGGGCAATATTTTTGCTATAAACACCGGGTGTGGTCACAACTACTCGTTACGGAAAGAAACATCGAGGTGCATTTGCATTTAATCGTTGTCGTGGCATTTGTTGGTGAAAGCATTGTAATTTCATAGGAAACGTTTCATTTGAATGGCGATAAATTAAGTATGAGCGATACATTCTGGTGGTGTAATGTATAGTTGAAAGTTATTTTAGGATACTGGGTTATTTGTGAGCGCGAATAATGTGTAGGTCCTGCACGCTGTATAGATATACAATTTGTATCTGAAGATGGAAGTAAACATTGAAATAAATATAATTTTTCTGATAATAGGCTTTAAAATAAGATACATAAAAGAGTTGGATACATGAATTCTAAATGCCTAAATGGATAAGTAATACTGTATCACGTATTTACTATCGAAGTGTTGGCACCATATCAGAACGGTGGTTTTCTCACAGCGAATTCCGTAAGCGTTATGGAATCTCATAATAATATCCGATATCAATTTGTAACGCCAGGAAATGCCAAGAAAGCTAAATATAGCTTAGAAATCTTATAAAGGAAGCAAGTCCAGTTGTAACAGATTTTATGATTAAACAAAAAGTAGGTTCTTCTTACCGCATTAATCTAGAATACCGTATGACCTAAAGATAAGAATTAGCCCTACTTACTTTGGATGGTAATGTAAGAGGCCAGCAGCGTTAATAGAAACTCGGTAGGTAGAGAATAGATGAGGATACAAGAACAGTAGAGGAGACTAAAGGCGACCAATTATTGAAGAATAATCAATCGGACAAGTGAGTTTATAATTACGCTTGACAACAATATTATTGAAGTGCCAGTATCCATTTTATAATTAGAAGACATTCATAATGAAGCACTAATCATGCTGAAAACTAAAACATAAATCCACGACATAGCTCAGATTATCTCTAAACAAAACACGAGTTTGATAAGTGCTGATACAACACAAGTCAAGAACGAACAAGGTCACAAGCAAAACAGTAGGATACAATATGGCACAAAAACTAAGGCTGAACGAGATCGAGAGATAGGGCTACATGGTAATATTATCACAATGTGCGACGTTGAATTTGTAATGCTGTACCTACGTGAATAAGTTTTTGAATTTATTTGTGAATGTGAGAAAAAGTTAGATGATATGCATAACATGATGGAATGTGTAATATACAATATTGCTTGGAAAAGACTGGAAAGCTTCAATGGCACAGGAGCTTAGAGATTGACAGTCTCACAAGCAAAGAGACGGGCAGCAGTAAGTGGAATGTGGATGATGATAGTGATGCTCCAACGGTAAATTAAAAATATACTTACTCCTGGCGGATTGAACGCAAGTATATCCCAAAATGCGTAAAAATTACGAGAATATTTCAAACCTCTAATTAAGAACATCGTAACACCAAAGTTAAGGAGCCCCAAAGATAAGGAGACGAAAATAACGAGATCATAAACTCTGATCGGCAAACGAGCCATAAAATAATGATTGTCAAGTTAATATCGTTGCCAATAAAAATTATATCGAAGTTGATTAAAAAACAAAATTATCGACCTTAACCTGACGAAATGGGCATACATTAAAATATTTAGCACAAACCTCGACGCCAAAAAAAACGCATTCTTTGCTTTAATTTAAACAAGCGTACGGAGTTATAATTAAAAAGTTTTCCTTGTAAACAGCAAAAAAGTACATGATTTGTTTTTGGGCACGTGTAAGTAACTTCAAGCCGGCCATTGGTCCATTTGAATTGGTCTCTTATGAAATATTTGTATGATTTGATTGAGGATTCAAAAGATTCTGATTTTTGATAGATCAATCGTTAGCATTATTGGATTTAGCATTCCAAAGGTGAAGCAGAAACCCTGGTAGACCCTTTTCATCTTGTGATTTGTAATTAGTAAGCACGTGGCATTATCTATGCCAAATTGAACATAACCATCAATAATATCATTATTATCAATCTTAAGCCTCAAAGCTATAGTAACTCCTTCAGCAATAATTATATCAGTAGCCAGAGCCACAATACAAATTACCTTATTCACCTTGAATAAATCATTTAAATCGTTTACTTGGACATTGTCTTATGGCTATGTCACTGATCACTTTCAAGCCGTCAGTCATTTAATTCATTATTAGTAGGTATCCGGATCATGAACTAGCAAGTCTATCTTATTGTATATCTAGACTTTGTTTATTGGATTTTTCGGGAGTGACACTTTCAAGCTCGGTTTCCTTGCCTCATGTTGTGCTCTAATCTAACCCAAAGCTTCAATTTCTTCCAGGAATGGCTTAGGTCTCTAATCATTTTCTCCTGTTTCTGAATAAGGGTCGTGAAATACCTAGAAACCTACAGTGGCATGACTGTAGCCTAGTGAATTTTCGTCATATGTGATTAGATGCAGCTAATGCCAGAACTGTCTTACTGCGATATAAATAACATAGTCCCTTATTGTCAGATTAAGATATTGTTGCTGTATCAGGTTATCTCTACATCTGAAACTTTTTTAAATTGTTATTTGATTTATTTCAATTTTAATTACAGTATCAGAGCACAAGCTTTGATTTATGATTTCATTGTTTTGTTTTAAGGTTGTTTGCAAGGTTTACAGTAGGCTCGCTCAATACTTGGAACTAAAACATTTATATAAAATGTAGGTGCGAGGTGCACCTACATTTCGCTAGTCTTTCGGAAATCAAACAATCAATCAACTCAACCTACCACAGTCCACTGCTGGACATAGGCATCTCCCAGGCTGCGCCACAACACCCTGTCCTCCGCCTTCCGCACCCAGCCTGTCCCAGCTACCTTTTTAAGACGTCCACACTACGCTTGCAGATACGCGTTCTCCACTCCAGGAATCGTCTGATCCCCCGGCCATCGGTCTTTAGACAAACATGGCCAGCCCACTGCTACTTCCGCTTGCTTACTTTGGAAGCTATGTCAGTAACTCTGGTTCTTTTCCGGTTTATTTTATCGGGAAATATAAGCGTGATTCTATGTGTTGTTGTAAAATACACAGGTGATAAGTAGTAAGGCATAAACAATTGGCTCAAGGCCTCGTTTAGTTACATTCAATTAGGTTTGTCACGATTTACCCTCGATTAAAGTTTAATTACTGAACACTGCCAAGTATTGCCACGTGTTTAGCATATTATTATGCCCATTTCGTAATATGCTATGCATTTATTCAACTTGGAATTACCGAAACTGCAGCAGAGAACCACGAGTTGAATGTTTGATCACATGAGCCAATGGCAAGGCAATGTTCCTGACTTAAAATTATGAAGAATATGTTACGTATATCACTGTCACTGAGCTACGTCAACTGTGAATTCATGAACTAGTGAGTGCGCATTAAAAAAATACTCTGACCGGCAAAAAGGTTGCGCACTGATACAACTGATACAAGTAACGAGTATCACACATTTTGCAAATATCTTGCGAATCAAGATGGCTGACAGGACCAATAATAAAAACTTAATTTTGTAATAAGGAAGAATTTAAAATCAATAAATTATGCAGTATTATTTCTGTAAGTTATAATAAATTACAGTCATGATTCTGCAATCCTTGTTCTTGATATCAATAAATAAAATAATAAATTCAAGAGAAAGGAAGCCTTGAATACAGTTGCAGTTATTAAATCACACGAAATCGATATATTTGTGACAGCCGATACATTAGTTTGGCGGTCGTGAAGATAGTAAAAAGAGAATTTAAAATGTCAGAGAATATAACAAGAATATTATGCAAAACAGCAGCTGTATAGAGGATTCATTTCATAAATAAAACAAACCAATTACCTATCGTCTTTTAACGTAATTTTGAAGTCATATACAGAAACTGTAAACACGTCTTGTTGCTTAAAAATAGAAAAATCCGTAAATAAAGTAGTGCTAAGCAAAGGTGAAGGATTGCTAACATTAGAAATACTAGATTTCGAAAAATAATTTAATATTACAGAATAACCGTTTCAGTTTTTGGGTATACACAGCCGGCCAATATATCCTATGTCTGAATGACTGAATAGATTTTGGTGCTGTCTTCCCATGAGTTATTACGTAAATCAATAAAAACATAATTATGATCTTTCGACAGCCTAACATGGTACTAAAAGTACCATGAAAGGCCTTGCAATGTATCCTCAACTCCCAAATGAACCTGGCTCCAACATAATTACAATTCTAAATCAGTATCAAAAGTGCCAGGTCCCGACCATGTGGCACCGTTTATTTTTATAACCACTGCTACTCTGACCGTGCTGTTTACCCCTAGCTATTTTAGGAGATGCATCCAACACGTGTATTTACCTTACGAAAGACGTAGTTTGAACTTCGGAATGTACGTTTGGACGTTTTTCACAAAGAGAGGAAATTCTTGGCGTTTTGTATTGGTAGGAATATCGTCAACATCATTATCACTTTCGAGGTGAAGAATAATAAACAAATAACTGGTAGGTACCTAACTAATTTGAATCATGCGTCTATAATCATCGCGCCCTCGAAGGATATTATTTTTGGTTTTTTCACTTCATGTTTACCAAACCAAATAATTCTGCATCGCGTTAAAGCGGATGTTATGTTTGACAGCCGGATATAAACAAAAACAAGTCAGATTCAGATGACAGAGATATTGCAACAAATGAGAAAAATCATTTTTAGAAAACAAAATCTCTTTGATTATGCGAATAATTACCGGAAATAATCAACAGATGACACTTACATCACAGACTCGACGACGTCATAAAACAGTGAAACCAAATTATTTACAGCCAATTTAAATCCTAAAATGGTAGCAGAAATTAACATTGCAAATGATTACAAAATGGCGGCTAGCAATTTAGGCGGGATAGTTAGCGCCATGTCAAGGCGATTTTAGAATAGTTTTTGCACATTGCAAGAATTTCGCAAATGTCGTCGCGTCGGAAAAAAGATTCTATTAACTTCAAACGGTGTACTTTTGTTGTGATTTCTATTCAGATAACGGCAATATCTAACTAGAAACGACAGTTTTGAAGTGTCTTATTATTTGACGACTATTGTTTTTTTGCGATTCCTTTCTCCATGGTCTAATCTGCTTTACGGAGAGAGCAATTTCTTCAGATTCTGGAATCGACCGTAACATGAGTTTATGTTTAAGCGTTTTATCAAAACCGTTGGCAACATTCCGAAGTGTGTAACAGTGTTGCCAGTTTATAAAATTAGTGGGATTTCCTAAGTAATGAAAGTGAGCAAGTAGGCACTGAGATTGGAGTTCAATGACCTGCAGGCTTGAGATTCCGGTGTTAACTTACCTAGCCTTGCCTTTTGTTTTTAAAGTTTCTTATAATCTTGACGCCAGAATGGAATAATGAAAGATGATTCTTATTATTTCTTATGTTGCAAAATACCTACCTACATAAGAAATGTGACATTTGACCGGTTTCATGATTCGTGGAATGTTATTTCCAAACATTTCATTGATGTGAACATTCTTTGATAATTTGAGACTGTGTAATCGTGTCTTGACATAACACTACCCACACGTGTCACACGTGTCGCGAAAACGCGAATCTTCGCGTTATCGCGACATATGTAGCCAAGCAATGTTCGCGTGAATGGTTCGCGAATTGACGAATTTCTTGCCCAGACGTGTCGCGACAACGCGAATCTTCGCGTTATCGCGACATATGCCAAGCAATGTTCGCGTAAATGGTTCGCGAATTGACGAATTTCTTGCCCAGACGTGTCGCGACAACGCGAATCTTCGCGTTATCGCGACATATGTGGCCGTAGCATGTTTTGAATGTTTTGTGTTAGGTACAGCTACCTACTTGCGATAAGTATAGGTAGGTACTTAGTTATACTTACAAGTACATCGCTACCTATTGATTTCTCGATTCAAATTCCGACATGTAGGTAAGTACATGAAGATAAGTTGGTGAGTAGTTATCTTTGTTATGTACAAATTCCGGAGAAGAGATTATCTCCACTCCACCCTACCATACATTGATGGTACCTAAACTACCTACCTACTTAACGGAATATGTGCGAGCTATTCAACTGCTTATTGAGATTACGCACACATACAAACACAATACAGCCATGTATAAAGGTGGATAAAGTGTATCATCACAATAGGATGCGAATTTCGGCATGCCTTGCATTGTCCGACTGTTGGGATGCAGTCACAATAATAGGGATGCAGGGACCCCTGGGTGGGTGTGACGTCACTATTGTTACCAGAGACATCGTATTACGTACACTAAACATTATCTGAGGTAACAGGCACGGCACTATCCATTCAAAAGAGTAATTTTTATCACCATCGTTTGAGGTTTTTAGTAGGGTAGCCGACTAGCCGACCACTTTTTACCTGCCAACCGAAGCCACGGTAGCAAAGACGGACGACGCTCTGCCACAAAATCTCACAAAACTGGCAGAACAGGGGACAAAAACCTCCAAATATCTATAATTAGCGAAAGAACTGACGCCTTTGACCACTAAAATGCAAATTCCACACCCAACCGGTTTGAAACGCAATGTTTTTTAAGAACCAATGTTTAGAACAGCCGTCGTCTAAATTCAGCCAGGTAATAGATCGGTATACGACCTACTTCGAGTTCTAGATACAGATTATACAATAGCAGCCAGTGATACGAACGAGATATTTTTTTCCGCGAATGGCTGTATCTAAGCGTGCCTCTGCAAAGCATGGAAAGTACAGTTAAAATAACTAAAATACTCACGAGACTCCGGACAGCACACGACGAGATGCTTAGAAAGATTACGTTTTTTAAACGGTTTAGGCACTGTTTATGACACACAGATTGTTCAGTTCACTGTTTTGGTGCACTAAATGTTTTTATTTGTATGTTTAACGTGTTATTTGTGTTTATTCACAGCTGAGTTCTCTATGCGGTTCACGGTTTGGGTCGGCGGGGAGCGACAATCGGCCTTCGTGCGTGAATACGACGCGGCGCGGCGCGGCGGACTGACGGGGAGCGAAACGAAACGTCATCATTGCGCGCGATCTCCCACTCTCCCGTGCGTTCCGAATTATGGTCTGATGGTTGTGTTATTTTCAAAATATTTTTGTTTCGAATTGCGTGTTTATATGAAAGAAAAAAGAATTGTAATACGCCTTTGGTAAGACAACAAAAGAACAGTAAAACGGGTGTACCTACTTATCCTTCCTAATGTTAATTTGTTTTGGCAATTTTAACAGTTATAAATGTTGTATGACTGTTCCTGTTTCACTAAAAAATATCTAGACTGGGTTTTTATTTTTTACAATCTTTATTCGGTCTGTTGACTGATATTAAAGTACGCAGGTATATCCCATAAATCTAGCAAGGTGGATCTACACATTTCGGTACATCGTCTGTAAATAACTACATAGTAAAAATCATTAGAATAGAAAATAAGCAATAGTTACCCCCTACCTACAGCCCCGGATCTTCAATTTTTTTTAGGCGGGGCAAAATCTGATAATATGCCGCCCCCGCCCACTTATAATAATTTATTTTTACCTATCTTTATAATTTATTTAAGCCTATTTATTTACAGATAAACAGGGTGTTAGGTTAGGTTACACCGTTAGCGACAGGAGTCCCACTCCACATACCCCAGACTCGTCCCCCACGAGCGGGGGGATGCGTAATGCATTTCTCAGCGACAAAAAAAAAAAAAGGTTACACCGTTATCCTTGAAACCAGTGGTTGGTGTCATTTATAGAACGTAAAATCAATGGAAAATTACAACTTTTTTATTTTAATTACATTTTACCACAAGACTATTTTATACTATTACCCTTTCACCCTATGCTCTAAGGCAACGAACTTGCGTCTCAACACGGGTGGGGGGGCGTGGGACGTGACCTGACCGGCTGCGAGCGCGACCCCTCCCTCAGTCATTTAGCTATTTCGCTAGCGAGCACGGTGTCGGATAGAAACTTTTTAAAATCTTTTAATGAAAATAACTTTTTTTTTGTTGTTTTTCGGTCATTTATTTTTATATTGAAGTCAACTCCCCATGGTGGTTTGAGTAACAACGGTGTTTTCCCTTAGACCCTGTATAGACATGAATGTGTACCTCGCCTCCTACAGTCAATACACGTTCAAATATACAGGGTGTTAGGGTAAACACCGTTATCCTTGCAACCAGTGGTTTGGTTTCATTTATAGAACGTAAAATCAATGGAAAATTACAACTTTTTTTTAAATTTTTTTTATATCTTTTCAACGAACTTGCGTCTCTTGTGGTAACAAGAGACGCAAGTTCGTTGTCCTATGCGCTAGGGCAACGAACTTGCGTCTCAACACGGGCGGGGGGTACGGGATGTGACCTGACCGGCAGCGAGCGCGATCCCTCCCTTAGTCATTCAGCTGTTTCGCTAGCAAGCACGGTGTCAGATAGAAACTTTTTAAAATCTTTTAATGAAAATAACGTTTTTTTTTTGTTGTGTTCGGTCATTTATTTTTATATTTAAGACAACTAGCCATGGTTTGAATGACAAGAGTGTTTACCCTAACATCCTGTATATCCTACACTCTAGGATATATATTTTATAAACAACACAGCATAGGATTTAAAATAAAAATCAAATATTGCATTTGTGAATTGAATTGAAATTACAATTTTACTCTTCGAGCTTTTTGTTCTGGAAATAAATCTATGGCTTTGTCATAATTTATTTAATTCTCTTGTTCAATTCGATTTTCTATCGCTATTGCAAGGACTCGATAAGCATTCCTGCCTCATAGAAGATCGCAAATAATTTATAATTAGTTTTAGTTTGCTAAAACTTCGCTCATAGCTTGCGGATGTAGTAGGAAGCGTAGAGCTAGAGTACCTAAGTCCCTAGGTATCGGTCGAATTGCGATGGCCACAGTAAAACAAGAGTGAAATTTCTATACTTGTACTACTATTTATTCTGTTGTTAAAGTTAAGTGAATGATGATAGTTGTCCATTCGTCTGTAAAGTGTGAATTTTGCCGCCCTCTGAACTTGCCGCCCGGGGCATAGGCCCCGGCTTGCCCCCCCCTAGATCCGGGGCTGCCTACCTATTGTTTGTTTTCAATTCTATTTTTCAGAAACTATGTTTTTTTTTAATAATTATAATTTATTTACCCATTTCAATAAATTCGAATAAATAATTGGGCAGTAAAATGACTGAACGGGCAATTATTTGTGGGCAGTTAACAAATTGGAATTAGTTCAAGAAATCTAACTTGGATGGTGAAAAAATGATAGAATTTATTATTTGATTTTTTTTAAGTATTTATTATTTTTAAATCATTGGTAGTTCGTAAAAATATTTAGTGAATGATAGTTTTATTTTTCGAAAATTCTTAGTAAGTAGGCATGTAATTATAATTTTTTTTTGTTCACTCAAAGAAAGCCTACGTAAGATTTCAGAACAGACCGTTCGTTCCCTTCTGGCCGTGTACGGGCGCGCGATAGGCAACACTGGAGTACCGCCTACGTCCACAGCAAACTAAGTAGGTACTTAACTTATTTATGAAACCTTTAATACAATGATATTATTATAATTTTTTTTATACGTAAGCCCATTTTAATTATAGGTAAGCCTACCTAGTACCTACTAAGAATTTTCGAAAAATAAAACTATAATTTACTAAAATATTTTTAATATCATTGATCTAGTATGTATGATCGATTATTCTATTATTATTTTTTATGTTTATTTTTATTTTTCGAACACCTTTAACGTTTAACTAAAATCTAAGGTAAGTGTAACAATTTCATTTAGGTTAGCATTGCATGCCCTGTAAAAAATGTAGGTACCTAGGTGTAATGCACCTACCACGTTACTAGTATGTAGTAATAGAAATAGAAAATATAGTTAAAGAGCGTAGACGCGCCTCGTTTTTCTAAACGATCTTTTAATACCTATGACATAAATCTCATAGAAAATGTTGATAAATGAAATGTAGAGGAAGGTGGGAGGGAGGAGAGAGGAAGAGGGCAAGTTATGCCCCCACCTACCAGTTCACAGGAGACACATTTCAAGGTCATAAAATTTTTGAAGTACCTACGGCGTTGTCGATGGAGCCCCGCTTGGCGGAGCTCCTATTTCTCTCCGCTGGGTTTAAAAGAATCTACACGAAGGAGATGAAGGGGGCTCGTTTGCTCGGTTTATTCGCTCACTTGAGCCCCCGTCATCTCCTTCGAACCTAACCTGTCTGAGCCGGGGTGCCCTAGGCCGCAAGTCTCGAGCTCGCATTGCACGCTCTTGCATCGTTCTCACTGCCTTTTTAATAAGTCAAAATGTGTCAGCGAACGCCTCATGCCTAATGCCTCAGGCATTCTCAACCAGTTAACCAAGGGTGGTGAAGATAATAAGACAGCAGGTGCTCTGAATGATCTGATTGAGATCATAATAATATCAAATATTAAAAACACAACATAATGAATTAATTATATTTTAATACATTAATTAAACAGGTCGGTTAAATTTTTGTTCAGTAACAGTTTTTTTTTCTTTTTATATTAAACCTTAACCTTTTATGACAACGTGCTAAAGTAATGGCTATTTAAAATACAAAAATAATGTGTAATAAAGTCAAAGTCAAATAATTTATTTCAACTAGGCACATTAAAGGCACTTTTGAACGTCAAAGGTCGAACGTCAAATATACAGGGTGTTAAGTGAACACCGTTATCCTTGCAACCAGAGTGGTTTGGTTTCATTTATGGAACGTAAAATCAATGGAAAATTACAATTGTTTTTTTAAATCTACATTTTACCACAAGAGACGCAAGTTCGTTGCCCTATACGCTAGGGCAACGAACTTGCGTCTCAACACGGGCGGGGAGTGCGGGATGTGACCTGACCGGCCGTGAGGGCGACACTGCCCTCAGTCGGTCAGCTGTTTCGCTAGCGAGCACGGTGTGGGATAGAAACTTTTTAAAATATTTTAATGAAAATAACGTTTTTTTTTGTTGTGTTCGGTCATTTATTATTATATTTAAGTCGACTATCCATGGTTTGAATGACAAGAGTGTTTACCCTTACACCCTGTATATTATGGACCCCAGATATAATTCAGACTGACCCTGAACGCTCTACCTACGTAGGTATGTAAAGTTATTCTTTGACAGGATAATTTAGGCCCTATCAAATCAATACTAATCAAGCCTACCTTGCACCAGTTGCACTCAATATCCTAGTGAGACTACTATGCTAATTAAGGACTCAAGTATTTGGAGGAATATGTTAAACTATATTTAGTAATAGACCACAGTATAGTTTCACCTTATAGTAGGTATACGTACCTATCTGTAAGGTTTTCTCTTCACACATTAATAATTACAGTAAACTATGGTTCTATGTTATAATCTGCCATTCTGCCCAAATCACAGCCAAATATGTACTTTCCTTCGTCAAAGTGTGGTCAAAAAATGAAGATAATTTTACGAAATAGGGACTTCCCTTATGGCACTAAGGTGCTCTCGGTTTGAATGGGACCTATTTATTATGAGCAGTTTGAAAATTATCATAAAAATAAACGAAAAAATTAAATGCAGGCAAGAAAGTCAATAATAGAATCTGATCAAAAGGAGTTAAAAACAAACTCTCAATAAGCAGCGCCTCTGGCGGCCAATTCACGAACTAAACAGTTTGCGTCGTATTCGTTTTGTCTTACAATGAGACGAGATTTTGGCGTAAAATAATACCGACTATGTAAATACGTTGATTACCTTGTAGAGGGAACGGAATAAAATGCCTACGCCTCAGTAATAAGTGGGTAAGTATATTCAGATATTCCGAACTGAATCGCATTGGCACAATAATTTTGTTTTAGTTATGCAACTCGGCGCTTATATAAGTTATGTAAGTAAAATGCTTGATTACTTATGTAAGCATTAACCCCTTTATTATTTAGGCGTAAGCGAAGGTTAGGTAGGTAGTCGTAAAGGTCTACTGATTTAAGGCCCAGAAAGGTGCGACGCGATTCAGGGTGCTTAAAACAGTCACTTTGGTAGAATCATAATAGGAAAATATTAGGAATCATCGTAAAATGCCACAAACCAACAATTCACAGTAATGATCTGTGTGCGATTCATATTACGAAATAATTCATCTGTTTGACAGTTTTCTATCGAAATCAAATTAGAGGAATTGCTTATGATAGCTGGAAATTCAGGAAATAAATTGCTTTTAGAGGAATTGCTAATATGGCCGAAATTAGGCCTGGTGGGACAATTTCAATGAGTCCTAGAGTCGCGTCGCGCCTCTTTGCCCAGCCTTTAGTGTCAAAGGCATGCTAAATGCATACAGGGACAATTACCTATTGAATAGTATTTGAACGTCTTTTTTCTTTGTTTTTAGGGCCGTTTATGACAGGGAAGAGACCGTCGCTACCTGTACGACGTAAAAAGAAATTAAATATCAAGCACTGGGTAAGTAACTAAGTACTAAGCAGTTGTGTCCCCTACACTACTTACTGATATGCTTATAGAAAAGAACCTGCTGCCGAAACAAGTCTTTCTGCCAACTGTTTTGATTACAGATATTGTTTATTTAACGATTTCGACTTAGCTGCCATAGAATGAATTAAATAATACCCCAAAAGCTTTCATCTAACTAATATTATAAACGCGAAAGTTTGTAAGTATGGATGGATGGATTACGTAAAAACGGCTGAATGGATTTGGATGAGGCAAACAGATGGTTTATAACCTGGATTAACACATAGGATACTTTTTATCTCGATATTTCCACGGGATCGAGACTTACGCGGGTGAAACCGCGGGACGCAGCTAGTATGGCATATGTTACATCACTGTTGAGCATTTGGTCCATACTCCATACATGCGTGCCCGTGGTCCTTTATGCTTGTGCGGGTACTTTGACTTGATAAAGGCACGTTTATCAAGTCAAAGTTCAGAAATAGTCTCCGCCCACGTCCCGATCACAAGGAAGCATCGAATATAAACTCTATTTAATGTTTTACGAGCCAATATTAAAAATACATTAATATGATTTATGGTTCTGTTTACGCCGGTACCCGCATACGATACTATTGTAACTCTATATAGATTATAACTTTGTGTTATACACGGAAACTAGGTAGGTAGTATCCTTTTTTTTATATCTATGTCTAAATACTAGTTTCCACCCGCGGCTTCGCCCGCATGGTATGTCGATAAAAAGTAGCCTATGTCCTTCCTCAGGCTCTAGACTATCTGTGTACCAAATTTCATTTAAATCGATTCAGTAGTTTTGGTGTGAAAGCGCGACAGACAGAGTTACTTTCGCATTTATAATATTAGTAAAGAATAAGGATTACCATCGCCGTCTTCACATCTCTGACATCTCTCATCCAAAACAATCAACAGTTCTGCAGGTCTTCTCTGCCCTGGTTCAAGAAGGCCGCAGGCGCTGCTGAAAAAAATATAAAATTAGCTGAGCCTTTGCGCTCTTCTATCTCTGTTCTATCTATGTATTTTGTTATCAAAAACTTCAAACAAAAAAGCAGTAGGGACTTATGAACAAAACGCATTATTATTTTTAGGAGGATCCTCGCTAATGTCCGAACCGCGTACGTTTTTCTATTTATTTAAGAAGTTCCATACATATTCTGTAAAAAATCTCATCGTGAAGTGAACTGTCATTCCTCCTGATGGTAGGTATTGACACTATTGACACTCACTTCACATTTTACTTTGACATTTTCACTTCAAGCTCACGTCACCTAAGTTTTCACGGTGAGTAGTTTGTTATCTATCTGCCGCTCTGTTGGCCTGCAATGTATCATTTATTGTATCATTAAAAAATAAATTATAATGGTTGAGTTGTTAGAAGGTCATATGACATCACAACTGTCGGCTCTGTAGATTATTCAAAATAAAAACTTTTGAGTTGTAGTACCTACAGTTATGTGGCGTACTCGAATTATGTGGTACCCCGGGTACCACATAAATTCGAATACATCTACCTGATTAAGCAAAATAACAGTGACGGAGTAACTTAATACATCGTCCAGATATAGTAAGTGGGAAAAATGCGTAATATTGAAGCTAACTCAAAAACTAGGCAAGCAAATATGGGACCTCTGAAGCATGACCTACCAAAAAAAAAAAAAACATCAAAATCAGTTCAAAATTGGCGGAGTAATCGAGTTACAAACATACAAAAAAAAAGACATACCTACAGACGAAATGAGACCTCTGAAGCATGACCTACCAAACAAAAAAAGAATTATCAAAATCAATTCAAAATTGGCGGAGTAATCGAGTAAAAAACATTAAAAAAAGACATTCAGACGAATTGAGAACCTCCTCCTTTTTTATGTCGGTTCTAAATAAAACCACCCTTCCTCTATAGTCAACTACATGAACAGTTACCTCCACGAGTAGAACAGTTACTACAGGACAAGTAAATAATCGCGGTAATCGAGTGGACACGCCATTTCCTTTATATTCGTTTCGATACAGATTGCTTGGATTAGCTTGTAAGATGCCGTGTTTTCCGCTCCGTACGACATCGATATTGGACTATAAAACACTGATAGGAAATAAGAGCACTGAACTTAGTTATCGAGACAAGCTTCTGTCAATAATTGTGGTGATAGAGAAAAGTAAGGCAAGGGCGTTGATGGTCTGCTTTTGGTTGATTCATTTCAATCTACATCATCGTCTTCACTGCTGCATATGAACCTATTGGTATAGATATAGAACTTACAGCAACACCCTACGGCCTTGAAAGCATAGTCAAGAACTTTCAATTGTCATGATTCCTACAGATTGGTACCTAGATTGATGATTATGACATCAATTTCATACATCAGTATCTAATGACCCATCCTGTGCAGTTTACGTTGTTATTTCTAGACGTTTTCAGCACTGTCAGCCATACCGACGTCGAATCGGGCAGTGATGTGGGGCTTCCCTTTAGGTTACACCACAGATTACTACGCCTTCTTACGTATTATTGATATACTGCTTTACCTCATATCCATCATACCAAGCCATGATGTTATCTCCATTAAAGACGATTTATTAAATAAATACCATCCCGTACCTAACATCCGTAACCATTGGAAAACAACCCAAGAATTTTCACGTCTAAGTCTGATCAGATGGCGCCACCCAGAGAGTCGTATCTATATTAATGTTCACCAGTATCATGGCTTCCGATACAGGGTTAACGGGAAAATTATGATTGAGACTATGGACCCACAATGTTGGACGTCTTAATATGTATGCCTAGTGAAGTAACTGATGTAAGTTAGTGGTTCTGTAGATTTTTCATTCCATCATTGGAAACGGCCCAATTTAATTTGTTAAGGTCGCTTCCTTCAAGTAAAAACAAAATGGCGGCAGCAGTGAATCCAAGAGATTATTTGTATACTAGCTACGTGGTTTACAAGTGTATGATACTTTTGATCTTGGAGATTTTGTAGACAAGAATCCTTTGCGTATGAATCTGAAGACATGCCGAACACAACCACTTCGACAGAAAACAAAATTAATTTCTTCATGTTTGAAATACTCGAAGGAGCTCGTGGCTAAGTAATAACAGCCGCACCAGTCGATCCATCAGGTTAAGCTACGCTTGCCGGGGTTGGTTCGTAGATGAGTGACCATCTTTACATACCGAGACTCCTCCGTGCCTCGGAAATCACGTTAAGCCGTTGGTCCCGGCTGTCATTTGTGGATCTTTGACAGTCGTTACGGGTCGTCAGAAGCTCGAAAGTCTGACAACCAGTCTTATCAAGGGGTATCGTATTACCCAGTTACTGGGTTGTGGAGGTCAGATAGGCAGTCGCTCCATGTAAAATACTGGTATTCAGCTGTATCCGGTTAGACTGGAAGCCGACCCCAACATAGTTGGAAAAAGGCTAGGCAGATGATGATGATGTTTGAAATACCCGTCTGTTTGATACTAAAACTACGATATTAGATAGTGTTCAATTCATCGTCATCAGTTTCCTACCCTTGTCCTATGTTACTTGAATAGTGTCCAATAGAATGTGTTTAACTATTAAAAATATATTGTCATTCTGAGCATGTTACGTAATAAATAAGGATGCTGGATTCTCATGGCGAGATGAACCCATCACACACAGAATACTTATTAGCCATAACTTCTAGACCAAAGACCGACCACATCACAAGATTTCTCTCAGTAAAGAAAAGGGAGCTGAACCAACACTCCCAAGGTTACGCCTCTAATAAATACAACACAATGATCCCATAACTTTAATTAATGTAATAATTACTTAAGAATCTCAGATTGCGCGCATTGCTGACAAGTTACAAGATTCAAGTCAAAGGCTTCCCACGATGCAATCATGACACGGCCGTAATTAAAAGATGGCAGCCACAAATATTTCGTAGATCTTGGATTTGATTAGTGTGTATTAATAATTTTGTTGTCTTTGTTGGTGGTTATTAATATTTGGGAGTTGGAGCGGTATGGGGTACGGTTGTCATGCTCACTTAAATGTCTCGCTGATGGTGGCGCGTGTGTTGGATCATTTAGCTCCCTTCAAAATGGTTGAGCTGAATGGTGCTGATCCATGCGTCATGTTCGTGAACGGGCGCCGTCAGTTGTGACTGGTCATCTCTTGGCTGCCATGGCTTATTTTAATTTTTGAATTGTTTGTATGTCATAATTGCGGACGCTTTTAACGCGCTTTTTACATTGTTCTCACATTTATAATTTCAACATGAATGATGTAACCCATATATTGTAACAATATTTTGATTTAAAAGAGTGTCCGTGGAGTTTCTTGCCCGTTCTTCTCCATAGGTACCTACTACGCTTTGGAATGGGCAACTGGCTTCATATTTCTGACTGACCGACTCCTTGACAATTCAAAAGTGCCTGTAAATGGTTTAATTGAAATAAATGCTTTGAGTTTGAGTTTGAGTTTAGTTTTGTATGGTTAGTTACAATTTTGAGGTGACTGAAATATTATTACGTGAATATTTGGAATACTACGAATTTCAGTGGTGATGGATATTAGAGATAAAATCTTTATCTTAGCTCTCTCTCTTCTGTTTAGTCATTAATATAAAAATTATCTCTAAAAAGCTATCTCTTCTGATTAGCCATTAATATAAAAATTCTAAATTTCGCGTCGCATTGCTTCGACTTTTTATGAATAACTATGGGATGAGCAGATCAGCATCATACTACCATGTGATAATTTACATTTTCAGAGTCATTGAGGTTGAAACTAGAAGACATCAAGAAATTTTACAAACTGTGTCACACAATGAGTTTTCAAATATACCTGAACTAGCTTCCGCCCGCGGCTTCGTCCGCGTGGTATGTCGATAAAAAGTAGCCTATGTCCTTTCTCAGGCTCTAGACTATCTGTGTATCAAATTTCATTGAAATCGGTTCAGTAGTTTCGGCGTGAAAGCGCGACAGACAGACAGACAGAGTTACTTTCGCATTTATAATATTAGTAAGGAATAAGGATTACCATCGCCGTTTTCACATCTCTGACGTCTCTCATCCAAAACAATCAACAGTTCTGCAGGTCTTCTCTGCCCTGGTTCAAGAAGGCCGCAGGCGCTGCTGAAAAAAATATGAAATTAGCTGAGCCTTTGCGCTCTTCTATCTCTGTTCTATCTATGTATTTTGTTATCAAAAACTTCAAACAAAAAAGCAGTAGGGACTTATGAACAAAACGAATTATTATTTTTAGGAGGATCCTCGCCAATATCCTTACTGCGTACGTTTTTTATTTATTTAAGGAGTTCCATACACATTCTGTAAAAAATCTCATCGTGAAGTGAACTGTCATTCCTCCTGATGCTAGGGATTGACACTATTGACACTCACTTCACATTTCACTTTGACATTTTCACTTCAAGCTCAAGTCACCTAAGTTTGACAGGCTGACAGAGTTACTTTCGCATTTATAATGTTATAAGTAAGGCTATGGATAAGCCCAGAATAACTTTACTGACCTTTTACATAAAAACAAGCTGAAAGTAGAAGTACGTATATTTAACTTTACTTTAAAAGCATGAAAATCAGATGAACCATCGTGTTATTAAACCTGTTGCAAAATTCCTAGAGCGTTTCATTTTAGCCAGTGTCTCTCCGTGATAAATTAAAACTCACTAGACACTTTAATACAATTTCTCTGATCCATACACAAATGACTAACTTGTATCGGAAGGCCACTGCACAGTTGACAAATCAAAGCACCTGCATGTATGCGCACACGCACGACAAAAGTGAACGTGCGACAATGACCTTGACGTCACAACTGACGTGGGCGGTACGATCACTTAACTTAACGCTCTGTATGTTGTGGGGTAGGTACAAATACTTACAAACTTGACTGGACTCTTTTACACAAAAAAACGTTGTTTTAACCTTGGAAGTTATTAGTTTTTTCAGGTTTTTTTTATCATACTGAAAAGTTTTGCTTTAACATCCTCCTTTTGCACAGTTTAAATTGTCTGGCAGTAGATATATTTGTAGAGTTTATTATTTGTTATTTCGGGCTTTGTACTCCTAATTGTTGTTATTAATTAACTTCAAGATCTGTCGGTCTATGCCGTAAACACCTCACTGTGAAAACTTAGGTGAAGTGAACTGTCAATCCCTAGCATCAGGTGGAGTGACAGCTCATTTTAAGCTCACTAGGCTAAGTTCACGGTAAGATTTTTACAGAATACCACTTCTGTTCTGAAACATACTTCTGGGGGACAGATACAGGCGCGGTCGCATCCCAAGATTTTGGGGGGGGGGGGGGGGGTCAACATTGGTGCCGAGGAATATTTTTAGGGAAATGGTTAATTGATTAGTACGTAAATCATTCAGTCTCAGGTCATGACACAGCACCCTTCCCTCCACCCTCGGGAACGCCTGGACAGATAGTCAGAAAACAAAGTGATCATAGCTAGGTATATGATCAATCTGTTCAATTAATATTTTACTTACAACATGCTTATTATTCTCAGTACCCTTGACATTGAGAATTGGAACGCACTCCAATTCCAAAGACCATAATTACATGCCATCTGACTTATCCTATTAGTTTCGCTTAATTTCCATCCATATGATCTGTCCAAAAGTATCTGATGAAAGTGTAAACAAATTCACTAAAGGGCACTTTTCATGTTGATAGTGATGCAGACGAATTTTTTTATGCCTTTTGATCATTTCCCCCATTTTCTTTATATACTTATACATAGTAATTATTATTCAGTATTTTAAGTCAGGAAGTACCTAGTTGTTTTACATTTTGTTTAATAGATAAATTTTACTAAAGGGAATTAGTTACACACAGTAGTAGCAGCAGTTAGTTGTATTTAGAATGTTTCAACTTTACATCTCACTACTTTTTGGAACAAGTATAGTTTGAATAACATGAATAAATTGTAACTGAACAATCATCGACTAAAGGTTACAAAATAAACCTCATTTGTCAAATGATCAACATCTTGAAGGTAATTTAAATTTGAATTTAGAGTTAATTGGTATTCAATTATAATCAAATCATAGCACTGAATTATATATACACTACAAAATGACATCCACAGGTTCGTTTTCTGATCTATTTGTTTACATTTTCATCACATACTTTTGAAACAGGCTTTACTTATTCTGCTCTTCAATTCGATTGCCTGACGATTGTTAATTGAATCGTTCTTATTCAACTCCTTAATTGAACTAAATAGTTTGATTAATATAAACCTCTAGGCTCCATCGGAACTACCGATATTTAAGTCGATATTTGCCACAGGCGGTGTAATTGCGAAATAGTTATATAGCGATTAGTATGTCAATCTTGTATATAGCTGTTGTTAGTATAATATTCGCATTGACATTCTAATTGTCTGACATTATCTTGGAATTAGTATAATCAAATGCCCATGTTGGTCTGACAAGTAGGAAACGAATTATGCGGTTGGCTTATATTGCAGCTTAACTGTTGGACAGTAAGTTATGGTAGTTCCTATTTAAAACGTATTTAAAGTGGATTAGACACATACATACACAAAGTCATGCCTTCTTCCCATGGGGTAGGGAGAAACTACAGGACCTCACCTGCTACGATCCTTACATACAAAATAAACGTGGATATTAAAAAGGTGGGTTAATTAAATCCTATACAATGGTAATTTTAAAGTCAAAGTCAAAAGTCAAATAATTTGTTTCAAATAGGCACTTATAAGGCACTTTTGAACGTCAAAAACAAAGAAATAGACTAACTGATTCTAGTTGCCCCTTCCAAAAGGTAGTATTCGTATGGAGAAGAATGGGCAAGAAACTCCATACTCTTTTAAAAATGTTTTACAATATTTTGTATATATTAATTACATATTATGTGTGAAGACGATGCACCTAGAGTAAGATTACTGTACCACAATAGATAAAAAGAATTAAAAATGGAGCTATGACAAATAAATTAATTGATAGATACATGGTGCTCATATATTTACAAACATTGTAAAACTAAACGATATCAATATATTTCTAACATTTTCTAATGGAAATATCAAAAGCAATCGATGCCCTTACAAATAAATGGAGCTGGGCAGTGGGATGGCCATGTTTGTCGAAGGACTGATTGTCGGTGGAGCGGAGGCCTGGAGTGGATCTGCAAGTGTAGTGTGGGATGCCCCCCAGCTAGATGTGGACCGGAAGGTGGCTGGGATAGACTAGATGCGGAAGGCGGATTACAGGGTGTTGTGGCGCAGCCTAGGAGAGGCCTATGTCCAGCAGTGGACTGCGATTAAATACATTACGGAGTTATTTATATACTAATACATTAATGAATAATATATAATAAAAATACATTACCGCTTATTCAATATTAAACGAAAAACCATAAAATCCCATCACATCTTCATCAATAATGAAATGTTCAATTAATTAACCGTTGTTTTTATTAAGAAATCAATTAATTTAGCCTTCAAAAGCCCGGTGGTATGATTACACGGGAGTGCGAGACGAATCAGCGATCATACGGTAGCCGACACGTATTTGTATGTAAATTATTTTAACGAGAACTGCAAATAAAAAAGTAAAAGTCCTTTTTGAACAGTGAGTTAAGGTGAGGATGGAGAGGGACGATATTAAAACGATACGAAAAAATATGGTTCTGATTTAAATTCTTCCAAAAAACCTTCACGCCTAAGAAACATATGTAGTAACTAGCAGCGCCCCGTGGTTTCACCCGCATAAGTCTCGATCCAGGTCATGGTCTACCCTTGTGCCAAATTTCGTCCAAATGCGTTTAGCCGTTTTAACGTGAAACCGTAACAAACAAACAAAGTCACTTTCGCATTTATAATATTACTAGCTGCGCCCCGCGGTTTCACCCGCGTAAGTCTCGATCCCGTGGGAATATCGGGATAAAAAGTATCCTATGTGTTAATCCAGGTTATAAGCTATCTGTTTGCCAAATTTCATCCAAATCCATTCAGCCGTTTTTGCCTGATTGAGTAACAAACATCCAAACACACAAACTTTCACATTTATAATATTAGTAGGATAGTAGGATTAAAGTTAGGATTATAGTAGGATATGATAGTAGGATGAGTAGGATATTGTTTTTAGATAATCCAATTATTAGCTGTTCTTTATCCGTACGTACAATGTGACAAATGTTTACCAACAACGCCCCCGTCTCAATGTCGTCCAAGAGCTAAAGATATTTGTAGCACTGTATTGTCTACTAGTTTTGTGTTTGAGAGTTGAGACTGTCTGAAGTCAGACCATAAGATGAATAATAATAAGTTCATAGAGTCACAGTTTTATTTTAGCCAAAGGAGCTTTGATAAAAATCTTGAAACTTGGCTTATTAGGCCTACTGTCCACGAAAGCGTAGCTTCATAGACGCGTACTCCTCATTTCACGCTTGGCATACGCCTCTACTGCTTCCTGTTTACATACAAAACTACGAAAATCTGCAGCCTGCACTTTGAAGTTTCCTTTGAACTATACATATTTTTCCTTTGAATATCTCGCAAAATAAAATCTTTTATCGTTCCCCATAATACCCACTTTATTAATTAATCAGGTTTAGCCCGGGGCGTCGGGCCGTGATTTTAACTTAATTCCCGTCCCTTCTGATGTGGCGCGATGCTACTATTTATAGGCAATGATATTAAATTAACAGATATGTTATAAACGCGCAATCGTGAAGACTCGAAAACATTCCAATTGTAACGTTTTTACTTGTAGTGAAATGTAAATATGAATGAAACGTGGGTATTTGTGCTGCTGCGGAACACTTTTTTCGGTTGTTTTGTGAGTGTATAACATATCTGTTAATATAATATCATTGTTTATAGGTGTATATACTGTCAGCAGGCGTAGCATGGCGCTTTCTATCTCTACGAAGAATAGACATAGCTTTTTCTATACAAAGTGACAGTTCGTTTCTTCATTTTTGACATGCACCGTACAAATCTTTCTACAATCTGTCATTTTGTCTTTCATTTCTAACGATCTTTGTCTAGGTCTTTTTGTAGGTAGACTATTTCGGAAGAAAGTTTTCTATCCTTACTGTCAAAATCACACTGACAACCGATAAATCCTATGACAAAACAAAGAATTCTGAGTCGAATTATGTAAAAGAGTGAATTTCGTAAAAAGTGCAGTTGACTCTTTCTACTTTGCTGCCGTCGTACTGTCTACAGCAAACGTCATTTTTGTCTACTCTTCCGTCGACAAAACAGTGCTCATGCTACGCCTGCAGGTTGCGATTTTTGTTTAGGTAAACTTCGGCCAACCCCGATATTCCCACGGAATCGAGACATAGGCCGGTGAAACCGCGGGGCACAGCTAGTAATAAATAAAATAAGTATATTTTATTCCGTGTATTTCAAGAAAAACGTATTCACTTCCACGCCTAAATATATCACTGTTGTTTTTTTAAATAAAAAACCTAAAATTTAATTTTTACAGCTAATTCCAAATTGTTTTCGAATTCAACTAGAGTTATTTTTTTACTAGCCAGAGTAAAGCTGCTTTTGGCAGCCAACCTTTACAGTACCTAACCATGTATAAATATTGCACATGCATTTATGGATGACGAGGTTGCGAGTAAGACGGTAGGTACGTACATTATGTATAATTTAACATGCACGTTCATTATTTTATAAGCAAGATTATAACTCCTAGCGGATGAGCAGGACACCGTGTCGTATTAACGTAGTTTTATACAGTGTGCAACTGAGTATAATATTTGTTTTTATATGGCGCAAGCTGTTAGTGGGAGCGTTTTTAGGTTTCCGACCATAAAAGGTGAGGTGTAGTATACCGGTGTGTACCGGGATTGACTCAACGAAGCAGTACTACAAGCATAAATCTATCTACTCAAAGTAGGTAAATTGTCAGACAGATAATTGTTTAAGACTGGATACTGTCATTTCTCTCGTATTACAATACACACTTATGCGCCGGGAGCCACATCAGTCAGCTCTATACAGCGGATTAAGTATACATACAAGAATTAAGCAACCATAAGGGCTTACGGCTTCTTGGCGTAGGTTTGTTAAAGCTATTTACCCTTGCACTACATTATGCTAAACTCTAAAAAGATTTTAGCATACAGCAGGCTTAACATAATCGTCCGTCTACTACGCACGTAATAACTGAAGTAACTGAACCCCGACCATACCTAGTAATACCTACGAACTCGAGACGTGCCAATTCTGTTGTGACGTGACAATGGTGCCGATTCTGTTGTTTGTGAACAACAGAATCGGCACCAATGTCAATATTTATTTTGTTGACTTGTAAAAAGCTTATATTGGAACAATACTTCATCGACCAATTAATTAAAAAAGGCACCAGTAAAAAGCCATCCACCTTTTCTACAACCTCCTATTACTTGCACAACACAGGATATATTATAAGCCTGCACAGCTGTCACTGAGGATACAGATACGTCAGGAATGTCCCGATAGATGCGCAGGAACAGGATCACAGCCGATACCTGATAAGGCCTGCCTTAAGTCTGTCTGAGATGGCGCTAGATGGCGCTAGTGAGACTTTTGATTCGCGACAGGTTTTGCTGCAGGACGATTATACAGAACGGTTTAATAAATCTTAAGCTCTCGTGTAAGATAAGTTTTGACAACTTTAGAGATCGTAATTCGATTGCGAAAGCAAGGAAATGTTAATAACTAACTTAGATGAGATATCGTTAAATTTTTGACAGCATATTCATTGCTGAAGAATAAGTAGGTACATACATACCCGGGTTTTAGCGAGTACAATTCTGTAGATTTTCCTATAAAAGAGAATATCAACAGATCAGAATAAATGTAGTATGTAACACCTTTTTTAATAGAGCTAGCAACCTGCCCTTGTTTCTGTTAATACTTCACCGTTTTTACGACTAGACAAAAAATACCAACATTCTCTATATACGTCTATGCTTAGACCAAATATAAAAACCAAGACAGAGCATAAGGAATAAATTCTCTAAATGATGGGGAAAACCGTATCAAATCTGTTACGTAGTTTAGAAGAACAATGTGGACACAAAAAGGGACTTTAATTAATAATTTATGTAGGTCTTAAAACAAATTCTAGTCTCAATATTTTATGCCTTGGTTATATAATGTTCTGCATTCTAACAAATGATCATAATATATGAGACAGCGAACAAACACACAAGCAGTCGACAAGCTATCAACATTTCAGCATTGAAATACATCTCTCTATTATTATGAGAGGCCGGCTGCATACCACCGGCATGTAATATACGTGTTTGTTAATAACTTTCATTATGTAGTTAGTTATTAACTACAATGTGCTAAGTATAAAATTAGAAATTGCACACGAATTTCTCAGTCCAGGGGACTATGAAGTATTAATGCCATCATTATTCCACTGCGAAAAAAGGATGGTGCTAGCGACCTTGTATAGCTCCGTCTCTCACTAACACTGGAAACATGGTGGCATTAATACGTCAGGTATAGGTGCTAGGGGCTTAAAACAGCCACTTTAGCAGAATCTTAAGAAAATATTATGAATCATCGTAAAATGTCACAAACTGACAATTCATATGATTACGCAAATCAGCGATTCATATTACGAAATAATTCATCAGTTTGCCAGTTTTCTATGGAGATTCGTAAAATGGTCGACACGCAATGAATTGCTTTTGTGTCAATTGTCAATTGCCAATGACAGCTGGAAATTTAGGAATTGAATTGCTTTTAGAGGAATTGTTAATGTGACCGTTTTAGGCCCTCTGCACCCTAATTGCGAAATACACTTTCAATCACAATCTGAATGATTTTGAAGGTTATAGGTACAGTCACGGACTTTAATTGATGAGCCACCTGGCACTGTTCGTATTTTAGCCGTGTAATGCAAATCGGGTTTATTCGGTTCCCGACACGCAAAGTCATATGTCTTCGTATTAGAAGAAGAAAATTATATTTCATACCGGTTGGCTCACCTGAGAGTCACCTTGACAGCAGAGTGACTACTCAAAGTCAACCAATTACAGGTCTAGCAACAGTAACCTAGCAACGATAAATAATTGTTGCTAGGTTACTGTTGCGATAGTAACGTTAGCGTACGGAGAAATTCTCTGACATCGATATTTCAACTGTCACTGTCTTCAGTTATGTTTTCATAATTATCGAGTTAATGAGCTATGATTCAAAGGAGGTTGGTATCAAATAGATTGGATAAACTTAATGCAACATTTTATTTATTTTTATCATTGAGAACTTATTAGTCAACCTCTATGGATAAGACTATTTCCGATTAAAAGTAATTTATTTGTCATCTTGTTATTTCAACTGTCACTGTCTTCAGTTATGTTTTCATAATACTTATTAGTCAACCTCTATGGATAAGACTATTTCCGATTAAAAGTAATTTATTTGTCATCTTGATATTTCAACTGTCACTGTCTTCAGTTATGTTTTCATAATTATCGAGTTAATGAGCTATGATTCAAAGGAGGTTGGTATCAAATAGATTGGATAAACTTAATGCAACATTGTATTTATTTGTATCATTGAGAACTTATTAGTCAACCTCTATGGATATTTCCGATTAAAAGTAATTTATTTGTCATCTTGTTTACGAACTTGCGATTTGAGTTCGTGTTTAATCGTGTAATCTCGTGAATGTATGAAACTGCAAAATTGAAAAGTTTGAAGGTGGCTCATCAATTAAAGTCCGTGACTGTACCTATTCCTAATCCATTGCTTCATATGTTCGAAAAATTTGTCTGCTCTACGACATAAATAACGCAATGAATGTTGTTGAACTGTCAAAATGAAAGCCTTTTTGTGTAACGTAATTACCCCGGGTTGTAATAGAACGCATTAATAAGTTTTTAATACGGAAAAACTAACACCTGAGGCCCTAGACAAAGTGACATTCTATCAGCGATAACGATGAATGAAAAGGCAAAAATATATAGGACTGACATAAGCTATCGAAAAGCTTATGTCAATCCTGTTGAAAGTCGTTGTAGAAATACGAAACGCTTTGGAAGCGATTGTCACTTGTCTAGGCCCTCTGGTTTCTGAATTGAGCATTTGAAGTTGAGAAGAACTTGCCTAACTCAACTTCAAGGTGATTCCTTCAATACAGCCCTTCCTTCAATGTAGCCCACGAAATTCAATATTAAAACGTAGGTAGATACCTATTTTTGCCAACATGTGCAGTGGTCCAGTTTGCATGGTATGGAAAAATAGCCTGTCAGTCAAAATAGGACAGTTTAAAAACCATTTTATTTTTGTTGTTTTGGTGTCTAATTGGTTTTTGGGCAACGTCTCTAAGTGAGGAAATTGTGACTACATTATTGTATTGGGTTCGCCATTTCTAAAAACAAATGTAAATGGTAATAGTTCAATCTGCCTAGCCTTTTCTCAACCATGTTGGGGTCGGCTTCCAGTCTAACCGGATGCAGCTGAATATCAGTATTTTACACGGAGCGACTGCCTATCGGGCCTCCACAACCCAGTAACTGGGCAATACGATATCCTTTGGTAAGACTGGATGTCAGACTTTCGGGCTTCTGACGACCCGTAACGACTGTCAAAGATCCACAAATGACAGCCGGGACTAACGGCTTAACGTGGTTTCCGAGACACGGAGGAGTCTCGGTATGTAGAGATGGAGTACTTACTTGAATAACCCAGTAAATTATTGCTACCCAATGTCCCAACCTTACAAATAATGTTAATAACACATTACCTCAACAGATTCAACTCGGCGTTAAACTCAACAGACATCCAAAGGCAAATAATTTACATTGACAAATAATAATTGGCGCTAATCCAGTCCGTCAGATAAGATACAACAATGGCAAGGCGTGCCCTCCGCGTCGCTTGGGCAATGCGCACGCGCCCTTATTGTTGCAATAAGCTAGGGCTGCTTGGAGAAAGTACGAGTATTTTATTTTATTATTTACTAGCTTCCGCCCGCGGCTTCACCCGGTGTATGGTATGGTATGTCTATAAAAAGTAGCCTATGTCCTTCCCCAGGATGCCATCTATCTCCTTGCAAATTTTTGTCGAAATCCGTTCAGTAGTTTAGGCGTGAAAAGGTAACATACACACAGACAGACAGAGTTACTTTCGAATTTCTATTATTAAGTATGGATTAGTATGGATTTTTGGACTTAAACGTTTTGCACATTTTTTGCAACTAGATTGTGGTAAGGAATGTAATTAACAAGATTTTACCGATTCCACATGCATAGCAGTTCTCTAATATTTTTTAAACATATCCATAAAAAGCAGCACTCATAATCTATTTCCTTATCATCTTGAAACTCCAGCTAAATAAATAGTAAGTATTTAGTAGCATTATTATTTAGCGTCAGCCCTGAAAATTACCTAAGGGGCATTGCTAACTATTCGCACAGCTGTCTAGAGCTAACCGTGAATGATTTACAGTGTGTACAGAGCCTTAGGCAGATATCTAGTCGGAGCTAGAATTAATGACTACTAGCCGTTATCTAATGTTTTGAGCTCGTTTACTCTCTAGCACAAGCATAAGCATAATCAGCCTGTAATGTTCCCACTGCTGGGACACAGGTCTCCTCTCTGTGAGAGGGAGTGGGCCGTCCACCATGCGCGCTCCGTGCGGGTTAGGAGATGTCAAATCTCTTCGAGTTTTTTGTTCTAGGACGGTTTTCTCTCGATGTTTTCCTACACCGTTTTGAGAGCAGTGGCGATGAAATTATTTACACTAAGTAAGCCGGGGTTCGAACCCACGACGTTCAACTCATAAGTCGGGGCCGTTATCACTGGGTCAATACTGCTCTCTTTAATGAATGCTAAGGTTGAATATCACTGTTATACGTCAGAAAACGACAAGGTACTATTGCATCATAATTACTATGTCACAGTTAGATAATTATGAACCTTACTGAAGTTTCGATTTAAGGCTCCCACCAACAGGCGCGATATTGTAGGCGCGACAAGGGTAGCGCTGCCTGTCGCGCCCGCGATATCACGCCAGTTTGCACGAGCGTTTACTGGGAATTGTTGAGAAAAGAGATATATACAACCTAAAGCTTTGGTTTCCCAGGAAAGCGGTTCCGTCATACTAAAACGGCATGAAAATCTGACATTTTCACTAGTTTATGACATTAAGGTGTCAAAAAACGCTCGGTATTTGGACAGCCGTTATTGCAAACCAAAGTTTATGCTGACGAATCATGGAGCGGTGAACATTGTAGAGAGAGTACTTAATTAATTATGTTTATTTCCTTCTAAGTTTATTAAAGTACTAGCTGTTGCACGACTTCGTCTACGATCCAGGATGAAAAGTAGCCTATGTCCTTCTCCAGGTCATGGTCTATCCATGTGCCAAATTTGTTATAAATCCGTTCAGCCGTTTTAGCGTGAACGCGTAACAAACAAAGAAACTCACTTTCGCATTTATAATATTATAGTTAGGAAACCATTTTAAAAGAAAGGTAGGTTAAAAAGTGCTTTAAAGGGTTCCAGTAGGTAAATATCTATCTCTTAAGGCACCTGACCCACCGACTAGCTACTAGCTATCAACTATTTCTCGCTCAAGAAACATACAAAAGATAAATGTGTACTAACAAGAAATACATAGGTAATAATAATAATAACAGTTGATCGCTGATTGTTCACAACCCTGGCGATTACCTATTCGTTTCTTGCAGCGACAAGAGCTATCAAAGAGAGTAATTACTCGCTCAGCGACACTCGCTTGGCGGGCAGAACACCCGCTTGGTATACATACAGATATCAGCGAGTAATCGCTCGTCGCCGTCGCACAGTCGCTGCTCGTCAAAGAGTAATGTTTCTAGTTGGTAGCTCTGTTCTCGCTGTCAGCTGTGGCCTTAGTTGATCTTGGTTTCTTCTATAGGACCTTCGAGAAGAGGAATAAAATGGAAAAAAAAAGTGTAAACACAAATATTATGTAAAATGAAAGTGTGTGTGAGTCAGTATTTCAGTATCTACAGCAAAAAAAAAACAGTTTTAGAATGTTAATACGTAGTCTTTCATACTTTTCTGTAGGTGACATAACATTTCTACGATAGTACCTACTTAATTATTTAACACGCTAATTAAAATTTTAATTAACGAGTTTTCGGATATTTTCGTAATAACTCAAAACATTGCTATTTCGTGTTTAATTTCCTGTTTTACCGTGAGGAACACACGGGTTAATAATATAATTATGTTAATATTGAGTTTACTTATTTTGCGAGGTAAGTTAACCGGGATCCCTTCTTTTCGCATAATGTTCTTTGTCCTAATATACTTCGGCATAACGATTTTGGCACAATTTGTTTTGGCATAATAATACTTTGGCATAATTTTTTTAGACATACATTTTGTGTTGGCATAATCATCTTAAAGACTAATTTGTTTTGGCATAAAAATGATTAGCATAACGTTAGTAGGCCTAATGACTATTAGCATAATAATATTTAGGCATACAATTAATATAAATAACAAAAACAATTTTCATGCAAATGATTTATTATACATAACATTATGTAACTTAAACGATTTTTCAATCGCGAGATAACTTTTACCTGAAGAATATATTAGATGTTATGACAGTTTTTGTATAAAAAAATATGTCAATCAGTTAACTTATTTATTTATTTATTTAAACTTTTCGCACTAAAAAAAGGTACAAAGGCGGACTTAATGCCTGAGGCATTCTCTACCAGTCAACCAAGGGTGGTGAAGAGATTAGATGGCAGGTGCTCTAATTGAGAGGAACAAAGAGAAAAAAAAAAAAAAATATCATATTGCATTATAGATAAAGCAGTACAGTACATAAATAAGCTATAAACTTATGATACATATACTTACACATATATTTACTATAATAAATACTATAATATATATATATATAACATACAAATTCAAGGGAGAGAGGTGATGACATGACTCTACTCTATTTATTTTGAGAAAAAACTCCGCAATTTCCGCTTAAATGCATAACGACTGGTGGCCGTCCTGATATCAAGAGGAAGCGCATTCCAAAGAAGAATGGACTGAATATGAAAAGAAGAATGAACAAAGTCAGAAGTATGAGAAGGACAGAGTAGGAGAAGATTGTTAGAAGAACGCAGGGTCTTAGTGTGTGAAGAACACAGATATTGGAAGTGAGAAACAAGATAAGAAGGAGGAGTAGGAGAGTTGAGAACGGAGTAAAGCGTGGTCAAAGCACGCAAACTTCTTCTTTGGCGAATGGACATCCATTTGAGCTCAGACCTATAGCTCGACACGTGGTCATATTTCCTAAGGTTGAATATGAACCTGATACAGTTGTTGAGTAGTCGGTCAAGCTTATCCAGCAAAACTGCATTCAAGTCAAAGTAGCAAACGTCACCATAGTCGATGACGGGGAAAATTAAAGTCTGCACAAACATTGTTTTCGTCTTAGCGGGCAAAAAGTTCCTCAGACGATACAGGGATCGCAGTTAACTTCTATTATGAGAAATAAATATGGCGGTTATTCCTCAGATAGAAGTTAACTGATTGAAACAGTGGTCCTTAATTATGTATAAATATTTATTTAAGGTGTATATTTTTAGCAATTGCTTGTAAATATGCTTGTTTAGAAGTATACTCATCTTTTTTACTTATAATTTTTTCAATTCTTTTGGTTTTGTCCGTGTATTTTTTCTTTTTTTTTTGGTATAAGCGATGTTCCGACATCCAGTTTATCTAATTCAATGGTTTGATGTTTTATTTCTTGAACGATCTTTTTTGCCAAAAAATAAAATCCAGGATGGTGTTTTCCCACAAAATGTGCAAATCTATTGTGCCAAGCCTCTGCATGATTTTGTGTCCTAGGTATATTTTCCTTTTCTAGTAGATACGTACTCCAGACTTTGGGTGGAAATGGTGGTGGCGAACTTGTAGTACCCCATACATAATTCTGATCAAACCAATTTGCTATAGTTTCTGTAACAATTAAATAATATTGTTGGTTAAAAATGTAATATGCTGTGCAACAAAAGTTAGTGACAGAACCGAATTGCTGCAAAACTGACTCCACGTAGTCTTGTTTGTCCTACCCCTAGAGTGTAATTTAAAATCGCGTAGGCGCGTAGGGGCGAGGCGGCCCGCGGGCTGAGGAGCAGGCGGCTGCGAGCGAGCCGCCGTGGCTGAGGCTGGCCGGCGAGGCCGGCCAACAAGCCGAAGCTGCGGTGGTGAGCGAAAGCCGTCTGCGACGATTAGCACGCGTGGGGCCGCCGGAGGCCCGCAGCGCCGGAGCCGTGACAGAAACCCTGCCTGTTGCATGCTGCATGCTTGCTTGCATGCTTGCTTGTTTGCTGCATGCTTGCTTGCATGCTTGCTTGCATGCTGTATGCTTGCTTGCTTCATGCTTCCTACAGCGAAAAAAAAAACACAAAATTGTTCAATACGTTTATTATATTAATATGTTATATATTACCTATATATTATATATATAGGATATTATGCTTAAAAAAGTTATGCTTTACAACTTTATGCTTAATAAATTTATGCTTTAGAATATTATGCTTAATCATTATTATGGTTAGAGAAATTATGCTTAAAAAAATTATGCGTAAGCTGTTATGCGTATTTATATTATGCGGAAATATAATTATGCCAAACAAAATTATGCTAAGTTATATTAGGTCTTAAAATTTTATGCAAATGGATAGGGAACCAAGTTAACCATCTGTTATCATTTAATAGATGTACTTATAGGATCAAGTTCTTCTAAGCTAACAGACTGATTTGTTCCTGTTCGCTAGTACAGATAGTGGCATCCACGAAGACGCACCCCACTCCACGATTACTGTACTGTAAGCTATACTTTAGTACCTACAGAGCGGAGCGGAGTGGCGCGCGTCTTCGTGGATGGCATGTACTGACCGGCGTTACGGGGCGTAATGTACCATTCGTAGCGAGCATGTTACATTACGCCGTGTTCTAAACTCCGTGTAACATGCGCTCGTTCCTCGCGTGTTCTTGCTCGTTGCCACGTACTGACGGCTTTAAACAGTCCCCCAAAATATACCACTTAAGCCGTGTACTGACTGGCGTTATTAGGTGTGTTATTTATCATGTTAGAAAGCGAGCATTCGTGCAGTCAGGCTGATTTGCATAGATTACTTTTGATTTTGATAATCAATTTATTATATAATTATTAAAAAAAAAAAACAATTTATTATTATAAAAAGGCCAATTAAATACATAGGTAATGGTTCTTAATACTTGCCTTTATTTTTAGCATTATCCGGTTCTTTCTGCTATGACCTAGAGCTGGAAGGAAATGTGAAAATTACAAACAATTTTATAAATACATTGAGGGAACACCCAATTTTATTGAATATAGTACGAAAGTATCTACCTTCAAACATCGAGGGCAAAGGTAAACTGCCTGCAGCCTTAGAGCCCATGGGAATGGTAATGAGAGCCAAGTATAGCACAAGCACAACAGATCCACTTGAACAACTCATGAATCACCTCCAGAAAAAAGGAAGAATGACCCTCAACAACACAGGCACAATTATAATAACAGATCTAAATATAAAAAACAATATCACTCCCATACTTGAAATTATTACCAATGATTATGGAGCTAAGATGCTGAATTACTACAATTTTGTCAAAAAAACCCAACATGATTCTGACAAGGAATTACTATATCTAGATATGGTTGAAACATGGTGCAAGTTACTATTTGACGAAGAAAAGAAGCTATTGAACGACATAATAATGCATGAAAACCTTAATGTACAAACTGGCAGCTTTGAAAATATGAAGAATAAACTTTTACAACTAAACCATAAGGACAAAACGGAAGCAATTATATATATTTGCACTATATATGACGTTTGTAGGCCGTACCCTGCTTTTACAGATTACTGTGCGAACTTATTGAGCGAAATAATAGTACTCGAAGATAATAAATTTCGTGCGGTTCTTGATACACTGACTAAAATCTTAAGACATAACGAAAAAATGTTTGCAAGGATCTCGGACAAAGAAGACAGAACATTAATTATGGAAAAACTTAAAGTTATTTCTACCGATTTGCGTGCCGCGAAAGAATTTTTATCTGTGGCGAGGTCAGTATTAAAACAAAGATTTAAAACTGTTTTAAGCGGTGATGCAGAATTTAAAAGGAGGTCTAAAGCAACGAGAATTATTCTGGAAATCGTAGATAAAGCATTCACTACAGACGACGATATCGTTGCCTTAGATTTTGATAATTCTGCGCAAATGATTAGGACTTGGACAGCTCTTAAGAAAAATGAAATTGATAAAAACCTTGAAGAATTAGTGAAAAGTTTATTAAGGAAGTTACTTCATAATTTGACAAAAAATGCAAGAAATGAAATAAAGGTTTTAATTAAAACTGTAGTCAGGGGAAACACTGAAGATGACGAGCTGTATCAGCGTTTGTTTAAGTTTGGCTCGAAATATATAAAAGGGCAAGATTTTCATTCTGATATAGATATTATAAGCGTTTGAGTTTAATGACACAAACAAATGTAATTTGATTAAAAAAACGAATTAAAATATTACTTATTTCACATATTATGCATGCTTATTTTTAACCCAGTTATTGTGGAGGTCAGATAGGCAGTCGCTCCATGTAAAATACTGATATTCAGCTGCATCCGGTTAGACTGGAAGCCGACCCCAACATAGTTGGGAAAAGGCTAGGCAGATTGATTGATTGATTGGGGCGATTAGGTTATCAGTCATTAATTGAAACCACGTACTATTCTACATTACGTATTTTAAACACACACAATAATTAAAATAATTAATAACAATTAACATTTTAGCCGTGGGACCTGTTTTTTTGGTTTAGTATTTAACAACTTAATTTGTGATTATTTGGTAAGAATACCATAAAGTTTCTGTTGAATAGTTGAATAGTGCTTTTTTTTTTTCAACAGTGGTTTATTTTGTGCCAATTTTTACGATACCTATTTTTTTTTTTTTAATTCATTTTTCTACTTTTAGATTTGCGACAATATAAGAAGTCCGTTTTGACAGCTATAAAAATGCATTCTGTACCGATGAAAAAAAAATTGGTTTCTTATAAACTGATTCTCGAGGCATATTGATTAAACATACTAGAGTTTGTAATCGACGACTTATCTACATTGCTTAAAACTGATTCTCAAGGCTTAACGTTATAATACAAGTCCGAGAACGAAACGTCAAAACGGACTTAGATTGTCGCGAGTTTAGTAAAAATGATTGTTTTATTATTTTAATAGACTGATTACAACTTAAAATAACTAATGTACTACATATTTAATGTGATGCTGATAAAAGTATAATCCACACTCTGTATACTTCATTCCATCTAGAATTTTAGAGTCATGTTATATATCCGGAAAAGAACCGGAGTTACCGACAAAGATTGCAGAGTAAGAAAGCTGAAGTAGCAGTGGGCTGACCGATGGCCGGTGATGCAATACGAGATATGGTGTAGAGACCGCGGATAGGCAATAGTGTGGGACGCCGCCCAGTAAGATGGACCCACAACCCTTAAAATGAGGCCAGACTGGATGCGGAAGGCGGAGGACAGGGTGTTGTGGCGCAGCTTGGAAGGCCTATGTCCAGCAGTGAACTGTGACAGCCTAAGTTGATTGATTTTGATAGATGGTGAGCCACGGCACAATGTCTAATGCTGCCTGAGAAGTGAGAACTGACGGATGAATCCTACTGAAAATTGCACAGAATTGGGAATCTAGAATGTACTTTTCAAAGCATAATTACCTAAATGAATAGAAAAAAAAATGTAAAAGGAGAATCATATTCAGTAAACAGTCTATTGTCTCACTTATTTAAATATTTTCCCAAGCAGATCAGTTTCTCTAGAACATTTTACGTAAGAATTTCGCTTTTACAACAATTAACGTGACACTGTGACGAGTTTTTGTCGCGAAGTTACTGACAACAGTTATTAATAATAGCTACATATGAATATGTATTTCTTTATATAATTCATTTCTTTAAGGATGATAGAATAAGCGAAGAAAACTTCGTGAGGTTACATTTTATTCAATGGTTATAATCATCAATCAGGTTAAGCTACGCTTGCCGGGATTGGTCCGTGGATGGGTGACCATCTTCACATACCGAGACTCCTCCGTGCCTCGGAAAGCACGTTAAGCCGTTGGTCCCGGCTGTCATTTGTGCATCTTTGACAGTCATTAGGGGTCGTCAGAAGCTCGAAAGTCTGACAACCAGTCTTACCAAGGGGTATCGTATTACCCAGTTACTGGGTTGTGGAGGTCAGATAGGCAGTCGCTCCATGTAAAATACTGGTGTTCAGCTGCATCCGGTTAGACTGGAAGCCGACCCCAACATAGTTGGGAAAAGGCTAGGCAGATGATGGTTATAATCATCAATCATGTTTTTGTATATATGTCGGACTTCCCGAAGACTCATCTGGGTAGTCTATATCTATACCTACCGTCTATCTATCTATACATATTATAAATTAATTTCGTTTTTCGTGTTTGTCTTTAAGTCCACGTTGTTCTTCTCTGTATGTCCGGGTTGTTCTTCTAAACCACGCAATAGATTTTGATGAGGTTTTCACCACCGTTTAGAGAATTTATTCCGGAAGGTTTGTGTATAAAACGAAATATTATAGTTACATCTTTTATAACTGAGAAATCTCGATGTTTTATCAAGGTGTAAAAACCATGTGAAGCAGGAGTGGGTCGCTAGGTCTTCGTAATCCTACAAATATTATAAATGTGAAAGTGTTTGGATTTTTGTTACTCAATCACGCAAAAACGGCTGAATGGATTTGGATGAAATTTGGCAAACAGGTAGTTTATAACCTGGATTAACACATAGGACTTTTATCCCGATATTCCCACGGGATTGAGACTTACGCGGCTAAAACCGCGAGGCGTAGCTAGTTGTCAATATGGTGCCAATGCTAATTCGATACTTAGGCTACACGCGCCATTGTATTTCTTTCTTTAGATAGTTAGGTATTTACTAACATTCTATTGGTGTGCTTTGCTAAGTTATCACACTGATATCAGAATATTTTTGAGTTCCTGAATAACAAACATTGATCGTGACCATGACACACGTTCAGTTGCATCACTTCGTTTTGTGTGTTTACTATTTTTAACCGACTTCTTCAAAAAGGAGGAGGTTCTCAATTCGTCTGTATGTTTTTTTTTTTTTTTTTTTTTTTATTTTTTTTTTTTTTTGTGTGTATGTTACCCGATTACTCCGCCAATTATGAATCGATTTTGATGATTCTTTTTTTGTTTGGTAGGTCATGCTTCAGAGGTGGTCCCATATAAATTTTATTAATTTTGCTTGCGTAGTTTTTGAGTTAGCTTCAATAATTACGTAGTTTTCCCACTTTGCGATGTTGATGACATGTTAATTGACTCCGTCACATAGCAGACAACGGTATACGAATTTGTGTGGGGTAGTTACCACAACTAAAAAGTGAAAAATAAAAACTTTTTACAAAAAAAAAAACAACCGACTTCCAAAAAAAAGTGAAAAATAACTTTAATTTCGGAAGTCGGTGGCAAAAAACGTAAATTGAAAAGCAAAGACACCGACTTCCGAAATTAAAGTTATTTTTCACTTTTTTTTGGAAGTCGGTTGTTTTTTTTTTTGTAAAAAGTTTTTTTGATAATTCAATACATTTTTTTTTTTTTGAAATTGTAATTTATTTTGGGTAGAAAGCCAATGGACTACGTCATTTTGTGGATAGTGACCATTTTAATATTGATAAACAAGACTCGTTAGCTCAGTAGGTTAGAGCACTGATATATAAATTCACTTGAACATCGGATGGCGGATGTTGAAATCCTTTACGAGTCAAACTTTTTTGACATTTAGAAAACCAGCCTATACTTATCCCATTGCTGGCAGCCAGACCTCCTGGCTGTCGAAGAGATATGAACCTTTACAATACTGTTTTTTTACAAGAACATGAACACTAAGACCATACATCTTTTTTGTGGTAGCTCTACTTTTTATAATGCAAATGTCTATAAAATAGAAAAAACTAAGTTCATTTTGTCAGTTTAAGGAGGTTTATGTCAACGCGTCTATGCGTAAAAACACCGCAGTTTTTCAACTAACACTAAACTTCAGTTAATAGACAAGATAGAATTTAAATGGTGAAATTACTGAAATCTGAAAAAAATATCAAAGCGCTTACTGTTTAATGGCCACAAAGTACGCGATAAATACATTATACAGGACATGATTAGTTTGTTAGATTTTTGGATTCTGCCTGTGTGTGGCTGTTGGAAAAACGCCAAATGAATACGTCATTTAGTGGATAGTGCATCTAGATTTTAATATTACTGAACAAGACTCAGTAGGTTAGAGCACCTATATATAAATTCACTTGAACATCGGAGGGCGGAGGTTCAAATCCTTCACGAGTCAAACTTTTTTGACATTTACATAATCAGCCAGCATTGTTCCTGGCTGTGTGATACCTTTCAGAATAATGTTTTATACAAGAACCTGAACACTGGGACTATCTTTAGGTAGTATTATAGCTCTACTCTTTATTTTGCTAATAAACATATCTAAATGAAAGGAATTACTAGGTGTTTGTCAAACCATCTACCAACCACCAACCAACCAAAGGAATTACTAGGTGTTTGTCATTCATAAAAGTGTCGCAGTTTTTAACTAATATGAAAGTTCAGTAAAGTTTAAAGTGATATTTTTAATTTTAACAATTCAACATGCTTAAATTCTCTATTTTTTGTCGAACGTTTAAAATCTTTCATCTATATCATGATTGCAAGGCGTTCAAGAAATACGTTGTTAACAATTACATACACACACATACATAACATCACGCCTTCTTCCGATGGGGGTAGGTAGAAACCACAGAACGCCACATTCTACGATCCTTATACTCCAACACTATTTGTTTATTAATTTGTAATCTGACGTAGATGTTGGGAAAAGCCCAAAGGAATACGTCATTTTGTGGATAGTGCATCTGGATTTAAATAACTTTGAACAAGACTCGTTAGCTCAGTAGGTTAGAGCACCGATATATAAATTCACTTGAACATCGGAGGGCGGAGGTTCAAATCCTTCACGAGTCAAACTTTTGTTCCATATTTTCTTCGTTATTCATTTTGCTGGATATAATTAAGTCCTTCTCGAAAAGCGCACTTAAACTATTTTTTTTTTTAATAATGAAACAATAATACCTTGCAAAAGACGCTTTAGTGTTAGAAATTAAGGTTTATAAGGATTAAAATTAATGATACTTTATTAAAAGTGCCAAATGTCATGATTTCATGAAATAGTCATTCAATGCACTTACATGAGCTTAGAGAGTTGTATTGCTGATTTTAATGTTTAGAATTCTGTAAATCCATATTTGTTACGAACGCTAATAATATTTAGATCAACATACAACCTGATACTGACCTGAAAATTGCAAAAAACGTAAGAAAATTTGAATTTCGCGGGCTACCCTCGCGCATCAACCTTAACTTTGAAGCATAATAATATGAGAGTTAAAAATAACAAAAGTCTGGGAATTAACTTGGCTTTTGCAGTGCCAAAGCTTTCATGACGAAGAAATATTCAGCAAGTCAGAATAATGACGTGGATGTTGGAAATAAGCCAAAGGAATACGTCATTTTGTGGATAGTGCATCTAGATTTGAATAATATTGAACAAGACTCGTTAGCTCAGTAGGTTAGAGCACCGATATATAAATTCACTTGAACATCGGAGGGGGGAGGTTCAAATCCTTCACGAGTCAAACTTTTTCAATACGAATTTTGCTATGTCTTAATGTTGAAGCTTTTTTGCAGCCAAGCTTAAAGTTGTTATTTCTTTTTTTTGTGTTTTGCTGGTAATACATCTCATAGCTTAAATAACACTGAAATGGGTTCCTAAGCCAATTAAAACATCCTTTATTGATTACGGTACCGGTAGTGTCTCCAAAATTGTCAACAGACATTCTTAATGACGCACGTCCCGTTATTAATCCCTACCTTTCTACCAATGTCCTCAAGGTTTCTTCGAAATAAGAAGAAGAAACGAACTCTCTTCATATAGATTCAAAGTATAATATTTGAATTAAATTTAATACGGTTTATTATTTTAGTTTTATTATTTGTTTTTTTCTATAATATTATTGCCCACTTAGATAAGTTACCATAACTATACTTTAGGGCACAATTTCACCAATGAAACTCCGTTCAGCTGCCATTGTCAGGGTTACACGACACTGGTCAAGTCTGATATTTGCCAAATCGGCTATTCGTCAAATTTTATATTGGTCAAAGCTGTAGTTCGTCAAATCGTATTTTTGTCCAATTACGAAATTTGCCTAATACGCTATTGGTCAAGTCCATGTACAGTCGATAAAACATGCGTTTTGAATTCACATAAAGCCGCCTGCTGTAGGTTCCTATTTACATAATTAAAATATAGTAATTGAGTATTCTGAGGCTTAATCTGTTTTGATTGTTACCTCCTTTGAATCTGTAAGAAGTGTCTGCCAGGTAGAATCTAGGCGGAAAATCTAGGCTCTAATATATGCTCTAATATTCTCTAATATAATCTCTAGGCTGGCTTAATAGAAAAGTGTAATATGCCATCATTTGTTTTCCCGTTAATTATTTGACATTTCATTATTTGTAAATGACAACAATTACCCCGTTCAATTACTTAATAATTCTTTATTTTTGTGTCTTCGGTTTGGTGAAATATATATATATATACCTAATGGCTTCTACTAGTAAAGGCAGTGATTCTGCATTTACATTTACTGACTCTAAAAAAGGCAAAAAGAAACTATTATGTGCAGGATATCAATTTCATTTTAACTCAACAAACAAAACGGTACTACAATCTGGCGTTGCGTAAATAGAAGCGAGTGCAATGGATACATAACTTTAAGCAGTGATTCTGGGTCAATTCTGAGGGAAAACGGACATACCGTTAAGCCTAACTTCGATAAGAATTTGATTGACGTTAAGATGAATAAATGCAGAGAAAGAGTAACGAAGGAATGGAAGGAAATCAGTAAGCAAAATTTTTGAAGAAACTATGGGTGAACTTGAGGAAGAAGATGATTTTGTGGACATACCAAGTTTGAAATCAAAGCGTGATGGTCTATACAAACTGCGAAAGCAAGCAATTGGAGTACAAACATGCCAGTTCCCAACGGTAGATACGGTCAAATTTCCAGACATACTTTCAAATGATTTTTTGGTTTATGAAAGCAAAGACGATCGGCCGAAATTCTTCATCTTTGCTACAGCTGAGGGTATAGAAATAGCATTAAATACGGATTTAATTTTTGTAGATGGCACTTTTAAAACCGTACTGCGACCTTTTTTTCAACTTTTATCAATACACGTAGACGTGGGCAGTACAAGAGCAAGCACCAATATCATTCAAATATTTTTTTGCCTCTTGCCTAATAAAACTCAGCAAACCTATGAGAGAGTATTCTCGGTTTTGCGTTCTCAATTCAAGCTTGATGTGAATTTTCTAAAATGTGATTACGAAATGGCAATAATTAACGCTGTAAAAATCATTTTCCCTGATGTTCTTGTCAAAGGCTGCTTTTTTCATTTTAATCAAGCAATTTATAAAAAAGCAAAAGCACTTGGAATGATGACTGACGACAATTTGAAAAAAATTGTTAGGCTAACCACAAATCTAGCGTTACTGCCCTATCAGTATATTCCTGATGGATGGTTAGCAATAGCTGAGATGATGCCAGAAAATGATAGTAGGGCGGAAAATTTTCAAAAATATTTTACTGAACAATGGCAAATAAGGATTTCTCAGGACATGTGGTGTTGTGCGAATGAACGCCATCGTACCACCAACGCAGTCGAGGCTTGGCATCGGAGATTAGGGATTAAAGTAGAAGAAAAACATAATATTTTCATGTATATAAGTATTTTAAAAAAAGAAGCGAAATATTATTTAAATAAAGTTAAAAGACAAGATGAGAAACAGAGGAAAACATCCAATATTATAAAAGATGCCAAAATATAAAAATTAATAGAAAAATTATTGAGTGGAAAATTTGATGCGTTAATGTGTTTAAAACAGTTATGTTGGGTATGAATTCTCTGTAAACAATATGAATTGAATAAATGAGTTAATAAAAAAATATCATGAGATACTTTCATTATTACAGTTGATTGTACTTAAATTACTTGACCAATAGCGTATTCGGCAAATTTCGTAATTGGACAAAACGACGATTTGACGAACTACAGCTTTGACCAATATCAAATTTGACGAATTGCCGATTTGGCAAATATCAGACTTAACCAATGTCGTGTAACCCGGTGAAATTCGCCCTTAGGGTTGGTGGCCAAGTTAAGTATGCCCCTTTCAGATCGGACAGTGTTTGTGTTATACGATGTGTATAATATTATCCATACTAATATTATAAATTCGAAAGTAACTCTGTCTGTCTGTCTGTATGGTACCTTTTCACGCCTAAACCACTGAACGGATTCCGAAGAAATTTGGCATGAGATGGATGGTATCCTGGGGAAGGAATAGGCTACTTTTTGTTTCAAAAATAATTCTTTAGGGGGTGATATAGGGGATGAGTCTGTATAGGAATACATTCCCGTGGAACGATATCCAACATCCACAGAGGTGAAGCCGCAAGCAAAAGCTAGTTAGTTATAATGGAACCTAAAGACTTTTGAGGACTAAAAAAGTCAGGCAAAGATATAGTGATTATCTATTTTTTGTAACACTGTTCAGGTGACAAATTGCCCCTATTATCTCATTATCTCCAACCCAACAATTGTCACATGAAATGATTGCATACTTTTTGTCGCCCAAGCACTAGTTTGCATTATATTTAAATCCATCCATACTTAATATAAAACGCAACATCCATCCGTCTGTCTATCCATTAGAGGGTTTAGAAGTCGAGACCGTCCCATCCGATTTACTTACGTGATTTTTCTTTTAATTTCTAGAACGACATTATGTTCTTTGGCTAGTCTTTAGTGGGCAAAGCTAGTAGGTATAATCCAAAAAAGTATAAGATGGTATCAGGTATAGAAGTATGGAAGAAGGAGATATAAGTATTATGCTGTTATATTAGGATAATGGCATTTAATAAGATGATCATCATCTATCCCTAATTTTTCTCCGACTTCACTTCTAATAGTACTGAAACAATATTGTTAATAATTCCTTTAACGATAATACGGACATTAAGCAAGCTGAGGCCAGTACTGTAAAAATTCTATCCATAAATATCAAAACATTAGCTGTTTTCATATTTAGGGATAGAATTTTTCTAAGTTATTTCTGTTTATCATTGTGTTGTCGCTTGTCGCACAGCATTGCTAGACTCCCTAATTTTTTTCTACTTTTTCGGTCGTAAGATATTTTTGTGGGGACCAATGCTGTCTGTATCATGTTTATCTTATTTTTAACCTTTTAGTCTGAATTTTTAACATGTTAATTTCAATTTTATGGCCATCATTTCCCTTAACCGTTTAGCTGCCCGGTAAAATAACCGGTTCAGTACAATGAAAATGACACCTATATAATCAAAGTTCACACTTTTTTGCATTAAAAAAAACTGTCATCAACTCAATTCAGAAACTTATAATTTTAAAATTATATTTATATTAAGAGCAGGTATCTCAAATGTCACTTGTTGAGACAAAATGTCATGCAGCAAGTTTTGTAAGTGAGTCATGAATACGAACATATTTTCAATACTTTTTGCATTCCAACCTTGATCGAGCGAATGCAAACGACTTTTTTGCAAAAGTAAAAACAAAACGTCATTAGTTGAAAAGGAAATCGGAAATTTCCATTAATGTGAGGAAACAAAAATGTCCAAGTTTTAGGTGGTTAGTGACCACTGACCATTATCTAGGGAGGGACGTCCGGTGAATGAATGAAAGAACTTTTTATTCGCTAAAATTTAGATTATTACTCGGTAGTGGGAATTTATTGGGTGTAGATATTTATAATTTGTTTTGCTACCGTCGTTGAGCGGGAAAACGTGAGATTATAACTAAGTTTTCTTGTAGCAGAACAGTCTGTATCTTTTGAGAATATTAAAGGTACAAACTCTGCTGCTTTGACACGCGATAGCCGGCCGACCTGCAGGGTCATTAATTACAGTAGCAATGGCTTTCATTTTGACAGTTCAACAACATTAATTGAGTTCTAATGACGTTGTTGAGAAGACAAATTTTTCGAACATAATTATGAATCAATTGTTTAAACTCAAACTCAAACTCAAAGCATTTATTTCAATTAAACCATTTACAGGCACTTTTGAATTGTCAAGGAGTCGGTCAGTCAGAAATATGAAGCTAGTTGCCCATTCCAAAGCGTAGTAGGTACCTATGGAGAAGAACGGGCAAGAAACTCCACGGACACTCTTTTAAATCAAAATATTGTTACAAAATATTGGTTACATCATTTATGTTGAAATTATACATGTGAGAACAATGTAGAAAGCACGTTAAAAGCGTCCGCAATTATAACAAACAAATCAAAAATTAAAATAAGCCATGGCAGCTAAGAGATGACCAGTCACAACTGACGGCGCCCGTTCACGAACATGACGCATGGATCAGCACCATTCAGCTCAACCATTTTGAAGGGAGCTAAATGATCCAACACACGCGCCACCACCAGCGAGACATTTGAGTGAGCATGACATTCCCAGCCGCCAGGGCACATTCAAGTCAATTAAAGACAAATTACCCGGTAAATGGCTCTATAGTACATAGTACTCACACCTGTGTGTTTAGCATCATCGTTCAAAATCATTCAGATTGTGATTGATAGTGTGTTACATATTAAGGGTGCCGGCCAAGCCCGAGGGCGGGCGATCTCGCTCGCACCATACTACTCGCGGCCTGAGTGAGAGCGAGACGGAGTGGGGTGTTGGCGGCTCTCAAGCCTCGAATAGTTTAGGTAATTGCTTTTTTACGGTAAAAATAATGGTAATATAAAAAAACTTAGACTTGCTTTATAGTTAGTTCAGTTATTATGCAAAGTTCATGTCATGTTAGTCATGATCTAATTTGAAGTATTTTTTTTAATACCAGCCGTTTATAGTTCATTTACTAAACCTAAGCCTAAGCTTAACCCATATGAAGGCAACCGCGGCTTTGGTGTGTAGACACCTAAATTATTTCAGTCCGTTTGTGTAGGTTCTATGTTATTATGAAAAACAATTTCTTATTATGGTCTAATGAAGTCTCCTTTCAAAATCTGGAGATTTATTATACTTTATCAATTAATTTTATCTCTAAATAACTCTATGACATAACCAAGCATATCTTCCATAAGTTGACAAAATTCTCCAACAATAAAAATACGGATACCATGTTATGTGAATACCAGACGCCCACACTGGTCTGGAGTGACCTCACATGAATCATGCGACTATCATACGACCATCTTTTGTTTTAATACGGAATTCATTAATATTGCTGTGTCATTTTGTAATGTGTATCCAACAAACAATTTAAATAAAATACGAATGACTTTATTTTATATGTATTTTATTTATACCTACTCGTGAGATCTTTTTTGTACTTAGATCTATTTAATATTTCTGATTACTGTTATCCTTTTTTTTAGGAGCTCGTGGCTAAGTAATAACAGCCGCACGGGTCGATCCCTCAGGTTAAGCTACGCTTGCCGGGGTTGGTACGTGGATTTGTGACCATCTTTACATACCGAGACTCCTCCGTGCCTCGGAAAGCAAGTTAAGCAGTTGGTCCCGGGTGTCATTCATGGATCTTTGACAGTCGTTACGGGTCGTCAGAAGCTCGAAAGTCTGAGAACCAATCTTACCAAGGGGTACCAGTATTATCCAGTTACTGGGTTGTGGAGGTCAGATAGGTAGTCGCTCCACGTAAAGTACTGGTATTCAGCTGCATCCGGTTAGACTGGAAGCCGACCCCAACATAGTTGGGAAAAGGCTAGGTACTCTAGGCAGATGATGATGACTGTTATCTCTTTTTATGCACGTGTTTTTGTGCCAAATAATGGGTTTATTTGGCACAAAAACACGTGCATAAAAAGTTTTCTTTCTTTCTAAACTCGTCTGTATTTGTGTCCGTATTGTCCCAGGGCAATGGCCTCTCTACTCTCTTTCCATTTCTTTCGATGTAAGGCGACTTTACAATAGGTATTATATTTAACACTAGCTGCTGTTCGCGGCTTCGACAGCGTGGACCCTAATCCTTTTTCTAAAATAGTTGCTAGTTGCAAAAGGCTGGTTAGTGGTTCCTCTGCTGATTCATCATCAGCCTATAACAGATCGCTGCTGCCTGGACATACGACTCTCCAACCACGATTTTCGCCCGTGAATGGTACACTCGAGAAAATGTTCATTTGTGTTTAAACAATGATCATTTCGTAGGCGAGTGAAAATGCCGAGTTTCACGGTTCATTATTGAATTTATATTTCACTTTTGATTCATTTTGCGTTCAGACGTTTCACTTCGAGTGAAAGATGACGAATGAAAGACAATAGAAAAGTAAAGCGTCTGAAGTCTGCGTAGGCGCTCGTTGGGAGCAAGAGCTGCGAAGGAACAAGATGAATTATCCATAACTCATTAACATGGAATATGGTTGGATGCAGTTCGTCTATTGGTTACTATAATATAATAGCCAGAAACATGCAATATCATGAATAAGGAACGCTTGCAAATGAGCGTATAATTATTAGTTCCTTGAAGCTAAGCGGATATTTGCAAAACACCGGACTAGTAAATTATTTCAAAATCAAGAGTAACTTCTTCAAGGTGACATCAATATCTCTATACAGGCTGTAAGGGTAAACACTCTTGTCATTCAAACCATGGGTAGTTGACTTAAATATAAAAATAAATGACCGAACACAACAAAAAAAAAACGTCATTTTCATTAAAAGATTTTAAAAAGTTTCTATCCGACACCGTGCTCTCTAGCGAAACAGCTGACTGACCGAGGGCGGGGTCGCGCTCGCGGCCGTTCAGGTCACATCCCCCGCCCGTGTTGAGACGCAAGTTCGTTGCCCTAGCGCATAGGGCAACGAACTTGCGTCTCTTGTGGTAAAATGTTGATTTAAAAAAAAGAAAAAAAAAGTTGCAATTTTCCATTGATTTACGTTCTATAAATGAAACCAAACCACTGGTTGCAAGGATAACGGTGTTTACCCTAACACCCTGTATACATATTATAAACTAAACTCGCTGTTTGTGTCTGGCTGTGTGACCGCGTTGATCTTCTAAACTACGCAACAGATATTGATGCGGTTTTCACCATCCTTTAGAGAATTTATTCCGGACGGTGTAGTGTGTATAATAGGTACAGTTGTGTTAAACTTACAACCTAACTAATATTATAAATGCGAAAGTGAGTGTGTTTGTTTGTTACGCTTTCACGCTAAAACGGCTGAACGGTTTTGGATGAATTTTGGCATCGGGATAAACCATGACCTGGAATAGGACATAGGATACTTTTTATCTCGTTATTCCCACGGTATCGAGACTTACGCGGGTGAACCGCGGGGCGCAGCTAGTACCGTTCTAGTAGATTTTGTGTAGTCGTGTAAAAACCTCCGCAAATAAGCCTTGCGGAGCACGGGCACTCGCTAGTAGTGAAATATAAATGAAATATTTGTTTCAGTTTGTGATTTTTCTGGTTCTATGGTACATAACCATAGTACTAGGGTCTAAGGGCTGGTATGAAAGCCGAAGCCAGCAATAAACATGACGACTGTTATTGAGTGGCACGTGCGAGTAACAATGGTGCTTTACGACCTACAATCTTTGCCTTTATACGTAAATAACTAAATGGGTAGTCGTCACAGTGCGTGGATGACGGTAGGGCAAGTGGGGAAGAAAAATAAATATTAGGATGTCGGCAAAATTAGCAATTTTTTTTCTATTTCAGAGAAAAGCAAAGAAATGGTAAACATACTGTCTAGTGATGGGTTATCTACAGAGAGGTTTTAGTTTATTACAAACGGTTCGAACTTACAGTTCGAAATAATTACTTACACGAGGACCCTTTCTCTCGATGATATAGAAAGAAAGTAAGAAATAAAACGAAAAAAAAAAGAGGCTTTATAGTCATTGATTAAATGACTTCTCCTGCTCTGGGCGGAGCGGGAGGGCGTGTCAGACATTTACTGACTAAAACCCACCCGTGTTCCTTCAGTTGCCTGTTTCCGAGGTCGCTGTATCCCTTTTGGACTTTCCCTTAACCCTAGCAGGGCGTTGTCCACCGTAAAGGCCTTCTCTTGTACAATTTGTATCACAGACATATTGACTAAAATCGTACATTTCCTGATGCTTCACTCTTTCTGTTTTAATTTAACTGTCTCTCTGTCTCCACTAAAAACATAGAACACCGAACCATAAATTACCAAAAAAAAAATATATATATAACTGCCAAAGGCTAATTTAAAAAACCTCCCACACTCGACACACTTATTCTCCCTGTACTTGGCAATAAGTTTATTTCAAGACAAAGCGCATGGAATGTAAGGATTTGATTGCAAGTCGGTTTACAGTCAATTGTTTGTTTTTCGACATCGATTCGGTCTGCCGCAGCTTGTAGTTGTGTTTTTGCTCCTTCTATGGACTTATTTAGTAAAAGTAAGTATTATAGATCGGTATACTAGGGGGGGGTCCTGCCAGGGTTGCGGGTTAGTCCGAAAGGGATACCGGGACCTTGGCAACAGGCAACTGAAGGAACACGGGTGGGTTTTAGTCAGTAAAAGTCTGACACGTCCTTCCGCTCCACCCAGAGCGGGAGAAGTCATTGGATGATTTCCCACCCTCAAAAAAAAAAAAAAAAAAGGGGGGGGTATAAGGGCGGAACATACATCTAATTGCCCAAGTCAATCGCACCTGTACGTCGTACGTGCTAAAAAACAGATGAGTTTCTGACGAAAACTCACCAAGACGTAAATGAATAGTGCAAAACAGAAATAGCTCTCAGTACCCAGCAGCCAAGCCGTTCCTGTGGCATGGTGGTCATGGCAACGGGGTGCGAAGAATCCCTGACCCGCAGGCATCGTCTAATGCCAGGATGTTACGAACTGATGATCGACTTTATGAGTTGGAACACGAGGCAAGTGGAATAAAGTGGGACCTTATAGGTCTATCACAGATTTGTAGAAAAGGCGAAGATCTTCTCACATTAATCTCTGGGAATTTATTTTACTTCAAAGGTCATGAGTATTCATCATATTATTATGGTGATGGTGAAATGATGAAAAACCGATTCACTATTACCAGTGTATCGGTTTTTTAAGGCTCCCCGGTTATACAACATCTACCAAAGTCTTTAATGAAGGCATCACTAAGAAGTAAAAAAAAAAGTAAAAACTTTTTTTGTAATTAAAGCATATTTCAGTGTAAATTCGCTTATTTCACTTTATTATTGATGCCATTCGATAGAGCGCACCTAATTATGTTACTTGACACACTTATTTTTGCGAAAAGCGACTACGAGCTTTGAAAATGAGAACTTTTTATTCACTTATTTCACTCTATTATTGATTTTACATGATTTCACAGGGCTATCATAATATAAAGCAAGAGGTTTTGTTCTATGAGAATATTTTAATACGCAGGTCCTCCTATAGTATAGTCCTCCAGACCGTATTTTCGGCCACGGCGGCCAATCTCAACGGAGACTAGCCTTCGGCGTGGGAGATATTATAGTGCACAAGTGTTTGCGCAGATACAAGTGCACTCTCTCTTCCCTCACTCTCATAGTCCGATGGGACGGCAATCCGACACGACCGGAGAGAGATCAGGCGTAGGACCAACGGTTTAACGTGCTTTCCGAGGCACGGGGGTATCACACCGCCAACTTCCAAACTCCGGGCTGTTACTACGAAATTCCTGATGAAAAAATCCAATAACACTTTGCCCGACCCGGGAATCGAACCCAGGACCCCACGCTCTGCAGTCGCGCTTGCGACCACGAGACCAACGGGGCAATCCTCCTATAGTAGCCAGTAGCAGTAGCCAATCTATCAATTCACGCAGTAGTCAATTGCTTGCTTTACACAGATTGCTACTACCTATACAAGTTTATTTAATAGAAAAAATCCAATTACACGCCTTTTGCTCGACTTTAAATCTAGATCAAAATATCGATAGAGTCAGTTACCTACATCAAGTAAAAAATTACAAGCCACGGTAACTACGGAGTAAGATGCATACTATGTATTTAATAGTTATTCATTCAGATTTAAATTACGATATCATACATCTTAACGTTAGGCTCATAATAAATGCAAAAAACTACATCCCGTGTGAAACGATGTCAGTTCAGTGAGAGCTAGGCTAATCTACGCTATATACAATGTGGAGACAACATTAAACAACAAAAATGAAAACACTGGCAATTATGATTTTGGAACTATCAAATATTAATTATTAATACATGTTATTAACTTCTTAATTACCTGCTAATTATTTTACTTAATTTGATTCATTGATTGTATTTTTATTGTTTTATTTGATCTTATTATTATTAATTCATTCGATTATATTTTTTAACTTAGGTATTGATTTTATTATTTTTATCACTTTAATTATAATTAGGCAAACTCTGTAAGTGCTGTGCACGCCTTTAAGTGACAAGTTTGCTGTAGTTTATAAGTTACTAGCTGCCGCCAGCGGCTTCGCCCGCGTGTAATCTTTATAAATTATAGCTTATGTTACCCAGGGTGAATGTAGCTTTCTAATGGTGAAAGAATTTTTGAAATCGGCGCAGTAGTTTTTGAGTTTATTCATTACAAACATAAACTCAAAAATACAAATCTTTCCTCTTTATAATATTATTAGTTAGATAATATGGTATGCTCTCTGTCAATGTTTTAGTGATCTAGTAGTTGGAGTGCCATAATGAATAAATAAATCCTTACATCGAAATTAAAAAAGTATTTTTTTTCAAACAAAATACTTAGTAGTGATGGGCCCACTTTGGGATAAGCCGATCAGCTGATTAGCTATAGGTATAGTGAATAAACTATTGAATATAATACATATTTAGTCCAATTTTCGTATGCAGACTGGAAACTTCATTAGATATACTTACGCAGTTTAATTTGCTGTCGTATTTTCGTGTCCATATTGTATAGGTACCAAAGGAGAATGACCTGAAATGTATGGCACCCTGTACCAAGCCAAAAAGTCCGCTGTCACAACCAAACCTAGTGTATTTGGAGGAGAATTCAATGCTCTTCCTATATTGTTAACTATTTTTTACATGGATTTCCGCATTTCGTATTTATTTACCATTTACCTACTTCATATTTTGAGGTTAAGTTCGAGAAAGTGACAGACTCGAAATGGTGAAGTTGGTGCCAAATAAGGTGGTAGTATCGGTCGCTATATTTATTCCTGATTTGGCACTAGTTTCCTGATGGATGATTATACAATACAATACAATAATTATCTCTCATAGTCGATAATAATTATTGTTGTCAGTTTTTTATATAATGATAATTAATACTTATCAATAATCATGTAGGTACTCGCAGTAGGTGCAGCTGGTGGTCTGAATAAGTAATCAATTAGTACTGTGTTTGATTCCTAATATCTTGAAATCTTAACATAACAGCAGTCCTGTTTTCCCAGAAGAGTTAGGCAGAGTTGTATTTACTATATAGTACCTACACCCACTTCTCGAACTTCACATTTTAGTAAATAATAATAATGTGATAATGTTGTTAGTACCTAATAAGACACTTATATCAAAAATGAAAAACGTAGTTAAGATATATTCATATTTACATAACGAGTATGACCTCGACCGCTACCAGGACAGACAAAAGAAATGTACAAATAAAACAATAGGTAGGACAATTGGGTTACACTCGGGAACGCCTTGCAACTGTTGCAACACGTAGCATGGACTGTCCACATCCGAAGCACACATCACTCCACATTGTGACCAAGTGTTAGTTCAGGTATCAGTTCGGAATCTCAGGGAGTTTTTCTTGTATCAATGCGAAACATTTGTAGCATTATGAATAGGAACTACCAGGATTGATCTGAAAGCATAAAAACTGTTTTTTAATCCTTGAATTGAATGAATAGTCCCGGAAGTGGGTAGGTACTTTAGAAGCTAACTATAATATACATGCTTCTACTAGGTGAGGTAATACTTACAGGCGTCGCGTCGGTACAATCTATGATGTTAAAACACGATCATATCCACGGATATATTTTCTATGTACTTAATATATTCTAAATTGTTCTAACATTACTAGTGAACAGTTTAGGATACATCGGCTACGCAGACTTGCTGGCCGATGTCTTCCTCTAGTTGGGGGCATCGCTAAGGATTATCACACAAAGACTACGTTATGAAAAAGCACCTGAACCCCCGTTTTCGTTTATTAATAAGTAAATTATTATTCAAATAATTCAGATAAAACCAATATTGAAAGTAACGTCATCCATGACGGCGCCACAGAATAATTATTGCAATACGTCACAATACAAATGACATTTTACTTTTTTGAATAGGTCCTCTTTTCATTAAATGCAAAGGTATTCCAAAAAAATAAAAATAAATTATTACGATGTAACGCGTGACCTAAAGATGTTTTTTGACACACATAAAAATATATTGTATCCTAATATTAAATGGCAAATTGGTACAATTATCTTCTTCATTTTAATGTTCGTTGACAGATAGGTACCTATATTTTTAACGTATTAACAACATTCGGAAATGAAGTGTAATGTCAGTGACATAAGCGGTAAATACGTACCACAAAATTAAAAAAAGACTTTTATTTTTGGTGTCCGAAAGCCGGGAATCGTTTTCATAACAAAATCGTATATCTGATTTAAAAAATAGGAGTAATTTTATGAACTACATTTGGTTGTGACACTCTAGCTGCTTTGTTGGTACCAAAATATGGCATTCTCCTTTAGTTTATTACAATAAATTATTAGTTTGTCTAATTAACTAATTACATATTGTAGACTAATTCGATCATATCTTTATGCTTCTATTTATAAACATGGCGCTTTCCAGTGCATTCTTTTGCATACGTTTTTGGCACAGCTACAAACTATTATTCAAAAGTTAAGGACGCCGTCAATACTATATTATGTCTTCCTTCAATCACCTTAATTAGTTGTAAAGAATGTTCAGCGCCTGTAGTTATTTTAGCCATTCAATTCTCTTACTCGCGTTGATATGCCTTGCATTTTTGCGTCCAGAGATAACAGCTTTAGATGTATGCATTTGACTAACTAGGGAACAAAGCCCAAATTACAGCTCAATCGCTCTTTGAAATATTGCAGTGTTTTCTAAAACCTTATGTAAGTCACTATCATCGACTTCATCACTTATTATTATGTCCAATTCCTATAATTTACGGACCGTTATTGGTAAAAATAAAGACTCTTGTATCTTTACCAATAATGAAACAAAGACCTCATCGCTTTGAATAGTAGACCCTCGCATATAGAAGTAGCTATGACAGGTAAAATTAGCTTACTAATCACTTATATTATAAAGCTAAAGAGTTTGTTTGTTTGAACGCGTTAATCTCTAAAACAACCAGTCGGATTAAAAAAATTCTTTATCCATTTTATAGCCCTATTCTTGCGGAAGGCTATAGTCTATTTACCATCATGCTACGACCCTTAGGAGCCGAGCAAAAAGAATAAAAGTCAGAAATAACGCTAAGCGAAATTGCGAAAACGAAGTAATAGCGCGGATGATGCGATGCGACGGGGGAACAAGTAATTTAACGCAGACGAAGACGCGAACAAAAGCTATTCTATTTATATACCCAGTTTGGTAATAAAATTTAAAAAAAGTTACCATTGGTAAACAACAACGAATCGTTTTTGTTTATAGAAACCGAGCAATAGCCGAGCTCAAAAATACTGCCGGATATCGACTTCCCTTGAGCATCGCCGAACTGTTTTGCGCTACCAACATCCATACTAAAGCCCTATTTCATAGCTCGTTTCTATTCTAACATTAGCTTACATTGGAATACCTGTATTATTCAGTCGATAACCAGTCGTTTATCGATCTGGTTTAATTAAAATCTGCAGCAGATGGTGCAGTTCGGCCATTCATCATTGAGATATGGGACGTAACTGTAGTGTTGCTATGTGTATTGTACCTACATGTGAGAAAAATAGTTGGTAACTGAATGAATGAAATGTCCTTTTTGTCAGAATAACCCTCACTTTTATGTACCTAACTTGCTTTTGCCTATTGCTTCGCCCGCGTGGAGATCGCGGAACAACATAGAAGCTCATTAGTAAAATAAAAGAAAATCGAACTGCCTCTGTGGTCTAGTGATAAGACCACCTGTCTCAGAACTAGAAGTCCAGGGGGCCAAGTCTACTAATTCACAAACGTGTCAGTGGTTTCACAATGATGAGTTTTTGACAGCATATCTGTCAAAAACTGATCATTGTGAGACCACTGACGTTTGTAAATTAGTAGACTTGGCCCCCTGCAGGCGTAGCATGAGCACCGTTCTGTCGACGGAAGAGTAGACAAAAATGACGTTTGCTGTACAGTACGAGACGGCAGCAAAATAGAAAGAGTCAACTACACTTTTTACGAAATTCACTCTTTTACATAATTCGACTCAGAATTCTTTGTTTTATCATAGGATTTATCGGTTGTCAGTGTGATTTTGACAGTAAGGATAGAAAACTTTCTTCCGAAATAGTCTACATATAAAAAGACCTAGACAAAGATCGTTAGAAATGAAAGATAAAATGACAGATTGTAGAAAGATTTCTACGGTGGATGTCAAAAATGAAGAAACGAACTGTCACTTTGTATAGAAAAAGCTATGTCTATTCTTTGTAGAGATAGAAAGCGCCATGCTACGCCTTCTGGATTCGATGCCGAGCGGGGTCATTTTCTGGTTGGTTGTAGGGCTTGTTCTAAGTCCATCTGGATAGCTACCACCACCTTATCTAAGTATGTCGCCATAACAACAATGTTAACAGCATTGTTGTGTTTCGGCAGTTAGAGGTAAGATAGCCAGTTCCTCTGTGGTTGAGAATTCCGGGTGAAGCTTGCTTCCACCTTCTGCCTGATCATCACTTACCATCAGGTGAGATAAAGGCGTCCCCGTTGTGGATTAAAAAAGACCGGTCAAGTGCGAGTCGGACGTGCGCACGAATGGTTCCGTACCATATCTATAAAAACGACAAAAAATCATGTTTGTTGTATGGGAGCTCCCTTAAATATTTATTTTATTCTGTTTTTTAGTATTTTTTGTTATAGCGGCACACACACATATTACATATTATTTGATATACATCTTACTATCGCGGTTTATGAGATACAGTCTGGTGACAGACAAACAGACAGACGGACGGACAGCGGAGTCTTAATAATAGGGTCCCGTTTTACCCTTTGGGTACGGAACCATAAAAAATGATCCGATAGTAACCTATAAAGTCAATTCCTAACGAAACTCCACATTACGCTCCCTACAAACATACCAATACATAGCTATACCTATAGGTACCTCCAGAATTAATATAAACAGCGTTTATTTCTGACCGACTACGAGGCGCTCAGTATCCTAACCTTAGCGCATTGAACTTTACCGACTGCGTCAAATAGAGTAATGTGTTTGTTTGGAAGTACAAGTAATTTATGTTTCTGTAAATATAAAGGTTTGGGATGAGTAATTTGCGATATAGTAAGTGTTATTCGGAGGCTTGGAGATGCACGGATCGATTCGTCAGGTTAAGCTACGCTTGCCGGGGTTGGTCCTTGGATGGGTGACCATCTTTACATATCGAGACTCATCCGTGCCTCGGAAAGCACGTTAAGCCGTTGGTCCCGGTTGTCATTTGTGGATCTTTGATAGTCGTTACGGCTCGTCAGAAGCCCGAAAGTCTGACAACCAGTCTTACCAAGAGGTATCGTATTACCCAGTTACTAGATTGTGGAGGTCAGATAGGCAGTCGCTCCATGTAAAATACTGGTATTCAGCTGCATCCGGTTAGACTGGAAGCCGACCCCAACATGGTAGGGAAAAGGCTAGGCAGATGATGAAGTGTTATTGGTTTGCTAGGAGTGAAGATGCAAGATGGAATAACTAACTAACTCTTTTTAATGTGAATTGTTTGTAAACAAGTCGATAGCCCGCTCATGGGAATTGGTTTCAAAGGCCTTTGTTTTTTTTTTTTTGAGGGTAGGAAATCGTCATACGTCTTCTCCCGCTCTGGGCGGAGCGGAAGGGCGTGTCAGACTTTTACTGACTAAAACCCACCCGTGTTCCTTCAGTTGCCTATTGCCAAGTTAAGGTCCTGGTATCCCTTTTGGACTTTCCCGCAACCCTGGGGTTTCAAAGGCCTAAAGTACTTGCATCAGTAAAAAAATTGGGATTGCTAATATCAGATTTGGGTTTATGTAATTTCACCATGAGTTTGCCTTATGAAACAGCAATTTGGCTTGGTGGCAGACATTGTTTCCAGTGCCTTGTTTATCAAAACTTACAAGCCTTGCATTACCAAATGTCATTATTTTTTACCGACTTCAAAAAAGGAGGAGGTACTACGTTCGGATGATTGTTTTTTTTTTTTTTTTTATGTATGTTCACCGATTACTCCGCCGTTTGTGAACCGATTTTGAAAATTCTTTTTTAGTTCGAAAGGGTATACTCCCGAGATGGTCCCATATAAATTTTATTAAGTTTGCTTGCGTAGTTTTTGATCCAGCTTCAATATTACGTATCTTTCCCACAGTCTATGTAGACGATATAATTATTAGACTCCTTCACTGTTATTTACATAGCAGGTAGTAACTTGTGTGGGGTAGGTACCACCACTAAAAAGTGAAAAATTAAAACTTTTTACAAAAAAAAACAACCGACTTCAAAAAAAACCCTAAAAAAGTGAAAAATAACTTTAATTTCGGAAGTCGGTGGCAAAAAACGAAAATTAAAAAGCAAAGACACCGACTTCCGAAATTAAAGTTATTTTTCACTTTTTTAGGGTTTTTTTTGAAGTCGGTTGTTTTTTTTTGTAAAAAGTTTTTCACAAGTACTTATATTTTGACAGTTTTATTCGTGATTTTGTTTCTTTGTAAGTTACAAGTTGTAGAAAACGATAAAAAATCCTGAGAGTGTCCGGCGACTCTCTATTCCGTCTTACAAGTTTACAAGTGTCGTGCTTAGTACCACAATAAATGTTTAAATTCGATTTTCTTTTTTTAAATGTGGTCAAAAGAGAGAGATGACCTGATGCCCGTGTCCCAGCAGTGGGAACATTAAGGCTGATTAGGAATATGGAGATGAGCTATGAATTTAACGAAAATTAAGATTCTAGGTAACTTGTGAACGTGTAGACTTGTAACTTTTGATAAACAGGGCCCTGGTTAGTTTAGTGGTAGCAAACAGTTGTTTACGGTAGTGAGTGCGCAACGTAACGCACGCAAAACATTGTGTTTATATGCATGCAACGGTTTGTGGTATTTAAAATTATAACATTGAAAACTTGCTTTCTTAAAAAAAAAACGTCTGAAAAAATGGAACTTTGACCTTCAATATCTCCGTAACCAGAAGGTTCCCAGATATGGTCCAGAACAAAAAAATAATCACAATGATGGGAATAACTGACTTTCAGCTTCATTAAGTGTTTTTTCCACCCGTTATAATGATGATTTTTAAAGAAAGTGGAACTGTTCGATATCTGTGTAACTTTTTATTTTAATTCCTTAGCAACTCTATATTACTTAGTTGGTAGATACATAATGTATACAGGCTGTTAGGGTAAACAGTCTTGTCATTCAAACCATGGGTAGTTGACTTAAATATGAAAATAAATGACCGAACACAACAAAAAAAAAACGTCATTTTCATTAAAAGATTTTAAAAAGTTTCTATCCGAAACCGTGCTCTCTAGCGAAACAGCTGACTGACTGAGAGAGGGGTCGCGCTCGCGGCCGGTCAGGTCACATCCCGTACCCCCCGCCCGTGTTAGTTCTTTGCCCTAGCGCATAGGACAACGAACTTGCGTCTCATGTGGTAAAATGTAGATTTAAAAAAAAGAAAAAAAAAGTTGTAATTTTCCATTGATTTTACGTTCTATAAATGCAACCAAACCACTGGTTGCAAGGATAACGGTGTTTACCCTAACACCCTGTATTGTCTGTGTCTATAATGAATAAATTAATAAATGATTAATAATAAGTTCTATGGCACTGTGGGCTTGGTCTAAATGTCATAACAGCCTGCGGACAAGGCCAAACTGCATTTCTATTAGAATTCCACATTATGCTATAAATCTGGGTCTAGCTTCTAGACTCGTTTCAATTGTGACCTAACAACTAGTTTGCTAATGTCACTGTGAATTAATAATAATTTTATTATGTACAGTCAGTTAATCTTCTTTTTTATTTTTTCAATGTGGTGGAACCGAAAACAAATGGGCAAAGGGGTTTCTTTTTAAGGCGGGTTTTAATCATTGTACAGTCACGAGCATAAATACAGAGGCTAGACGTAGGAAAATTCAAGAGTGAATTTCTCCTGATTTTAATTTTTATGGTGTGGTTATGTCAGGTATCCGAAGACGATGTCGAGGATAGAGCGAAGTGGAAGAGTTTACCAGGAAAGCTGACCCCATCACCATGTGGGATATATATCACATGGTGATGGGGTATAGCCAGAAAGAGAGAGAGAGACTATTAATAATTACTAGTTAGTATTAATAATAACAGCAACATTTGATATGTAACTTTAATATTTTTTTCCAGTAGAACAATTTTCATTAAAAAAAATGTATAACCGAATTAAAAACGAATGCTTATGACACAAAATGTGGTTTCTGTAATAATATTTGTGTTATTGCAAAAATATGTATGGGGTAACTGAATAGTCGGTCTCATTTCGCAATCTCTTCAGTGGAACATTTATGTGTTTATTGAAGATGTTGAAAAGCATTGTTTATTTATTTATTAAAACTTTATGCACAGTAAAAAAACTACTCTACAAAGGCGGACTTAATGCCTGAGGCATTTTCTACCAGTCAACCTTAGGGTGATGCAGAGACAGACATACCAGGTGCAACATGCATTGTAGTTTTGGATTACTGGCCCATACGTTTTTGGAATGAAGTTCCTTGACATGGCTTGCGGCAGGAATTATGGTAGAAATCGTCACGTAAGGAAAAAGCGTTATGCCCCTCCATGTAAGTTTCTCTCTCTCTTTGTCTCTTTCTATAAGGAATACGCGAGTGTGTGTGTGAGTATCGCGTAAGGACCTTTGCACACGTTTCTTTTTTCTTTTCTTTTTTTGTTAGTCTGTAGGTCGACCCCAGATATCCTTTATTCGGGGAATAAAATTTACGTCTGACAGTTTTTGTATAGAAAATCTGTCAAAAATTAAATATTTATACGCTGGATTAGACTTGTACTAGGGATAAAAGTTTGGTCGAATTCGCCCTGTGTGTAACTTCCCAGATTTCAGTTATTTTAAAACCTTGTTTACAACTGTACTGACGCATTAAGAAATCACGTTTTCATTCACATTTTAATTTAGGTACAGAAAATTGTAAACAAATGTGTGTATGATTCCGTTTATATTATTTTGTAAACCACAGGAAGCAGACGGTGTGTGTCAATTCTTGACAGTAAATAACATTGTGTTGGAGGCGATTCAGCAAGGTTTGTTTTTGTTTTTATTTTTAACATGTTTTTCATCAGAATAGAGGTCAGTACTTCAGGAGTTAACTTATTTAAAACCTGGTTTATATCATGTTAAACATTAGTCGTGTCATGACCTGTCGAAAAGTGCAGTTTTCAAGTTTATCTGTCTTTTTCGATGCTTTTTTTCCAGAAAATAATTATAGGTCAGGTCTACCATCATTCATCCATTAAGATAGATCGACGACCGTAAGAAAGTGACTGGGATAGACTGGGTCCGGAAGGCGGAGGATAGGATGTTGTAGAGTATCAATTTACGATTAATTTCGCTGAGTGTACCTAACGCCCGGTGCCAACTAAAAATGTAAGGCGCCATCTCCACGGGCGGGAGAATCGCGACTATAGTCAAGCCGTACCATTAAATTACCATCGCGATGATTATCGCCGTGTGGAGATTGGTTCATAAAGTTTCTATTGAATTTGGTGGCACAACGAGATTATCGTCGCGATTCTGTCGCCCGTGGAGATGGCGCCGAAATCCCCCAGTACACGTTGGATGAGCCCAATGCAAAATACGCGCAAATCATACTTACGGCATATTTCGCAAAAAGGTCCAGTATACGTTGGCTTCAGAGTATAAAGAAAAAAAACTTGACTAAGAAAACAAACTACAAACTTATTATTTACCTCATAAAATAGGAATGTCTAGAGGACATTCACTAGACAACCTAGTAGGCCAGTATGCAAATACATTATCAGAAATAATTTGTATAAATTCTAATGTGCATTAAAAGATAAAATGGAAGCAGTTACATTAACAGACGATCATCGCTATTTTGTATGTTATTGCCATCGTTAAAACGTTTAATAGACACGTTGATAGAAAATACTTTTGGTTATCTGTGGTATAGAATGTTAAGGCGAAAGCGATAGGGGTAGCCAGCGAGAATATAAAAAAAAAACGTTCAAACGTTTTTTGCAATTTGCAGCTCAGTTTCAGCGGGTAATTATGCGCACACACTAACAATATTTGTTGCAATGTCTTAAATTTTGTTAAATCGATAACATTCATTTTGTTGTTTACGTTGCCAAGCTGACGAATTTTTCAAACATATGAAGCAATGGATTACAAAATCCTTCAGATTGTGGAAGAAAGTGTGTTCTGCAATTAAGGCGCAGGTTGTAGGTCATAAAAAGTTAGACGCGCCTATAACAAATATATGAATTTACCATATCTACCTAATCATTAAAATCATCAATACAAATCTCGAACTTATGTTTATTATATATTATACATTATAGAGAATAGATTATTTAATAATTTGACGTATAATATTTACAATCATTTTACACAATGATATTTACAATCATTTCTAAAATAACTATTTAAAATCTATTGACATAATTATTATCGATTTACGATCTATGGACATAATTGCTTAATATTTATCACATGTTATTGATTTTATTTCTTGTTTTTTTTCTGTTTTGGTGAAATTACAGTTTGAAATTCATAATTTATTATTTTTAGCTATATCTATTCTGTTAACTCATGTGTACAAAATATTTCAGACACAATGCGAATATATGAATAAATAAATACTTCAAATTGCCCGGTTGAATGACTATTTCATCACATTTGAGGCCAATTTTCTCCAACTTTATTATTACCATATTACCGATAGGTATGACCTCGTGTTGCAAGAAAAGTAAGATTTTCTGAATTTCGCGAGCTTCCATAACGCGTCCCCTTTATGAGAAATGTTGTTGGTGTAGACATGTGGACTCCTCGGTGTCATCACTGCGTCCATTGTCTGGAGGACACGGCGCGGCATACGCTGGTAGAGTGTGCCGCATGGGAGGAGCCGCGCCGTGCCCTCGTGACAGAAGTGGGAACCGACCTGTCGCTGCCGGCCGTCGCTAGCGCGATGATGGGAAGCGCAGAGTCGTGGGATGCGGTGATCTCCTTTTGTCACCCCGGCAACAAAAAAAAAAAGACATGTGGACTCGCCCTAAGTCTAGTTCGTTTTGTTCAAACAAAGTTTATGTAATGCCATTGGTATTTCTCAGCTGTGTTGTTTCTTTTAATTTGTATTATTTCTTATAATAATATTGCATTTAAATCAAGTTTGTAGATATGTTGCATGGAATGTCAGTTATAGTTTTTTTTTTCTTGTTCTTGAATGTGACATTCTTTTGCAAGATTTTACAAAAAAAAGCGCTTTTTAATATTTTTATGATCCAGAGGGCCGAGACCCTCAAAAATCCTCTTTTTAAAATCGTTACGTATTTCTACAACGACTTTCAATAGGATTGGGATATTTAAGCTTTTCGATAGCTTTAAATATCAATCTAGTACTTTTTTGAGATTTCCATCATCATTATCGCCGATCGAATGGTGTAGGCTCCGCTCGCCCCTTGGATCTTGCCCCTAATTACCTAAGTGTACCCATTCGCCTCTTTGAATATTAGATGGGAGTCGCCCCCGATTGTTAGTAGTTTAAAAGTACAAGTCAGCACTCTAAGGTTTTAAATATTAAAATAAATATTGTTTTCTTTAAATTTCAATCAAAACCTAACAAAAGTACTAGGCTTCAAGATAGTATTACAATCATTAATATTATCCCAATAGGTGTGATGAAACGTATCAGTTCAAAATTTTATACTTACGTACAGTAGATCAAATGGTACTAGCTACAGGTTATTCTGAGTAAACCAGCCATTTTATTACCAGCATCGGAACCAAGAGTGCCGATCATTAATAAATACTTTTCGACGGCAAATAACAAGATAACACAAATAGCTCTTATCTATTCAGGATCACCACCTAATCGCCACGCTAATCGCACATCACACTCTAATAACCGATACAGCAATATCAAATATCACCATAACGGTGCGCTGGCGCAGCGCCGCGCGCCGTCACTTCGGGGCGGGTTGGATCCGCTCGGGTGACCCGTCCGATTAATTGTCACTGATCAGCTGATAAATAGTGCGACTCTAATTATGTGAACTTGAATTTGATGTTGGCCATAGACTAGGTAAAAGAGAAAGGTTTTGAAGAAAGTTAGGAGACGTTGTTTACCTTCGATTCTTGTTGGAAAATAAAAACACAAAAGGACCTCATAAAACTACGCATGCTTTGTGCACTTATAGTACACCCACATTTAACCAGTCATTTTCAAGTCCTATGTTATAGGAGGCGAGCTTATTGCCATCAACCGGGCACAAATCGAGACTCCGGAGAAATTCCTGATGAAAAAACTCAATAACACTTTGCTTGACCAAGGAATCAAACCCAGAATTCCATTTTGCGTTGCGGGGGAGTCCGAAAGGGATACCGGGTCCTTGGCAACAGGCAACTGATGGAACACGGGTGGGTTTTAGTCAGTAAAAGTCTGACACACCCGTCCGCTCCGCCCAGAGCGGGAGAAGTCATTTGAGGAATTTCAAACATCAAAAAAAAAAAGTATTCCATTTTCAGCAATAGCGTTTGCGACCACTACAGTATTTACTACTTACCTGTTTAGTTTTAATTTATGTCGTAAAACAAACGCTGTTCAGGTTCATGATCCTAAGTGAATACCTAGTAAATGGTTTCAGTTATTTTATCAATAACCCTGTATTTAAAAGACCAAGACATTTCGCACCCAGCTGCAAGCCTAAATAACCTAAAACGGAACGTTATTCAGCAAAACCGGCTTTTGGATCTATCCAAATGTGCAACAATTGACTAGCACCAAACGCGAGCTTTCACCATGGACCTCAGGGAACAGCCGGTACCTACTATGTCACAGTACAATCAAAGTACACTAAATAGTTCGCACAAGTAAGTACCTGTACCTACATAAAACTGAATGTCCTGTAATAATCATTGTTTGAATTAGTCATCTACATTATTTTAATCTATATTATTTCACTATCAAAGCTACGTAGAAAGTCGAGTCTGTTTACATTCTACGACTTTTAAAATTTTCAACGTTTTCAATAATTACCAACGCAATCTAACATAGCTGGATTTGAGAGGAATAAAATTGTATGACAGTGTCATTATATTCCTGCCTTTGGCCCATGTTTCTTGGTGTAGGCGTGTAGCTGCATCATCATTACAAACTACGCGCGCCGCGCGCTCCTGCTGAGTGGCCGACCGCGGAGCCCTAGCGTTCTGCTACTGCCACCGCGATGGTGGCACCCCCGTCGTGAATTTCGAGAACTACAGACTAATAAGTGCTGTACTATGATTGGTTTATAAAGAATGTTATATTTTTTAAGTTGGCCGCAGTTGATTTTTTATTAGGGTAGTACCTAAGCTTTTCTAAAATAAACCCAGTACCGTTTAGTGCCTTGAACAGGCGCAACACTTTTACGTCAACCGTCACGCTATGATTGTCTTTCATAACATTCCTCACACAATCCATCCATCTTTTCTTTGGCCTTCCTCTCCCTCTCCATTCATCAACATTTATATTCTTTACTCAAAATTGTATAACAGTGTGAAGATGACCAAATTAAATGAAAATATGGAGAGAAATTGAATTATTTCACATGTGCGGAAAAGTTATCGCCATTCCCCTTTTTACCGACTTCAAAAAAGGAGGAGGTACTACGTTCGGATGATCGTTTTTTTTTTTTTTTTTTTTTTTTTATGTATGTTCACCGATTACTCCGCCGTTTGTGAACCGATTTTGAAAATTCTTTTTTAGTTCGAAAGGGTATACTCCCGAGATGGTCCCATATAAATTTTATTAAGTTTGCTTGCGTAGTTTTTGAGCTAGCTTCAATATTACGTATTTTTCCCACAGTCTACGACGACGATATAATTATTAGACTCCTACACTGTTATTTACATAGCAGGTAGTAACTTGTGTGGGGTAGGTACACACGGCTACACATCAAGCTATACATTTCCAGTATAAGCTGACCTCGCATTGTACGGAAATCCTATACAATGCGAGATCAGCACAAACTGGAAATGTATAGCTTGATGTGTAGCCGTGTGTACCACCACTAAAAAGTGGAAAATTAAAACTTTTTACAAAAAAAAACCACCGACTTCAAAAAAAACCCTAAAAAAGTGAAAAATTACTTTAATTTCGGAAGTCGGTGGCAAAAAACGAAAATTAAAAAGCAAAGACACCGACTTCCGAAATTAAAGTTATTTTTCACTTTTTTAGGGTTTTTTTTGAAGTCGGTTGTTTACTTTGTCTTCGTTCTGGCTTAAAGTTAAGGCACATTTTGCTTCATCGACCACGATTTAGTACAGCCATGTGTTTAATTTAAATAGAAGATCCTACAGGCAGTTCTACCTATCAGACAAATTCTATGACGTTAAATCAAAAGCTAAAACTTCAACCTTATATTTATTTAGCAGTTTAAGTTATATTGGGTACTTATTAGCGAATAGGGTAGATTGTAATGTGAATAAAGTATCACCAACCGTGAACAATAAAAGGAAAAATAAGCCTTAAATTTGAATTGGCACATCGCCGTCGACGACACGACCACAACTCGACCACGACAAATCGTCACCACTAAACTACACCAAGAACTAGTTTAAACTCACTGGCCCGTTCGCCAAACAAGCTACGACTATTGACGTGCTTTAATAAAGTGAAATAAACCAGGATTAAGTAAAGATAATGATGCTGTAAATACCTTTACGGTAAGCCTTCTTGGTAGGTAGGCAGACTTATTGAGGCGGACTGCGAAATGGTGGAATATCCAACAGATTATGTGCTTAGTAGTAACTGATATGGTGCTGTGATGTTTCAGCTTTCTAAGTACTTGTCAGTTTAGCATCGGTAGCGGCTTATTATGTCCATTTATGTGCGATTAGGTGGATATAGATTGGAGAAACAATACCTACTAGGTTGGGTATCTACATAGAAGAACATTATGATGATAAGGCAATATAAATACGGGTTTATATCATCGTTTTGATTCTTATTAGGTAGTCTAGAAGCTTCTATTGATTAACGTGGACCTTATCTTCTTTATTAAGTACACTAGCTTCTCTTGCGACTTCGTCCGCGTGAAATTTCTTGTACCCTCGACGCACTGCATCGCGTCGCGTCGTCTGTCCGCTCTATTCCTTCTTTTTCGCTTAGCATTCTTTCTGACTTCTTTCTTTTTGCTCGGCTCCTAAGGGTTTAGTATGAAGCCATAACCTTTGTCAAGAATTGGGCTATGAAGTGCATAAAGAATTTTTCAAATCCGACAGGTAGTTCCAGAGATTAGAGCATTCAAACAAACAAAAAACAAACTCTTCAGCTCTCAATCAATCTTCCTAGCATTTCCCCAATATAGTTGGGGTCGGCTTCCAGTCTAACCGGATGCAGCTGAATACCACGTATTTTACATGGAGCGACTGAATATCTCACCAACACAACTGTAACTGGGTAATACGATACCCCTTGGTAAGACTAGTTTTGTCTGACTTTCGGGCTTCTGACGACCCGTAACGACTGTCAAAGATCCACGAATGACAGCCGGGACCAACGGCTTAACGTGCTATCCGAGCCACGGAGGAATCTCGATGTGTAAAGATGGTCACCCATACACGGACCAACCCGGCAAGCGTAGTTTAACCTGATAAATCGACCCGTGCGGCTGTTTTTACGTAGCCACGAGCTGTCACAGTTCTCAGTATTATGGAAACTCTAATAGTAGTTTATAAGATACTTAACGAAGTAAATAGATGAATTCACTATTCAAAGCGCGATCTTCTTCTTTTTTAAATGCCTCTCCAATTACTGAAGGTTAGCCATCAACTCCGAATATTTCTCCTTGTCCTTTGCGGAGTGGATCAGCTGAGCAGCACTCGACTCCGGGCTCTTAACTAAGACTTTCTTCTTCGGCCAACATCGCGTTTCCCCGCTACTTTGCCGATCATTATTACTCAGTTATTAGTTGTAGTAAGTCATACCTCTCGTGCTGATAAACATGTCCGAGGTAAGCAACCTTTCTTTGTTTGAAGACTCGAAAAGCGTGATGGAAGTATCACGCTTTCCGAGTCTTTTAGTTTTGTCACTTTTGTGGATGGTTAAAAAACCAGGTCCCACAGCAACCAGTGTTGGGTTACCAAGAGTCCTTGACTGACTTTAATATTCTCTATTTTCCTAGCATGTCTCAATTAGCATAGAAAGTGATATGAAACATGTAAACAGTGTAAAGTCGTGAAATAATTGACACACCGCCATGATTCTGTCGCGTGATAACACACGACGTTATGGACGTTTCATAATTATTATAACGTCACACGTACGTCTTCGCACGATTGATCGCGTAATTGTCTTTGACATGTTGTCTTACTTTGTTAAATATGGAGTGCCAATAAAATATTATTTTGATGTAAGCACTTGTTACACATTATTATCTTTTTAAATACATATTTATTACATTTTTAAATATTTTTATAAAAAACATTTAATGTTATTTATACAAAACATTTAAAAATAGTAGCCCATCGGCATCAGGATCAGGGTCCAAGCTGCCGGTGGTCAGGGCTCTAGAGCCCTAGAGAGAGGAACCTCCTTACTATGCGTGCCGTGTCCAGGAGTTCTGCTTTCTGAATCAAGCCCTTGACCCAGCCGCGCAATGAGAGCCTCCTGAGATGTTGGTTGAGCCTCTCCGCTTTTAGGCCATTGACCGTAATGATTATCGGTACAATGATTGCAGAGTCCACGTCCCACATGTCGACAACCTCGTGTGCTAAGTCAAGATACTTGATTTTTTTATCTTTCTCAGCTTTCACGAGATTCTCGTCATGAGGGACAGCGATATCAACAATAATTGCACAGCGCTCTCGTCGATCTACCACCACAATACTAGGCTTATTGGCTACAATAGTCCTGTCAGTGATGATAGATCGATCCCAGTACAATGTGGCGTGACCATTTTCGATACGGTACTTCATACTCCACATGGTTGTACTGTAAGGCAAGTTGCTGGTGGATAATCCTAGCCACTAGATTGTGTCTGTGCAACAAACACACATTATCTTGTTATTAATCTGATTAATAGTTTTTAAAGTAATTTTGTTTTACTTAATACTTAATGTTTTGTAATTTTGTTTTCTCCTCTAGCTCTCTCTCATTATCATTATTTTTTTATTCCTTGAGGACATTTCTGAGGGATAATTTTCGACTTCCACGCGGGTGAAGCGGCGGGTCTTTTACCCGCCGCTAGTTTATCATAATTTTCCTTTTGATGTTTCGTCTCTAAAATTCAAATGTCTAAGCAAGGGTCGTGATCGATTCTCATTCTTTTCCTTTAGTAAAAGATACATTGATCTCCTATCGAATTGTACAGCTAGCTGCCGATCATGTCTGTAAAAATCTGAAAAATGAGTTCATGAGCTGTCAATATTGACAAGCCCAGCTTCAGGCGAAACGATAGTTCACTTCACGTAAGTTGTCAAAGTGAGATTTTTACTGAATAAGTAGATTGGCTGGTAAAACCTAAATCATCGACACTGTAGCAAACTTTTAACGCTTTGGGAAAGTCCAAAATGGATACCGTGGCCTCTGGCAACATACAGATAATTGATGGAACACGGGTGTGTTTTAGTCAGTTACAGTTTGACACGCCCTCTCGCTCCGCCCAGAGCCGTAGAAGTTATGTGATGCCGCAGAGAGGCGCGACTCGAAACCAGTAGAACAATTCCCGTGAAATTTTCATAGAAATTGTTCTACAAAAGTCGCGACGGGCCGTCGCGTCGCGCCTATCTGCGGGATCCTTAAGCAGTTAAACGTTAAAGCCTTTACTCTCATCGTGATATTCAGCAAACTAACAAGTCGGATGAATGTAAAGTGCCCCTAACATCCAAGATAAAACAAAGGTAGCAAAGCTGTCCGTGTGACAAATATTTGCGCGCGCGCAGTATCGCAACACGAGGTTGATGTACTGTCAACTGTCACAGTTCTCAGTATTATGGAAAATGAGATCTATTCTCATTCATAGAGCACGATTTTCCTTGATGATTGAGAAAAAGGAGATCATAGTTTTGGGCTAAACAAAGAAAAGGCTATATTCCGAAAGATAACGTTTTTCCTCTTCATTTTTTATGACTACAGCTATTACTATAATTAGATTACCTACTATTAATATTTTAACTAAAACATACTGAAAATAGTATTTTTCAAAATCGTAGGTTTACAGGCGGGGAACAAACCAATAACCTGAAATATGGTGTAAATTTTGTTTGTTCCCCGCCTGTAATACCAAAATTCTACAGATTATAATGCTTGTTTTTCTCTTTTAAGTTATGCGTTTTTGCAGGCGGGTTTTTTGTTTTTTAAATAATTTTTTTTTTACTGTAGCCACTTTCATTATTTAGCCCAATGAATGACTTTCTTTGACAAATATTGAAACTTCTTTTGCAGAAAGAAAGTTTTGTACACGCTTTTAACAAAATGAAGGGTTGCAAAACTCACGAGGCTTTTACATTATCGGGATTCCTGCTAAGCACTCTTCACAAGAATTAAGAAGAATCTAGAAGTTAAGTATAAATTAGCTGTCAGATAAGTTAATCTGAAGGACTCAGGAGTCATAATTTAGCCGGTGTACCCCGACGCTGGTTCTGTAGCAAATTCTAATAAGATCCCCTTATTAATTCGATTTTAATTGATAATAATTTTAATGAATTTAAAGATGATGATGATGAATATTTTACTTTATTAATTTATTTTACAATTAGATTTTATAATAGTATTATTGTGGCAAGTATTTTTATCGTTGATTACTAACATAGTTTTAAGTGTGCTAATCTAAATATGGATCACTGTGTCTGATTATAAATAAATAATTAAAATTATTAGAATTTTCGCCCCTCTTATTTTGTTTAAAAAAAATGTATTTCTCGATATACCACTAGACAAATCAATGTTTAAAAACAAATACGTTCTTTAACTCATGTTCCTTAACACACAAGTACATGAAAAAAAAGTTATTTTTGTTTAATTCTATTAGGAATCGTTTTAGTGTTGACATATAAAGAAAACTTGAAGAATTCAGAGTAACAAAGATGCAAGAGCGAGCGACGCTAGCTCGTTTTAGCATTTTTACCGGTGGTATTAGGTTCCATGAATTGTTTTTTTATACGACAACAGCAACTTGGCTAATCACAGCCTAATACATTTGCAGTAAAAGTTTTAACCTGCCTACTTATCCTTAGATGAGATACTAGTATAATTGGCTTCGTAATTGCTTTATCAGCCTAAGATTGAATGTCACTAGACAAGGGTCTATTTGTTGATGTGACAGTTGGATGATTTCGACCTTAGTGTAGTTTCAAGTTACTAAGAATTGTTGGCAAAAATGGTAGCAAAAGCATTTATGAGGTCGACTATACATATAAGTATTGGTACTTAAACAAATGTTAAGATAGATACTATTATAGCGAAAGGCTGAAAACTAGTTCTGTAATCTAGAACAAAAAAAACTACTGTCTGGTTTTTATTATACAGGAAAATTATGTAAAAGTAATGACGTAAATCTCCAAGCCTTATTAACGGAACAAATGGTTTTAAGCCTAAAAGCCTGAAAAAATAAGATAGTTGTTACATTCACGTGTTTTAGCTTTGTACAAAGATAAAATTATTTAAGATGAATGTCAAATAAAGACGAGATTTTACACCTGCTAAGGAAAACAATAATACTTTGAATACTCCTGACTTTTCTTCAGGTAAGACAGTTCGCCATTTGACCGTAACCTTTACGGTGTAATAGGCATAGGCAAAGCTGTAGAAGGAGGAATGAGACACAGATGTACATACATACATATACTCCATTTGAAATAAGATTAGACATTTAAATAAATCTTTTATACAGTCCGTTCAACCGATTTTGACTTATATGTGTTGGTGCCAAGACAAATGGCAGCTGCAGTAGACATTGTGTAACCTTTTTTGCTTTTAATGCCATCCTTATTCACGTAATAGAAGTCAAAATCGGTTTAACGGACTGTAAAAAGGTTTGTATAAATGTCTAATCTTATTTGAAATGGAGTATAGTTCTGTAGCAATACAAGTATGCTGAATATAGCAACTAATTGTAACAATAAGTGGCTACAGTACAATATTCACCTGAGGAAGCCTACCCGTATTTTTTTATGGCAAAGATATGTCTTATACACGTTTGGTCAGCCTTGAGTTGAAAATTCAGTATGAGGTATTCACGATGAGGTAGCATTTGTTCCTATTCACCTACTATAATATCTGTACACTACACAATCAGAAATAGAGTACTATAGACTTCCGACTCTTCATTAGAGATAGTCACTAAAATTAAAATGTCGCATAATCTCCACAATCAGAAAAACAATTGTCTTTTCCGCTAAGAACTTTATTTTATGTAGCTCTTACAGTATACTTCAAAACGTCTTCGCAAAAACACGCAAAGAAAATAATCTGAATATTTAATTGCGCGTCGTAATAAAAATAGCTTCATAAATCATAATGTCAAACACATCTCTGTGAGTCTGAGCTCTGAAACAACATGGGCGATAAGATAAGACCCGCGTCGGTATTCAGTCACGCTCAGGCTATGGACAACTTCGGGTACCGCGAGATGGGGTGGCCTTCTCCTCTTCAGACACCCTCCCCAACCACACCCTCGCCCATAAGAAACCGCTATCGAGCAGGTAGCGTCAGATCCAGAGCACCCAGAGAACCTGAAGAGTTTCCACTAAATTCAAACTACAGCAAAAATGTCCGGAACATCGATCTTTTGGAGTCGGCCCGCGAACCTGGCAAAGCAAAAGAATACCTCTTCGTGGGTCCATCGCCACCTGCTGATGATGCTCCTAACATGTACCACAGTTTCGATGTCCTCGCTCCAGACCCTGAAGCCAGGTTGACAGAAGAAGCTGCCAGAAGAAGTCTGTGTGAAAAGGCGTTGTCATTAGGAGCTGCTAGATTTTTCGATGATGTTGAGTGTGGTTTAATAACTACGGATAATATTGAGGAGCACATTAGCTCTGCGCCTGAAGTGGTTGTGAACTTAACATTACTGTGGGCTGCGTTACTTGCAAGAGATGAACTACTACCAGCTATTTTAGAAGCAGGTGCTGATATTCACTACTCGGAACCAGCAGGACTGACAGCCTTGCATCTAGCGTCATTTAGTGGCGCAGGGAGAGCTGCTGTCTTCTTACTCTCTCGTGGTGCTGATGTTGATTTTGCTCCAAAATACTTCGCACCTCTCCATTGTGCTGCGTTCGGGAATTCGTTGGAAGTGGCTGAAGTATTAATAGCTAACGGTGCTTCGTTACATGCTGTTGTACAAAGAGCTGGATGTGAAGATAACCTAGTGCATTGTTCAGTGAGAGCCGATGCTGTGGAGTGCATGGAACTCTTCATAGAAAGAGGTGTAGACCCTGCATATGTTACATCAGGAGGATTGAATGCGTTACATTTGGCTGCTGAACTTGGCGCTCAAAGATGTCTATCATTTCTATTGAAAGAGACAAAGATAAGTTGTAACGGTGTGACCAAACAAAGAGATAAGGAATGCACAGCAATACACTTAGCGGCGGCTAGAGGCTACTCTGAATGTATAGAGCTTCTGTTATCAGAAGGTGCAAAAGCAAATACGAAGAATTACAGAGGTTTCACTGCATTACATCTTGCTGCTAGATGTTCAAGTATTGAATGTGTTGAAGTCCTTCTACGAGATGGAAATGCTGACCCGAACGTTGAAGACTACGATAAAAGGACACCATTGCATGCAGCAATTGGTCGAGCGGAGCGTGCATGTGACATCATTGACATGCTTGTAAGTTGGGGAGCTCAAGTAAACAAGAAAGACGAATACGGATATTCACCGTTACATTTGGCTGCAATGGATAATTTGACGCAATGTGTTGAGACTCTTATTTTCCTTGGTGCTGATGTGACATCGAAATCGAAGAAAGGACATACAGCTTTAAGTGTTATTGCTAGGAAAACTCCAAAATCACTGGCAATATTGAGACATAATCTAGATTGTGGTATTTCTCTGAATCAACCAAGTGAAGCTAATGAGGAAGTCCAAATTGAATTTGATTTTGGCAGAATGCTGAAATTTTCTTATCCCCGTGAGATCACATACTTAAACAGTTTGATAGATGAAGGTCAGAAAGACATATTACTACATCCGCTGTGCTCCGCATTTTTGTTTATGAAATGGAGGAAGATAAGGAAATTTTATTTGGCACGACTCATATTTTGTTTTCTCTTCGTGACGTTTTTATCTACTTACGTGTTGACTGCTGTCGTCAAGACTTGTAAAGGCAAATACGCTGAGAAGTATGGTGTCCTAAATGAGCTTTGTCAGAAACAATCGTTATTAGGTGGCATCCTCACCAATAATCCTATAGAGTTCGAGAGATGGGTTCTGATGGCCATCACAGCATTTGAGATTCTTCGAAAATTGACAGGTATAACTGGATATTCTAGTTTCTATCAATACTTTACAACTTTTGAGAATTTGATGGAATGGTTTGTATTGTTGTCTGTGTTTTCTCTTTACAAAATCGATAATGATTACAGTTGGCAGAATCATGTTGGGGGTTATGCAGTCCTAGGCGCTTGGACCAATTTAATGCTAATGATGGGCCAACTTCCAATGTTTGGTGATTATGTAGCCATGTACCAAAAGGTGCTGACAGAATTCTTAAAATTATTGTTGGCATACATGTGCCTTCTTCTTGGCTTCACAATCTGCTTCTGCGTTGTGTTTCCAAATGAGGAGATGTTTTCAAATCCTTTGATGGGATTTATAAGTACTTTGTCAATGATGGTCGGAGAGTTGAACCTGAATATCTTGATCAATGACCCAACGAGAGACGACCCGCCTTTAATATTCGAGTTGTCCTCTCAAATTATATTCATTCTATTCCTTATGTTTGTCACTATCATTTTAATGAACTTACTGGTCGGTATCGCTGTCCACGATATCCAAGGCTTGCGGAAAACTGCTGGTCTATCTAAGCTAGTAAGACAAACGAAGTTAATTTTGTTCGTTGAAATGGGTATGTTCAGTGCTTGGCTTCCAAAATGTCTTCACAAATATGTTTATCGAACCGCATTGGTATCCCCAGAAGCTGGCAAAGTAATTTTGAGTGTAAAACCTCTAAATCCTCGAGAGAAAAGGCTGCCAACTGACATTATGATGGCAGCCTACGAACTAGCGCAGCTGAATAAGGTGAAATCTGGACAGTCTATTAAAGAGATTCTTTACAAAAACAAATACACATCAAAGCTAAAGAATGAGGGTCAATTTGCGCAGGATCATAACTTCAGTTTAGAGATAAGAGGAATGCAGGAGAAGATTGATCAAGCAACGTTCAATATGAAGAAGATTGATCAAGAAATAAGGCATTTAAATACCCTTTTAATGGATCAGCAGCAGCTTCTCCATAACTTCTTCAAGTATACTGATCTGATACCTTATAGAGCTCCTCACGTTTCAACGCCAGCGTATGCGCCAGAGTCTCCTATATTCTTCTCCAGTAATACAAGTCAGAGTCAGTATTCTGAAACTACAAACAAGTGATTATTGAAGACTTTGGAGTGAATGAAGGAATTGATACTTTGCTTGAGAAGTTTTTAAGCATAGATACAGGGTGTTTCTTTGGGCCTGAAGCAATGAAATAAACTCATCGGACACATAATTGTCACGTAGGAATGTATAACGTTAAAAATTGGTAAAATGTACCAAATAATTTTCTAAAGCTTATTGGACATGGTTGAACCTAATGACGCAAGATTGATAAAAAAATAATGATTTTCAGTGCATTTTTTGCAAAAATGTAGATGATTAAGTCAGGGTATTATTGTGAATTGTGATAGATTTTAAGTTTTGTTATTACTATTTTGATTATAATCTCAGTATTAATTAATATTAACTTATTTTAATTTTTTTGCCAACAAAAATTAATTATCCATTATTTTCGAAAGCAGTTTTAAGTACTATGTTAGAGATGAAAGACGATCTCCAAAATAAATATAAATATTGCAAGATTTGTTGATAAAAAAATATAATGTATACTTTGGCGTTCAATTTCCTGCCTTATCTTTCAACAAAGAAACGTAACTTTTATTATTCCAAGGTAAAAAATAGTTTATTAACACATTTGTTATAACATGCCTTAAAAATTAAGTAATTTGTTTGATTAATTGTTTCTTCTGTTATCAGGATGTCTTACAGTAAATAATGTCTTATGTACAAGCCGTCACTGCTTGATGTGTGATAACGCAATGTTCTGTTATCATTATCACGGTGTCATTTAAATAAATCTTTTTTTTTTATACTTGTGTCTCCTTTGCCTGTAATTTTTCTAATACCAAAACACTTCAAGAATACAAATGCGTTTGATGCTCTGTGGCTGTCATAGGGTGAGCGCTATAATAGCTCCCCGAAACGATCAATTGCAATAAATGTTTACGTGATTGCTACACATTGATACGCAAATTTATCTTCTAGCAAATGCAATTGAAGCGATTGGCAATATTACCTACTACAATTGCAATTGATCAATTTTGCTCTTCATAGTCACGTTGGGTTTATGTAAAGTTGTGTGGTAAAGTTCACTCATCCTATATAGAAAAGGGAGGATCCTCCGACCAGACGGGTGTCGTGTCTGGCGGGCTACTGCCCAACGTTTGATGTTGGGATCTTGTAATATGTTGATCGCGCGGTAAACTCTAATTGCGCGATGCAGGATTTTGTCTTAGTTCGCATGTGGCGATGTAGATGGCTGAAAGAAGGTATCTTAGAAAGTAGGTAAGAAAATGAAAACTTTACATCGATTAGTCGGTTTGGAACCAGGGAATCATTTTAACTCGATGGTAGTTATCTGCCACACCCAACTCCTTAAAAATAAAGATACTAAAATAATTCTTAAATAAACAACATGCATAAAATATCATTTGCACGCCTGACTGCATTGTGACATTAATTGCAATTGATATAAGTGAATAATTTATTAATTTAAATTAAATATCCTATTAACTAACTTTCGAATATCCTTGAAAATGTGTCGTAAAACTTAAGTAATGTATTGTTTTTTCCGGGTACCTACTTCTTACTCGGTAGGTATATTCAAACACTAAAGTATCGATGTTTTTCTAGAGCTCGGTTAACGTTAGTTCCCTTTTTTACTGAAACACAAACTATACCACTCGGATACCTGCATGTTGCAAGGCCTATTTCGGCGTGTTAATTTATTGGAATCATTGCAAAAGTTTGTCTGCATCTATGCATCTGAGAAAAGAGTTACATATACCCGAATCACTTTAGCGTGGCAATAGCGGTCATTGACCCACCTATATTTTCTAGCTTATTTGTTTTAGGTAACTGAAATAATCTCCCTTAACGTCCTGTATCTGAATGAATCTGTGATAGTTCCAATAAGGAACAACCATACATAGTTTATTGTTTGTGTTCTTACGGAGCGATATTAGTGAAGGGGCAATGACCGCTTTCGCCAAGCTAAAGCGATTCAAGTATAACTGCCACAAGTCATCAGCCTGTCCCTATCCTAAATATATTCATATCAGCATTCATTCTATTTGAAGTTTACTACCATTTTAATGACCATTGGGCGGACATGGTCCTCCTTAGACAGATCGGGCGAATTACAAATCGTTAAACAACATGGCTTTTATTTAGCCACTAGCCCCTGTAAGCTTACAGCTAAATCCTGCGCGAAAGTAAGAGATTTCCATATGTAATAGGTCTTTACCTATGAAATTGCCGTTCTGCAGTACTGGCCATTTCAAATCAAAATAATTTTTGTTTGGCTAAGAATTCTAATTTCAAATTAATTTTATTTTAAAAACATGGAATTCTTTTTTCAAAAGAAGTCTATTGTTTAATGATTAGTGTTACATTTTCATCGCATTTCAATCTTTTTCGTCATCATGGATACGTTAAAAATTCGAGTAATTATGGAATATGAGTACCGTCGTGGCAGCAACGCGGCACAAGCGGCACGCAATATCAACGACGTTTACGGAGCTACCACTACAAACCAACGCACCACCTGTTATTGGTTTGCTCGCTTACGTTCTGGAAATTTCGACCTGAAAAATGAACCTCGCGGTCGTCCGAAGACTTTGGTCGACAATGACGAATTAAAGGCGATTGTGGAAGCTGATGATACACAATCTACGGCTGAATTAGCAGCAGCTTTCGACGTTAGCGTCAAAACAATATTGGTCCATTTGCGTCAAATTGGCAAGGTAAAAAAGCTTGCCAAATGGGTGCCCCACGAACTCAATGATCGCCAGCGCGAAGTACGCGTCGAGGCGTGCCTTGCACTGCTCAACAGACACACAAATGAAGGAATTTTGAACCGCATTGTTACCTGCGATGAAAAATGGATTCTGTTTGATAACCGCAAGCGCTCAGCAAGTTGGTTGGATCCTGGTTCAGTACCTAAAAATTGCTCTAAACGAAAACTTACCCCTAGAAAAGTGTCACTGTTTGGTGGTCTAGCGCCGGTGTGATTCATCGCAGCTTCTTACCAAACGGGGTGAGCATTACTGCAGATATGTACTGTGAAGAACTGAACACAATGATGGAGAAGCTGGCACATCTCCAACCAGCATTGGTCAATCGCTCGTCTCCGCTGCTCCTGCACGACAACGCGCGACCTCATACTGCACAGCAGTCGGTCTCCAAGTTGCAAGAACTGGGGTTGGAAGCTCTCCGTCATCCGCCCTACTCACCAGACCTTGCGCCTACAGACTACTACTTTTTCCAGAATTTGGATAACTTCTTGGCGGGAAAAAAATTCAATACCCGAGAGGCAGTACAAAATGCCTTTGAAGAATTTGTTGCCTCCCGTCCAGCTGATTTCTTTAAGAAGGGTATCAATAAACTGCCACTGCGTTGGCAAACATGCATTGATTGCATGGGTGATTACCTCGATTAATGCAAATAAAAAATACATTAAAAAAATTCGTTTAAATTTTTTCATACAAAACGGCAATTTCATAGGTAAAGACCTAAAGTGCAGGACACACTGGGAACGAACCTAAGTTAATTTACCTTCGCTCGCGTAGCTACCGCATGTTTGCATACTTCGGTTAACACAGCGAAGTATGAACCGTAGTATGAAAAGATGCGCTAGCAACATGAGCGAAGCTAAACGAACTTCGTGCCCCAGTGTGGCCTGCGCTTTAGATATGTCTCATTACAGTGCTTCCAATTAAAATCTTAAAGGTTTTCCGTATAGACGTGATTTTATACCTACATAGTATCGAAAGAATCTCAGCAATATTGATTACTGCTCGCTAAGTAAACCGGGCCGTAGCAAGGGTCAACTCATATGTGCGACTTTTTGTTCTGCGACTGGCGACTTTTTCCAGAAAAACTATTTAAAAAAGACTATTAAAAGAAAGCATCATTATCTGAGCTATAATATAACTACTACTTATTGCTGTAAGCCTGTATCATCCCACTGCTGGGCAAGACCTCTCCCCATGATTTCCAGTGCTTGCGATCACGAGCATGTGGACCACTGGTCTGTTTATTTATCTGATTGAATTTAAATGTATTTTTGCATGCTGAAATAAGTGAGCAAAATATGTATAATTTTAAAGTTAAAATTATAAATGCAAGTCTGTCACATTAATACCTGCCCGGATTTGATTGGGCCATCACGACGAATGGACCCACGCAATTGAAAATTATTCAGTCGCGTAAATTCAACGTCTCTTGTGCACAGGACCTTAGTCGATAACAATTAAAATGCAATGCAGTCGCCGCCACGCCGACCTTGCGCGTGCGCCGTACTGTTGTGCACACAAGCGATGACTTATTGGTTTTAGATATTTATATTAAAATATTGATAATAGAAGAGATAGTGGCTTGACAATTCGATTTACGACGCTAGACTTCATGGCCTATTTTATTACATACGTATATAACTGATAACCAATCCGGTGGACAAATTATAATTTTCTGGTTAATAATGTCTAAAATACCTCAATCTAACCAGCCTTTTCCCAATTATGTTGGGGTCGGCTTCCAGTCTAACCGGATGCAGCTGAATACCAGTATTTTACATGGAGCTACTGCATATCTGACCTCCACAACCCAGTAACTAAGTAATACGATACCCCTTGTTAAGACTGATTGTCAGACTTTCGGGCTTCTGTCGAACGACAGACGGCTTAAAATACCTAATTAAGGTATTCCTGATATAGGTACCTAAACTGTGAAGTTGCTCCTTTGTGGATTTTAAAGTTACAGTGCGGGTAATGCGATGGTATGCCTTTATATAAAACTAGCTGCGCCCCGCGGTTTCACCCGCGTAAGTCTCGATCCCGCGGGAATATCGGGATAAAAAGTAACCTATGTCCTATTCCAAGTCATGGTCTACCTATGTGCCAAATTTCATCTTAATCCGTACAGCCATTTTAGCGTGAAAGCGTAATAAACAAACAAACTCACTTTCGCATTTTATTATAGTTAGGAAGATAGGATTAGGATTTAAAAAAAACCGTCAAATGTCATTATGGTCTTCAGTAAATTGTTATGCTAAACTGTTTCGTTTTATGAATTCTGAAAAAGACTGGATCGAACGTCGAATGACTCGCCAGCAAACAATTTACCAACCCATCTGCCCCCGACAGTACCATTTACCATCGCTTCTACAAACACGGCCGGCTTTCATGCTAAATGTTTTTATTAGCCACATCAAAGACGCCGACGCATAACCTATGGCTACCACTACTTGGTCTAAATAATAACTGTTTGAACTAAACTGCTGCTTTGTAATTAACTAACTATTTAATTGAACTGGTAAAGCTGTTAAGGTGATGCCTTATCTCTATTTATACAGGGTGTTAGGGTAAACACCGTTATCCTTGAAACCAGTGGTTTGGTGTCATTTATAGAACGTAAAATCAATGAAAAATTACGACATTTTTTATTACTTTTTACCACTAGTGTATTTCACCCTTTTACCTATGCGCTAGGGCAACGAACTTGCGTCTCAACATGGGTGGGGGGCGTAGGAGGTGATCTGACCGGCCGTGAGCGCGACCCCTCTCTCAGACAGCCAGCTGTTTTGCTAGCGAGCACGGTGTCGCATAGAAACTTTTAAAAATCTTTTAATGAAAATAACGTTTTTTTTTTGTTGTTACTCGGTCATTTATATTTATAGTTAAGTCAACTACCCATGGTTTGAATGACAAGACTGTTTACCCTTACACCCTGTATACAACCACCGTTTAGTGGTGGTCCTTGTAAAAGAGTTTGTACTGTTACTGTAATTATAGAACACTAGCTGCGCCCCGTGGTTTCACCCGCATAGAACAGTTTCTATGAAAACTTTATGGAAATTGTTCTAACTGAATCGCGTCGCGCCTCGAGTCGATACCTACAAAGATACATAGAACGGTGTGAAAAACAAACACATAACCCTGTCTTTGCTGTCGCGCAGTCGGATAAATACGTATATATTTTTTTATGGAATCAGAGAGGAGTGTCTCCTTTAATTATACCTTACGATAATCTCAGAATACTTTGAACGACTACGTGCTCCTTATGTCGAATGGGAGTGAACCACTATTGCCATTTTAGTAACTTGTTGTTTAATGCTAGGAAAACTCTTAGTTATTTTTATTATCCACCAATATTTACCATATTCGCTGTTATTTATTTATTTATTTAGTAACACATCATCACTATCATAATTATAGTTAGTTATATTAGATAGATAGTTGGTTAGGTACATATGCGGTGCGTCTAATTATAAAGCGCGGTGCACACCAATATTTACCATTTTCGCTGATCGGTATATTCCTCTTAATTGACCACTCAACCAATTTTTGATTCTTCTAAATCAATAATTAACCATCCGAAAATACGAAACTAATTAAACCCAAATAAACAAAGCAATAATTGAAAGTTCCCATACCGTTCCAGGTCAGGGCATAGTTTATGAAGTCGCCACAGTGATTAAATTGAGCATTCGTTTGATTAATTCGCATGCCAAAGTGCGCTGCAAATAGATTGGCGCCGACTTAAATACCGAGATATGCTAGATATAAGAATCATATAATTATCATATTTTATGATACCTATGTATCCTTAACAAAAAATATCTTCAAAAATATCATAAAATATGATTACCTAATAAAAAATATCAGTCAGTTGTGACTGGTCATCTCTTAGCTGCCATGGCATAGTTTAATTGCTTTTTGTTTTTATTTTATTTTAGTTTTTATTTTATAATTGCGGACGCATTGTACTGACAGGTATAATTTCAACATGAATGATGTAACCATTTTTTTATTTAAGAAATGAAGAGTGTCCGTGGACTTTCTTGCCTACGAAGCTTTAGAATGGGCAACTAGCTTTATATTTCTGACCGACCGACTCCTTGACAATTCAAAAGTGCCTGATTGAAATAAATGCTTTGAGTTGAGTTGATAGCAATATCATATTATTATGGTATATCAATATCATAATATTATATTGTAGGTATAACTGATTGGTTACCAGTTGAGGACTGATTTTTAAAAGGCTTCACGTATTTCCACTTTTCTACCACCGACAGAATGAGGTTTCTGAAAAAAAATTGCATGGAAATACGATTGATGGAGAGGGGGAGAGAGACAAAATAAAAGTTTGGATTTTGTGAGGTATGATATGAAAGAAAAAGGAGTGACTGATAGACTGACGAAGAAGGAGAACGGAAGAATAAACTGTGTTGTGCCAACTAAGCAATGGTCGTAGGCATCCTCTTGTTGCATGCACTGACTGGATAGTTCCACTCAAATCTGTGTGGTTCTTTCCTCAAAATACCATTTCAGACTCTAATCTACATTGTCCTCATATCTTCTCTATTCTTCTATTTTTGTTAAGTACCTGGTACTTACTTTTTGAAAGGCCTACATTGTCCTCCCATGCCTACCAACACTGTAATTTGAAAGTATTGTAAAAGCCAATTATTTTTAAAAGAGTAACCATGGAGTTTCTTGCCGGCTCTTCTCCATAGGAAACGACCAATTGGGACCGTGCACCTAGCTTCTGACGTTTCATAAGTGCCCATGTAGGTTTATGTGAAATAAAATGATTGATTTTGATTTTTCGATTTCATAATTATGGCCTGACCATGATTATGTATGGAATTTAAAAGGGACTGCGACCTCTGAGTTTGTTTCGGCCTTTCTTCTCAGAGTAGTCAGATAGGAAAAGCCGATCACATCTAGCTTATTTTTACTATTGTATAATATGACGATTACAGAATAAACAATTTCAATATCATCTTTACAGAATAAACAATTTCATTTCATTCCTCTCCCAGAATATCTCTGCACCAACGGTTGCCACACCCACTCTCACCGAGAGGAGGCCTCTGTTCCGGCAGTAGAAACGTTATTGGCTGATTATGCTAAGGGTTGCCAGATAAATGTCACTGTGGTCAACAACCACACGTGTGGTTTTCAAAAATACTTGGTGGATGTTTCAGTTATAGATTTGGTAACCGTGTTTTTAGTCTCTTCTAATGATGGCATTCATACTTCATAATACTACCCGTATTATTAAGTATTAATGCCATCATTATTCCACTGTGAAAACGGGATGGTGCTAGCGGCCTTGTCTAGCTCCCTCTCTCTCTCACACCTGAGGGCCAATTCTCTTACATAGAAAACGTTCACATACAAGTTGCAATCTGTCAATCTTGTCAAAAATGTTGGTAAATTGATGGTTTTTTTGACAGATTCCGAATAAGATGCGAATGTGAACGTTCATAAAAATAATGGAATGGCCGCGCTGATCTGAAAGACGATGCAAACATAGAGAGATATAAAAAGCCATAAACCAAACTCTTTCATCCACATCTACCATTCCACCTCTCCTGAACTATTCCACACTGAAGATATCATCAAAAATACCAGTAGCATTATAACTAATTACTGCCATATTTCTGTCTGACCGTCAATAACACATTCCGGCTGAGTCCCGACTATTTATGTACTAACTAATGGGACAGGTAACACATAGCTACTGCTAATACACCATACATCACACGGGAATGTTTTTGAAGATATTACTGTACATTCTTAACATTTTCGCCAGGTTATAAGGTCATCGCGGAAATATATATGTGTGTCGGAAACGGCAACACTGAGTTCTTTTTTTTTGGATTGCAACACTGAGCTGTCAATTGATTGTTGGTGGAACGTCATTCTGCCATAGACTACTTTATATAACAAAACTACAGTAAATCATAGCAGTAAATGCTGGAATCTTGATGTTTCTTAATATACGGAGGAACAAAAGCTCAACTGAACGTAAATTACACAAAAACACCATTACAAGAAATTTGCGCACAAGCATGTACCCACACCGGCAAAAAAATCTTGTGACATTTCTATACAGGTTACAGGGTTGCTAGCATTTGGTGTCAATTGTAAATTCAACTAAAACTTTTAATAAACTAAAATATGTGACGTACATTTTAGCTTTTTAATATTTTAATTAAGTTAAGATATGCAATTGTTATTTTTATTAATTAATTAGGTATAAGTAGTTATTTTTGTACATATCATTTTACGTCACGTAAACTAACCAAAGTTTCTTTACCTTGACGCAAAGATGGCTGTTTATTCAGAAAAAGTTCAATATTATTATTTTTTTCGTGAGTCAGGGCATGCATTCTGCTTCGACCCGCCGAAGAGGTCGGATCGATGTATCGATTGTATTATTGTTTTTTTTTCTTTGTCATAGTTTTAGTATTCAAGTAATATTATTGATTGTGTGACAATTTATAATGATAAAATAAAACAAAATAAACACAAATTTAATTTCACAGTTCAGAAAGTGACGTTTGAAGATATATTTATCGCATTTTTGTTTGATAGTAGCAGAACCACTACAAAATGTTAGAAATAAATTACAAAACACAGTATAGTTATATCTATATTTAGTTAAACACACGACGCACACTTATCCAAGAATACATTATTGTCTTGACGAGCGAGATTACAACTAAATAAATTAATAACAGTTAAGTAGTAATTTGTTGTGATCATAAATCGGCCGGTACATATGCGGTGCGTCTAATTATAAAGCGCGGTGTACACTGATTCAGTGCGCACAAATAGATGCGCGTACGCACCCGAGTCACGCGCCAATTTTAGTGTCTTTAACTCGTAACCGATTGACGATACGTTTATAAATTGAATGCACTTGGTTAAATATGGTATGGAATGAAGAAGAACATTTAAATTGAAGTATTTTTGTTGTAAAGCGTTAATATATTTCAGGTATTCAAAAAAAAAAAGTTTAGGCCTCGTCCTAGCTGTTTCTCAACAAGCGTTTTAGTAACAGGTTATTTGTTCAAAGCCTAGCATTCACCTTTATTAACAAAGAAGATTATAGGTTTATGAATTCCATTTAAACTGGAGAAATTTGATTTTTGACAGATTGCGAATGAGATTAGAATGCGAACGTTCTTAAAAATACGGGAAGTGCCCCTCTGGTATCGCTCAGCAATCTAGCTAGCAACGAATCAGATCGAAGCCAATAAAAATTAATAAATGCTTTTCCTTCCTGCGTTCCTTATCAACAGCCTCGGACACCACGGCCTGTCTTGCCGCCGAAGTGCGGGTCGCTTAGCACGTCATGCTAACATTAATGACATCATCCGACGAGCTCTTGTCACCGTCGGCGTTCCAGCTGTATTAGAACCCAATGGCTTGGCACTCGACGATGGCAAAAGACCGGAAGGCATGTTTTTATTTCCATGGAAGATGGGTAAGCCTTTAGTGAGGGACGCAACGGGTGTCGATACTCTTGCGCCATCCCGTCTTCCTGCCTCGGCGTGCTGGCGCTGCCGCTGCGGCTGCGGAAAATCTCAAGCGGCGAAAGTATAATAGCCTTATAGGCAATTATATTTTCGAGCCGTTTGGGGTTGAAACCCTAGGGCCGTGGGGTCCGAGTGCCCATAATTTATTCAATGAAATCTCCAAACGGCTGTTTGATACTTCCTGTTACCCAAGGCCTGGCTTTTACCTTGGTCAGAGGCTAAGCATTGCCATCCAACGTGGCAATGCCTCCAGTCTCTTGGGTACACTACCAGCCGAAAGCGATGCGGAGGAATTTTTCGACGACATATTTTAGTCAATTGTTTATTTGTATAGTTAGTTTTAATCAGTAATTTATTTAATCTATCATATAATGTAAATAGTTATTACCTAGTAACTATGTTAGAATTAGATTGTATATTTTATTTAAAATGTAATTTTGATTTAGAAATAAATTCGACTAAGATTTTTCTGATATACGACAAGCACGTTAGAGTCTATAAACTTGGGAAAACACGGGGTCGTAAATAATCATTAATGAATGATTACGCGCTTACTGATGATACTATTATTATTTATTATCAGTAAGATTAACAATATTTGGTGAATTCCGTATCAATTTTTTTATTTACTTCGCTGAGTTGGCTGTGCTGGGTTCTGTACTCTAATTAAAACCACTTGAAACAAGAAAGGCGTTGTATCAGCAACAAGGCCTTTTTAAAAATATTATCAACTAACTTGTATACTTGTTTCTAACTTTTAACACTACATACATACAAGTCAAAGTCAAAGTCAAAGTCAAATAATTTATTTCAATTAGGCACATAAAAGGCACTTTTGAACGTCAAAAAAAAACAAAGAAATAGAACTTATTCTAGCTGCCCCTTCCAAAAGGTAGTTTTCGTATTCAAGATTATTACGGACATCCATCCCAAGTAGGTATGTTGCTTCTAACTAACAAGAGGTAGGTAATATTAATTTAGAGCCTGGCAGCTTGGTCCCTGATCCTGATGCCGACGGGCTACTATTTTTTAAATTCTACTTAAATTGTTTTTTTTTAATTAAAAATGTAAATAATAAGTATTGAAAATGAAATAAAGGAATATTAATTCAATTCCATTATTTATTATATTTCAAAATTTTGCATGCCCTAAGGTAAAATGTATTGGGACTATTTATAAAAAAACCTTATGATTTCTTTTTCTATTTCCATTTTCATTTATATTTCCATTTACAACATTTTCGTGAGGAACCCTAAAACGAAGCGTTAACAGAGAAAATCTTATCGTTAATCCAGGACAGTTACAGGCTACTGCCTGAAAAACCCACTGGTTTTTATAAATATGACAGACGTGGTGAAACATCATTTTCAAATCAAATATGTCGGTGCTAGCCCTTCTGACGATCGCCCTGTTCGCAGGTAATTATATCATCCAGATATTCATCGTTTTCACATAATGTAAAGTAAATACTGTAGGTATCTCCAACATTATTTTTTGTTTATGCTAAACCCGAAAAGGGGTCATTGTACTCATCATTTTGAACAACTTTTTCTATGGGACCAAACTTGAAATCGCGAAAATAATCAGCTGTTCCATACATTTGTGTTCACTTAAATCGACAAAATTTAGGGAACAGCTGATTCTTTTTTTGCGAACAAAAAATAATGTTGTATATTCAGCTGCTGGTTAGACTGGAAGCCGACCCCAACATAGTTGGTAAAAGGCTAGGCAGATTGATTTACTGTAGGTACCCAAAATATTGTAAAACATTTTAAATTAATAACTACGGAATTTCTTCCCCATTCTTCTTCATTCAAATTTTTTTGTAAAGACCAGACCTTTAAAAAAAAAATTGAATGACACCAACCGGATATGTCCAAAGTCGAGCGAATGCACAGAGCAACTGCTTGCTCGCCGGTGACGTCGCTTTCATTGAATGAATGAGCGAGCGAGCATGTTTGGCAAGTTCAACTTATCATCACTGAACAAATATGTTCGCTCGCTCAAGTGTTTTCATTTACCGCGCGAACAAACGCTTGCTTGCACTGAAAGCTAAGTGAAAGCGCTGCTTAACACACTAACAATTGCAATGCCTTTCATTTGGACAAATCGACAAGGCATCATAAGTTTGAAAAATTCGTCTTCTCGAAAACGTAAATATAACTCAATGAATACGAGTATGCCACGAGTCACCGCGACGCGACTTGCGGAGCGACGGATGGAAACAGCTGACACACGAGGGTGTCACATCGCCCGAGGCGTTAATTTGAGAGTCTTTATTTAGAAGATGACCATCTTCAAACATTTGACAGTAGTAGTAGTAGTCTTATAAACAGTATCCGCTTTTATAACAAGTTGCGAAAGTCGGTTACAGAACTTAGCGATGGAAAGTTCAAAACCCACATCAAACATTTTTGATACGGACAGTATCAAAAAAGCATATTATAAGATTAAAGACAAGGAAGTTTGGCAATAATTCCTTCTGCACGTGTGGCTTCCCTGGTACCTAACTTATTAACGGCCTGCTCCCAAATTGCCATGTTTATTTTCTATACATTCATCCTTGACATAATCATCTTATTTGACATTATATACTTACCTACAATTTAATTTCAACTCTTTATTAGTGGCTTTTGTGGTGACATGATAATTAACCAATTGTTACAGTTGTAATCACGCCGTTTGGTTTAAATAGGTTTTTTATTACTTTTTGATTATTTGTCTTTTAAGGGCTGATTTTACCAAAGTCAGATATCTTTTATCCGTGGAATAAAAATGGCGTCTGACAGTTTTTGTATGGAAAAACTGTCAAATAATCAAAATTTATTCGCAGGATAAGACTTATACTCGGTATAAAAGTTTGGTGAAATACGCCCTTAATAGATTCTTTTCTATTTTGTGAATGTGAGAACGTTGTAGGCTTAGTGGATTGTAGATTTGTTGAACATCTTCTATTTTATTAAGTACCTGGTACTTGTCGATAGGCCTACATTGTCCTCCCATGCCTACTAAACTAACACTGTAATTTGAAAATATTGTAAGCCAATTATTTCTAAAAGAGTGACCGTGGAGTTTTGCCGGCTCGTCTCCATAAGAAACGACCAATTGGAACCGTGCACCTAGCTTCTGATTTTGATTTTATTTTTGATTTTTGAGTAGCTATAACCTATCTTGTCTATTTTGTAGGGTCAGCCTGTTCCACGCCTTCTCGTATCGTGGGAGGGACGGAGACTTCCATTGATAAATATCCATCCATAGTGGCATCAGAGCACTATGACATATGGTCAGGCACGTGGAGTCAATCCTGTGCTGCCAATATTCTGTCCACCAGATATTTGCTGTCTGCTGCACACTGCTTTACTGGCTTGTAAGTATATAACATATCAAAATTATACTCCACTAGCTGTGCCCCGCGGTTTCACCCGCGTAGGTCTCGATCCCGTGGGAATATAGGGATAAAACGTATCCTATGTCCTATTCCAGGTCATGGTCTACCCGTGTGCCCATCCTCTCCTCTCTAGAGTAGGGAACGTCGCGGCGCCAGCGTCGAACGGGTCGCGTATTGTATTTTTATCCTCATGATAACTTCGAAATTAAATGTCCGATTCGAATGAATTAAATAGTATTTTACAGCTAAATAAATACCCTTGATGTTAAAACTATTTATTTAAATAAGAGAATTAATATTATGTTGATAAAACTCCTTCGCAAATAATGCATTAATTTCGAACAAATTTGATTACCATAAAAAAGGTTATAGTGGGTCAATCTTAAAAGATAGACATATGCTGTCGCGGACTTTTTTTTAGAATCTTTAAAGAGGAACAATTCCATCATACATGATATTAACGTAACATAAACCGTTTACGCAGCGCACGCAACGAAAGCTCTCAAAAAGGAATATTTTTTCCCGTTTTAACAACATATTTCATTTATGCTCCGCTCCTATTAGTCGTGGTGATGTTATATAGCCTTCCTCGATAAATGGACTATCCAACACGAAAAGAATTTTTCAATTCCAACCAGTACCTAGTTCCTGAGATAAGCGCGTTCAAACAAACAAACTCTTCAGCTTTATAATATTAGTATAGATATAGAATAGGTACTCTTCTAAAAATCTTAATTCATTCACTGACAGACAATGCACCGCTAAAGCGTGATATTTAAAACAAGACTTACTTATGAAACGAAAGAGAGCTCTACGGAAGGATTTTTTAAATTCATCCCCTAAAGGGGTTAAACAGGGGATGAAAGTTTGTAATGAAGTTCGAAATTTTTGCCGATGGGAAATCTCATTGCGACTTAATTCGCGTGGATCGGATACTTTTATCTCCGTGAACGTATTATTGCAAGATCCCAAGACCTATAGATAAATTTTAATCCGGGTTGACTACCTCTATGGAAACACATGACATTAATTTTTTCGTTTTTTTATAATTGCCGAGGAAATAATAGGATTTAGAGATCATAAAAGGGGTAGCCCTTTTAGAAGTAAAGACAATAGCGGCATATTTCGAGTTTTACAAGAGTCCTTTACGTATGAATGTTTGAAAGTCCAAAAAGACGAGAAAAAAAAAACTTCGAAATTAATGAAAAAGTATTTTATGAACCACTTTTCGTTTTCAGGTTTTTCGACATAAGTTTTCGCCGATTCAGAGCTGGTTCCAGTCATCGTCACACCGGAGGCGTCGTGTCCTACGCAGCCGAAAATTTCAATCATCCCAGTTATGGTCAGCTTGGTAATGACGGAGACATCGCTGTGGTTCTACTCCAGACCCCGTTTGTATACAGCCCTGTTATCCGGCAGGGTATCATCCCCACACAGGGTTTCCAGATTCCTGATAATCTTCCCGTAGTTCACGCGGGATGGGGCCATACTGGGGTAAGCATTTTGTTGATACTTATCTTTTTATGAGTTTCTTTATGGCTTATACAGTATAATATGTTATCTAACGAAGGGCGTTCCCGTTAACCTGCAATAGTATAGCGTCTATACATACATGCTAAACAAAATATTACCATTAAAAAAAAAGGTTTTTTATAGTAAAATATTCACAAAACATATTAAATTGATACGTAAAAGAAACACTCTGTACATGCACACTTGTTACGCTTGTCTTTCCACGTTGAAATACAAGTGTGCGTGTACAGAGTGCTTCTTTTACGTATCAATAGATTTTTTTGGGAATAATGTCAATATTTACGAAAACAAAATTGAGTATTAATTTTTTTTTTGCATGTATGGACTGTATACTATTGCGAGTTAATAGGAACGCCCATCGTTAGTTAAAATACTGTATACTTATACTTGGTATTATGGCATTGAACAAATCTGTTCATGGTCCTTGAGATCCATGTACTGTATGATTTCGACATGGCGTGACGCAATATATTCAGGCTACCCAACTTTTTATTTTTTCTGTATTTATATGAACAAAAGTTCTTAGTAATGGATTATAATCTAGCCTAATAGGCTAGTGATTAATTTAACTCTAACTTAATATTTTACGAGATAAATTATGTTTTTATTGTATTTGTGTTTTATTATTGACATAATTTTTATGACATTGATCCAAATGTTGAATACAAAAGAACAAACAACATTTTTAGCTTCATGAGTAGCTATTAAAATTTTCATAATTTTAAAATTCTCTTATCGTTAGATCACGTAAAAACGCATCTAATGATATATTAAAACATGTTATATTAACAAATAAAAATCAGGGAATATTAAAAAAAATCGTCATCTGAATTTTGTTTGGCCGTCGTGTAAAATTTATGCTTTTTGATTTGTGGCCCTTTTGTATTTAGTGAGCGAGTTATTTTAACATAAAAATGATGTTACAGTTCCAAGGCCAGTCTTCTGAAGTGCTTCTGGAGACCCAAATCTACACCATCAACCGCGAGCTCTGTGCTGCTCGCTACCTCAGCAGGCCAACACCATCGATTGTTACAGAGAACATGATCTGCGCTGGTATCCTGGACGTCGGTGGCAAGGATGCCTGCCAGGGTGACTCCGGTGGTCCCCTTTACTACCAAGATATCATCGTGGGTGTCACTGCCTGGGGCTACCGATGCGCCAATGATACTTTCCCTGGAGTCAATACTGCTGTTTCCTCCTATACTGACTGGATCGTCTCTATTGCGGTGTAAATTTCTATATTTAGAATTTAATAAATTAAGTTTATAAGGTAAATATATTTTTTATTATGTCTTATTATTAAAACATTGATAGAAAAAAGGATGGGTCGTTTGATTGATAAGATCAAGCAATATGTACATAATTTTACAACTAAAATTCCTCATGCCATCCCTCTCATTCATTCATGCACTCCAAAAGGTAATAAGAAAGCTGCTTAGAACTAAAATAGCTAGTGTTTTTTATTTAGGTACATATTTAAATAAACTTGTAGGTCTAAGGCTAAAATAAATAAATATTATAAATTATATTAGTAATTAAATCACAACACTCTCTTAGATGTTCAGGCTCTGTCGTTACATTGAGTGCTTGGTTGTTCCGTAGGGCACTATACTATGCCTCTTTTCTTTTAGCTGCCATTTTTGTTTATTTATTTTGTTTCTTAAATATTTACATTTTAAAATATTTTTATAAAAACATTTCAAAATATAAAAAATATAGAAGTCCGCCGGTGTCGGGAGCCATAGCTGCCATTTTATTATTATGAACCCAAAAACTAATATGCAATAAGTAGAAGCATTTTATTTCATTTATAACATTTTGGATAATGTACATATTAGGTAGGTAACCAGTGAGAAGCCTTAAGAGTATAAATAAGAGTATAGCCATAATAGTAAGAAGTGAATTAGATGTTATTGTAAGCAATAGATTATTATAACAACCTTCGTTTGAGCACTTTGTGGATATTATGCTTACTCCGTGGGGCAGCAAACACTGCGTTAGGGTGACAGACCTCGGCGTGGCGTGTGGCCGGGTTTCATCTCGATGGTTCTCTAGGACGCAAAGAATGTCGCAGTTACTTTTGATTGAAGAAAAAATAATTTTGATTTGTCTTCTGAGAACCCTTCGATATTCATCGAGACTAAGACTAGAAGCTGGCTCTATAGGTGGACTGTGGATTGTGGTGAAAGGAACTACAACCTTATTGAAAAGAGGGACAGACTACTTCCCAGAATTACTTTAATTTTCTTTAACTAGGTAAGTATATGAAAAGGCACAATTTTAATCAGACAAAACGAATCTTATCGTTAATCTATAGCTTCAAAGTGCGGTAGTTACAAGCGGATTTACTAATCTAAATCGTTTTTACAATGATTTTGTAAAAACGATTTAGGCGGCTTAATATAAACGGCTTAATATAAAAATGCGTGAGGATTAGGAACCTCGCAGTCGTATCAAACACAAACATGGCGATACTTGGACTCCTGACTATTGCCCTTCTGGCAGGTAATTATATTTTCCCTTATATATGTGTTTGGCTAACTAATGACGGACGAAATAATGTTTCATGCTCTCCTTGATTAATTATTTAAGAGTGTTGATTCCAAAAGTTGGCAACGGCAAAAGTTGACAAATAGGTATTTAACTGTTCTGATTAATTTGGCAAATACGGAACTATGAAATATTGCTAATTATCTGACTAGAATATTAATAATGAATTGCACTGAATTTAAGTTGTAACCTGTTTTAGGTGTGAAAAAGGCATTTGGAAAGTTTCCAAATCCTTTTTTTACTTCTAAAACTAAATATTCGATGTTACGATAATATTTATTGCATTTCATAATCAATATTTTAGACAACTAGTCAGCCATATTTCATATTTCCATACAGTTATATTGCCAAATTAATCAAAACAGCGAAATATTTGACATCTATTTGCGACGATGCCCACTTTTAGTGTGCGTTACGATTGCTCGGCCAAGTTACCCAAACAAAAAAAAACGTCGGCCAAAAAATTGTCGAAATTTGTCAAAATCGAAGGGAACAAACCAAAAATTTGTCAAAGTAGAAATAAAAAAAATATAAGGGTTTTAAGTTGGCCGCGCGAACGTAACGTGGAGGATTGCGCGGCCATGGAGATCTCAGCAACTACTTGGGTTAGAGATGTAATTCTTTTTGTCAATTGAAGACCGAATTTGTCAAAAATTGTCGAAAAAAGAATTATAAGCTCAAGATCAATATTTTACGAAATATTCACTTTGGAAGTTACGGCCGCGCAATCGTGCACTTGTTGTTTCTATAATGTTGATTATTTCTTTAAAACTAGGACTTCACACAGTAAAACTGTTACAAAAAGAAAGGTCTGAATTTGTCAAAGCTAACGAAAGCAATAAATACTACTAAAGTTTAGTTAAACAGACGAAATCAGTCCAAAACAAAAAGTACGTGGTCGCGCGGTCGAAACGGTACTTTGTACGCTGATATCTCATTATCTATAATTGCTAGGATTTCTGTGCGAACATCCATTTATTCGACAGATTAACCTCATTAGAATGGCATATCGTTTTACCCTCAGAAAAGTCATCAACGCGTGTAATCTCAAAAATAATGTTAGCTCATACAATGTTCGAGTAGGGTAACCACAATTTCGATTTGGGAATACCTCTGACAGGAGACTGTCAATTATATTGGACAACATCTAACTCAATATAATATAAGTATTAAATAGTAGATTGCTGCATCGAGCGCAAAGTGAGTTATTGATGCGAGGGCACTAAATTAGCACGAGAGCATCAATTACTCACTTAAGCAAGGTGCGTAATCTACTTTTTTTTCAACTACCAATGTACTCAACTCAAGTCAGGTCAAGTCAGGTAATTTTAAACGGTATTTATCCATTTGTATTAACCAGTCAGGTCAAGTCAGGTCGAGTCAGGTCAAGTCAGGTCAAGTCCGGTCAAGTCAGGTCATTTTAAACGGTATTTATCCATTTGTTTTAACCAGTCAGGTCAAGTCAGGTAAAGTCAGGTCAAGTCAGGTCAAGTCAGGTCAAGTCAGGTCAAGTCAGGTCAAGTCAGGTCAAGTCAGGTCAAGTCAGGTCAAGTCAGGTCAAGTCAGGTCAAGTCAGGTCAAGTCAGGTCAAGTCAGGTCAAGTCAGGTCAAGTCAGGTCAAGTCAGGTCAAGTCAGGTCAAGTCAGGTCAAGTCAGGTCAAGTCAGGTCAAGTCAGGTCAAGTCAGGTCAAGTCAGGTCAAGTCAGGTCAAGTCAGGTCAAGTCAGGTCAAGTCAGGTCAAGTCAGGTCAAGTCAGGTCAAGTCAGGTCAAGTCAGGTCAAGTCAGGTCAAGTCAGGTCAAGTCAGGTCAAGTCAGGTCAAGTCAGGTCAAGTCAGGTCAAGTCAGGTCAAGTCAGGTCAAGTCAGGTCAAGTCAGGTCAAGTCAGGTCAAGTCAGGTCAAGTCAGGTCAAGTCAGGTCAAGTCAGGTCAAGTCAGGTCAAGTCAGGTCAAGTCAGGTCAAGTCAGGTCAAGTCAGGTCAAGTCTTTTTTTTTTTTTTTGTTTGGCAGGAGTTGGAAATCCTCATGGACGCCCAGACTGACTCACTTTTGAGCCAGTCTGGGCAGTGCCGGACTCCTACCGGCTAAAACCACACTCCTGCCCTTGCTCATTGTCCCTCTGACATGATCAGAGCCCTTATTTGACAATATGTTATTTTTTGTCGATTGTCCTTCACGTTAAGCTTTCTTGTATTTTAGAAGCTTACATCCTTCATTCCCAAGATCTTATTCCTCTAATATATTTACTGCTTTTAATTTTCTTGTTTTTTACTAAATGAATCTACTTTTTGCTAGTACCTTATAATTTATATGACTTTCTATAAATGTACTATATTATAATATGTCTATCCTAATATATATTCAATATATCATAAAGACATACTTTCTTATTCTTCTTTTATTTTTATTGCATAACCTATAATTGTTTCTTTCTAGCTTTGTATACTTTTCTATAAAATTACTTGTGCTCAGTTCTGGTGGACTCACAGTTGCTTTTCTTAAAACAGTTATTGGTTTTTCGAAATTGTTCTTCTTCTCATGTGGCATGCTGTTTTCCAAAGTGCTTATCTCCTTTTTCGCTTCAGCGAGATCGTTTGGCCACAACGGCAAATTAAATGTGTTACTAATTTTGGTTTTTATATCTGTACTATTTTTAATATGTAAGCTAATTTCTATATTTATTTTCTGTATGATATGGTCTGTATGTAGTGAATTTAATTTTGAGTCGGCTTTTAATTGGGCCAATTTCTCATGAAGTTGGTTCCAATTTGCGTGTTTTGAGTTGAAATTTTGTACGGTTTTAATATTTATTGTCTTTTTAACTTTATGAAATCTAATTTTGAAAAAAGTACCGTTGTGGTCCAATCGGGTGTTACTTCCGGAAAAACTGGCTGCACCTTAGCAATACGCTACCGATAGGCGCGCTAACGCGTCCCATTTTTGGCGCATCGGGCACTCGTTGTCGAAGGCGTTGTGGCCAGTTTTTTCCATTTTGGCTAGCAAACAGTTGTGGCACTTTGGAACCTCGTCTGCCAGCCGTGACGGACAATCAGCTCTCATGTGAGGCTCCCCACAGTGGGTGCAGAGGTCGGCGGGCTGCGTGCACAGTTTACGGCTGTGGCCGAAGCGCAAACAGCGAGTGCACTGCACCAGTGGAGACTAGGAGTTTTGCCGCTGTAGGGATTGCGTTATTTCCTCATCAGTATGGCAGGAGAGGACGTCCTTTATGATGACAAGCGGGTCCTTATTTTTGATCTCTTCTACCACTAGATTGCCCGTCTTCCTTATGCGTTCTGAAACCTTTGCCATCTCTTCTCTGCTCCTGAACCCAACCACCACCTTTTGGTCCCTCACTTTGCGCAGTAATAATGTTAATAATACATACGCAAATGGGGTTAGGGTAGTGAACAAAATAGACTGAAATTGCCACAGACGATATAAACCCTTATTTAATAGTACAGATAGAGTTTTATTCCGCGCGAACGCGGTGGCACACGGGCAGGCCAACGCGATTCGTCTAGCCGGGTCAAGTGGCCTGCGCACGTGCCACCCGCGATCTTACCGGAATACGCGGTCTCTGCTTGGGTGTAAATAGCACCCGAGCAGAGACTTGCGCTTTTTTTTTTTTTTTTTTTTTTTAATGTGTTAGTTCATACTAGTTAATGTATAGTAAGTGACTGAAGTTTAGTTATGGTAAAAAAAATCCCATGGGTATGCATGGGTTTTTTTTTTACCATAACTTAACGCCACTGGTTTGCTTATGGTTCTTTTTTTTAAATAAAAACTTGCTTTTGAGCGCTTGTCTTTGAAAAGCTTCACCAAAACCAATTTCTATTGGATACAAATTCCATGCTGCCATGATAGTACTTACACGCTTCCATAATACACTGCAAGGCACCGAATCATTAAAAGTTTATTAATTGACAAAATAACAGAATTCCAATAATATTGAATCACCCACATTTAAAGCTCTGTAGCTCCTTTCGTACTAATATTTTCCTTGATGAGATCTTTCCATTGGTATATATCTTAACGCAATTGGGTTCCAGCGCAGAAACGCCCATTCTCCTTTTTCAGATTGAGTTAGATGTTGTCCAATATAATTGACAGTCTCCTGTCAGAGGTATTCCCAAATCGAAATTATGGTTACCCTACTCGAACATTGGATGAGCTAACATTATTTTTGAGATTACACGCGTTGAAGACTTTTCTGAGGGTAAAACGATATGCCATTCTAATGAGGTTAATCTGTCGAATAAATGGATGTTCACACAGAAATCCTAGCAATTATAGATAATGAGATATCAGCGTACAAAGTAACGTTAACGCACACCACTTTTAGAAGTCACCGGTTGACGGTGAAGGAAAACATCGTGAGGAAAATCATTCGTGCTCGTAATTTCCTCGTAAAAGTATAGGCGGTCTTGCAGTGAGCCAAATATAGTTTTTTTTTTCAATTCTCCCTAGGCTCATCTGTGGCCTTGCCAACCAGGATCGTGGGAGGCGAAGTGACTTCAATCGATAAGTACCCCGCCATTGTAGCATTGGAGTTCTACAGCATCTGGACTGGAACCTGGGGTCAGTCTTGTGCTGCCAATATTTTGACGACTCGCTATGTCGTGTCTGCTGCTCATTGCACAGATGGAGAGTGAGTATCTTACTTGATTATCATCATCAAAATCAAAATATTTTACACGGTTCTAATTGGTTGTTTCCTCTGGAGAAGGGCTGGCAAGAAACTCCAAGGTTACTCTTTTAAAAATAATTGGCTTTTACGATATTTTCAAATTAAAGTGTTATACATGGCATCTGGCTATGCATCATCATGTTAGCTCAGCAGGAGTCATCCACTACTGAGTCAGTCAAGAAAGGCAGTCCTAAGACTGCCTTTCTTTTTGTCATACTTCTTGGTTCCGTGCGCCCCTTACTATATCTTGAAAAAAAAAAAAAAACATTCAATTTCTAATGAATAATAATAAAGGGCTCATAGAGTAAGTCAGTAGAAAATAAAGATTTATCAACCAGAGTCAGGGTGCTGTTTTCGATATTTTTTTAATTGTAGTCAAAATGTAGTGATTTTAGACAAGTTTTAGTTTTTTTTTTCTGATATTTAGTCTAACGTTGAGTCTCTCTTAATGTATAAATGTGACATTTATTTGCAGCTTGTTCAATATTGGATACCGCCGAGTCAGGGCCGGTTCTTCATACCGCAACACTGGAGGCATTGTGTCCAACGCAGTTGCTAACTTCAACCATCCCTCATATGGCCTGAACGGCTTCGACGGCGACATCTGCGTGATCCGAGTCGAAGCGTTGGTGTACAGTCCTGTGGTTAAACCTGGCACCATCCCCCCTCAAGGTTTCCGTATCCCTGATAACCTACCCGTTGTTCACGCCGGATGGGGCACGACTACGGTAAGCAAGATTTTTTATAGACACTGTTTTTTTAAAGAAAGAATGGTCAAGTTTATTTGGCCCATGTCATAAGTACTCACAATTTAACAAAAAGATAAATAATGCAAATAAAAAAACCGGCCAAGTTCGTGTCGAACCACGCACAACGAAGGGTTCCGTAGTTGGGATGAATTTATCCCAAGAACAAACTTAACATTGTAGTTGAAAAACTTTGGCAACTGCAAATGTAAGTTGGTCGATCATTACTCGGTAACTTAGCTGAGATAGTTTTCCTAATAATTTCGTTATCTATACTATTACCGTGAATTTTTTCACATATCGAAAACCAACCATTTACCTGGCAGGGACACACACACTTGACTCTAACAAAAATTTTCACATTAAAGCTTATTATACCTACGTGTACTTTACGTGAAGGGGAGGTAGCGTAGAAAAATATTTTTTTCATGATTTTATTTACCACTTTGTCAGCGTGATCTATATGTATGTATACCCATACCAAATTACAGCCTACTAGTACTAAGAGTCTTTGAACTAAGCCGCGGACAGACAGACAGACAGACGGACATGGCGAAACTATAAGGGTTTCTTGTTGACAACCGAACCCTAAAAAGAAGTGTATATTGTATATAAGGTATCTTAATCAAGGTCCGATGTCCGTAATTAAACTCAACTGCGTTTCTGTAAGTAATTAAAGTTTTTTTATTGTTTTACAAAAGATTCATTTCTATAGTAAGTAACTTTACAAAATATTACTTTACCTGTAAGTAATTAAAGAAACAACATTCAAAGCTTTTAATTTTACGAATATCGTCTCCTTTAGCAATTATTCTTCAGGTATTAAAATTAACAATAAAGTTTTCTGTTTTCTTCAAATCACAATGACGTGCGCAATACTGTCATCAGTGTCAACGTCAAGTCTTATTCAACTCAGTCAGTCAGTCATTCATTCGCTAATCATTCGCGCTTGAATGAGCGCGGGTAAATTCAAATTAAGGAAATTATAGATACGTAAGTAGGTAATCATTTCTTTACATCCCCCCCCTTCGGGGAGAGAATTGTATCACAACAACATATTATGTCTTCTCAACTGTCGTCTCCAAATGCAGGAGCTGGGACTAGTTTGGTGATGTGGAAAAGATTTGATTCTGATTTCCTATGTCCTGTATTTATTCTGTATATTGAGTTTGACAGTTTCTCTATTATTTCATATGGTCCAATCTTCAACTCATCCAGTTTTCTTCTGTTTAATTTATTGCCATTTTCTGTGAATACCATGTCTCCTACTTTAAACTCAAAATATTTTCTATTTCTATCATGTAGTTTTTTATTGTAGTTGTGTGATTTTATACTGTTTTTCAGTGCCAAATTTCTATCTCTCAATAATTCGTTTTCTGTTCTTTCTTCTTTTAATTCTTTTGGTGTAAATGTAATATGTTTTCCTTGTAACAAGTACACAGGTGCAAAGCCTGTAACAGTGTGTTCAGTTTCATTGTACTTTTCCACGCATTTTTGTGCTATCGTCGTCCATGCTATTTTTTTATTTTCTTCATTTATTTTGCACCTTATTTTATTGACCAAGGTTTGGTTAAGTCTTTCATTAATTCCATTTGAAAAAGGTGCATTTACTGCTGTGAAAACAATCGGAATATTTTTTTCCTCTAGGAATACTTTAAAATCTTTTGAATTTATTCCTGGGTACTGATCTGATAAGATCATACCAATACTATTTTCTTCTGTAACATTTTTGACAAGTTTTATAAAGTCATTTGAATTTTGTGTTTTTGAATTGACAATGTATGCATATCTAGTAAAATGATCCACTAAGAGGTGCATGTACTTCTTTGTCGATCTTGAGCCCCCAAATCCACCAATTGTGTCAATGGACATTATTTCAAAAGGATGTGTGGCTGGTCCTAGATGAGACATTAGTCCAAATTTATCCTGACCTCTTGATTTGTTCATAATGCAAATTTCACATTGTTTACATATTTTATTTATATTCTGTCTTAAATTTTTAGCTGTGTAGTATGGTGTAATTTTACTTAGCATTTGTGTAATTCCAATGTGACAGTATTCTTTATGTATTTTTTTGATGAAACTTAGACTAAAGTCTTCTGATAAAACAATTTTTTCTTTATTCTTGATTTTCTTGTAGTATATGGAGTGCTTTGATATTAATTTATTTTTTTCCTTTTGTACATCCTCGTTTTTTTCTTGATCACCAATGATATCCTCCAGTTTTATCCAATTGACCACTTTCAACTGCTCTTCTTCATTTTCATGTGCTTCTAATACAGGATTTCTGCTTAGACAGTCAGCTTCAAGATTATTTTTTCCTGGTGAATATTTTATCTCAAAGTCATATTGAGAAAGGTAATAAGTCAAGTCTCCGAGTTCTTCATCTGTTCTCGATTTAATGTTCATTTTTTCTAATGGTTTATGATCAGAAAATACTGTAAATCGTTTACCTATGAGCCAGTGTTGCCAATATTTAACTGCTTCTTTTATTGCTAGGCATTCTAAATAAATGGCTTTTTTCCTTTTCTGTACTTCATTTAGTTTCTTGGAAAAATATGCAACTGGTTTTTCTTTTGTGTTTTGTTGTCTCTGTTTCAATACTGCTCCTACGCCTTGTATACTTGCATCTGTGTAAATTAGTATAGGTAAGTCTGGGTCAAATATCTCTAATATAGGTTGGGAACATAGTAGTTGTTTCATTTTTTCAAATGATTTTTGACATTCTTCTGTCCAAATGAATTTTTGATTCTTCCTTAGTAAGTTGTGTAGTGGATCTAATGTTATTGCAATATTTGGTACATATTCGTTATAAAAATTTATTTTTCCCAAAAACTGTCTCACATTTTTTTGATTTTGTGGCACTGGAAATTCTTTTATTGATATTAAATTATCTTTTATTGGGCGTACTGAATTGTTATGAATAATGTGCCCTAAATATTTCACAGAATCCGATGCGAATGTGCATTTAGAAAATTTTAGTCTAAAGCCTTCTTTCTTTATTGCTTCTAATAATTTTGTTAAATGGCTTATGTGTTCGGGAAAGGATTTTGAAAAAAGCAATATATCATCTATGTAATTTACCGCGAATTCCGTAAGTCCGTGTTTTCTCATAATATTACTCAATATTCTTTGAAATATTGCTGGAGATGTTTTTAGTCCAAATGGTAGACAGGTCCACTGAAAATGGCTGTCTTGTGTTACAAAAGCTGTTTTTCTTCTGTCTTCGATTCGTAATGGTATCGACCAGAATGCAGAATTTAAATCCAATATAGAAAAATATTTGCAATTTCTTGTTTTTACCATCAGATCTTCAATTAGCGGAAAAGGTTGTGCCTGTGGAAGTTTATTCAAATCGCGAAAGTCTATACAAAGTCTTGATTTTCTATTGTCTTCTTTTTTGTATGCCAACGTTACCGGAGCAGCAAATGGACTGTATGATTCCTCAATGAGATTTTTCTCCAATAACTTTGATACTTGACTCTCTATTTCTTTCTTATCCTGAATATTGCATCTATAAGGTCTTTTACTGCAGTATTTATCGACCATTAAATCAATTCTGGCTTCATAATCCCTGACAGTTCCAATATCGTACTTGTCTTTTGCGAAGATCGATTTGTATTTTTCAATTAATTTATTTATTTCTTCTTCTTGTTTATATTCGAGCTGGTTTATTGAAATTTTAAATTTGGTTTCATCAACGTGTTCATTAAAGTTCACTGTAAACTTGTCACACATTTTTGTTTCTTTTTCTTCATTTCTACTTATTTCTTGTGTTTTTTGTGAAATTTCTAGCTTTTCATTTTGGATCAATTTAAATCGTTTTATCATATCTAATCCAATTAAAAAGTCGTAGTTGAAATTGTTCTTGTTAATTACAAACACATTCACTTCTTCTTCTATTTCAAAGATTTTTATTTTCAATTTTACTATTCCATTTGTTTTTTTCACACCATTAATCGTAGTTAACTTCACAGTCTGTGCATTATTTATTTCTTCATCTTTTAACTTCAGCAATTTTGAATTAATTAATGAGATATTTGAACCGGAATCATATATTCCGAATGCATCCAATGTGTTATTTAATGTTAATTTGACTTTGATTAATGGTGGCACTACTAGTTTTTTTGATCCATATTATTTAATTCTGTTTCTACTTCAGAATTGTTAACAAAATTGATAACATTTTGTTTTTCTTTAATGCCTTCATTTGTTTTAAACCAGCATGAGTCTTCAGGGTGATATCTATTTCCTTTATTTAGTTTTCTACAAATCTTACATGGTTCTTTAACCTCTTTTGGTTTTACTACGGAATTAATTTTCTTTTTATCAAAACCTTTTTTGTTAACTAAATGTTCCAAGCTTTTTACTTCATTAAAAAGATCTTTAGTCTCATTTATTTTCTTTCTATCAATCCTGTCTGTAATGAAACTAGGTAGACCTACTGCAATCAGATCAATCAGAGTACTTTTGTTTATTGTGCTATCCATTTCTAACAATATTTTCTCTTTTCTTATTGCATAGTCTAATAGCGATCCTGTTTTGTATTTAAAATCTATTGCATATCTCACTGGTGTCCAACCTTTATTCTCATAAGTATCACAAAAATCTTCCTTCCATTGTTTCCATTTCGAAGTGAGTGTAAGTCTTATTAGCATAGAACTGTACCAATTCAAACACGATTTATCCAAAAACAGTCTAAAAATCTCTATTTTTTTTTCATCCTCAACTATTTCGAATCGATCACATTCTTTTTCAAAAGTAGCCATCCATTGAGTTACATTTGAGTTTTCTCCGGTGAATTTCTCGATGACAAATTTGTCTGAGATTTTTTTTAAATTAGTCTGCTTTGGTAATTGTGGATTCATATTTGTAATTTTTTCTAGGATTCTTGACAGTGATTCTTCCGATATACCCTCATTTATTATAGGTTGTGTAATTCCAGTTGTACTTATCACTTCTTCCAGAAAATAATTCTTGAATTGTATATTGTCATCGTCGTCCATATAAGTCTTTTTTAATTCATCTGATAAAGTTATCCATAAACTCCTTTTTTCATGTCTCCTTTGCAATGTCTTTTTTAATGTTATATAAGTTTCAGTTTCCATTAATGCCTCATGGTGTTTTATTGACTGTAGTTCTTGTGGTACAAGGTAAATTTTGCCCTCTTTTGTAGTTATTGAGGTTACTGCCAGTACATTTGTTTTTTGGTCATCGAAACTTTTAATTGTAAACTCAAATTTTAGTTTATCCATTTCTGTAAAATGTCCTTTGCAAAGAATGTTGTTTTATAAGGTATCTTAATCAAGGTCCGATGTCCGTAATTAAACTCAACTGCGTTTCTGTAAGTAATTAAAGTTTTTTTATTGTTTTACAAAAGATTCATTTCTATAGTAAGTAACTTTACAAAATATTACTTTACCTGTAAGTAATTAAAGAAACAACATTCAAAGCTTTTAATTTTACGAATATCGTCTCCTTTAGCAATTATTCTTCAGGTATTAAAATTAACAATAAAGTTTTCTGTTTTCTTCAAATCACAATGACGTGCGCAATACTGTCATCAGTGTCAACGTCAAGTCTTATTCAACTCAGTCAGTCAGTCATTCATTCGCTAATCATTCGCGCTTGAATGAGCGCGGGTAAATTCAAATTAAGGAAATTATAGATACGTAAGTAGGTAATCATTTCTTTAAAATAATTTCCTAACTCCAAACCCAGATGACGTGACGTGACGTGTATTTCAACGAAAAACGCTCAGCCTATTTCAAAACGCGTGAAAATTTAACAGACCGACAGGTACTATGGCATTAAAAAGTAGTCTGTTTGTTTTTAGATATTAGTATGAGTTAGAATTAGTATGGATTAGATATTAGTTTATATAGGTATTAGTATGGATATGCATTTAATTATTTACTTAATATTTTTCTATCAATCAAGTGATGAACTAAAACAGTTTCTTTTTAAACATTTTACCTGACGATTTCTGATTTACAAAAGCAGCCACAAGCAGGCGTCATTGTAGACAACGGCTAAGCAGATACCTTTTCATGGTTACTTGATTTAGCTGTTTCTTTAAGTTTGAGCGCATAAGCTAACACTATTTCACCTGCACCGATCGGTATCGACTTGTCTTTACCGGGAACCCGCTTCTCCATTGAAACACCCTGGCTGACTATGTAGCAATTTGTTAGGGCTTCACCAGCGCTGCTTTTACAACTTTTTATTGACATTGGTATTATATCTACTTAATTTTATCATCTAAAATCCAATATTATTTGCAGCAAGGAGGTCAGTTATCTCCGGTACTCCTAGACACTACAATCTACACGATTAACAACGAACTCTGCGCCGGTCGCTACCTTACCCTCCCCAGACCTCAGGTGGTTACTGAGAACATGATCTGTGCTGGTCTCCTTGACGTTGGTGGAAGGGATGCCTGTCAGGGAGATTCTGGTGGTCCTCTTTACTACACCAATATCCTCGTCGGTGTTGTGTCCTGGGGTCATGGATGTGCCAATGCGACTTTCCCGGGCATTAGTACTGCTATCGGCCCCTACACTGACTGGATCGTCTCTACTGCGGTGTAAATTAAAATATTTAGTTTTCTATGGTTATTTTATTCGTTGCTTCCGTGAGCTAAACGTTTCAGTAAAAGAGTGTTGGCTGTATGTGAATGTTTGATTTTGCTTGTTTAGTTGTACAATAAAAATACACGATTGTAAAATATTATTTTGATCCTTCATTTTAAGTACACAGAAACTGAAATTCAAAATCCTATCCCGACTAGAGAAGGGGACTTTCGAAAGGAAGGTATGAAACTCTATTTCAACAGTCCACAAAATCTGACTGTTTTTTAATAAAGACATTGATGAATTATAGAACGTGGCCCTTTTAATATCCTTGGGTATTAATGAGACCATGTCAAAGAATCAAGCTTTTTTTCTTTTCTTTTTTGTTTTTTTTTTTACAATACAAAAACAATTCGACAAAGTCACGATTACATAATTATTTACTTAACACTATAATCAATAATCTGAATAAATTAATAATAATCAAACATATCTGAAAATAATCTGATCCGACATAATATCTGTAATTATGAAATAAATAAATAAACAATTAATTAGGCAATTTTTGTCCATTCAAAAAAATATGACAACGTCGCATTTTCTTAGCTTTAAATATGGATGGTTTGAATGAAAATTATTTACTTATCAATGAAACTTAGATACACACAGCGAGTGCCTAGTGTTATGTTATCTTCGAAACTAAGTATTTTTGGAGCTCTTGTTTTAGGACATTTTGTATTATTCTTTACTTAAAGCATATAAACCTTAGAGTTATGGGACACTTTTAAATGAGCTTGGTTTTCCACGAAGCTCTTTACTAGGTCTCTTGATTTTAATGTTCCACTTTTTCTGATAAAGGAAAACCATGACAATCATTGATAGTTAATTGATTCAGGCGTGACTTTGCAGAAATCCATTATAAAATACAATAGTCGTACCTAGATATATGTAGTAACCTATTCCGCTTAACTATTCTTCAAGAGTCATAAAAAACCCTGTAAGAAATCAACACGTGTTTCACCTCTCAATGAGGCATCCTCAGGATGACGATTGGTAAACCAGAACACGACGTGTTGCCACACCGAGCGCTGGACGCAGCTCTGCGTCAATCTGAGGAAGGGTTATGCGGGCATTATTTCATTTTTACTGTTGATAATTGATGCATGAAAAACAGTGATCACACATAATTTAGGAGTTGAACTACATATTTTGCATAGCAAGAGATGTTCGCCGACACTGAAAATTAAACAGGACCTATTAACAGAGACGATAAAATAAGTGATAGACATAATTTTAATACTAGAAATAAAGATAAAATAGATCAACCATTTTTCAGATTAGGTAAAGTACAAACATCTTTTATGGGGTACTGCGTTAAATGCTATAACACCTTGTGTTATATTGCAATTAAATGAAAGAAAATGTAAAACTCATATTAAAAGTACACTTTGTAGACAAGCTAATTACAAATTAGAGGATTATATCCAAGATTTTAGATAAAGCCATCGTTAATTATCTCCCTTCTGATCACAGTGGTCAAACAGTAACTTTTGAGTCCAACTTACCAATACAAAAAGTGCAGATACAATTCAGACCAGTAACAGCTGTTAATTTAAATAAATTTAATAGCACTTTAGTTTGTAAATTAAGTAATCAGGACCTTTCAATAAACAATGTCAATATTTTGTATAAAGAATTCTTTTCGGTAGTCCAAACCGAGTTCAATAATACTTTTAAGAAAAACACTAAAACTATCAGCCCTAAGTTTTGATTTAGTGATTGGGCAACTAAAGGACTCAGGAAAAGTAGGGAAAGACTTTTCGAGCTGTATGGCCTTAAGCCTTATATTAATACGGAAACTTTTAATAAGTATGTTGCTACTTATTCTAGAATTTTTAAGAGCACTTGTAAGGCAGCTAAAGCCTTATACATTAGCAACAAAGTTAAATCAGCAGACAATAAAATACAGGCGGTTTGGAAAATTATCAATAATGAAACGAATAGGAACAAAAAGCATAATTCCGATTAGAAAGAAAAAAAGAAAGAAAAATTATTTATTCTGCACAAACTAAACGCACAATACAAAATAAAAAATGACATTTACTAAAACTACAAATAAGCCAAAAGCCTCGTATTTAATACCAAGAATATTAGACAATTATCTGTGGATGAGAGGCCAAAAACAAATTAGTTGCGTAATGTGTTGCGACATTAACAAATGAAAACAAACAAAACAATCACAAATTAAACGAAATGCTGATTACAGTGGAAAATTATCAATTTCTGAAATAACAATAACAAGAAGTGCGTCGTATCTGTGCAAGAATAGGTCATTGCTCAGCTAAAAGCCGTGACTTCAGACGAACCTATTGTCAACAGCGCTGATTTTCAGCAAAAACCTCGCGAATGACGTAATGACGTCCCCCCATGTGAAAATACTATATCTGGTAAGCAGAATTTCTTACGAAAATGAGTGTGTCTGAATATTATGAAAGTAAGTACATAGAAATAAAAAATAAAATAAAAATATATTTAAAAGTGTATACCTATGTCTGTATTTATGCGTAACATAATAAAAATAAAAGATACATAAACTGAGGGGTATAATAATTACACTGAAAATAAAAAAATAAAAAAAATACTACGGTGTGTATTCCTAAATCTACTATAATATTTGAGGTAAATAAATTTGAATCTATGGTCTATGCATGGGAATTGCTATGGCATGGCGGCCATTTGCAAATCCATGGCGTTGGCAAACGACAACCTTGCTTTTTCAATCCGATCAATAAATTAGTTCAATTAATTTGATAATGTTATTATGAGAATGTCATTATATATTCTTTCATTATTTTAGTGGGCGATTACACACTGGAGACGTCAGGTGGTGGTCTCATTTGCGATAGCAAAGAAGTTGCTCAAGAATTTGTACATTTTTTTACCAGTATCTCACTTAAAACTACTGAAACCTTAAACTCCTCGCCATCGCTCTCTTTTGATTTAGTAAGGGCGAACGTTTCAGCCAGCCCGATTGAATTTAACTTTAAGCATATTAACCCCGCAACAGTAATAAAAGCTTTTAAGCAAATCAAGATCAAATTGACCGAGGATCTTTGGGGAATGTCCATTAAAGTCTGTACCTCTATAATTGAAACCATAGCGCCTTACTTAGCCTTAATATTTAATTTGTGTGTAGATCAAGGAGTCTTCCCAGATTTAATGAAATACAGTAAGGTAATACCACTTTTCAAATCCGGGGACAGTAAAGACACCAATAATTATAGACCCGTATCCGTGCTGCCGGTTTTCAGCAAGGTGTTTGAAAAGGTGATGCTGAATCAAATGCTCAATCATTTTAACACAAATAAAATCCTTCACGACCAACAGTATGGATTCACCAAAGGACGTTGTACGACCGACGCCGGTGTGACCTTACTAAGACACATTTTTAATGCGTGGGAAGAGGCCCAAGACGCCATAGGAATCTTTTGTGACCTCTCCAAGGCATTTGATTGCGTCGATCACGAAACCTTACTCTTGAAACTTGAGCATTACGGACTTGGAAAACTTGCGCTCAGTTTAGTAAAATCTTATTTAAATGATAGACAACAGCAAGTTCAAATAAACGGTATCAACTCACTGGGTCTAAAAGTAAAAATGGGTGTTCCACAAGGCTCGATTTTGGGTCCTTTCCTCTTTTTAGTATACATTAATGATCTACTCCATTTATTAAAAAATCAGCCACACATGGTGTTATTTGCTGACGATACTTCCTTAATTTTTAAGGTAGATAGACGTGCTACAAATTTTGACGAAGTAAATAACGCCCTTCTGCAGGTCCAAAATTGGTTTACTGCTAATAATTTAGTATTAAATGGGAAAAAAACGAAGTGCATCAAATTTTCTTTGCCTAATGTCAAAAGTAGGGATTGTGAGATTGTATTGAATCAAGAGAAACTAGATTTCGTCGATAAAACTGTTTTCCTGGGGATCACGCTCGACTCAAGGCTACAATGGGGTCCTCATTTAACATCTCTTGCAGGACGGCTAAGTTCAGCAGCATATGCTGTCAGAAAAATCCGTCAATTTACTGATGCAGATACCGCGAGGCTAGTCTATTTTAGTTACTTTCATAGCATCATGTCTTACGGTATTTTACTATGGGGACGGGCTGCAGACATAGAGTCTATCTTTATTCTGCAGAAAAGAGCAATCAGAGCCATTTATAATCTTCGCAGGCGCGATTCTTTAAGGGAACTGTTTAAGGATATAAACATCATGACGGTACCTTGTCAATATATCTATGAAAATATCATGCACGTAAGAAAAAATTTACATCTTTTTAGTAAAAGAGGTGATAGACATAATTACAGTACTAGAAATAGGGACTTATTAGTTCAACCAGGTTTCAGACTGGCTAAAGTAGACTCATCTTTCATGGGATACTGTTTAAAATGTTACAATAAAATTCCTCCCCACATACTTCAACTGAATGAGACGAAATTCAAAACTTGTATAAAACGCACACTATGCAGGCAGGCATATTATAAGTTGGAGGATTACATCTCTGATAAAAATGCTTGGCTTAATGCTGGTCCTGCTCCACAATCATAACTAACTAATTAACATTCGAACATACAGTTGGAGCTGCTGAAGATTTTAAGATCATCATCATCTTTGCATTGTATAAACTCAATCTCCTTTGTATTATATAATTGCATAGCACAGGTGTGAGTACTATGTACTATTGAGCTACCATTTACCGGGTAATCTGTCTTTCATTGACTTGAATGTGCCCTGGCGGCTGAGAATGTCATGCTCACTTAAATGTCTCGCTGATGGTGGCGCGTGTGTTGGATCATTTAGCTCCCTTCAAAATGGTTGAGCTGAATGGTGCTGATCCATGCGTCATGTTCGTGAACGGGCGCCGTCAGTTGTGACTGGTCATCTCTTAGCTGCCATGGCTTATTTTAATTTTTGAATTGTTTGTATGTCATAATTGCCGACGCTTTTAACGCGCTTTTTACATTGTTCTCACATTTATAATTTCAACATGAATGATGTAACCCATATATTGTAACAATATTTTGATTTAAAAGAGTGTCCGTGGAGTTTCTTGCCCGTTCTTCTCCATAGGTACCTACTACGCTTTGGAATGGGCAACTAGCTTCATATTTCTGACTGACCGACTCCTTGACAATTCAAAAGTGCCTGTAAATGGTTTAATTGAAATAAATGCTTTGAGTTTGAGTTTTGAATTTGAAGATAAGAATGCTTGGAAACATGCTGGTCTTGCTCCATAGGACAATTTAGAGTCTGGACAAAATCAAACTGGTTGCTAATTTAATTGTATAATTTATTACTTGTATGTCATAGATTTTTACACTCTGTGATTACTTGAACTCACACACTGACTTGTTAGTATTACTCGTAAAAATGTTAGAAATATTGTGATATCGTTAATTTTACAAAGTTTGTAAATATGTGAGCACCACATATCTATCAATTAATTTATTTGTCATTGCTCCATTTTTTTAATCTTTTTACCTATTGTGGTACAGTAATCTTATTCTAGGTGCACCGTCTTCACATATAATATGTAATTGATGTATAAAAAATATTGTAAAAAAAAAATTTAAAGATGTGGAGTTTCTTGCCCATTCTTCTCGATACGAAAACTACCTTTTGGAAGGGGCAACTAGAATCAGTTCTATTTCTTTGTTTTTTTTGACGTTCAAAAGTGCCTTTTATGTGCCTATTTGAAATAAATTATTTGACTTTGACAGTTAACACTAATGTACCCAGGAACTTTCGGAAAACGTATCCCGAAAAGTGACATAATAATATAATTATGCTCGCGGCGTCCGCGTATTCGCGCGGGGCGATCGCTTTTAAATAGGACGTGGGGCCCGCGAATACGCGATCGCCGAGTCCAGGGGGCCAAGTCTACTAATTTACAAACGTGTTAGTGGTCTCACAATGATGAGTTATTGACAGATTTTTTATGGCATATCTGTCAAAAACTGATCATTGTGAGACCGTCGGTTTTTGTTCGGAAAACCGAAAAGCGCCCTCTGTCGGCGCGACCACCGGTTCAGGTAAAAATCCTTCCGGAATGTGCATTAATTCAGTTATACATTATGTTTGGATGAAATTGGGCACATGGGTAGACCATGACATGGAGGGACTAGTTAGATGATGACTTGCTACGCAGTAATATGGTCATGTGAGTACTCATTCGTTTAGCCAAGTCTAAAGGCTAGCGCAGATTGGGGCGAGTCGCGCTGCATCACTTTCGTACCTACATTATCCATGAATCAACGCACGATACCAGCGCGGGCCGCTGCCCGTTACAGTTCTAATGTGCGCTTGGCTTTAGTCCGTAACTTAGTGTACATAGATTTTGCAATCTACCTATATTACTACATATTATAAAAAAGTTGTTTTTCGTGTTCTACTGTATGTCTGCGTTGAAATGAAATGAAATTGTTTATTCTGTAAATAGGATATTGGAATCACTTTTACACGTCATATTAAAAAGTTGTAACAATAAGCTAGATGAGGTCGGCGGATTTCATTTCATTTCATATAAAAAAGTTGTTTTTCGTGTCCGACTGTATGTCTGCGTTGTTCTTCTAAACCACGCAACAGATTTTGATGAGGTTTTCACCATCATTTAGAGAATTTATTCCGGAAGTTGTATGTGTCTATTACGTTTATATTAAACTCAAACTCAAAGCATTTATTTCAATTAAACCATTTACAGGCACTTTTGAATTGTCAAGGAGTCGGTCAGTCGGAAATATGAAACTAGTTGCCCATTCCAAAGCGTAGTAGGTGTACCTATGGAGAAGAACGGGCAAGAAACTCCACGGACACTCTTTTAAATCAAAATATTGGTTACATCATTTATGTTGAAGTTACATGTGAGAACAATGTAGAAAGCACGTTGAAAGCGTCCGCAATTATAACAAACAAATCAAAAATTAAAATAAGCCATGGCAGCTAAGAGATGACCAGTCACAACTGACGGCGCCTGTTCACGAACATGACGCATGGATCAGCACCATTCAGCTCAACCATTTTGAGTTACATATAACTAGGAAATCTCGATGTTTTGTCAAGTCGTAAAAACCATACGAAGCAGGAGCAGGGTCGTTAGTAAATGAATAAATAAATCTATCATAAAAAATTAAAGTAATCAAAACTAAAACCCAACTACGACTTAAAAGGTATAAACAAGACACCACAGACAGACAAATTAAAAATCCGGAGTCACACGTGTTAGGGCATAAATCGAACAGATTACGTGTGACTCCGGAATTTTAATTTGTCTGTCTGTGGTGTCTTGTTTATACCTTTTAAGTTGTAGTTGGGTTTTAGGTTTTATTACTTGATTTTTTTTAAAATTCTTTTGGGGTTATAATATATATTTTTGAAATGAGCTCATTAAGCCCTTTCATTTGATACTCAACATGGTACGATTAAACCATATTTTTTGTAAGTTCCTCACTTTATGACCTCTAGAGAGTGCCATTTTTAATTTAATGTGACTTCACATAGCCTATAACCAGCGGACAATCACGACGCTTCTAACGATACCTCATATTTTGTCAAATTGTGATAAGTGGTTTGGAAGATAGGAGGGAACAGATGAACATACATACATACATACATACCGGTCAAAATCATATCCCTCCTTTTTTCTTCGCCGTAGTCGGGTAAAAACTATAGATCAATTGAATAATCTTAATTGGCCTCTTTAAACTAACAGAAACTTTAGTAAGCTGCATATCAGCGTAAGAGATGGCGTAACCAGCCTGGTTTAAAGATTTCTCTCTCCTTTTGCGTCTGATCTATAATTTTAAAAGTAAGTCACCTCGAATTCACTTTCGCGGGAGCCGATAGTCGATTTATAGTGTAATAATGATTAGCGTCAAGATAAACATAAATATAGTCACTTTTTATCGTTAATCAGTAGTTTTAAGGTCCCATAGCAACGGCTTTGTTAATATCTTTATAATTTTACAATGTGCTTATCAGGTATTAAAATTGTGTGGTGACTGCTGATGCCACAGTTGAATTGAACATGGCAACGCTTACCCTTCTTGCTCTGGCCCTCTTTGCAGGTATTTATAATCTTATATAACAACTTACTAACTACATAACTTTATTTATTTGCTAACTTAAGTAAAACCAACGGCATGCATTAAATTTTAACTTAACTTTACAACTTTATAAGTTATCTTAAGCGGAAATAGGGCTGGTCTTTTCTCCATACAAACGGTGTCGCCTGTTTTATCTCTGGTTTATGACCTTAAAGCAATGATTTTTTACAGTAAAATAAATATCAACTAGTTATGTCACTATGTTTTCCTTTTTGATGATACACTATCTGTAGAAGCATTAGAACCCTCAGAAAATTCACAAAATTGCCTGTTTAGACTGATGTCAACAGACTCTGTTGACAGCGGTCTAAACAGGCTTCTGTTGAACACAGGCTTATTGTACAAATTTGACAACTATTCATGAAAAAAGAAAAACATAGGGACACAGTAATATCCTTCTTATTCAATTTATAAAATATCTTTCAAATTGGTTCAATATTGGAGGCGCAAATAGACGAGAGCCGAACCTCGAATTATGACTTTTTACTTCGGCTATTCAGTTGGATCTGCAGCTGTCCTTATCGCACGAATAGCGGCCGAACGCGACAGCGATAGTTTCTTCAAATACCTAATTTTCAAAAGTATCTCCGCCCATGTTTCCTCTTAATGATGACATAAACTTTGCAACAACGGTGAACCAGAGTTATAGACAAAGAAGATTGGTTCAGGTGAAACAAAAGATGTTACTGTTATTGTTTTATGTTCGACTTTATGTATGTTTTATTTTAAACTAGCTGCGCCCGCGGTTTCACCTGCGTAAGTCTCGATCCCGTAGGAATATCGGGATAAAAAGTACCCTATGTGTTAATCCAGGTTATAAACTATCTGTTTGCCAAATTTCATCCAAATCCATTCAGTAGTTTTTACTTGAAAGAGTAACAAACATCCATCCATCCATCCTTAAAATTTTTCGCGTTTTTAATATTAGTAAGGATATTATGTTCACTAATTTCTCCGTTAATTGTGGACCGATTTGCAAAATCCTTTTTTTGTTTGAAAGGGTATTCTTCCGAGGTGGTCCCATTGTCATCAGGTCAGGATCTGATGATGGAATCCTGGAGAAATCGAGGGAATTCTTCAAATATTATAGCACACCTTTAGCGGTTTGAGTATTTTTTATAGTAACTCGTGCAGTTCGGAAAGCACCATTTCATGAAGTAGAACTGATGATAAAAACCACAGATGACGACCGGAACTACTTAATAACAGTATAAGTATTTCACGGGTTGCGATTCGATTACTTTACTATGGTTTTCAAGCAATTTATGCTCGTCACAATGCATATGGTGAAGTGGAGTTGATGGTGAAGTATAAGATGGAGAACTCCTCAACGATGAACGTCCCTCCATCGGGAAAAGCAATATTTTGTAAAAGGTGATGAGCAGTTGAAATTAGACTACTGTCATCATCATCATCATCATCATTTCAGCCAAAAGATGTCCACTGCTGGACATAGGCCTCCCCAAGCACCGCCACTTGGACCGGTTCTGTGCTTCTCGCATCCAGCGCATTCCCGCGGCCTTCACCAGGTCATCGGTCCAGCTTGTGGGGGCTTTACAACGCTAAGTCTTCCGGTACGCGGTCGCCACTCTAGAACCATTCGGTCCTATCGGCCATCTGTTCTGCGAGCAATGTGCCCTACCACTTAAGTTTGGCAATACTTCGGGCTATGTCGGTTACCTTGGTTCCCCTACGGATCTCTTCATTTCTGATTCGATCTCGCAGGGAAACTCCGAGTATAGCCCTGCCCTTTGAGTGACTTTCAGCCTTCTAATGAGGCCCATTGTGAGCGACCACGTTTCAGTGCCATAGGTCATCATTGGCAACACACACTGGTTAAAAAACTTTTGTCTTGAGACACTGTGGTATATGAGACGAGAAGATAGCACGCAGCTTCGCCGCCCAGTCAAGCCGGATTCGACGATTGACTTCTTTCTCAAAGTTGGACTTATCTTATCGGACAGTTTGTAACTTAGATGAACTACAAACAGACCCACTAAAAAGCATGAAAATATTTTTTGTTTGATTTTTTGTTACTACCTTTATTATAATCTTTTCTTCCATCTTTTTTCCAGGCTTTGCCTATTCGACGCCGGCCTCCCGTATCGCGGGAGGTTCGCCGACCACCGTTGCGCAGTATCCTTCCATCGTCCAGGTGGAGTCGCTGAGCACGTCCTCCAGCATCTGGTCGCATACTTGTGGAGGCAACATCCTGACTGCCAGATATGTGCTGTCAGCAGCAAATTGCTTCCATGGAATGTAAGTATACTTGAAATTTCCGCTGTCTTCTGTCAATGGCTAATGTAATGTCCTGGCCATTACGAATCTGTATGGTAGGACTGATTGATTTCTGTATTTCCAGATACTATGAACCCAAGAACCGTCGCATCAGGGCTGGTTCCTCCATTCGGAGCTACGGCGGCCAGGTCTCCTACGTAGAAGTAGAGTTCAACCATCTAACCTATGGTGCCAACGACATGGATGGCGACATCTCCTTAGTGCGACTTTTGACTCCCCTGACCTATGGTACCTACATCAAACAGGGTGCCATCATTGCGCATGGTTTCCATATGCCTGCAGGCATACCTGTCGATATAGCTGGTTGGGGCGCTACTGAGGTTAGTGCAATCCTAACTTCCTAACTAATGTTATAAATGTGAACGTGAGTTTGTTTGTCATCTATTGTTTGAAATCTATTTTATATTGTGAAGAGGGAAATTATGTTAACTTAGCTGCGCCCCGCGGTTTCACCCGCGTTAGTCTCGATCCCGCAGGAATATTCCCGATTCCTAAAAGTAACCTTTGTCGTATTCCAGGTCATGGTCTACCCATATGCCAAATTTTATCTAAATCCGTTCAGCCGTTTAAGCATTAAAGCGTAACAAACAAACTCACTTTCGCATTTATAGAGAAGAAGAAGAAGAAGAAGAAGAAAGAAAAATTGTTTATTATTATAATATTACTAGCTTCCGCCCGCGGCTTCGCCCGCATGGTAGGTCGATAAAAAGTAGCCTATGTCCTTCCTCGGGATGCCATCTATCTCCTTGCCAATTTTTATCGAAATCCGTTCAGTGGTTTAGGCATGAAAAGGTAACCAAATATACAGACAGACAGAAAGACAGACAGAGTTACTTTCGTATTTATTATATTAGTAAGTATGGATATAAAAGTTAGGATAACTCGAAATACACTCGCAGAAAAGCATTGACAATAAAATTTGTTGCAATTACGTTAGTTGTTTTGACCGGTATGTATGTATGTATGTATGTATGTATGTATGTATGTATGTTCATCTGTTCCCTCCTATCTTCCAAACCACTTATCACAATTTGACAAATGAGGTATCGTAAGCGTCGTGATTGTCCGCTGGTTATAGGCTATGTGAAGTCACATTAAATTAAAAATGGCGCCATCTAGAGGACATTATAGTGAGGAACTTAAAAAAAAAAATGGTTTAATCGTACTATGTTGGGTATCAAATGAAAGGGCTTAATGAGCACATTTCAAAAATATATATATTATAACCCCAAACGATTAAAAAAAAAAAACAAGTAATAAAAACTAAAACCCAACTACGACTTAAAACGAATAAACAAGACGCCACAGACAGACAAATTAAAAATCCGGAGTCACACGTAATCTGTTCGATTTATGCCCTAACACGTGTAAAGTCGTAGTTGGGTTTTAGTTTTTATTACTTGTTTTTTTTTATCTTATTGTACAAGAGTAACTAACTGTAACCTGTACTAACACAAAACTAATCCAAACATCAAACTTATCCTTAACTTTCATTAACAGATCGGAGGCTTACCTTCCAACGAACTTCGGGATGCCACCGTCTTCATTGTCGACAGGGAGATCTGCGCTGAACGTTACAGCGCTTTGAGTATTCCTCGCGCCGTCACCGAGAACATGATCTGTGCCAACCTCCTAGACGTTGGCGGCAAGGATGCCTGCAACGGCGACCTTGGAGGTCCCGTTTACTACGGTCAAATCCTCGTCGGCATCATGTCCTGGGGCGAGGGTTGTGCGAACAAGACTTTACCCGGAGTCAGTACTGCTGTGTCCTCGTATACTGACTGGATTACTGAAAGTGCTATTTAGGAATCTTCTTGATTCCCTGCCCCTCCGATTAATGAAAATGAGTAATTAGTTCAGTTTCTTGAATCCAGTGAATAATGTTAGGTGTATGTTGTTTTACATTGATTCTGTGTTATAATCCAACACATCAACCTAGCGACATTGAATTGGCTATTGGCTGCGCAGCGGCTATTTAAATCCATTGCTGGATACTGGACAGAATTGAAAAGTGTCATTGGCCAAATACTATCGATCCACTTTCAATGAATTTTAACACTGGAATATAATACTGACGCAATGTAAATTCCCGGTTTCAACCCTGATAAAGGGCTACATGTTTATATTGTTTATATTTTATTATTATTTAATATATTAATTCGGTACCTACCCGAAAAACTATAAGGCTCATAATAAATAAATAAATTACTATATAATTTTTTTTTTTGTTTTATTTAGTTGTGCCATGTTTATTGCTGTTTTATCTCTAATAAGGTACTTACGAGATCATCGGTAATTGACTTGATCATGATTACTTATTACTATCGTTGAAGCCCTTATAGTTAGCTTCAAAGTTTCATATAGTGACTACAGACAGCCGCACTTCCATTTTAACATAATTATTATAATATCTTAGGTAGGTCGCCAAATAGCTATTCGATGTCAGTCCACTGGCGTGCAGTTCCTTGTAGGTAGGTATAAGGGTCAGCACAGACCGCGACGAGAAGCGACGCGAAGCTGCACGCATTTTTTAACAATTATCGAACTTATTTTCTTCATGAAAAGGAATAATTTCAGTGCAAGGGTTGACACGTGTCAAAGTACGCTGAGATGCGCGGTGCTGCGCAGCAAGTGTACCATGATAAGTAAGTAGTAAATAAATTCGATATTGTATCGGATCATATAAAAGTGCGCGTCGCTTCGCGTCTCGGTGTAAACTGACCCTTACAGGTATACGCAAATTCATAATTATTGAAGCTGTAATTCACAGCAGCAGTAAGATATTTTACTAAACAAAATGTTGTTATATAAAGAAGTGACATCTTGCTTTTTTCAAATGAACTATTACTAAGTGACTCTCCTTGTACCGCACAATTGCTTTTCCAAAAGTTCAAGCTAAAAGTTACAGATGACGCTGATTCCAATGGTTTCGTCAGACATTATAGGTGCTACCACCTCTGGCTGCTTTTCGACAATATTTTTTTTTTAATTGAGTACTGGGTAGGTACTTTTCGAACAACGGGTTCAAAATAATCTAGCTCGCTGTTCATTGTTTGCTCCGGACCGGCTGCGGCGCCGGAGGTCGCGCGCCTGTGCCTCGCAGGGCCTGTCATAGACAGGCGCGGTCGCAGCCCAAGATTTTGGATGGTTCTTTTTTTGTCACCATTGGTGCCGAGAAATATTTTTAGGGAAATGGTTACTTGATAAGTACGTAAATCATTCAGTCTCTCGACAGCTTCAATGATTTTGGGGGGGGTCATGACGCCCAGGCCCCCTCGGACCGCACCTGGTCATAGACTAATATATTATACATTGGTGCCTGTTCGCGGCTCCACCAGTTCGTACCCATACCTCCTTATTTAGTCTTGTGCCCATAATGCTCGATATGCTCCCACAACCCAGGCGGTCAATCTACTGAACGCCCTGATTGCTCAGGAGCCGGATGTTGACATATTTATGAGTAGCAATAAATGTATGTTAAAAGTTTGAATTAAGTTTTTTAGTTAAATGTTATGTTGTTGGCTGTTACTGTAACTGCAGCAAGCAATGGTTAAAATAAATAAGTAAATAAATTACCTAACAGTGAGAATACGAAAAAATATATCTAAGGGCGAATTTCACCAAACTTTTATACCGAGTATAAGTCTTATCCTGCGAATAAAATTTGAATTTTTGACAGGTTTTCCATACAAAAACTGTCAGACGACAATTTTATTCCACGGAGTTTTCAGCGAATGTTAATTTTTTGTGTCGGAAAAAAGAAAATGATTCGATTCAACTTGAATGGATGAATACCACACTTACCTAAGTGATTTCGTTCGTACTTACCTAACGGTCGAGTTATAGTGGTCGATCAATTGATATTCGATTATTTGGCATTCGATTTGGCATAGTACACCCTACTTTATCTTCACAACTTTTAATGAAGGAAATAGCCGGCGAATTTTTCTAGCCAATGATTCCTATAAAAACAGTATAATTCTGATAATAAATTCGATTCGGCAGCGAGTTAAAACGTATTTTCGTCATGGTTTATGTCCCCGGAGTTTGATAGTTGGCGTTGCCTCGGCGTTTATCCACCCCAAAAAATCCACCCTAAGGTGGATACTTGGAAACGTAGGTATCTCCGAGAATCCACCCTAATCCTATAAATTCCGTTTATCCATCTAGGTCTAGCTAGGGTGAATTCCCGCACATACGTTTCCGAGTACCTTAGGGTGGATTTTTTGGACTGGATTTGGACTCGGAAAGCACGTTAGGATGCGTAAGCGGAGTGATCTATGTGATGTTCATCACGATGAAAATCACGATTTACGATAGCTAAATACGCCTAGTGACCGTTTAACGCCTACCTACTCAAGTATAACTGCAATGTTAAATAAGAGTTTTGCTTTATTTTTTTGCCAGGCGCTAAAAATATTGATAAACAACTTTTGTCGATATCTTTCTTGCCGTGATAATTACAGTATTATCGTTGTAAAACATTGAGAGAAGCAAATGGGAAGTAATTAATGGCCACCGGACACTACGACTCGGTGACCGGCCGTCCTGACATCAGAATGAACGGTCACCCTTAAAATGTTTTTTTTCTTCTTGAATACGATGGAAGCAATTGTTTGAGAATAGGAAGCAAATAGAAGTAATAATAGGGAAGCAATTCTCGGGCATAAATTCAAAGTTTAATACGCCTAGTGACCGTTCATCCTGACGGAGACCCAATTTTGCTTTCGGACCGTAAGGCTATAGACAAAATCCCTTTTCTGTAAGCGTTAACGCCAACCAATTGTATGGAGTTGACATTAGCTTTAGAGATGTCACGTGACTGCTGCTGTCAACTCCATACAATTTGATCTTTGCGTTGGCGTTAACGCTTCCAGAAAAGGGATTTTGTCTAGGCCCCCTGAGGGCCTAGACAAATGACAATCGCTTCGAAAGCGTTTCGTTTTTCTACAACGTCTTTCAACAGAATTGACATAAAATTTTCGATAGCTTATGTCAGTTACTAATATTTTTGCCTTTTCCATCATCGTTATCGCTGATAGAATGTCACATTGTCTAGGGCCTCTGAGCATCCCTCTCCGCTCGTGTCGTATTGCTGTTATATCGGACCATGAGAGTGAGGGAAGTGTGGGTGCACCTGTGTCTGCGCACACTCTTGTGCACTATAATATCTCCTGCGTCGATGGCTAGTCTCCGGTGAGGTTGGCTGCCATCGAAACGAATCCCACAAAAATAAAGACCAAATATGACATTTATAAAGTCATAGATGTACATTTAGGGGTATGAGGAACAGGGGGTGGGTTCACTCATCCTCTGTAGAAAAGGGTGTTGTGTCTGGCAGGCAACTGCCCAACGATTGATGTAAAACAATAATAAATTATATTTTTGACTTTCATTATGTAGGTTTGTACAAATACTTTTACACGACAAAAATATTTATTTTAAACATATGAGGTAGGTGTTTCCAGTCTAAGTACTCTGTCAGGAAACACCAAAACAAGCTCAGAGGTCACAGTCCCTTTTAAAGTCCAGAAATTATCTTGGTTAGATCATCTAAGGACCTGCTGAGGAGGCTTCTGGCCAGGGCCGTGGGTTTTGGGGGTTCAATCCCCCCCCGAAATGCGAGAAACCACGATCTCAATCCAGAGATTGACCCCCTAGGGTACCTCCGTATACAGATGATTGTAATCCATTTCGCATAGGCGTCGTTTATGATCTACAATACCAGTAAGAGAACGCCTAAATGCCTAAATACTGTATTTTTATCGACTCTGAATTTGTATTGAATAAATTCCTACAACTTTAGCATTCTCTGAGATATTTTAACATACCCCAGCCTCTCCCAGACGGGGTGTAAAAATTTTCGAGCTCGCTTCGCTCGTATCCTTTTCTGCATCATCCTTCAGATAAGTCGATAAAGATACTTCTACGAGTATTTCTAAGATCGGTCAAAGATAAAGAAAACCTAACTTTTTCGAAGCTGGGTGTTAAAAATTTCGAGCTCGCTTCGCTCACAATCATTTTTTTAAGATTTCCGAAAAAAAGGAAAATTTTTGTTCCAGTAATACTCTTTTTTAAAAATCTGTACTAATTTTTTACCCTCTCTGAAATCAGAAATACTTACTTAATTTCTTTAAAAAAAGCTGGCAACCGTAGCCGTAGCCAGGAATTCATTTCCGGGGGGTTCCCCGGAAATTAATTCCTGGCTACGGCCCTGCTTCTGGCTGTGGAGCAGTGCCTTTATGATCTGCAAACGGCTCCACGTTCCTTCTTCATCGCAGATCAATCTGCTTAGCCTTTTCCCAACTATGTTGGGGTCGGCTTCCAGTCTAATCTGATGCAGCTGAATACCAGTATTTTACATGGAGCGACTGCCTATCTGACCTACACAATCCAGTAACTGGGTAATACGATACCCTTGGTAAGACTGGTTGTGAGACTTTCGGACTTCCGTAACGACTGTTAAACATCCACGAATCAGAATGGCAGATCCTCTTATTTATTTTTAAACTTAGAGGTGTAGTTACAGAAATAGAGGAACACGACGTTGTTTGAGAGAGTCACGCCCTAATCAGCTAAACAAGCAGGTACTTATGTACTTATGTTTCGTCACAATTGGTTATCAGTACAAGCCCCCAGTGCATGATAATCATCAATCATAAAAGTGGGCAATTGTTATAACAAAGTTCGAATTATTTTAGAGATCCGTCGACATCATCTATTACCAAAAAAGAATTAGATATTGTAACTGCGCAGTTTCACTCACCTCAAGGATCATATAGGAAACGTTAGTCCTTATCCTGCTGAAAAACTACATAAAGTCGCCGTTTATTAAAGAAAACAGGCAAATAAAAAAAAAGTTGTACCTAAAGAAAAAAAAAAAAAAAAAAATATTTGTTTGTTGCTTAAAAAACCTCGGGGAACGTCAATGACGGCCATTTTTCAGGCAGTTTTTAACCGACTTTAAAAAGGAGGAGGTTGTTGTAGTCTGTATGTATTTTTTTAAATGACGAAAATATTGATGAAAATACATCAATATTTTCGTCAATTGTGGAGCGATTTTGAAAATTCTTTTTTATTTTTTATCGCAATTACGAGTTTTTCTTTGCACGGCGTCTTTAGGCAGCTTACAATACATAATTATCTATGATTATCTGCTAAAAGCCCGTTAAAAAGGAAAAAAGTATAGTACGTAAGTATAACATAGGTACTATTTTTTTACTTTATTTCCACAAAAAAGTGAAACGATCCGAAATTGTTACGCACCCTGAAATTAATTTTGTAAATAATTCCATGTAACCTACATCAAATATTCACATTCAATTTTCCCGCAGCCACACGCTAAAATTGGCTCTAAATGTGTGGAAATATTCTGTTTTCAGGGAATTATTTACACATTAATTAGGTACACAGTGACCTTATGATAGGCAGTCTATATTACTAAACAACTAGCATCCTGGTAATTAGCAGCCTAACATGTAAGGTCTATAGCGTAATTCCATAAATAAATAAAAAGGGACAAACACGATGCTTTTATTGTCTCTGTTGCCAGTTAGGGCTGGTCTACTAAAAGCTTGCGGTCTTTCAGCATTTTACATTAATTTAATAATACTGACCTATTATTGTCCCACAGAGCAGTGTAAAGTATTGTTTTATTGTGAATGTGAGGACTATGTGGATATTTTTTTTAAATTTTTATCGTTCTCTGTTAGATTTAAAGAAGGTCTGGCAATTTGAGAAGTTTATGCGGCCTACCCAAATATCCTTTCTTTGGTATTGTTCGTCGAGTCGTTGAGCTCCTTAAGTTCCGAGTTGAGCTTTACTATTACTGACAAATGCTTGCACTGACTGGACAGGTCCGCTCAAATCTGTGTGGTTCTTTCCTCAAAATACCATTTCGGACTCTAATCTACATGGTCCTCATATGGCCTGACCAAGATTATGTCTGGACTTTAAAAGAGACTGTGATCTCTGAGTTTGTTTCGGCCTTTCTTCTCAGAGTAGTCAGATAGGAAACGCCGATCTCATCTAGCTTATTTTTACTATTGTATAATATGACGTGTAAAAGTGATTCCAATATCATAATTACAGAATAAACAATTTCATTTCATTTCAGTGGTGGCCCAGTGGTATCGGCCGCGACTTACGAGTTGTAGCTCGTAGGTTCGAACCCTGAGGCGCTTTACTTTGTGTAAATAATTTAATCACCACTGCTCTCAAAACGGTGAAGGAAAACATCGTGAGGAAACCGGCATGGCTTAGTATTCGAAGACATGTAACATCTACCAACCCGCATTGGGCCCGCCTGGTAGAATACGGCCCACTCCCTCTCACAGAGAGGAGGCCTGTGTCCCAGGAGTGGGAACATTATAGGCTGATTATGTTATGTATTGTACCTACCACTGCTGGGCAAAGGCCTCTTCTCATACAGAGAAGGCAAGACAAATGACTTTTTTAATTCTATACAAACAATACGCAGATTTGATTTAAAAAAGCATAAAATACTCATATACAAAAGTAGCCAAAAGCCTCGTGTTCAACCAACAGAAGTTTGAAAATGTTGCAAGAGCACTGATCACCACCCTTGCTCAAAAGACGGGTTGGCGATTTCAGACCTTATATTAGGTCCCCACCTATGAAATCAGCGTTTTGTATGGAGAATTTTAAAGAAGTTTCCAGTTTCATTTTTCATATTAACATTTTCTTAATTTATAAAACAACCACGAACACTAATGTTTTAAAAGTTTTATGCACTAATGTTTAAAAACTAATTAACGTATGCCACTTAGATTAAGCGACAAAAAATATAAGTATTGGCTAAGTTAAAAAAAAAATTGTGGTCATTTCTGCTAACAAAATGAGGAGTTATTTTTAAGGTATTTTTTATGTTTAGAAAACTATGTATAAGTATTAAGGTTTTTTTACTATTGGTAAGTTGTCTATGATGGTCATTATTCGATATAATACCAAGCAATTGCTGAATATTTTAAATCATAGAAGTGACGAGGTTCTGTATTTGTGAGAAAAAAACGCCAATTTCATAGGTGGGGACCCAATATTAACTACAGTCCAGGCTTCCTTACCATGTTTTTCTTTTACCGATGTCAGCATTGTCTATGATAAATTCAGAAAGTACATAGAAATTGAAAATTTTACATTGGTACTTGCCCGGATTTGAACCCACAGCCTCATGGAGAGGCGAGCATCACGACAACTTCTTAAAAACATAGCCCTGCTTTTGCTGTCGCGCAGTCGGGTAAAAAGTGACATTGGAGTTCCGCGTCAAAGATTTAAGAGATGAATTAACAGAATTATTTTATTATTAATTATTCATTATAATTAATTAATAAGTACTAACACATAGTTACTTTACAGTGTATATGGAAGCCGTACCCAATATCATCCTCCAAGCATGCACCATAATCACGTAACACACGATCAATCAGAATTTGAATCGTTTTGAAACAAATGTCTAATCCATTGCATCATAAGTTCGAAAAAAAATCTGCCCCACAACGTTAATAACGCAATGAATATTGTTGAACTATCAAAATGAAACAAGTCTTCGAAAATATGTAATTTCCTTATTTCAAAAATTGGATAAACGGGCCCCAATAGCCAAACACAACAAAATTATCAAATACTTACAAGTAATTAATCATTATTTTAAACAACCGAGATAAACTAATACTTCATGTAATTGTAAACGATAAGTCGTTAATATAAAGTGAATTAACTAAAGATTACGTTATATTCGTGGTAATAGGCAATATGGCGCTAGTGTGCTGGGCTTTTGTTCTGCTTGCAGGTAAATATTATTTAATTCCTAAGTTTCTGAAAGTTTCATCAAGTCTTTGATCAGTAAATCTACTGTAAAATCTTATATCTATTATCTAATTTGATTGGTTGGGCGATACCTATATTTTTCAGCGTGGATTGTACAGTCGAACAAGCTATTTGGTATACAGGCAGAAAACTTGCAACTACTTTAAACAAATTTGTGTTTTCAGTAGTCAACAATCCTTTTACGTCACTCTCCTAAGCCATAAGCTCAAAAAGTAAAATTACACACAATCAAAACGAATTTTGACAGTGTAGCGGAAAATGAATATATTTTGCCTGTATACTAAATAGCTTTTTCGACTGTACAATGTACGTTAAGAAATATAGCCAATTGTTATTTTTGTCTTTTCATAATATTTTGTATCACTGAATTAATCTGGCACATCGAATTTTAGGTCAACTTTGACTTTGTGTCTTGTCTGTCACTTAGACCTTGTGACAAAAGTTCTCTTTCGAAAACTTGATGCATCACCCGGGTACTATACCTACCTTTTTCATAATAAAATATGTAGGTACTGACTGTTTCCTCCGTTGTCACTAATAGTACCATTAACAGTTCCATTATGGAACTAGTGATGTTTTTGAAGTGAAAACTTCTTTAGGCGCGTTGAGCGCCTTTTGGGTGAACAAAAATCATGGAACTCGCGTCATCGTCACCTTCACGCTTAAAGAAATGTTTTTAGCGCCATCTGCCGTCCACCGTTTGAATTACGTTGAGGTTATGCATTGTTGCTTAGTTTTCACTTCTATCGGCAGTCCAAAGACTGCCCCGTATGTTTTTTTTTTGATTACTAGTTCCAGTTTAAATGAAATCTGAAAATAATGGAACTTAGGTGGAATTTTGTATGACTAGTTCCACATTATTACTTTTCCCGACGATGTTGTCAGGTTGTCGTTTTATGCAATTAATTTATTTCCAGGTGTCGCCTGCTCATCCGCCGAGCTGGGCAGCCAGACCTCGGTCGAGGAGTACCCCAGCATTGCGCAGGTGGAGTCTCGCGCAGGCGTGCTGTGGCTACAGTACTGCACTGCTAGCGTGCTCACCTCCTACCACGTTCTGTCCACGGCTCATTGCTTTTCTGGGACGTAAGTATTTTCTATACATATTATAAACTAGCTGTGCCCCGCGGTTTCACCCGCGTAGGTCTCGATCCCGTGGGAATGTAGGGATAAAACGTATCCTATGTCCTATTCCAGGTCATGGTCTACCCGTGTGCCCATCCTCTCCTCTCTAGAGTAGGGAACGTCGCGGAGCCGCGGCGCCGCCGCCAGCGTCGAACGGTTCGCGTATTGCATTTTTATTTATACTCGTAATAACTTCAAAATTAAATGTCCAATTCGAATGAATTAAAAAGTATTTTACTGGTACATATACCCTTGATGTTAAAACTATTTATTTCAATAAGATTTAATATTATGTTGATAAAACCCCTTCGCAAATAATGCAATAATTTCGAACAAAGGATCATGGGAAGAAACGTCCCCACCCACCAACACGCTTGAGACTAGTGTCATTCGAAGCGTCTGGTGGGTTCGATACTTTTTCACTATGGCGACATTTTTCAAAAATGTGGGGTTTTCCTGGAATATTACTTTTTTTATTCAATATTAGCATTATTTTACATTTATATATTTTCTTAGTTTGCACTTAAGAGGCATAGAATATAGCGACCTAAATATGGTTCTCATTCATGACAACCTTTCTTTTTAACAGGGACCATTTTTTTTTTCTCTGATACCTTTTTTTAAAGTTAGGTTCGGTTAGGTTATGTTTGGTAAGGATAGGTAATTATAGCTTAGGTTAGGTTAGCTAACCGAAAAGTTTAGGTTAGGTTAGGTTAGCTAACCGAAAAGTTTAGGTTAGGTTAGGTTAGCTTCTGTGCGCTGTCAACGCGGCTCTACGTGGGAATCGTGCGATCGATGGCCCTTTACGGGGCCCCGATCTGGGCGGCTGACCTGACGGCCGGTAGTATCGCAGTCCTGCGCAAGCCGCAGAGAGCGATGGCCGTCAGAGTCATCAGGGGGTATCGCACGATCTCCTACGAGGCGGCTTGTGCACTGGCCGGATCCCCGCCCTGGGACCTCGAGGCGAAAGTACTCGCGTCATCGTATCGGTGGCGCGAGGAAGCGAGAGTGGGGGGTGAGCAACCGATGCAGCGACACATAGAGCTGCATCGGTCTCAGCTTCGCGAGGTCTTGGTGGCGGAATGGCGGGACAGGCTTTCACGCCCTACCGCCGGCCTCGACATCATCGAGGCGGTCCGGCCAGTGCTCGAGCGCTGGCTCGGGAGGAGGCACGGATCCCTGTCGTTTCGGGTGACGCAGGTGCTCTCGGGGCATCTTGCTTCGGGAAGTACCTGTGTCGCATAAACAGGGAGCCGGACGCTCGGTGTCACCACTGCGTCGACTGCCGGGAGGACACGGCGCGGCATACGCTGGCAGAGTGTGCCGCTTGGGAGGAGCCGCGCCATGCCCTCATCTCCGAAGTAGGCAGTGACCTCTCGCTGCCGGCCGTCGTTGAGTCGATGGTCGACAGCGAGGAGTCCTTGGACGCGGTGGTTTCCTACTGCGAGACAGTCGTCTCGCAGAAGGAGGCTGCGGAAAGGGAGAGGGAGATCTCGTCCACTCACCCGGCCCGCAGCAGGCGCGCTGGGCGTCGGCGGAGGGCGGTAAACGCCCTCTTCCAGCCCCCCTAAATGGGTCCAGGGACGACGGACTCGGGGACGTCCGTCGCCCCCTACACATCAGGACCCGAGGTGGCGGTGCGTAGTGTTCCACGCGCGCCCCTCTTAGACGTCACGGGGGGAGTCAAACACCTCACTCCTCGGGTCACGGGGGGGCCCCTGATCCGAGGAGTCCCGCAATGGCGGGCCAGTCTGGGGTTGCGGAAGATTTTTACGTTCCCGTGACCCCCGGCGAAGGTGTGAGCTGGAACACTGGGGTGGTTTTTAGTCAGTAAGAGTCTGACAGACCCCTCCGCCCGCCCCAGGTCAGAGGTCATCCATGAGGATTAAAAAAAAAATAGGTTAGGTTAGCCGTTTTTTTTTAAGTTTTTTGTACAATTATCCAATCACAAGAATACACAAATGCTGTTCATCATTGAGGAGTTCCATTTGACCTTCAAAATCCAAGATCAAATTATCACTGTTAGGTTAGGTGAGGTTAGGTTATGTTTGGCAAGGATAGGCAATTATAGCTTAGGTTAGGTTAGCTAACAGAAAAGTTTTTTGTTATTACAAAAAAACCCCATTGATTTTGCAATGGAGCAAGACAGTAAGTCTTTCTCGGGATCCCTAAAAACATATTGACACGTATCCTATGACTGTTGGAGGGTGGGGACGGAGTCCATACAAAATCCCCCATGGTCCTTTGATTACCATAAAAAAGGTTATAGTGAGTCAATCTTAATAGATAGACATATTTTATCGCGGACTGTTTTTTAGAACTTTTAAAGAAGAACAATTCCATCATACATGATATTTGCGTAACTTCAACCGTTTACGCAGCGCACGCAACGGAAGCTCTCTAAAAGGAATAATTATACCCGTCTTTGTAACATTTTTCATTTATGCTCCGCTCCTATTGTTCGTATTGTGATGTTATAAAGCCTATTACCTCGATAAATGGACAATCTAACACAAAAAGAATTTTTAAATTCCAACCGGTAGTTCCTGAGATTAGCACGTTCAAACAAACAAACAAACTCTTCAGCTTTATAATATTATTACTAGCTGCGCCCCGTAGTTTCACCCGCGTAAGTCTCGATCCCGTGGGAGTATCGGGATAAAAGGTATCCTATGTGTTAATCCAGGTTATAAACTATCTGTTTGCCAAATTTCATCCAAATCCATTTAGTAGTTTTTACGTGAAAGAGTAACAAACATCCATCCATCCATCCATCCATACTTACAAATTTTCGCGTTTATAATATTAGTTAGATCCTTTATTTCATTTTAAATACATAATCTTTACATTTTTAAATATTTTTATAACAAACAAAAAAAAAAAAACATTTAAAAATATAAAAACTAGTAGCCCATCGGCATCAGGTTCAGGATCCAGGCTGCCGGTGGTCAGGGCTCTAGGGAGAGGAACCTCCTCACAATGCGTGCCGTGTCCAGAAGTACTGCTTTCTGAATCAAGCCCTTGACCCAGCCGCGCAATGAGAGCCTCCTGAGATGTTGGTCGAGGCTCTTCGCTATTAGACCATTGACCGTAACGATTATCGGTACAATGCTTGCAGAGTCCACATCCCACATGTCGACAACCTCGTGTGCTAAGTCGAGATACTTGATTTTTTTATCTTTCTCAGCTTTCACGAGATTCTCGTCATGAGGGACAGAGATATCAACAATCATTGCACAGCGCTCTCGTCGATCTACCACCACAATATCAGGCTTATTGGCTACAATAGTCCTGTCAGTGATGATAGATCGATCCCAGTACAATGTGGCGTGACCATTTTCGAGAACTGGGTCGGGCACATACCTGTAGTATGGTACTTCATACTCTACAAGGTTGTACTGCAAGGCAAGTTGCTGGTGGATAATCCTAGCTACTAGATTGTGTCTGTGCAAGTACTTACGCCATTAGCAAGACGAGAACAACCGGAAACAATATGTCGGATTGATTCACCGGGACAGTGGCATGCCCGACAGATGTCAACCGTACCGTCCTTGACAATCTATTTCCGGTAATTATTCGTCATGATGACTTCATCCATAATCGCACAGACAAAACCTTCGGTTTCCCCGAAGAGGTCACCGAAACGTAGCCAGGATACAGACGCCAGGAAGTCTACTTTAGGCCCATGGAGGACCCGGAAAAAGCGTCCGTGTAGCTCTTTGCCTTGCCATACTTCCTTACGATCGTTAGTATCAAGTACTGTAGGTTTGCGCCAGTTCTCTTTCGCCAAGGAGAGCGGGGTAAGGCCCTTGTCCACTGCGACCACATCTCGGTGCATCCCCACGTCAGTTTGAAGGAAATATTCCCGGAGACTGCAAATCTCGCGGTTGTGGAGGGTTTTGGCATTTAAGAAACCTCGTCCCCCACACTTCCGCGGGATGTACAGTCTCATCACTGATGACCGTGGGTGATGCATCCGATTTGCTGTCAGCAGTGTACGGACCTTCGTATCCAGGGCGTCAAGTTCCGTCTGAGTCCATTTGAGTATGCCGAAAGAATACATCAAAACCGGCATGACCCAGCCGTTGAAGGCTCGCACCTTGTTTCCGCCTGATAAAAGACTATTTAACACTTTATTCAGGCGGCCAAAGAAGCGCTCCCTCAACGATTGTTTCATGTCGGCAACATTGATGCCTAATGCTTCCGACATACCCAAATACTTGTACGTTTCGGTTGAGGAGATGGATCTAAGGTGTATGGGGTCCGAGAGTTGGATACACACGGATTCCATAATCCCCCCTCGCTTTACATGCATGACTGCACATTTGTCCACACCAAATTCCATTCTGATGGCGCTACTAAATGTTTCTGTTACCTTCAGTAGCTCCATCAGTCGCAAATTGTTGGGGGCGAAGAGTTTCAGGTCATCCATGTAAAGGAGGTGAGATATCACCTGACCATCTCTTCTCAACCGGTAGCCTAGTCGTGAATCCTCCAGCAGTGTGCTTAGAGGATTCAAGGCTAAGCAAAACCAAAGCGGACTCAAACTATCGCCCTGAAATATTCCCCGCTCAATCCTGATCGGTTCATCGTTCCCCCGTATCTGTCGACATCCTGGATAGAGAAGGGCTGTTCTCCATTGCCCCATACACGACATCAAGAAGGTGCGTAGAGTTGCGTCTATTTTGTACAACTCCAACACCCTAATGAGCCATGTATGTGGCACCGAATCATAGGCCTTCTTATAATCTATCCAACATGTCGACAAATCCTTCCGGGATCTACGAACCTGTTGGCTTATGGCCATGTCTATAAGGAGCAGCTCCTTAGTACCGCGGGACCCATTCTTACATCCATTCTGAGACACAGACATAATTGAGTTGCTGTAAATATGTTGTGCAATTTTTGCTCTAAGAATGGATGTAAGAACTTTATAGACCGTCGGTAAACATGTAATTGGTCTACAGTTTTTAGGTTCCGCAGTACTACCCGATTTATGGAGCAGGTGGGTAACTCTAGAGATGACTGGAATTGCGAAGCTAAGCAGGCGTGTGATCTTTGTAGCCATTTAATCCAGAAATTGTGCAGTCCGTCCGGTCCTGGAGATTTCCAGTTAGGCAACGGACGGACCGCACGGGCCACATCCAGAGGGCTGATGGTAATGGCCTCCATGTCTGGTATTGAATCACACGCCCGCTCAACAACACGCATCCAATCACCTTCAGTGTGACTGACGGGCACCGACCAGATGCTTCGCCAAAAAGCACACATGGTCTCATTATCCGGTGGACGCGCGTCAATCACACCTTGGGTGGGAGTGGGTCGCCCCCATGCTCTATACACCCACCTTTCATCGTTCTGGAACATGCGGTTCTGAGTGTACCGATCCACCCTTCGCCTATACCGACGGATACGGTTTGCCCATGCATAAACTTTCTGCTTCAGGAAGTCGATGCGCTCTGTGACACAGGACTCACATTCTCGAGGACTAATACTAGTTCCCGAGACCGCCCGCCTCACAAAGCGCATCACCTTTGGGCGTGTGTTGCCCTCCCTGAAGCAGATGAGCTTCCCGATGAGTACCCTGGCCTCATTAATACGACGCTCAATCCTGCACTGCCATGCTGGCGCGGCAGGTTTCGGTCGTACAGCTCGGTCAGTGTTTGGGAATTTGACATGAGCAATACGACATGCCGCAACAGCCGTGCAATACAAGATTGAGTGTGTATCGCAAAGGCCTGCGCTGCCTTCAATAATATTTGGTAACAGTGCATCCAGGGCACACACCAGTGCTCTGTTTCTTTTATTCATCGGCAAACGTGGTAGCCGTGGTCTAAGGTCAGGTGATGTGAACCGATACTCACGGATCGCATCTTCCAGTGCGCTCCTTAATTCCACATTGTATAGGTTATCTGCAGATATAACCCTGGCATCCTCCTCCTCATCATGTTGGTTTTCCAGCAGTGGGGCTTCGACAGGAGCATGCATAACATGCTGGGATAGGGGAGGGTTGCTAACAGAGCTACTCTGCATTTCCGAGCGTAGCCGATCAAGTGTAGCGTTATCCAATCTGTGATTGTTTTGAATGACGCGCACCTGATCCGACAATCGTTGGGCCGAGACGTTAGCGGCAGGTTCAAGCACCTGAAACAGAGAGAGCATCCGACCTCGGTACGCCGTAAGGTTAATTCCTCCCTCGGTAGCCCCATAATATGCGCGCATCACATTTTCATTAATGGACTGGGTCCATCGCATGCGCGACACATTTCCACCGGCAGCGGGGACCCTGTTCGAGGCCTGTTGGCCTCGAGTTCCCAAGCCCGCTGGTGGCCGTCCTCTTCCTCGCCGTTGTGGTGGTATTGGTGACGACGGTGGGGAGAAAAACTCGTCGCTCGAGCTCGACGCAACTGCAGCGACCGGTGCTGCACAGAATTATAAACCGCTGGTATTCAAAAAATACTTCATATTAGATCATGAAAATTTGCATGATTAAACTAACTATAAAGCAGGTCTTATATGTGGCATTTTTTTTTAATTACCATTATTTTCACCGTAAAAAGCAATTACCTAAACTTTTCGACGCTTTAGAGCCGCTAGCGCCCCACTCCGTCTCCGTCTCGCGAGTAGTATGGTGCGAGCGGGATAAAATCTGAGGTAGGGTGCGCCCTTTACTGCTAAAATCTTACCCTCCTTTTGGCTTTGCTTTAGTAGGGTATAAAGAAACTGTCTCCCATCCTCTTGATGTAATCAATGAGTCAGACAGAATTTTATTGTACTTATCATTTGTTGATGACGTATTCTGATGATATTGTATACTAAGGTGAGAATATTATGATCATCAACACAACTCTCTCAGTTCAAATTACTCTATTGATTGACTTTCATGTAATCATGACATTTGGGAAAATTCATCGGACTTTCAGAGTTATACTATTAAACAAGCTGTGCCCCACGGTTTTACCCTCGTAAGTCTCGATTTTGTGGGAATATCAGGATAAAAAGCATCCTATGTCCTAATCCAGGTCATGGTCTACCCATTTGCCAAATTTCATCTAAATCCGTTCAGCTGTTTTAGCCTGAAAGAGTAAAAGCTACTCAGCGCATCCTGTTAACGTTATTAGGTGTCTGCCTGCCTCAGACTATATTTTACATTCAGTGTTTTGTACCGTCTAGGTTTCTCATATTATCTTCCATTGTCTTTGCAGCAACTACTCCGACCGCACTCGGCGCATCAGAGCTGGCACCTCCTATCGCGGAACAGGAGGCATCGTCCGTGAAGTAGACCGGGCCTACATTCACCCCTCTTTTGGCCAGCTGGGTAACGATGGAGATGTCGCCGTGATACGTCTGCAGCAGGCTCTGACCCTGGGAGATACTATCACACAGGCGCTAATTCTTGGCGTAGGGATTGAGTTGCCTACCGGGCTGCCGCTGACTCTAGTCAGTTGGGGTACCACCGCTGTAAGTATTAGTTATTTATGCAACTGTTATATAATAAAGGGTATTAAAACACGAATGTGGGTTTAATGAGTGTTTTTATACCTAATTATATACATGAATGCAGATTAAATACTAATAAACCCATACCACAACTTAGTAACTATCACTCTTACGTAACAACACGGCACCTGAATCAGAATGATGGGGTAGTGGTTTATATAAAAAACTCGTTAAAATCTCATGTTCAAGAAATAAAACTAACTGAGGCGTCTTGTCTCCAATTGGACATACTAAATAATACTATCTTGTGTATTTATCGATCCCCGTCAAACACAAATCCCGAATTTTTTTTGGATTCACTTTGTTTACATTTAGATTCATTAGTTTCACAGAAAAATGTAGTAATTGCGGGGGACATAAATATTAACATTAGGACCAAGGACGCTGAATTGCCTCATGAACGAAAAAACCGAAATAGCTACCTTAACATGTTGTCGGCCCATGGTATATTACCTGGTCATACTTTACCCACCAGAGAGCTGAACTGCCTGGACCACTTCATGCTGCGAATTCACAAAAAAAAGACGTCGGCGTCAGTTGCTATCTTACAAACTACAATTACTGACCACTACACAACATTCTTATCTCTTTCTAAAATAAAAAACAAAGTGGTTATAAACAAAACTACTACTACTATAAATTTCGAACAAGCATTAAAATATTTACAGGAAAAAAATCTTGCTGAGTTGTTATTTTGTGATGACCCTAACCTACTGACTGACCTACTCATACAGAAACTAACTGACACTATTAATAATAATACTACAATAACAAGCATTCCTAACACAAACATTCCTAACAGTAAACGTATAATCAAACCTTGGATCACCCCAGAATTATTACGCTGCATTAAAAATCGCAATAAACTGCAAAAAACCTCTCGTTCAGATCCATATAATACTATTTTAAAAATCACATACTGTCGATACAGAAATTTTTGTAATAATCTCATCAAAAAAAGAAAAAGAAAATATGACAGAGAATTAATCACTAAATCAGTCACAAACTCAAAGTTACTCTGGAAAAACATAAAATCTATCACTTACTCAAACAATGTAAACAGCCCAAGTGCAGCCTTGCTAAGTATCAGACCGTCTCCAACGGAATCAGTTAACTATGTAAACGATTACTTTGCGAAAATTGGAAAAAATTTAGCTGAGCAAATTCAACCCAGGACTAATAATATGCCCTCTGATCGACCAAACAGTTCCCCTGCTCAATCTAATTCCTTTGTGTTATTGGACACGGACCCAATGGAAGTCGAAGGAATTTTGATGAGCTTGAAATCATCCAGTGCCCCAGGATGGGACAGTATCTCTACTAGTTTCTTAAAATATGTTTGCAAAGATGTAGTTCCTATCATTGCCCACCTGGCTAACCTTTGTTTCAAAAATGGCATTTTCCCAGACAAATTGAAAAAATCCATTATTACTCCGGTACACAAGGGAGGGAACAGAGATGATGTCAATAACTACAGACCTATCTCGATCCTACCAGCCCTGTCTAAGATTATTGAAAGACTAACTAATATGAGACTTATAAACTACCTAAATAAATTTAAAATAATATCATCAACGCAATTTGGTTTTAGACAGGGAGTATCCACTGAAGACGCAGTGGCTGCCCTCAGCTCATTGGTTACCGCGCATCTCGATGCGGGGAAGAAATGCCTGACGGTATTTCTGGATCTAAAAAAGGCTTTTGACACCGTTTCTGTTCCAACCCTTGTGACCAAACTGGAAAGAGCCGGAATAAGAGGAACGCCCCTCAATTTTTTCAAAGATTACCTGTCAAATAGAAAGCAGCGGGTTAAGATAGGATCATATATTAGTGATGACGCGGACGTCTCATTCGGCGTGCCCCAGGGGAGCGTACTGGGCCCTACGTTATTTCTAGCGTACATTAACGATCTTTGCAACTTAAAAGTCAATGGCGCAAACATTTTTTCTTATGCCGATGACACCGCTGTTGTCTTTTCCGGGAATGACTGGTCTGATGTCAAGCTCAAAGCTGAATTGGGCATGGTCCAAATAACCAACTGGCTTAATGACAACCTTCTCACACTAAACACAGCTAAGACCAACTACATTTGCTTTACCATCTCAAATCGTTCACAACCAAATGAAGCATTTAGTGTCCAAATACATTCATGTCATCACGTTGTTAAAAATAACTGTAGCTGCCCTGGAATTAGTAAAGTCTCGCAGACTAAATATTTAGGCGTCATGATTGACCAAAATCTATCATGGTGCGCTCACCTTGAGCACTTAACGGGACGAGTTAGGAAACTGGGCTGGATATTTAAAACACTACGACATGTCCTCCCTACAAACATAAATAAAAAAGTAGGACCTCATAGGAATCTACTTAATGAAGTGTATATGGCACTCGTGCAATCAGTTTACTGTATCCCAATAAGGGGCGGTGCGGCAAAAACGAGATTTATAGACGTTGAACGAGGACAACGAGCACTAATAAAAAGCTATAACATAAGACACTTCCTTACGATACAAACATTATATCCAAAAGACGAAAAGACTTGATTGCTCAAATCCCTCAAACTAAGACGAAATTCGATGCTGTGCAATACAATATAAGATCTGCTCAACTATATAATAGAGTAAACAAGGAAATTTATATATACAATAAACAAGCACATACATGTAAAAATATTATAATAAATTGGATTAAACCATTTTCTTATGAGGATACTGAGGCACTATTGCTACTTTGCAACACATAACTCACTCGCTTATATCAACACACTCACTCACAAACACACGCAAACCCACCCTCATCCCCATTTACATATACACATTCACCCGGATACTGTTTCTATTATTACTTATTTACCTAAATTACATTTAATACTTACATACATACACACACACACACACACACACACCCTCACATATTTAATTTTTAAGTTTATTTTGTAAAGTAACTTGCTGAGAAAGAGCGGAGTCTCCTAATACAGGCATTTTTTGCTTAAAAGGAGGCTCCAATCACTAATGTTTTGTTTTATTATGGTTGCGAAATAAACAATTTTTAATTTTTAATACAGTTACTTGTGGTTAAAGAATCTTTATTTACTCAAAAGAAATTTACTACAAATGAGAAATATGTTAACTATATAATAATGATGACATTCGTGAGCATAAGATACTTATAAGATTTTATCTACACCCATGATATGAATCCTCTATAAAAGTTTCTTTGCAATACCAATATCGAACAAAAATGGCGCGGTACGACGTGAATTCGAATTTTTCGAATTCAAATGTGTTTTGTTTTTAAATTACGGTACCTTGTTAGTGAAACGCTCGTGAATGACAATGTTCTTTTTTTTAAATGAGTTGCAAAATGAAATTCAGTACAACATTATAACACCCGTTTGAATGATATTATGGTTACTATGACACTGGATGTTTTAATGTTGGCTATAAGCTAACTGTTTCCGATACTTTTATAGAGGATTTATAGCATGGGTGTAGATACAATATTTTATACCATGCCCCCTCTAAAAAGCTAATTTTACTCACTGAAAACAGTGAATAAAAAGTACTTTTAATCACTGTTTTGGTGTTTGAATTTAGAACACTAATATATTTGAACTCCATCTCAATGCTATACAAACTCCTATTTGATTTGTTTTTCGAATAAGAGTTTAGCATTAGAATAAAAACTGTTTTGTGTTCTTTGCTGTCATTAGTAAATGGGCGCTATTTTAAATATTGTAAATTGTACCAACAAAAAGTTTAGGGTTACTTAATAATAAATCGATAGAAAATGTTTTCAAGTGATGAAGAAGATGTGTTTAACACCTGAGTTTATGAAAGAGAGGGCGGCCGATATAGCAGAAAATTTGCTACCTAAAAAATCACAGCTTGTTTACATCAAAGCCTACGATGAGTTTTGCAAATGGAAAAATGAAAATCAAGCTGAGCACATTTTCAGAATCTGTTTTCCTAACTTATTTTCATGAGTTGTCGAAAAAAAAGAAGTCATCGACATTATGGAGTATGTATTCTATGCTTCGGTTTAGTTACTATAAAAACAAGGCATAACATTGACATAACAACATACTCGAAGTTGCAAGTTCTTTTTCTCGTAGTCATGGTATAAAGTATAGTATGCAACTCTTGAATAAAACGGATTTATATCAAGGGCCATGAATCGCTCGCGTCGTTCAGGATTCTAACACTTGAATGATTCGCTATGCTCGTGATTCAATCATCATGAATCACTCCCTACGGTCGTGATTCAGTCGTTAGAATCTTTCACTTGCTCGTGATTCACCTATGGCCCTCGCTTTAAATCCGTCCTTTATTCACTAATTGCATAATATACTATTATACCATTCCCCCTCTAAAAAGCTTATTTTATTCACTGAAAACCGTGAATAGAAAGCACTTTTAATCACTGTTTTGGTGTTTGAATTTAGAACACCAATATATTCGAACTCCATCTCAATGTTATAAAAACTCCTGTTTGATTTGGTTTTCGAACAGGAGTTCAGGCAATAATCGCACTGGCCAGCACGAAAAAAAATGGTTTAAAAAGCGCCTAAAGAAGTTTTCACTTCATAAAACTTTTTGTAATTTTCTTCTGTTTATTCAATTCGCTTTCCATTATTTTAGTTTGTTTAGCAGTGGCAGAGTAAGTGCAAGCGGTACATAATGCTGATTACGGTACATTGTATAGGATTTCCGTACAATGCGAGGTCAGCTTATACTGGAAATGTATAGCTTGATGTGTAGCCGTGTGTACCAACAGCCATTGGACCAAAGTAAAGCCATAAAAAACTGTACTAAGAAAAGTTTTCTTCCTACAGGAGGGCGGCACCATCGGCAACAATAACCTCTACGAGCTAAACCTGTACACAGTCGAGGATGATGTCTGCTTAGAGACCTACTACCCCGATAATACCATCACAGGGAATATGTTCTGTGCTGGTCTCCGGGGCACCCAGGGTAGGGACGTGGACTCTAGGGATGTAGGAGCTCCCCTGTTCTACCAAGGAGTCACTGTTGGTTTCGTGTCCTTTGGAGTGTCTGATGGAGAAGACAAATTCCCCGTTGTGAGCACCGCCATTGCATCTTACTCTAACTGGATTGTGGAAACGGCGACGTATTAAAAATGAGTTACATTTAGGTTATGTTTAAGGTTTTATTGTAAGCGACTATCGATAAAAGTACTGTACTTACTTATTAATGTACAAAATCCGTTTTGTTTTATTTTAATCATGATGTCCTCATGTATTTAAATAACGACTAACGCGCTCAAAAAATAAGTCATCATCTGCCTCATCTGCCTAGTCTTTTCCCAATTATGTTGGGGTCGGCTTCCAGTCTAACCGGATGCAGCTGAATACCAGTATTTTACATGGAGCGACTGCCTATCTGACCTCCACAACCCAGTAACTGGGTAATACGATACCCCTTGGTAAGACTGGTTGTCAGACTTTCGGGCTTCTGACGACCCGTAACAAATGTCAAAGATCCTCGAATGACAGCCGGAACCAACGGCTTAACGTGCTTTCCGAGGCACGGAGGAGTCTCGGTATATAAAGATGGTCACCCATCCAAGGACCAACCCCGGCAGGCGTAGCTTAACCTGATGGATCGACCCGTGCGGCTGTTATTACTTCAAAAAATAAGTAAAAGGGCTGAAGTTTTTCTTTTTATTCGTTTTTTCTTTTCCAATGACATTAATAAGGAAATAAAAAGAGAGAATCATGTTAATCACGGGTTGGAGGTTACCTACCCAACATTCGATCTTCAAAAACAGCACATTGTCATAGATCCCACGTGGAAGTAGGACGGCATGTCTTAATTATCGGGAGCGAAAGAGAGACAAGACGTAGAAAACTTGACTAATTAGTCAAGTTTTGACGAGTCACTTGCGGAGCGCAGGTGGCCCAGTGATAACGACCCTGAATTACGAGTTGTAGGTCGTGGGTTCGAACCCAGACAAGCGCTTGACTTTGTGTAAATAATTTCATCACCAATGCAAAATGTGAAGGAAAACATCGTGAGAGATCGTGAGTGTCTTAGAACCAAAAATTCGAAGACATGTGCCATCTACCAAATCTCACTGGGCCCGGCCGCGTGGTGGATTACAGCCCCTCTCGAAGCGAGGAGGCCTGTGTCCCAGCAGTGGGAACATTATAGGCTGATTATGCTTAAGCTTGCGGAGCGCGCATAGCTTAACTACTTACCACTTTACTCTATATTTTTTAAATCTTATTGCTACATGACATCACTTTACGTCTTGTATAAAGATATTCCCCGAAAGTGTTAAGGCAGACGTGTATTATTATGTGCTTACCTACTATACCCACATTTCGGCAGTTATGTTTAGGGCCCATGTAATAGACAACAAATCTAGCAACTGAGAGGAACAAGTTAAATTAAATTAAAAAACTCCCGACAAAAACAAAGCATCTAAAAAACAATTATTTTTTTATAGCTATCAGTCACCTTACAAACAAACCCAACAATATCAAGATCGGTTCAGCCGTTTGGCAGCTATGATGGCGCCGACAGACACAAGATACACACGTTAAACACCCCGCTTTATCCGTTGGGGGTTTAAAATTTATAACACTTCTCCTGACTCATATCATCGAGGAGTCAACAAGGCAATCTGAGGTAGATCTACAACTTGTTGCTATTATAAATTCAATAGGAGGTCCAACGTCAGTATAAAAATAAAATAAATATAGTATTATTGGTAAAACATGTATAAGTATTAACAATTTTTTGATTGGATCCTCCTTTCATGTAGATAAAGCTTTAAAAACGAACCTACCGTACCTTAAGACGTGTTTTAAAAAAAGCAAAAGGTAACATTCTTATGCTAAAACTACATAAAGTTAAAATTAAATTAAATCAAACATGTGTATGAGTGGTTGTAAGATGTAGTATATTAACAATGCCAGTAAAAGTTGACCCCTTATTCTATTGAAACATCGTATCGTTTGTGCTACCATAACGAAAGATAAGCATCCAATTGAATTCCAATCTCTCTCTTTATCGTATTAAAAGTAACTTCAAATAAATATCGATTAGATTGAGATTAAAAATTATTGATTTAATGTCCGGTTCCCATGGTTATTTATAACCTACATCGAGTGTCGTATTTTCGCCAACATTGATCTAGTTCGGTTGACCGCCACTTTTTTCAATACTGAATAGTAACGAAAGTAACGTAGGTATGGTAGAAAGCATCACGAAAAAAAAAACTATACTGCCAAATACAAAAATATTGAAGAACTGTAGTAGCAGATCAAAGATTTGAGAAAACAGTCGGCGAGCTACCAGCTCACCGTCCGCAAGCCCGCGCCTCCGCCTCCTCAACACAAAAATATAATTATTTGCTTACCAACATTTAAATTCTTTACATCTTCCGTAATGTTTAATTCCCGTATTGAGATGTTTAGTAATCTACTTTATTTGGACATTCATACATACAACTATGCTACGCTACTAGACTCTAATCTTAATTTATCCTATGATGCCACTATGTTCTCAAAAGTTACTGGAAGACTTAATAATCATGGTATGAGAACTATAATGAGTAATATACTAATGCTAACTACCATTATCCGAGAAGAATCTTGTATGTATATCGAATCAGAATTTAACCTTAATAATGACCCCATTGTAAACACAAACTCTGATTTTTTTCGTGTCTGATCACATTTATATCATGCACCAAAACATAGCTGGTCTTTTAAATAAATCAGATATATTAACAGTTCACATTCAAGAACTACTATCCAAACAAATGAACATTGATGTCTTGTGTATAACCGAGCATTTTATAATGTCTGGACAAGAGAAACTGTTACGCATTCCAAATTATAAATTAGCAGCATGTTACTCTAGAAATAACATAAAGCGCGGAGGAGCGTGCATATTGATAAAACAAGGGCTTGAATACAAGGAACTACCAGACATAATGAGATACTCTGTAACAGGTATAATTGAATGTTGTGCCATAAAACTTGTTAAACAAAATGTCATCGTTCTATGTATATATAGACCTCCTAAAATGTGTAACCTAAGCAAATTTTATGAAAATTTAGACAGTATTTTAAAAATTATATGTACTAAAAATGGCTCTAAAATAGTATTGTGTGGTGATTTCAACATAAATACAATGTTGAGAAATAGATTTACATTGGAACTCGAATGTTTTCTTCTGAGCTATAACCTAAAATTAGAAATAAATGTTCCCACCAGGCTTAACACTTGTTTAGATAATTTTGCTCACAATTACAGACAAAAATGTAAATGGGAAGTAATAGACTTAGCATTGTCTGATCACACAGCGCAAATTCTCAAAATCAAAGTTATTAAATCATTTCAGATACAATCTTGGCGTAAAAGTACACGAGATATTTCGGGTGAAAATCTACTCAAATTTAAAAACCACCTGCTATCATTAACTTTTTCAGTATATAATAGCGAGGATCCAAACTTAGCATATGATATGTTCTTGGATTTGTTTCTTTTACTATACAATCTGTGCTTCCCCATAAAATACACAACTGTTAAAGGTCATGGCCCATCAAAGTATGAAAACTATACCCACGGCGTACAGACATGAAAAAGGGCTGGATGTACAGAGAAATATGTATAGTTTGCAATGGTCTGTGTCGCATTACTGTGGGGATTGTACATCATGGTAAAAAAAGAAAAAAATAATTATTTTTATGTGAATGCATAATATGTGTTGTAGGATGATTATGTACAAAGTGAAGTATAAAAACCATACCCACGGCGTAAAGAAGTGACATAGGGTTCTGTTTACAGAGTTGATAGTTCACCTAGAGAACAATTTTACCCTAACACATCCTTAGACATCAAGACAATAAAGATGGACCTGCAGCTTTTTTGGACTAGGTGACCATACCCTTACATTAACTACTTAACCTTAGATAAAATAATAATAATGAGTTTTACAATCTAAGCTTGTAAATGAAGGGAATTAGTGATAAGACAATAAAACTATTCCACATGATCTAAATCTAAAGGTATGGTCACATAGTCCAAAAAGGCCGCTAGTGCATCTATATTGTCTTGATGTGTAGCCCAAGATAAAAAGTAGACAATGCTTGCTATGTGCGCGCAGCTTCCGATGGTGCGGCGGCCTTGAATGCACGAGCAGTAGTACCCCTCGATACCCTCTCGTCCATGTCCATCATGTCCCGTTGGATTTACTAAAATATAACAATAATATTGTTTGTTTCTGACATGGCGTGATTGGATTCTCCCTCTAATCAAAACTTTGTGGTCAACCAACACTCGGTGTCGAAAAATGTCGAAAATGTACAGACCATTTGGTCGCATATGCTCATGGCAGTACGATCTGGCTATTCTCAAATGATAAGTGCTCAACGTAAACAGGATCAAATCTTCATAGTTCAGTTGTGGAAAATCATCAAATGTTACATCATTTCCATGAATGGGAATGAAAGCTACTCTTTGCCTATTTAGGCGGTTTTGTTCCACATATTGTGCCAGGTTGATTTATGTTTTCATTGATAATATTTATAAATTGGCCGTATAAGCTGTCCTCGTATGGGCGCCGAGTAGCGTTAATAATTGCTGCAGTTATCCTAAAATCTGACATCATATTTGGCAACGCTACATTTAAATATACGTGTCGAAAGATTTTTAAATCTTTTTTAAATCTCCCATTTATTGTCTCGACCACCCATCGAGTCATCGTAATAAGTCTGGACTTGTTTGCATCAGCTTCTGACTCTAGATGGTGGCATTTGCGGATTATAGCCACGTTCTTCAATAGATGGTATCGCGTCCCGAAAGCCAGGTCCAATATAAATACAGTCCTGAGAAGCCAAGGCCAAGCAGAGTTTTTTAGTTCCTGACTTTATGTCCTCTAGAGGGCGCCATTAATTTAATGTGACGTCACATAGCCTATAACCAGCCCAGTCGGAGGACTGCGAGGGCCGAAGTGAAAACTGCGCTTTTTTTTTAGAAATGGCATCTCTTTGTTTACCTCTGAGGTCGTGACTACTTAACCGGGCTATCTTGTGGCTGCCTTAAGGTAACTTAAAGCCTCCAGCCAGCCAATTAGTATTATAATTATAAACTAGGCGACTTCTCGCTAAGGGCACCCCCTGTGGGGTAAAAACTTCGGCTTAGGGCACCGCTAGGGCCCGGACAGCAAGATGGGACGGGCTGGATCATAACTGGTGAATACTGCGCGAACAATACTATTCTACAGCCGTGCCATCCACAAAGACGCGCCCCTCTCCGCGATTGCTGTACTTTAGTACGGAGCGGAGCAGAGTGGGGCATCTTCGTGGATGGCACAATCTATAACTGCAAGTGTTACGATATTTATTTGACTGTAAGTCAACTACAATAAAGTAAAAAATGCGGTTTTAGTACATTCAAAAATGTTATATCAAAACTTTTCTATTTTTTTTACGGGTTCTCCCAGTGATTTTCAATATTTTTTTTATATAAAATAAAAAGTGGGATAGAGGGCTATAATTTAAAACTGATTTGGTTTTTGTACGGCAACTTTTACCAACCGGGTCATATATATATCTAAAAAAGTCAATAACAATACAGTCCTTGTTGCTTACCATGGCCTCGTTATTTCAACGTTGAGGTTTGGCATCATATTCTGGGGTAATAGTAGTGAAAGAGAAAACATTTTCAAAGCCCAAAAACGATGTGTTAGATCAATTTTTAACTTACATGTTACGGACAGCTGTGTTCCTATTTTCAAATTACATAAATTACTAACCTTCCCATGTCTGTATATTCTAGAAATAGCCATTTTTGTAAAAAGCAACCCGCATCTGTTTCCATCGTTATGTGAGATACGAAAGAGGACAAATTGTATGAGATCTCAGTATCAAAATTTATTGCACACAGGTAGCTATAACACCGCACTGTTAAAAAAAAGCATTATGTGTATGGCGCCAAAGATATACAATAAGTTACCTGAAGTTATAAAAGAACAACCATTTAGAATATTCAAAAAGCGACTAACTGACTTATTGTTACAAAAATGTTACTATTCTATATCCGATTTTTGAATGATGGTTTGTGATAGTATATAGGAACATATTTTCGTTTTTTTTTTTTTTTCTACGCTGATAACGCTGATAACCTGCTATGTCATATGTATGTACAGGTGTCTACCCATAAATGTTTGTATGCCGAAAGGCAGGATGTACAAGGACTCTTGAACTTTTGTTAACATCTTATTGTAATACCTACATTCTATACAAATAAAAACTTCTTATTCTTATTCCGTTGACCGGAGTGCCACCATCACTGGAGTTGCTAAGTGGACATCCGGGTGCCCGGCAAGGCAACAGCCCTACTAAATTGCAACAAACATTCTATCAATTGATAAAGAATATAGTGCCATATTTTATCAGGCATTTGGGAACCTCAATTATGATGTGAAGACTATAAAAAGGAAATGATCTCATAAATGTATTTAGATAGTGTTGTTTTTGACCTAGCCAGCAGCTGCAGAAAACGGATTACAGATAGTAGATAGTACGATCGGGTTTTAATTTCATTATATTAGTTAACGTCACTGCGAGAGATTATGCAATATTTTTTATTTCTTATCGATGATTGTTTTATATGTGCTCTAAAACTTTCTTCCGGTGGGTTAAATACGGTTTGGGAAGGCAGCAGCCTTGAGATCAAAGAATTTTTTCTACCTAACATACGAGGTATTCCTTTCAGAGCACTGAGGCCCCTGACAAAGTGACATTATATCAGCGATAACGATGATGGCAAAGGCAAAAATGTATAGCACTGACTTAAGTTATCGAAAAGCTTATGTCAATCCTGCTGAAAGCCGTTGTAGAAATATGAAACGCTTTCGAAGCGATTGTCACTTGTCTAGGCCCTCTGAGTTGCTAAACTAAAAGAAAAGACAGTCTATTCTGTAATAATCTCACCGTGAAAACCTAGGTGAAGTGAGTTTGAAATGAGCTGTCATTCCACCTTAGACTCGCGAAAATCTAAGAAGTCCCTTTTGACAGGTATAAAAATGCTTTGTGTAGCGATGAAAAAAAAAATTGGTTTCTTACAAACTGATTCTCGAGACATATCGATTAAACATACTTGGGTGGTTGTAATCGACGACTTATCTACATTGCTTAAAATTGATTCTCAAGGCTTAACGTTTTATTATTTGCACGAGAACGAAACGCCAAAACGGACTTCTTAGATTGTCGCGAGTGTAGGCTAGGGATCGACACAATTCACAGCTCACTTCCGATTCAGCGATTCCAACATGTGTTCAGCACATAATTTTGTTCACAAACATTTTGTGCAGAACATTTTCTCCAAAATTGCACGTACTGAGCTGCTCTGTTTCCACCGGCAAAGTTGTACGTAGTTTTTGTAAGCGTACGGTGCAGCACACATTTGTAAATGTTTACTTGAGTGAGTCCACCGAAAGAAAGATTTGTACCGTACACTGTGCAGTACAATGTCGCCCAGTGCCGCACACTGGTGGAATAATATCGGGTATTAGGTGTATATGTTACCGGCCAAACCCGATTTTAGGATGAATTAGTTTCGCCTAGGCCAAACCAGTCCTTCCTACATGCGATAGGGTTTGGCCAATATAGCCTTGGCCAAACTCGTTCATCCTGTTACCGCTAGGAGGTAGTTAAGCCTAACTCGAATCGGTTTATCCTAGTTAGAATTTACATGCTTTAGGATAAACTACTAAACTAAACTGGTTTATCCTTGACTTCTTGATTGAAGCAACCTCTACAGGTTTCTTTCCAGTTTGCGCTCAAATCCAAGTCAAGAATTCGTTACCTAGATTAGCTCGAAGAACAGGGCTTGGCCCCTCAGGGATCAGCTATAATCAGCCTATAATGTTACCACTTCTGGATGACACATGTCTTCGAATTTTTGGTTCTAAGATATGCCGGTTTCCTCACGATGTTTTCCGTCACCGTTTTGAGAGCAGTGGTGATGAAATTAAATACACAAAGTAAAGTGCTTGCCTGGGTTCTAACTCACGACCTAGAACTCTTAATCGGGGCTGATACCACTGGGCAACAACTGCTCAGCTCGGGAAAACTAAAGGCTAAACTAATTAGGAGTTAGTCGATTAAGCAGGTTTTCTTTACTTCGCTACACAATAACGGAAGCTATATCGAACGTTTATTGCAGATTACACGCCACACAAAGCGGTCTACTAAGGTTCCATTAGACGTAACTAGTTTCTAACGCTCACCACTATATTCTCATCACACTTATTAAAAACTTAAGCAACGTAGTAGTAACTTTAAAAAGCTTGCATTAGAAAGTTTTAGCTGGGTTAATAAACTGAAATAGTAGTGTATGTAGGAACCACATTCTTTGAAGGCGTAAGTCATGATCTTATCTGCCTACGTCTTCAAGGTATGTGGTGATACCTAATGTTTAATAGCATTTATTTAAAACTTTCAGCCGAAAGACGTCCGCTGTTGGACATAGGTAGGCCTCGCCTAAGTGCCGCCACATCTACCGGTTATGTGCTTCTCGCATCCAGTGTATTCCTGCAGCCTTCACAAGGTCATCGGTCCACCATATGGGTCTTTCAACGCTACGCAAATCGAATTCAACTTATTGTAACTTCTCAACCAAAAAAAAAACATAATTCATTTTTATAGGAACTTCTAGTAAAAAGCATTGTTCCCATAGTAAGTAAACCAGTACGCAAGGGTAAACACCGTTGTCACTCAAACCATGGGTAGTTGACTTAAATATAAAAATAAATGACCCAGTAACAACAAATAAAAAACCTTATTTTCATTAAAAGATTTTTAAAAGTAAATATCCGTCACTGTCCCGATACTCATGGATACGCGTTCGAGAGAGCTGCGAAACAGCTGACGGCCGGTCATGTAACGTCCCGCGCGCCCCGCCCGCCCCCGCCAACCGTGTTGAGACGCAAGTTCGTTGCCCTTGCGTGTAGGGTGAAATATTCTTGTGGAAAAATGTAGATTTTCTTGAAAAAAAAAAAGTTGTATTTTTCCATTGATTTTATGTTCTATAAATGAAACCAAACCACTGGTTTCGGGGATGGACAACGGTGTTTACACTAACACCCTGTATTGTTTGTTAAAACGTATATGTATGAAACCTCAGCTATTTTCTTAAAGCCCGCGGCAAACCAAAATGATGTCATAAATATAAACATATTCAAACGTTAGAGACCGAAGGCTTAGATATGGAGAAGAGAGCGATGAAAGATTAAAATATGATTAAACAAATAAGTCATTCTTATTTATACAACGTGCCGCTACCATGACGACATTAATTTAACACACGTATCCGATTTCGCGTATTCGTTTTAGGAAAATATTTTAATTTCATTAAATGTTATTATTTACAATTTTCTAAATTACCATCCTGGAGCAACCTGTACTTAAAGAACTGTAGCGAAGAGTTCATTTGCCGGGGTCACGGATCATATGTAGGCGAATAAAACGAAAGCCGCGCCATTTCCTAGAAATTATGCCGACAAAGGATTTTGACCGATGGAACGTAAGCCAGCTGGTAGGTACCTACATGAATAAATCTTTTACAAAGAGTGATCTCAATTTTGGTTATGTTTTTATTATTTAGTTTGTTTGAAAATTATTTTTTTTCAATTTACGAATTATTTTATTTTATTATAATTTTTATGGTTACTGGCCACTAGCCCTACCCGTGTGTTAAATTAATGTCGCCATTGTAGCGGCACGTTGTAGGTATTAGGCGTTAAAAGAAAAAAAAAAGAAAAAAAATATTTGGAACACGCAAATAGGTAAAAACAGTAGGTACATAAAAATAAAATAACATAAAACTAACTTTTAACTGTAAATACATGAAAAAAAAATATGTTTCAGTGGGAAATGCAGAAAAAATATTATTATAAAAAAAATGAGACACCTAAATAAGAGTTATTTTGGAGTTATATTGGTGGGTAAGTACAGCTTGCCCCAGGAAGAAGTATACACGGACAACCATTGTTCCATAATTTTATAACAACAACAGTATACCCACAGTATATTCAGCTGCATCCGGTTAGACTGGAAGCCGACCCCAACATAGTTGGGAAAAGGCTAGGCAGATGATGAACAGTATACCCACTGTATATGTACAAAACAAAGTATATACACAAAGTCAAAGCCAAAGTTAAATAATTTATTTCAAATAGGCACATTACAGGCACTTTCGAACGCCAAAAACAAAGAAATAGAACTGATTCTAGTTGCCAATTCCAAAGGGTAGTTTTCGTATGGAGAAGAATGGGAATTAAATAATTACATACGATAATAAATACACAATAATAAACCGATAAGAAGAAAATAACAGAAAAATACGTACACACGGCTACACATCAAGCTATACATTTCCAGTTTATGCTGATCTCGCATTGTGCGGAAATCCTATACAATGCGAGATCAACAGCTTGATGTATAGCCGTGTGTACAAAGGTGATGCTTATTTCTAAAGAAATCTCTTCTGCACAACTTTTCTTATTTTTTTTTTCTGCACTCCTGCGATTGGAAAGTAGATATGAGATGTAGACACCGTGTCTAAGATTCGAATGAAAGTAAAGTACATACAATCAAAAACAATGCACTTTATAACATAAAAATAATAATATGATAATACACTTCCATATACATACATACATTTAACTAAAACCAAGTTAAAAATTCTGCCCCGAAACGTCTATTCATCATATGACCAAGACAATGTTTACAGTGATAGTACTTTGGAGTGTTTACTATATTTTATTTTGTTATTACAGGATTAATGTTTTTTTCTTATTGATGATGTATATAAAACGGGTCGTAAATAGTAAAAACATGTATGTATTACGGATTGCTAATAATTTCATAAACTGATTGATGTTTGGCGAAGAAAAACATTCTTGTATGTAAGTAAAAAAGCTCACTTATCTTACATAGTTGAAAAATAAACAAGAAGTTAAACAATGGTACTGAGTCCGTTAACTGCTTCAATTTGAATTATTTTTACCTACTGTGATGTAGTATATAATTTTATTCAAGGTGCATCGTCTTCAGATATTAATACAAAATATTGTACCTGTGGATTTTCTTGCCCATTCTTCTCCATACGAATTTACTTGTTAATTTTTGACGTTCAAAAGTGCCTTTTATGTTCCTAATTGAAATAAATGATTTGACTTGTGACTTGAATGTAAGAAGAAAGAAAGAAAGAAAATACGTTTATTTAAAATAAACACAAAGTAAAATAAGAAAAGGTTGGGAGAAAAATGCGTCACATCCATGCAAAACGGCTATCGCTCAGCATTATGCTGCGACCTTATGCAAGACAGAGCCCCAGCGCTGGTTTTCAGCGACAGCCGGCGCTGACGTAATAACGTCGACCGGTCGGTGCGGCAAACTATTATTAGGACGCTGTACCGGTACAGCCCACTACAATAAAAATAAAAAAATATCGTGAATGAATGAATCAATTTCTTTTTAATTCAACAGCAGAAAGTTCGCAAAAATTCCACAGATACAATCTTAGCACAACACCTGTAGCAATCTTTAATATAATTATCTATAAGCCCTTCTGATAAAAAAAAGACATAATGAATACAAATATAGGTTATGATGTACCAGATAATGATGATATCAAATGCAGCACTTTTGGTATAAATAATCGCTCTGAAGTGTCACAATTCATTCGATACAACGTCTTGAAGTCAGAGACAGGAACCATGGTTTCTCTTGCTAGCTTCACTCTGCTGGTTGCAGGTAAACTATTTACTATAATAATTACCTAAAACCATAGCAATATTTAAAAAAAAATAAGAATATAAAAATTGATATGGTTTTTTTTGTGACCAGTTTATTCTGTCTTAGACCTTTATTTTTCTTAATATTATGATGCACCAACCCTGGAGGAGCTCTTGGCTTAGTAATAACAGCCGCATGGGTCGATCCATCAGAAGGTCGATTCATTGAGCTACGCTTGCCGGGGTTGGTCAGTGGATGGGTGACCATCTTTACATACCGAGACTTCTCCGTGCCTCGGAAAGCACGTTAAGCGCGGAAAGCCAGCGGTTAAGCCGTTGGTCCTGCCTGTGATTTGTGGATCTTTGACAGTCGTTACGGGTCAGAAGCCCGAAATTCTGACAACCAGTCTTGCGGGGTATCGTATTATCTAATTAATGGTTGTGGAGGTCAGATAGGCAGTCGCTCCATGTAAAGTAAATGGAAAAGGCTAGGCAGATATATGATAAATATGATGCACCAACCTTTACAATAGTTAATCAATAATCTGATAGTTTACCAAAACATTTTTAACGCTTACCTACGACATATATTTTATCCTCTTGTCTATATTTTCCAGGCTGTGCCGCTGTGTTCGCCGCTTCCCCAGCTGACATCGAAGACTTCCCCAGCATAGTGCAGGTGGAGACAGGCTACGGTCGCGTGTGGCTGCAGACCTGTGTCGGCACCATCCTGACCTCTCGTCATGTCCTGACCGCTGCTCACTGCCTTGTTGGAACGTAAGTAGATATTACGAGTACAGCTGTTCTTGTTCATTGAGTTAAAAAGAGAATAAATACATAATACTTGCGAGTCTCCTGTGTTTGATTCGAGCTGGTCAACGTGTTATTGGGTTCTATGAGAATTTTCTCAGTAGCAGCCCGGCAGAAATTTAGGTGTACCACCCCTTTCAAAGACACGTTTGAGAGAAAGAATCTATACATATAGATTGATAATAATAATTACCGCGGTAAAAATATAAAAAAGCTACAAAAAACCAACAAGCACGAGAGAGAATATCAGAATATTATGGTCTAAACTATACATTTACCTTACATAATTTTTCTATTTCCAGCGCCGTCGATCCCCGTATTAGCCGAGTGAGGGCAGGCGCCTCTCAGCGCGGTCGTGACGGTCAGATTCAGGCAGTCGAGAGCGCCATCAGGCATCCCTCCTACACCTTCAGGAGGTTCGATGGTAACGTGGGCATCCTTCGCCTGCAGTTTAACCTGGCCTTCGGATCTACGGTCCAGCAGGCTTCCATAACGGCAGGAGGAGTCGTCTTCCCCGCTAACGTTGCTGTGACTACTGCCGGTTGGGGTCGTACCTCTGTAAGTTGAACGTTTTCATATTTTTTACCTTTATATTAGACTTCCCTAGATCATGGAAACCCAAGATCAAACGATTAAACTATCAAATTTCTGTATCTCTTCGGTTGGCACAAGCTATGCAAAACTATTGGTAGCACGGCTGATTGGCCAGAATGCGCCGTACGAATGTTTAGTATTGTCACTCGTGAGCAGGGATGCCAATGCCTATTTTCCAGAGTCCCCAAAATCATTAGACAAAATCCCCGAATTTGGGAAGAGCAAAATCCTGATTCCCCACAAAATCCCCTCAAAATTATTTCTCAAAATAAACTCAATTCTATACAAAAAATCTTAATAATAGGATAAAAACATATTGTTGGCATCCAGCTACATTATAGCAAGGGTTTCGCCCGAAGATTTATTGAAATTTATGTAATGTTGCCATGAAAAATATAAACTTGAAAATATAAAGATTGGAATTTACTGGATGACTGATCCAGATCCACTCGGATCTGGATCTGGATGTATGTAGTAAAATTATGTTTGTAATGTAATATTGGTTTGACTTGCACATAATCCCCGCATGGGTACTCTCCCCACAAAATCCCCAATCGTTTTGAGATTCCCCGTAGTTTGGGGAAATCTCCACAAATTGGCAACGCTGCGCGTGTTCTTTCTTGCATCCAAATGAAACCACGTTAGATCACATAGTCTAGCTCCAGCTAGTACCTACTTTTCGATTTGTTTTCGAGATTTGCTGAGTTTTTCTTCCACTTTTTCAACATTCTCCTTACCAACTCACATTGCTCCTTCCACCATGCTTTGAATAAGCCATTCTTCTTTCAACAGCAAGACGTGATCTGGTCCGACCGCCAGCTGTACAGTTCCCAGCTCTACACAAGTGACCACAGCGACTGCGTCACCAAATACAGTGAGCTGCTCGTTCCCATTGACGTTACCGACAACATGATCTGTGCCACCATCCCCGGTACCAATGGGACCAACTGGGGCATCAGGGATGGCGGCTCCCCGGTCTTCTACAACGGTGTCCTGGTCGGCTTCCTTTCCTTCGGTAGCCCCTACGGTGCGAACTACCCCTTGGTCGCTACCGCTGTCTCTCCTTACTCCGACTGGATCGTCGCCAATGCAGCTAACTAAATGTTGAATATGACTGTTTATTATGTAATAATAATATTTATTTTATTAAGTTTTTGTTGTTATTTTCTTTGGGTTTATTGAATTTTTACTAACAGTACATGCGTAAGGGTTAATATTAAATACAACAACATGGTGTGAACTACTGCAAGTGATACAATTAGATAGATTAATAGTACTCTACACAAAATAAAAACAAAACAAAACAAACACAAATTCCAAAACACAATTTCTACATTAATCTGCCTATCCTTTTCCATACTATGTTGTTATCGGCTTCCAGTCTAATCGGTTGCAGCTGAATACCAGTATTTTACATGGAGCGACTGCCTATCTGACCTCCACAACCCAGTAACTGGTTAATACGATATCCCTTGGTAAGACTGAATGTCAGACTTTCGGGCTTCTGACCACCCGTATTGACTGTCAAAGATCCACAAATAACAGCCGGGACCAACGGCTTAACGTGCTTTCCGAGGCACAGAGGAGTCTCGGTATGTACCTAAAGATGGTCGCTTAACCTGGACGATCGACCCGTGCGGCTGTTATTACTTAGCCAACACATTTTCTACAAATGATGTATTAAACGTTATTTAACAATAATTTCAAAGTAGGCACATGTTACTTAATATGGTGTAAACTGCTGTTTCCCTGTGACGAAGTCCTTCTCATCCATACTCATCCTATCATTTATAACTAGCAATCCTTTATGGCTGGCCACATCATCATTCCATTTTCAATTCGAATTCAGAACGCCACAAACTCCCGTGCAGTATTTTTCCAGTCTGCTGCACACTTCATCTTTGGACTTGACCGAGCGTGTTACTGTCTGTAATTTTTATATAACCATCATCTTTCTAAATACTGTGATATACTATATTTATATAATCATGTGTGTGTAACCAGTAATAAACCGTTCCTCCTATCGTCTACTGTATTTACCTCATTATTCAACGTTGTCCGGTGAGACCCTCACTAAGCGAGCTAGCAGAGGGCAGAGGGGTCTCCCGGTACAACCCTAATAGGTAGGAATCTACCCATGCCGAGACATGGCTTTCTCTGCGATCTCTTTTCATAATTATTTTTTTCTACTTACATGTATAACAAATGCCTCGTTGTCTTGTATTGTAAACGCTACTATGTCGGACAAAGTGTAATTGGGTTTTTCCACAAGGCATTTCTCAGTAGCAGCCAGGAGTATAGATTTGTGCCCGGTTGATGGCAATAGTCTCACCAGGCGAAATGTCAGTGTACACATGGCTACACATCAAGCTATACATTTCCAGTATAAGCTGACCTCGCATTGTACGGAAATCCTATACAATGCGAGATCAGTAAAAACTGGAAATTAATAGCTTGATGTGTAGCCGTGTGTACTAATGCAGCGAAATGTAGGTGTGTGTGGTGTGCAGCGCTTCGGGTATGTTCGCATGAGTGCGCACCGACTGTTTTCATGCGACAATGCGGAAGCGCTGCGCGTCTCTTGTGCGCAGAGTGCGGGCCAGCTCCAATGTCGTTCTGATTATGATGGCAAATAGGTTAGACTGTCCTTATGTTGGAGAGCAGTGGTGGCCCAGTGGTAACGACCGCGACTTACGAGTTGTAGGTTCGAACCCTGACAGGCGCTTTACTTTGTGTAAATAATTTCATCACCACTGCTCTCAAAACGGTTTAGGAAAACATCGTGAGGAAACCGGCATGTCTTAGAACCGAAAATTTGAAGACATGTGACATCTACCAACCTGAAGTGGGACCGCGTGGTGGATTACGGCCCACTCCCTCTCACAGAGAGGAGGCCTGAGTCCCAGCAGTGGGAACAGTAAACGCTGATTATGTATGTTATGTATGTATGTATGTCCTTAATTTCAATTTTCAATTTCAATTCTTTATTGCATTCCACAATGTATTTGCTTAGGTGGTAAACATTTGCGTATGAACAATCGAGGACCCTGTCGGGCACAGCAAAATAAGTATAAGTATAGGTAGAGAGGACTTATCGTTCATCTTATAATCCAACATAATTCCTAATATTTAAACAAAAGACCTTTTTTAGGTATTTTACATGTGCTTTAGGGATTTATCATCTAGATATTCGTTTACACTGTAATAACATTTACTTATTAATAGATTTTTTTATTTATTCGTAAATAGGTGGAGATTTTTTACTTGTCTTATTGATTCAGGTAAATTATTATATATTTTTATTGACATAACCAGGGGGCTTGTTGAATGTATTTTTAGGCGGGATGTTGGTAAGTTTAGTCGTGTTTTGTATCGAAGTGTGTATCTATATCTTCTCGTTTAGTGTAAAAGTCCTGGTGTTTATGAGCGAACTTGCATATTTCAAGTATATATATACCTACACGGAAGTGTTAGAATTTGCAGGTTTTTAAAATGGGGCTTGCAACTAACTGTAAACAGTGTTAGTGCCTCTGTACTGTTTACCCACATTATTATGCCATAATGCATAAGCATAGGCGTAGTATGTTACCAGGACAGTCTGCGAGTTTGTGGTTTTTTTTACTTCACGAAAAGCATACAAGAATTTTGAAAGCTTCGTTTTAATTTTTTGTACGTGTGATTTCCAATTTATATTCTTGTCTATGGTTATGCCTAGTAATGTGAATTCACTGACTGTTTCTATTTTATGATTATTATAGGAAAATGCTATATTTAGTGGATTTTTTTGGTGGGGATGGAAAGTAATTAGTTTAGTCTTTGTAAAGTTAATTTCGAGGTTGTGTTCGTTCATCCAGGTTATTATTTTACTAAGTATATCATTAAGGGTATTGTTTACGTTTAGGTTATCATGGGGTGAGGATGGAGATGTCATCCGCAAACAAAACGCATGGTCCGGATTCTGCTATGAATTTTGGGAGATCATTGAGATACAAGAAACAGGAAACATCCAATAACACTTCCTTGTGGTATTGATGCGTTTATCGCCTTTCTGTCAGAGCGGAACTTTTAAGTTCGTTCATTCTGTTATTGAAGTATTCTATTTTTACGAACTGTGCTCTGTTCTCCAGATAAGATTTGAACCATTCTTGTGATTTACCACGGATTCCTATTCTATAAAGCTTGTTTAGCAAAATACCATACTGTACTTTTTCGTAGGCTTTGGTCATGTCAAGCATTATACCTTCTGCGTATTTTTTATTATTTATTATGTTTAAGGCTTCCTGTATAAATTTATAGACTGCTAATGCTGTTGATCGATTTTTCTGAAAGCCATTTTGGCAGTCGTCAAATATTTTATATTTTTCGCAGAAAGTGTACACTCGATTACACATTGCTCTGTTGGCAGTAGAGCTATTGGACGTAGATAATTACTGGGTTCTGTTTTGTTATTTTTCTTATGTAAAGGTTTCACTAATGCTATTTTCAGCAGATCAGGGAATACGCCTTCTTCAAAAGACTGGTTTATTAATTTATAAAAGGGTAGTGTAAGCTCATCAGCGCATTGTCTGAGTAAACAGGGTGGAATTTCATCTATGCCGTGACTTTTTTTATTTTTTACGCTTTTTAACATTAGATTTATTTCGTAAGGGTCCACAGGAGTGAGGAACATTGTGTTTTCGGTGGTTGAGAGTACTGAGATATTTCTCGGCTCATCGTTTGCTCGCACTGGGCTTCCCTCACCGATCGATGCAAAAAAGTTGTTAAACATATTGGCTACTTGTTTTCGCCCCGAGATTGTTATATTGTTGTTTGTTTGTAGTTTTATATTAAACTTGTCTTTTGTAATTGTTTTATTGGTTCGCTCGTTTATTATATTCCACATAGTTTTGGCTTTGTTATTAGATTTTTTAATTTTGTTAATATATTGCAGTTTTTTAGCTGTTATTACTGTGTTTTTTCATATCTTTTATAATATCGTGATAGTATTGGGTTATTTGTTTTAAGTGTAAATGTTTTCAATAATCTCTTATTTTTACAGGAGGTTTTGATATCTTTGGTTAGCCATTTTGAATTAAAGATAGATTTTAATTTTATTCTACGTAAAGGTATGCATGCTGCCAGGACATTTGTTAACGTATCGATAAATGCTTTATAGTTATCGTTCATATTATTTTGGTCTTTTATTATTTGTCTATGGCTTTTATATATTTATATCGTTAAATAATCTATTTCTAGTAAAGTACGAAGTAGGTTGTGTGGTTACCTTTGGTATAGAGATTTGTATTGCTGTTTCGTTGTGGTCTGAGAAACCTAATTCCTCTATGGTTGAATACTGTCATAATATTTATTATACTAAATTAACTAAAAAACAATTACATATAAAAAAAATAAAGGGGAGGGGCTCATTGAGCATCAAAGAATTCGTCCGCATCGCTGTCAATGGGAAAGGTGCCCAAAAGGCTGGCAGCATTGCCACGTTGAATGGCAATGCTGATTCTTTGGGCTAAAAATAGGCCAGCCCTCTGTTCACGTGAAGAGTCGACCAATCGCTTAGCGATGTCCTGAAATACTCGATGAGCACTCGGACCCCACGGCCCTATTGTTTCAACCCCAAACGGCTCAAACATATAGCTCCCAATAAGGTTGTTATATTTGCGCCGTTTGAGGTTTTCTGCTCCTGAAGCAGCTGTCCCAGCACAGCCCGCCGTGCTAGGAAGATGGGATGGCGCGAGGGTGTCGACACAGGTTGCGTCCCACACCAAAGGTCTACCCAACTTCCAGGGCATTATGGTCATTCCGTCTGGCCTCTTCCCATCGTCGCGTGCCAAGCCGTTGGGTTCTAACGTTAACGTTCTAACTTCAAGTATGTGTTGTTTATTGCAAATACTTTGTATATTTTGGAATAAAATTTTAAAATGTGGTCCTATGGCTTCGAAAGGAGTTTTTTTCTGTATTTTCTTTCCTAATTGTTTCCTTGAGTTGGTCGTTGCTGTTACTATTGTTTTGGATTACTTTTATGTAATTATTTGTTTCATCAGTTTTGTAGTTTTTTTGGTTGGTTTTATTACTTATATTTATAATTTCTCCCTCGACATATAATTGATTGTTTCGAATCACTGAATATAGGCCTTTCATACCTGCTTTTAACATTTCTTCTCGCATAAGGTGCCTTTCTTTGCGTGCATTTTCATCTGAAAATGCACGCAATCCAAGTGTTTAGATAAACACTCGGATATAAATAGTCTTGTACCTTGAAAATAGTGGCAATTTTTGATGATGTACTTTGCCATTCTTTTGCTTATTAATTCTAGTACCAATGGTCGGGTAGTGGTGTTATTCCTACCCAATCTATGTATATCCTCTATATAGCCCCTTAAGTCCAATTGCATAATGTCTTGGAACATATCAACTACTCTGTCATGCAGATCAACTTCCGACTTTGAATTACTTTCCGTACATTTAATTACTGGGGAAACAGAATAAGATTTTATTTCTGATATCTCTTTTTTGAGTTTTTCATTTTCTTCTATTTTCGTGTTAACTTTTTCTAATTCTAGTTTTCTTTGATAATTTTGTTTTGATAGGTAATCGGTTTTTTGCTCGATATCTTCCGTGAGTTTGGCAATAGCTTTATTAATTTCTACTTGTATAGTGCTTCGTATTTCGGATATTATTCATTCATTATTCTCTTTCAAACGAATCATTATAATTTCACTCAAACTTTGCAATGAGAGTTCAGATTGCATTGTGTTCAGGTTGGTATTTATAGATTTTTTGTCACCTGGGTGGAGTGTATCTCCTAGTAAACTGAGATCTTCAGAAGTGGTTAAATCATTGCAGGGTACCCCCCTGCAATGATGTTGTGCTTTTTCTAAGCGTGACGTTGCTTTCTTCATAGGGTGAAGTTACTTGCTGGTTGTGAATAGAGATCTGTGGGCGTATAGGAGTGTTTGTGTTTCCTATTTTGGGCATTTTGCAGCGGCAAACCTGACATTTCCATGTTTTCTTAAGGTCCGCAGTCATTGCTACATTAAAATGGTCTCTGGAGATGTTAGCACATTCCAGATCGTATTTGCAACTACATAATTTGCAGGTTAGATGTTCGTTGGTTGGGAGATCTTCTGTACAACCTGCGCATTTTTGAGCCATTTTGAGTGGTTTTGCCACTGGTGCTGCCATCTAGCGGGCAGTAGTGCAATCAACTACTTCTGCCAGTCGATGGTTCGATAGCTGGAGCTAATTCGTCTACTAGATGATAGATGGCGCTGTTTTAAGTAGTTAAGCAGGATGACAAGCAGTTTTTCGTTTTTTTTTTTTAGATTATAAACGTTTGTTTTATAATCACTATCATACCTTAATTAGGGTTTTGGTCATCTCGCAATTTCTTGTGGCTTCGAGGATCTTTGAACTCAGCTTATGAGCAGCCGATAAATTTATTTTTTATTCGTTGTAAATTTGAAAATTTGTACGTTATCTTCTGGCACTTTGTATATTAGAAATATTCGTAGTATCTGACTGGAACTCGTGCACTTCAACTTCAATCACCAAAGGTTCTTGGTTGTCACAACTTTAAGTACTTTTTTAAAATTGTCACTCAAAATATTTTTAAACTTTAAAATACACGGAGCAGACGTTTCTTTACGCACAGTAGCGCCCTCTCTCTCCCGAAAATCCGTTTAAAATTATGTGCGACACTGCTGTCACAGGCAAGAAACATAAATAGTGTCGCACGTATGAGACTATTGTTTTGATTATAATGAATTACTTAAAATTATTTTGTATTTATTGATGATTTTTTGGTTTGAAGACTTTTTCTGTTATGGGTTATATTATCTGATATAAATGTTTTTTTTTTAATGTAATATTATAGGTACACATCTGCCTAATCCGTGCCTCGGAAAGCACGTTAAGCCGCTGGTTCCGGCTGTCATTCGTTGATCTTTGACAGTCGTTACGGGTCGTCAGAAGCCCGAAAGTCTGACAACCAGTCTTACCAAGGGGTGTCGTATCACCCAGTTACTGAGTTGTGGAGGTCAGAGGCAGTCGCTCCATGTAAAATACTGGTATTCAGCTGCATCCGGTTAGACTGGAAGCCGACCCGAATATAGTTGGGAAAAGGCTAGGCCGATTTATCTGCCTAACCCGTTGGGAAAACAGGCGTACCTATATCTACTGGACAATACAACACCTACAATTCTATTCAGTTCTAGAAAACGAGCATATTTTTAGTACTGAAATGCAGTGAAAAGCGTGTGATAAGAAAAATAGATAAGCTAATATTTCATTCATGGACAAAAGTTAAATATTAGACTGAAGATAAATAGACGATTAACAGCTGTTATTGAATAAGTTAACTAATCCTTTGAAAATGATAAAAATAGATACGTGTAACTAAGTCAATTTAACAACGAATGTTCATTGACGTCAAAGGAAATGAACAATAAAATGTAGATAATTAATCAATGGACTGCCGCGTTGGTCTAGTCGTAAGCGCGTCTACTGAGGGTAGGGTCGGTCGACGTCATAAGATAGATAGTTAGATAAAACGTTTATTTTGTGCACACAAACAACATAGCACAACATACAAAAACACGGTTAAATAATAACTAATTAATACAATAAAAAGAAGAAAACAAGACACTGTGATGACACAATTGGCTATTGCTCCCTCTAAACGCGCAAATATAAGCCACAGAATTTTTATATTACAACGATACGTTTACGCAAATGATGGTAGTTCAATATTCTGATAAGTAATTATGATTTGTTATATTCTGATTTGTAACAACGTAGGGTCGTTCGACGTCATAACGTAAGCGCTTCTACTGAGGGTAGGGTCGGTCGACGTCATAACGTAAGCCCGTCTACTGAGTAGATAGTTGGGCTAGGCAGATGACGGGACAATAACAGCACAACACATTACAATTTCCGAATACATTTAAAACTATAAACCGGTAACCCTCACGAATATCCACGAAATAATGGTTTAGGAATAGTTAAATACGTGCTTTAATTTTAATAAAAATAATGACACCTACAATGGATGGTCACCCATCCACAAACCGACCGCACAAAGCGTAGCTTAACCTACCACGTTATCATTTACAAATTACATTAGTCACACGTAACTATACCTACATATTTGTTTTGACACACATTAATAGATTATCATTTTATCAACAATATTTTAATAAAAGATAAGACCAATAACAATACGGTAATCCTTAAGCAATTGTATTTTTCCATTTGATACAAACAGCTGTAAATGTAATCGGCAATACAATTTATATTAGATCCGTTCACATCTGGACTGGGGCGGAAAATACTCCCGGGGTTTGGACGCGCACTTTGTAACACACTACAGAAAAACAAAAGAATGTTGTCCGTTTTTGGTAGGTTAAGCGTGGTTCGAGATATCAGCCACACGGGTCGATAGAAGGTTAAGCTACCCTTGCCGCAATCGGCTCCTGGATGGGTGACGATCCATTACATATCTTGACCCTTTCGAGCCTCGGAAAGCATTAAGCCGTTGTTCCCGGCTGTTTTTCGTAGATCTTTTACTGTCATTACGGGTATTCAGAAGCCAAAAGTCTGACAACCCGTCTTACCAAAGGGTATCGTGCTACCCAGTAACTAAGTTATGGATGTCAGATAGGCAGTCGCTCCATATAAAATACTGGTATTCAGCTGCATCCGGTTAGGTTGGAAGCCGACTCTAACATAGTTGAGAAAAGGTTAGGCAGATTGAGGTAAAAATAGGCCACTTTTCCTACACTTCTGGGAGTGACATAGGGATTATTACACCGTCAATTGTGCTGATGGCTAGAATACTTACAGGTTACCAAATCAATGCTTTGCCAAACCCACAGCCACTTCTACATTAGGGCCCGATCATACAAGGCTGATATGAAGGTCATTTACGGGCTAATAAGATGATGGAGAACACAGCATCTATTATTCAATTGGTTTTGAATAAAAAATAGAATAAAAATAGAATAAACAGCAAGACATTTTATAACGGGACCATAGATTTGAAAAACCGTATCGTTACGGGTCGTCAGAAGCCCGAAAGTCTGACAACCAGTCTTACCAAGGGGTAACGTATTACCCAGTTACTGGGTTGTGGAGGTCAGATAGATAGTCGCTCCATGTAAAATACTGGTATTCAGCTGCATCTGGTTAGACTGGAAGCCAACCCCAATATAGTTGGCAAAAGGCTAGGCTAATGAAGATGATGATAAATTTAAAATTGCTGGCCTATTAGCTAATGAATAACAAATGGATTTATATCCTTTCTCGTAATACCTAAATTATTAAACAAGTAGTAAGCCGCAAATCCAAGTAGTAAATAATATTTTGATACAAAGATTACCTAAATAAATGGAAACACGTGATTCAGAATACACTGTCGCGGTTCCGTAGAATAAGTATCCATAATAATTGAGATGGAAATCGTAGTCACTGATAATGGGCGGAAGTAAGATTAAAATAAACAAGCCATAAAGACTCGTTTAATGAAGAATGACGAGGAGAGCCGGCCATGGACGATTATTAGCTCAGTTTAAATAACTGGGTCAAGTTTGGAAAATATAGTCATCTAAAACTGGTCGTCCTGAATCGCAATATTATTAACTAGGTATAATCCTAATCCTAACTAATATTATAATCCTAATCCTAACTAATATTATAAATACGAAAGTAAGTTTCTTTTTTCGTAACGCTTTCACGCTAAAATGGCTGAACGGATTTAGAAGAAATTTGGCACATGGGTAAACCAAGACCTGGAATAGAACATTTATGATAATATATAAAAATAGGAACATCAGCAAAACAAACAAAGTAGGTATTACTGGTTGAATTTTTATACAAGCGCATTAATGTTTGCGCCAAAATGTTTGCACGTGGTTGTGTATGACGAAATCAAAATGGTTTCATTTTTTACTAACGGTGGACGGAGTGCAGACGGAGCCCTAAAATCGGTTTAAAATCATATAAAAACGAATTCACGTGAATTATTTCATAACGTTTGTCAACAAGATGGCGAAGCTGGCTTGTGTATTCCTGTTGGTAGCAGGTAAGTTTTAATTAATAATTACAGCTTTTAAATTAATAGCATAATACAGTGGTAATCCAGTGGTAACGACGGTGACTTACGACTTGTAGGTCGTAGGTTCGATCCCAGACAGGTACTTTACTTTAATTTAAAGTATGTATTTAATTACTACTGCTCTCAAAACGATGAAGGAAAACATTGTGAGGAAACCGCAAGTCCCAGAAGATACGTGACATCTACCAGTAGTCCATCACATGGGCCGAGTGCGGGTCACTCGGCCCATTTGACTGGACTACGGCCCACTTCCTCTCACCGAGAGGAGGCTTGTGTCCCAGCAGTGGGAATATTATAAGCTGATTACGCTTACCTATGCTAAGTTAATAGCTTCTCTATTTTTTTTCCAACATGAATATTTATTTCAATTTCCAAAATACATTCTAGTATAACTTTTCTAATATATAAACAACCGTAAATTAAAGCAGAAATAAATATGTTTTCAACACACTTGCTCGTAAAGTGGTTCTTATTGACCCGTTTTTAGGTTCATAATGCAGTGTATTATGGAAGCGTGCTTTTTACTTTACACTACCGCACTAGTGTGGTAATGTGCGCCACAGATAACTATTTACTAGTCGGAGTAATGACATGGCAGTAGTTATGGACTTAGTAAGTACTATCATGGCAACATCACATACCATGTTACCATTATAGTATTTTACTAATTCCATACCTACCATACATATATAGAAATTGACTCTGGTGAAACTTTTTAATACCATAGGCAAATCATGGGCGTTTAGTTATGAAAAAATAATCCCACGGGCAGGTCAGTGGGATATTATAATTACATGGAATTAGTATGAACTATCCTATAGTATATAAGCATTCTCTATTTTCACAAGAGCAGAGATTTGCGCTTCGTTAATTAAATCTCATCAAGGAGACGTCATGCCTTTTTTTATGCCTTCTGTGTAAATAAATAAAATGATAAAAATGAACTTAAGTACTTAATATTCAATGAAATTACATAAGTACTTTTATATTTTTCACTACATATTTACCTTAATGTTTTGAATATGTATTCAGAACATTAAGTTGTGTTTATTATATAGGCTGTTTAGCGGATTTTCTAGTGCGTTTATTTACACCTGCGCGCGCATTGCTAGCGCGGCGCGCGAAAAACAAAACCAGAGAGCCATTTTCCATGGATACGAATATTTGTTAACATTTTGCTTTGTGTGGTTATTTTTAAAAATGTCGACTTCACTGGAAGAAGAACAATACGTAGATTTGACCCCGCCGGAAATACTAATCGAGGCACGAAACGCGAGTGATAGCCTGTTGCCACCAAAATCTAGAGAGAAATACCAAGTGGCCTACGAAACTTTCATACAGTGGAAAAATACCAAAAAATGGCAGTCATTATCGGAAAACGTATTTTTGGCTTACTTCAATGAACTGGAAAATAAATACAAGCCCAGCTCGCTTTGGTTATTTTAATATCTGTGCCTACGTAGTAATATAATATCTGTGCTATAGGCAAACCAGGAGCGTTTTGACCAGGGGCCTCAACTCGAACAAATTATAATTAGTCTTGAAAAAATATCATTGATGGCAGCATAAGTAACAATTATGAAATTATCGATTACTAAAAATCGTTTTATGGCAAATTTTGGCTGAAGTAATATTAGTAAAAATCAAAACAACTTTGTTTAAATGCATGCAATGCATTATGTATTTACACTCATAAATTTCGTATTTTCAACAAAAAACATAAATCAAGGCTTTTACTTCAATTCGAACCCTTAGAATGAAGTAGCCATCTGATAATCATTATGTTGCGACCTCTTTGCAATAGATGGCGTTTTAATTATTTTTTACTGGCATCAGCCAAAAAGATTTTTTTTTTAAATCTAGTACCTTACGTAGAATTATAAGAATTAAAAAAAAGTCTATTAACATGTTTTTAGTTCATAATTATCTTTTTTTTTTAATTTTACTGAACCCGGTTTCTATAAAATTTCTATATATCTAGACAAGGCTCCTAAATGGCGTTGTAAAACTATAGTCTCTGGCAATAAGTAAGTCGCTACCATCTGTTAAAAGAATGGAGGAAGAAAAATAGCCAGGTCAATAGCCAGACTTAGGTTGTATCATTTATCTTTGTATGGGATTGGGTATTATAATATCAGTGCCAGGGGCCAGGGGCGTTTTGTAAACATTTTTTTTTGTAAAATCTTTACTTAATTTTCTTATTCAAAACACTATCTTGCGTTTATTACATTTTTAATATAGGCTGTTTAGTGGGTTAACCAATGCCTATATTTACACCTGCGTAAAAACAAAATCAACGCGCCATTTTTCATAAATATTTGTTATCGTTTTCGTTGTATGGTTAATTATTACATATTTAAAATGTCGATTTCACGTCGGGAAGAATATCAATACGTAAATAATAATAAATAGATTTGGTAATTATTATTTTTTCTTATTCGAAACATTATTTTTGTTTATTTTACTACAGGTTGTCTAGCGGTTTTGCCAGTGCCTTTATTTACACCTATGGAAAAACTAAACCAGCGCGCCATTTTATATAAAGTTGTTATTGTTTTCGTTGTGTGGTTAAATAAGTATTATCAAAAATACAAAATTTAAAGTATTGTCGTCACCAACTGACGTTTTTAATCGATGCTCCGGATAGTCAGTACCTGGCAACAAAGGTCAGTTGAACTTTATAAATCTAAATAAGTCATCTTTATAATTACGTTATTGTAGCATAAGTTCTTACAACAAGTCTGTGTTTTGCCTCGCAAGTGTGTTGAAAAACGCCGTATGAAACGCGTGTGCATTGGTCATTACACTCTCGGCTACCTTATCACGTCGGCTCACGCGACTAATACCGCCTCGACTGTAATATCCAAAAGAGCACACTTGTATCACAATGTACTATTATAATTTTTTTTATTATTATTATTATATCCTCTCAAACAGAGCACCTGCCATCTAATCTCTTCACCACCCTTGGTTGACTGGTAGAGAATGCCTTTGTACGTTATTGTGTGCGAGAAGTTAAAATACATAAATAACTAGCCAGCCACTACGATTTCTCATTCCGCTAAGCGTAGTATTCATAGATTTTTTCTTTCGTCGTTTTCTGTAACTCGGAAGCCTATATTCAAAACAGTCTTATTTACTAAAAAGGAAATAAGCTTAAAGTTGCGAATAAGCACTGAGAATGTAACATTTCTGAACTTTCTATACAATGCCCATTCACCATATTTATGATGATTTACTAGAATAAAGATCCACATTTCCAACCTTGCTAAAATGATCGTTATCACCATTTTAGCTGCAGCCTGCACCACCCACGCTAACCGCATCGTGGGTGGAGAACCCACCATCATCGAAGAGTACCCTAGCATCGTCCAGGTTGAGTTCCGCTCTGGAATCCTGTGAGGACAATCATGCGCAGCTAATACCATTACCTCCAGATACCTTGTGTCTGCCGCACATTGCTTCGACGGATTGTGAGTACCATCACTATCATTATCAGGCCAACTTTTTCCATAAACTGGTGGAGGTCGGTGGTCGGCTTCTAGTCTAACTGGATGCAGCTGAATACCAGTTTTATACATGGAGCGACAGTGACTGTCTATCTGACCTCCACAACCCAGTGAAAACACGATACCCCTTGGTAAAACTGCCTGTCACAGTTGAGAGTTTGTCTTGGATTTTTAATATCTAGCTGCGCCCCGCGGTTTCACCCGCGTAAGTCTCGATCCCATGGGAATATCGAGATAAAAAGTATCCTATGTCCTATTCCAGGTCATGGTCTACCACTGTGCTAAATTTCATCCAAATCCGTTCAGCCGTTTTAGCGGTAAAGCGTAAAAAACAAACAAAGAAACTCACTTTCGCATTTATAATGTTAGTTAGGATAACTACTCCCGTGGTCTAGTGGTTACGAGCGCGATTGCTGAGCATAAGACCCTGGGTCTTATCTCCAGGATTGGAAAAAGAGTCCTAAAGACTAACTATAGTAATCTTATAATGGTTTTATGAATTACCATCCGCGTGAGCAATCTAATTTTATATCGACAAAACATTGTTTATCCGTTTATTTACACGAGGGGCTTGTATTAATCTCGTGTAAATTATCTTTATTAGGCGATTAATACCGCTCACCGCCGCGGTAGGCGGTCTCATATGGCATTGGCGTCTATTAAATCAGTTGATGCCTAAAACACGTCCACCGCTCGACCGCGCGGTCGAGCCGGTAGAGACCGCTGCGGTCCGCGGAGTCGTGTTTTAACATAACATGATGCATGTTTTCTCGGAAGAGTTCGCAAAAGTGCATCCACGTTTCGCCAGTTATGTTTAAATTCTACGCAATAAGAGGCGAGTCTATTGCCATCAAATCGGTCCATCAAAAATCAAAATATTTTATTTCATATAAGCCTACGTGGGCACTTATGAAACGTCAGAACCTGGTGCACGGTTCCAATTGATCGTTTCCTATAGAGAAGAGACTGCAAGAAACTAAACGGTTACTCTTTTAAAAATAAATGGCTATTTACAATGTTTTCAACTAACAGTTATAATAGGTATGAGAGGACGGGGTAGGCCTGCCTGTCAACAAAAACTATGTACTTAACAAAATAGAAACCAAAACAAAAATGGAAAAAAAAATGGTCACAAATCCATGTTAGTTACTACACACCATGCACATCCCTGGGGATCATCATTTACATTGACACCGAAATTATAATTCTACGTATATTCTATACTAATATTATAAAGCTGAAGAGTTTGTTTGTTTGTTTGAACGCGTTAATCTAAGGAACTACTGGTTGGAATTAAAAAAATATTTTGTGTTGGATAGTCCATTTATTGAGAAAGGCTATAAGCTATATAACATCACGCTACAACCAATAGGAGCGGAGCATAAATGAAATATGTTGCAAAAACGGGAAAAAATATTCCTTTTTGAGAGCTTCCATTGCGTGCGCTGCGTAAACGGTTTATTTTACGTAAATATTATGTATGATGGAATTGTTCCTCTTTAAAGGTTCTAAAAAAAAATCCGCGACAGCATATGTCTATCTTTTAAGATTGACTCACTATAACCTTTTTTTATGGTAATCAAATTTGTTCAAAACAAATGCATTATTTGCGAAGGAGTTTTATCAACATAATATTAATTCTTATTCAAATAAATAGTTTTATCATCAAAAGTATTTATTTAGCAGTAATATACTTTTTAATTCATTCGAATCGGACAGTTAATTTCGAAGTTATCACGAATATAAAAATACAATACGCGAACCGTTCGACTCTGGCGCCGCGACGTTCCCTACTCTAGAGAGGAGAGGATGGGCACACGGGTAGACCATGACCTGGAATAGGACATAGGATACGTTTTATTCCTATATTCCCACGGGATCGAGACCTACGCGAGTGAAACCGCGGGGCACAGCTAGTAATCTCATATTTGAAAGGCGTGGTTATGATTTGATGAAACGCACTCTACGAACTTTATGCACAATGGTAATGGCTTTTCCAGGGCGTGGTTGTCATATGACCAATAATTGAAAATATCAGACTTGCTCCCTGGTCCCTGCATCATGTACAGTTCTTCACAAAATCACCTCCATTTTCCAGATTCTTCAGCATTCGCAACCGTCGTATCCGCGCTGGCACGGACAGACGCGGTTCCGGTGGTGTCGTCATCACCCTCACCTGGGCCGTCAACCACCCATCCTATGGCCGTACCGGTATGGATGGAGACATCAGCGTGATCCAGCTGGACACAGCTCTGGTGTACAGTGCCCAGATCCAGCCAGTTGCTATCCCGCCTCAAGGTTTTCAGTTGCCAAATGGTCTGCCTGTTGTTCATGCTGGTTGGGGCACTACTTCTGTAAGTAACCGTTTCAAAAAACCTCGCTTCACTCGTTCACTAGCTTCCGCCCGCGGCTTCGCCCGCGTGGTATGTCGATAAAAAGTAGTAGTAGATAAATAGTATAAAAAGTATAGTCTATGTCCTTCCCCGGGATGCCACCTATCGCCTTGCAAAATTTTATCGAAATCCGTTCAGTGGTTTAGGCTTGAAAAGGTAACATACAGACAGACGGACAGAGTTACTATAGAATTTATAATATTAGTATTGATTTATGGTATGAAATCGCCAATCGCAAGTGTCACATGCTCGTGCCGCCCCTGCATAAAAGACTTGCCTTGGGACAATAATAGGCGTGAAGCTTTGAATTCCAAACTATTTATAACAATGATGCGAAGCATAAAATTGGACCTTACTCAAACCAAACAAGATTGAAACGTCATCCTACGTTCTAGGCAGGGTACAGTGCAAGCCTCTTTATTGGTCACTGGTCAGCCGGTTAACGAAAGCTAAATCAAATCAAATCAACAAAGATTTAACAGATCTGAATATTTTATAAGCAGTTATGATTTGGCTCCTACTTCTTTATAATGTCTAGCCAAAAGGTGGCACATTTTGGGAACCACCAAGTGAAAGTTAGTTAAATGGTCTAAGGAGTTATACAATTGAATTTGGATCATATAATATGGGATATTTCAATTAAATATTGGGCGTACGGGCTTTGCTCGGGTGAAAATAGAGAAAATGAATTTTCCCGGATATGAGACCTAGCTAGATCGATTTTTCGCCCCCGTATATCCTTATATCAAAATCGTTGGAGCCGTTTTCGAGAACGTGATAACAAATATATTTCTTATATACAAATATTGCTCATTTAATAGAATAGTATGCATATAAATGAAGTATCATAGAATGTAAGTTACAAGCTAGCAAGCATCATTTATTTAGTACTAGCTGCCCCGCGGTTTCACCCGCGTAAGTCTCGATGCCGTGGGAATATCGGGATAAAAAGTATCCTATGTGTTAATCCAGTTTATAAACTATCTTTTTGCTAAATTTCATCTAATTCCATTCAGCCGTTTTTGCGTGATTGACTAACAAACATCCAAACACACAAACTTTCACATTTATAATATTTGTAGGAAGTAGGATTTGCATTCCCTTAAAATATTTATTTTACCCTGCGTGAAAAGTCTAACTATTCTTCCCTTTTCTACCAACAGTCAGGAGGCCTAGCGTCTGCTATTCTACGTGACGTCACAATTTTCTCCATCAACCGTGACCTCTGCACCGGTCGTTACGCCAGTCTACTCATTCCTCAAAGAGTCACAGAGAACATGATCTGCGCTGGTATCCTCGATGTAGGAGGCAAGGATGCCTGCCAGGTAGACTCTGGTGGTCCCCTGTACTTCGATCGCATTCTTATTGGAGTAGTATCCTGGGGCCGCGGCTGCGCTGACTCGTTTTACCCTGGAGTGAGCACTGCCGTCTCTTCCTACACTGACTGGATCGTGGCTACTGCTGTCTGAATCTGATTGTGTTTTGTTTTTATTTATATAATTTATTTTGGAAATTGTAATTATAAGTGTTGCATAAAGAAAAGCATTTTTATTTATGAAAAGAAAACTATAAGTAGGTACCATTTTATTCCTGCGAATAATGTAAAAGCATGTTAATTAAATAGTTTACTTTTTACAGCAAACTGCAATAAAGGCTCTTACATACTGGTGCCATTCGCCGCGCGACGCGAATTTTAACAAAACAATTTCTGAGAAAACTTCACGGCGAACAATGCGGCGGCGTCGCGTCGCGCGACTATTCGCCCCAGTTGTAAGAGCCTTAAATATATCCATCTGCCAAGCATGGTTATAATGACAATTCTATAACCGTGTCGGTTTCCTTTTTTTATTTAGGTACTATATTTTACCCGCGGTTTCGCGTACTGGTCAGAAATTATTCCACGGGAACGTTATACTGGGATAAAAATATACTTTACCCTAACTCAGGCCATGGAAAATCCGTGTGCGAAATATCTAAATCCGTTTGGGCGTGCACAAGGTAACAAAGAGATAGAGTTATTTTCACAATGGATATGCCCATAATCCAACTTTCGGAGACGGAATGACATTGTGCTCGAGATACTTGATTAGTGTGAAAAGAGCCTTTGTGATACTACTTTGATACTCTGAATAATACAACCGTAAGGGTAGCCCGCGAAATTTAAATTTTCTTAGTGCTCGGCGACACGAAAACGCGACTGCGCTGCCGCCGCTTAGATGCCGCGCCGTTCTTATAAAGCGCGTGCACTTTTTCAAGCAGCCGGCGATCAAGCGGAACGGCGCGGCATCCGAGCGGCGGTGGCGCGGTGGTGGCGCGGTGGCGGCGCGGTGGTGGCGCGGTGGCGGCGCAGTGCTGGCGCGGTGGTGGCGCGGTGGTGGCGCGGTGGTGGCGCGGTGGCGGCGCGGTGGTGGCGCGGTGGCGGCGCGGTGGTGGCGCGGTGGCGGCGCGGTGGTGGCGCGGTGGCGGCGAAGTCACGGCGTCGTTACGGTTACGGTTTTTTCAATTTGCAGGTCAGTGTCAGGTTGTATGTTGATCCAAATATGATTTGCGGCCGTAATCAAATATTTATTTGTAGAATTATAATCACAAAAATCATCAACTACGTTCATATTACCATAATGAATGACTATTTCATGAAATCGTGGCATTTGACGTCAATTCTAACTTAAGGAGTTGTATTGCTGTCTCATGATTATAATTCTGTAAAGCCATATTTGTTACGGTCGCGAATAATATTTCAATCAACATACAAACTGACAGCTGACACTAACCTACAAATAGCAAAAAATTTAAGACAATTTGAATTTTTCGGGCTACCGTAGCGCATCCCCCTTAAAATTGAACACAAGATATACAGGGCGTCTCACGGATATGCCATATGGAGGGAAAGTACCTTGAATATTGTAGATGGAACATTTTACTGAAAGAAGACATTATTTTAATTTAAAAAACAATTTAAACTGCATTCATAGATATTTATATATATATATATATATAATTACATGGTTGAACCGAGAATCGAACCCGTTACATGACAAAAATAATCACCCTGTAGCTTTATCATACTGATCGAAAAGCTTCATCATAAGGATTATTTTTTGCTAAATAACATAGTGTCACAAATAAAGGGAAGACCATGAATTTTAACATTTTTAATACAAAATTAATCAAATTATCAAATGCTCAAAATGAGTCCCTTCCTGTTGAATACAAAGTCGCACTCTTTTCATTCACATCAAATGCCATATCCGTGGGACGCCTTGTAGATACTGTAGTACCCAGTCAACTTAAACGACCCTGATATTCTCCAATAGATACTAATGATCGAGTTCATTATAAAAGTAGTTCTTTGTAACAGAGCCGTGTTTAAATGACTGTTAAATGGTAAGCTGATAGTGTTAAGTATAATCTTTCAAAAGGAAAATGTTGGAACGGGAGTGAAGAGGCATGAAAATGGTTTTACAATCTCTGTTTTATTTTATGGCAATTTAATTCCTGTGAGGTAAACGGGCCTCCCACACTCCCAATGACCTATAATATTGACAAAATTACCTGCCTTTTTTTTTGAGGCGAGATATGAACTGAATGTATGTAAATGAAATGTACTACAATTCTTGTTTAGAGGTATGAGGAACAGGGTGTAAAGTTCACTCATCCTCTATAGAAAAGGGAGGATCCTCCGACCAGACGGGTGTTATGCCTGGCGGGCAACTGCCCAACGATTGATGTTGGAATCTTGTATTATAAATGTCCATCGCGCGGTAAACTCTAATTGCGCGATGCAGGATTTATGTGACGTCAGGTCTTTGATACGTAGTTCGCATGTGGTGATGTAGATGCCGCCACACTAAAAAAACACATAAATCTACATGGACACTTATGAAACGTCAGAAGCTAGGTGCACGGTTCCAATTGGTCGTTTCCTGTGGTATTCCATAGGAAACGACCCGGCAGGACCCTAGGTTACTCTTTACTTCAGGTCTTTGTCAACAAAGGCCTCCTTCCACTCTTTCCAATTTTACGATTATTATTTGCTCTTTTGGGCCAAATGCCAATCCCTCAAGATGCGATCGAGTTCGCACGCAACCCATCTATTTATAAAATGAAATCAATACATAGTTGCAACAACCCCTTTTTTTTACATAAAACAAAGACGTTTTAAAAAAAATAAACCTGTAGAATAAATATTTTAAATCTGAATACTTGCTTGAATAAAGTACCTTGCAATACAAATAATTTCGAACAGACTCTCAAATCTAGACTCTAATTCCAGGTAACTCTCCCAGGCACACGATCAATAGTTCCCGCCTATCCCGACCCGGACCACGCATGCGCGGCCGCCATTTTAGCTCCCTTAAACAAGTCGGAAAATCGGGATAGATTGCAACAGTCAAAACAAAACATAGACTCAGTGTGTGCAAAATATCTTTCAAAATGGGCAAAGGTAACTCAGACAGGGATCCTGAAGGTAAGAAATTAACCCTAATATGTTAAGATAATCTAGATTTATTTGTATTTGTGTAGAAAAGAGAATTTTTGTATGTTTTTGAGTGATTTTTCTAGAGAAAAGAGCCGTCTTTGTGTGCAAAGGAGGTGTTTCTACCTAACCTAACCTGTTATTTTTTGCTTTATTTTTGTTTTATTTAATAATACAGTTTTATACCCTTTATGAAGAAGAGATTTATTAGTTTATCTTAGTGTTAAAACATCTACCTATGTTTATTTCATAAGGGTTGATAACCTGTAGCTTGTGAATAGAAGTGGATGAAGTTGGTCCAACGTGGACCATTGTGGACATGAGAGAGTGAGTGCTTAGAGCTTTTTCGTTCAATCCTTTGTTTATGCTATTTCTTTGTTCTTCATGTTTTAATATTTTTTAATAACGAATAAAAGGGAGAAGGCATCTTTATCACTGACTGTTTGTTTGGCGCAAAATTAGGGACTAAGTAACTTAGATTAATTTAGAAGTTTAGTAAAACTAAAGGGTTTATTTTTGTTTTTCGCTTCTCAGTTAATTTTTATTGCTTTTTTTTTATTTTGTATAGGTAATAAGCAGCTTAGTACCTAAGAATAAAATCATTATGAATTGTTATGGCTAGCTTTTTGCATATATCAAACCTTGAAAGTACCTGAAAAGCTTTAAGATTGTTTGCGGTAATTGTTTTTATTTTTAACCGACTTCTTCGAAAAGGAGGAGGTTCTCAATTCGTCTGTATGGTTTTTTTTTTTGTATGTATGTTACTCGATTACTGCGCCAATTATGAATCGATTTTGTTTGGTAGGTCATGCTTCAGAGGTGGTCCCACATAAATTTTATTAATTTTACTTGCGTAGTTTTTGAGTTAGCTTCAATAATTACGTATTTTTCCCATTTTGCGTATGTAGACGATATAATTATTTCACTCCGTCACTGTTATTTACATAGCAGATAACGGTATACGAATTTGTGTGGGGTAGGTACCACAACTAAAAACTGAAAAATAAAAACTTTTTACAATAAAAAAAACAACCGACTTCAAAAAAAAAAAACACTAATAAAGTGAAAAACGGTGGCAAAAAACGAAAATTGAAAAGCAAAGACACCGACTTCCGAAATTTAAGTTATTTTTCACTTTTTTGAAGTCGGTTGTTTTTTTTTTTGTAAAAAGTATTTTCTTACTTAACTATTTTTTAATTAATCATTTTCACATTACTAAGTTTTCCAACAAAATATCTAAACAGCCACATATTTCACGTACTAGTAACCACGTTGGTTTGAGAACTAGTCTTGACTTCAATAAATCAGAAAGTTCAAGTCAAAGTTAGTTCGTATTGGTTTAGTTCTACAGTGTTAGTCTGGTTCAACTTCAGACTTTGATTAGTTAAACAGTGCAGACGTGGTGGTATCGTAGTTTAGTATGTGTATCGGTTGAATGGGGTTGAAGTATTGAAACTAACTATCGTACATAACTTTCGAACATAACACCATGTGTATACTCCCCGAATGTATGTATTTATTAAGGTTTACTTAAAATACCTACACCTACATTTCGCCAGTTATGTTTAAGTTCTATGTTAGAGGAGCTCGTGGCTAAGTAATAACAGCCGCACGGGTCGATCCATTAGGTTAAGCTACGCTTGCCGGGGTTGGTATGTGGATGAGTGACCATCTTTAAATACCGAGATTCCTCCGTGCCTCGGAAAGCACGTTAAGCCGTTGGTCCCGGCTGTCATTCGTAGATCTTTGACAGTCGTTACGGGTCGTCAGAAGCCCGAAAGTCTGACAACCAGTCTTACCAAGGGGTGTCGTATTACCCAGTTACTGGGTTGTGGAGGTCAGATAGGCAGTCGCTCCATGTAAAATACTGGTATTCAGCTGTATCCGGTTAGACTGGAAACCGACCCCAACATAGTTGGGAAAAGGCTAGGCAGATTGATTTTTGATTTTGTTTCCTAGGGGCGAGCTTCTTGGCGCCAATTGTGCACAAAATCCAGACTTGGGGATGTTTCTGTATGCTGTTGATGGCAATAGACTCGCGCCTTTATAAGTGACTTAAACATAACTGGCAAAATGTGGGTGTACTATACGTGCACCGCTAACACCGGAATACAGGCGTGATGTTATTTTTGTAAATAAGACAAAAAAGTTGCTTTTCGTGTCTGCTGTGTGACCGCTACACATTAGATTTTGATGTAGTCTTCACCAGCATTTAGAGACTTTATTTCGAAATGTTTATTTGTTTAATATAAATTAATACTTACCTAGATTTTAACTTAGATGTATCACATAAATCTCGCTGTTTTGACATGTTGCCACATCAGTAAATTGCACGCATGCGAAGCAAGGGGAGGTCGCTAGATAACTATAAAGGTACCACTCCGTAACAGATCGTCTATACCTTTGTATATACGTCAAAATTATTCGTTAAATATGTGATACTAGCTGCGCCCCGCAGTTTCACCCGCGTAAGTCTCGTCTACCCATGTGCCAAATTTTATCATAAAAAAAAAAAAAAAAAAAACCTCTTACAGCAAAATTCACAAAACAGTCCGGTTGCGGTCGATTAATCAAAGATAACTTTTATACCTAAAAATAAAAAGTACTTTACTTATTAGATCATAATTGAAATGATCTTCCATGTTGTGCATTAAAACTTACATAAACACAGTATTTTAATTTTAATTTTAATAATTTTAATTTTAATAATTTTTTTAATTTTAATAGTTTTTATTGAATAAAACGATTACAAAAGTGTGCATTTAGTCAACAGATAACATTATTTCGTAAACAATTTTAACTGTACAATCACGTAATTTTGGAAACAAACTGTCGTATACGACGTCTTAACATTCAAATTCTACAGTTTCAGAAGACATGGTGGAATCAATAGACGAGCTGAAAGAAAGGCTGTCAGTGATGAAAAAGATGATGGAGGAGCGGAAGGCACAAGGTTCTAACCCCAAAGAGCTGTTCCAAGGCCAGGCTTCCAGTCTCCAGGGGACCACTATGATAGATGGAAACTTCCTCAGTTTCGTTTTCGGTGGATCACTGTTCGTGATCATCAGTGTATCAGTATACGCATTCTACAATCTATACCATGCAGTCCTCAAAAAATTCCCCTCAACCCACACGGAGTTGTAAATTGAACTCTATTGAAACACTACAAGGTTTATTTGTGATTGGTAATGAGTGAAAACGGACAATATTGTTTTCTTAGTTCGAAATGATTAAAGTATGATGTAACTTTTTGGGTTGTGTTTTATTATTCTGCTCATAACCATTAAGATATTTCTTCCCATGGGGGTAGGCAGAAACTAGACACCACCTGCTACGGTCCTTACATACTCATTTTTCTTCGTTTACGTTCATACATCTCATACACGCACGCCAGTTGCGAGTATTACGCAACAGGGGGCCTAAACCGGCCACATTAGCAATTCCTCTAAAAGCAGTTCATTTCATGAATCCCAGCTGTCATTAGCTCTTCCTCTAATTTGACTTTGTCTAATTTGGTGAAAGCAATATGTTGTTGTAATGTATTAAATGACTGAAGATACTTATACTGCCTGGCACATCTGTTCATCATCACTATGAACAGATGAGTCGGTCAGTTCATATCATGAACTATTGCAGTATAATATTATTGTGTCGAGGTACATCTTCTATGCTCAAACCAAATAAAAAACCAAGACAGAGCGCTGCGAACAGTACAGTGAAGCATTCCAAAACTACACCTCCGCTCTGTGCATACACGCTCACACGCACACATTTACAATTTAATTACACCTCATTAAGTCTACACATGTTTACAAAACCGGCCTCACGTCACTGTTGACAGCGCTCTGTCTTGGTTTTTTATTTGGTCTAAGCTTCAATGTATCCAATTCTGAAAATCATTAATTCTCTGATAGACAACGCACAGCCTAAACCACTGTGTCTAGGTCTAGAAGCATGAAATTTTGCACAAGAGCTTCTTAACGAAAGTCAGCACCAAGGAAGAATTTTTGAAAATTCACGATTCACAAGATGTTATCGCTAGAAAGGGAGTGACTACCGAGATGACGAATAAAGTTAAGATTCCGGACAACTCCGCACGAGGCAGTGCTGCCGCTTCACTACTGGTCCCTATACCTTTTCTATAGGTATGAGATTACATTCCGAGCACGGCAACAATGTGACGCAGCAATGTCGCGCAGCATAGATCGTCACTAATTTGACGCCTGAGAGAGGACATCGCCGTCGAGGTAGACCGCGGCAAAGGTGGTGTGACGATCTGATAATGTTTGCAGGGCCAACATGGGCCGATATTGTTTGTATCAGTGTAATCAATTGTTGGTAAACCTAATAAAATAAATATCGCTTAAAACATGGAAGACAGACAGAGGCTTAAAACGAAAAAGATGAGGCTTGTGCTCAACAGTGGGACACAATACTAATACTACATACTACAATAATAATAAGCTAAGAAAAAAAATAGAGACATAACATAAAAGGGAGCTATATACACCTTAACAGGGCTAATTCTAATTTATATTTCTTCTTTATCTTGATTTATTTTTGTTACTAAACTTATAATAATCACCGCAGCCATTTTTGATATGCTCCAATTACAAAGAACATGAATAAGAGGCATAAGAATAAGGTACTAAGAATAAACTTAGTTTCCATATTCATTTGCAAACGAGTTTGTAATAACAGAACAGCGAATAAAACCCCATTCAACGGACTCTGATGTAAAACACATTTTCAACCCCCTAAAACATCATAAGCCCCCACTACAATGCAGGGTAAATTCAAGTCTAGTTGTAGGAAATATGGTTGGAAATTGCATAGTGAAATTCGTAGCAGGGGTGAAATAGGGTAGTCAAATAAATGCATTATGCATTTTGCAAATTCGTCTAATTTTCAGCGTGATGTAAATGTTGTTGGTGTTTTGTTTCATTTTGAATTGCTTTTAATTTTAGAGTTGGGGGTGAAACTGTTGAAAGCTAAGGGATGAATTGTGATTTAAGTAGTTTTGGTAATCAAAATCAAGCTTCAAAGAAGTTTTGATTTTAATATGTAGAGGGAATAGAAAGTAATTGGACTCTGAAAACTGAATTGTAACCTGAAAATAATTGACGAAGCTTTGTATGTAATTATAAGCTTTGTATATAACGAACACCAAAATGTACACTTAGTTTGCAAATAAATCTTTGACTTTGACTTTTGATAATAATTGATGTATACAAAATTCTTGTACATAATTTTGTATACATCAATTATATAATTTATATTCTTGTCCATACCTTCCGGGCTTTCGCATTCTGGTCCATACAAAAACTACCTTTTGAAATGGGCAACTAGAATCAGTTCTATTTCTTATTTTTTGACGTTCAAAAGTGCCTTTAATGTGCCTATTTGAAATAAATTATTTGACTTTGACTTTGACTTTATGGTAGTTGGACCGAAAAAGAGTCGATTCTGAATTTTCACATTTAATTTTAAATCTTCTCTATCTATATTCTATTCAATTTTATTTTAATGTTCATTTAAAATACTTATTTATACAGACAGACACGAAAAGCGACTTCTATACATATTATAAACTAGCTTTAGACCGCGGTTTTGCCCGCGTTAAGGTCGAAAATTATCCCAAGGGAACTACTATCTGGGATAAAACCTTCCTTTGTCCTAACCCAAGTCATGATCTACCCATTTGCCAAATTTCATCCAAATCCGTTCAGCCGTTTTAGCGTAGAGGCTAAATAAACAAACAAAATCACTTTCCATTTATAATATTATATAAAGGATATTAAAGTTTACAAAATCAACTTTTTGTGCGAGCGCTGGCGCGCCGCGCGCCCGCCGCTCGGCGGGGGGGGGGGGGGTCCGCGCCTCGAAGGTGCGATAGCGTGCAGCTCGCAGCTTTCCAGGTTAAGTTAGGTTATTAGTAATGATTAAAGTTGCTTTTCATATCTGTCTGTAAAACTACACAACGGAATATGATGCGGTTTTTATCATAATTTAGAGAATTTATTCCGAAAGGTTCATGTGTAGAATAGAGAGAGATATGTCTCGAACTTAAAGGTTCATGTGAAGCCAAGTCAGAGGCGGCTTTAAAACTTTAACACAAGGTTATTCACTAACCCCACGAAAAGAAGAAGATTTATAGAACACATTCATATTAAAGGATGATGCAAGTGATTGGGCTCCACTAAAAAATTTAATGTGCAGAGCTCAGACATACCCTAATTTGTAGATCCCATAAATATGACCAACTTTTATTTCTACGTCGGGTAAATTGGCCCTGGGAAATAGAAAATATAGGTCCATGAGTACGTCTTCAAAATGTATGCATAATTGTATGCATATAGGTAATAAAGAAACCTTATTTTTTTTTGTCAGCTAGGCAGCGGCGAGTTGCTAGTCAATTTATAAAGTTGAAGTTGTAGCGAGTATTATAGAGAGATATGAAAGAACTTTGAAACTACTTGCTAAAAGTAACTTGTAAGGTTTCCGAACTGTTCATAACGATGGTTGCTTAGTGTGATGATGTGATGTAACCAGAAAACCTTCGCTGGGAGGTAAACTTATAGATAACTTGTGAGCCTTCCCGGCTACTCATTTTACGAGTTAAAAAAACATCGAGATTTTTTTATATTATAAAATTTTACTAGTAATGTATAGGTATTTTACATAATTATTATAAAACAAAGTCCTCCGCCGCGTCTATCTGTCTGTCTGTCTGATACTACTGCACCGATTGTCATGCTGTTTTCACCAATGCACAGAGTGGTTCTCGAAGAAGGTTTTAGTATATAATAACCGACATCCACGCAGGTGAAGCCGCGGGCATCAACTAGTTGATTATTATATAATAAAGTTGAAGGGTTTGCTTTTTTGTTTGTTTGTTTGAACGCTCTAATATCCGGAACTGACATACGGGTTTAAAAAACTTTTTTTCATTGGATAGTCCAATTCTTGAGGAAGGTCTAAAAAATGTAAATGAAAAATCACGCTAAAACCCTTACTTAAGAGCAAAGCAAAAATAAAAACGCGGTGGGCGATGCGATGCGGCGCGGTGTTACTTCATTTTAGCTTAGCGTTCTTTCTGATTTTTTTCGTCGGGGGCCGAAATTGCACGCGGACGAAGTCGCATGCAGAAGATACAATGATGATATTAAACATTCATGGTCTGGAACCTGAATCTGAAACCTACTTGTAATTTGAAAGTTTTTTTTTTTTTAAGTTATTTAGATTATATTTATTTGAATAAGAATATAACATTATATTTTATGGAATTAATAATTAACAAAAAAAAAACTAAAACTAAAAGGACTTACTAATAGATATTAAAACAAAGGGACCCTCAGAGGTCGAAGTATTCGTCCGCATCGCTGTCATCCGGAAACGTGCCCAGAAGACTGGCAGCATTGCCACGTTGAATGGCAATGCTAATTCTTTGGCCAAAGAATAAGCCAGCCCTCTGGTCACGTGAAGTATCGACCAGTCGGTGACAAATTTCCTTAAAAAGGAGACGCGCACTCGGGCCCCATGACCGACCCCAAAGTTAAAGTTCCTCTGATATGAAAATCATGTGACTAAGTTAGAAGCAGTAGAACTAATCTAACAGTTGTAAAATTACCAAAACATGAGCACTTTGGTAACGTTCAGGCTCAGAACGTCCCTTTCCCAAAATGTCCCTCTGTTTCAAATAGTCCCTTTCCCGAAATGTCCCCTCCCCATAATGTCCATTTTCCAGAAGGTCCCTTTCCCGAAACGTCCATTTCCCAAAATGACCCCTTCCCCAAATGTCCCTTTCTCAAAATGTCCCTTTCCCGAATTGACCCTTTCTCAAAATGTCCCTTTCCTACGACAGCTATGCGTTCAAACTAGGAATATTTAAATAACATAACCCAAGTAGTCAATCAACTTTTAATCACATATAATATAAAACCAAAACAAAAACAAACAGTCAAAAGCCTTTATACTTATAAATCAAAACGTCAAAAGCCAATAATTATCCACGTGATATCAAACTGTTAACATAATTATATAAACTGGGAATACACAATCACATAATTATAGTATAAAAAACAAAAAAAAAACAGTCAAAAGCCTTTTAATTACATACTTATAAATCAAAACGTCAAAAGCCAATAATTATCCACGTGATACCTAACTGTTAACATAATTTATATTATATTATTATAAACTAACATTAGAGAAATCAAAGAAGTCTTTGTGAATTGCAGTTTTAAATGATTAAGTGTATTTTATTTAAATAAGCACAGTCTCAAAAATATTATTTTTGTTAAAAACTGTCCCACTGTGATTTGTTTTGTTTGTAATTTTCGCAAGTTTTTGTAGTTAATTAATATAATTAGGATAAATGTCGCTTTTTGAGACTTTATGCAAATAATGGACTTTTACATGTTTATAGTTCAATAAAAATAAAAAAAAATGTAAATATATTTAGATGTATTCCCAGTTTATATAATTATGTTAACAGTTAGATATCACGTGGATAATTATTGGCTTTTGACGTTTTGATTTATAAGTATAAAGGCTTTTGACTGTTTGTTTTTGTTTTGGTTTTATATTATATGTGATTAAAAGTTGATTGACTACTTGGGTTATGTTATTTAAATATTCCTAGTTTAAACGCATAGCTGTCGTAGGAAAGGGACATTTTGAGAAAGGGTCAATTCGGGAAAGGGACATTTTGAGAAAGGGACATTTGGGGAAGGGGTCATTTTGGGAAATGGACGTTTCGGGAAAGGGACCTTCTGGGAAATGGACATTATGGGGAGGGGACATTTCGGGAAAGGGACTATTTGAAACCGAGGGACATTTTGGGAAAGGGACGTTCTGAGCCTGAACGAATTTTTTATGCACCAAGCAGTGAATGCCCCTCGTGCATTCAGCAGTATTATGATTTAGTACAGTTAAATAAAAAAGTAAAACATAATTTCATTAATTTGTTTTGTGAATATTGTATTTAAATTAATAACCTTTAATCATACATACATTCTCGTGCTTAAAAAACGTTCAAATTCAAGTCGCAGTGCCGCAAAAGTTCCAAAACGTCAAAAAAGGTATTCTGCTAAACCAAAAAACTAAGTCAAAGGTGGCGTTTGGTGCGATGATATTGCGAATTGAATGAAAATAAGAAATGTACTGAAACGGTATTCTGCTAAATTGTCGAGTAGCGAATGAAAATAAAATCGATATCCGTGGGTATTCCCGTACCTAAGCAACCGTCAAAACTGACGTAAGCATGAGATTATTTGTTGACTGAACTGTCACGAAAAATTTTAGCTTCTGCAGTTTCAATTTCTCATTTTATTTTCATTTTGTCCTTGAAATCATCTTGAAATCCAATATTCATGAAATAAAAACATATACAGGAACAGTGTTGTAAATACTTTTGTGTTTGTGTGGTGAAATAATACAAAACGAGTGGGTTCGCCAGTGGGAGTTATTTTCATTCCTCGCACAACGTGCAGACGCCGAATCGTCGGCGCAACAACGTAGAGAGCACAGCAGTAGCTGTTCTCAGCATCGCCGGCATCGCCGGGGTCACACATCAGGCGCATTTTCCATAAGCGACCGTGCGTTTTTAAAACTTAGTCTTACGAACTGAAGCCGCATTTCCTACAGGATAAGCGAAGAAATGGACTGGGTGTTGCAGCCAAGGTTGGTCTACAAGTACAAATTATAATACTTATATCAAAACTAGCTTCCGCCCGCGTGGTATGTCGATAAAAAGTAGCCTATGTCCTTCCCCAGTATGCCATCTATCTCCTTGCCAAATTTTGTCGAAATCCGTTCCATGGTTTAGGCGTGAAAAAGTAACATACGGAGTTACTTTCGAATTTATAATATTAGTATGGATATATTAATAGGGATATTATCGATTGATATGCAACAAGGCAGCTATATTCTAAGCATCTTCATCACCGCATCTACTTATCAGCCACAGGGTCGAAACTCTATTCCTTCAGGTTCACAGTTGTGTAGAAAGGCTGGAAGTGTAACCGTGATTTTAAAATCTATGCGAAATGAATAAGTAATAGAATTTGTTTGTCTATTCACTATTTATTATACCTTTTATGTCTCCTTTTTAGATTCCTTACATTTAGATGAGATACGAAGTCCCGACCTATTTGCGGTCATGGCAGCCAATTTAAACGGAGATAGCCAAGTATACAGGAGATACTATAGAAAACGAGGCTGTGCGCACACACAACATGTACACAACCTCTTCCCTCACTCTCATAGTCCGATGGGTCGGCAATACGACGTAACCGGGAAGAGATTAGTACCAACGGCTGTACGTGCTTTCCTAGGCACGGGGTTGTCACACTATTACATTACTATTTGGAGGAATCACGCGGACAACACATGGCGGGAAAAATGAGCAGGACGGTCGTTCTGATTGCCATTGTACGACCTAGATAAGAGCGAAAAGGACGGTCCACGTCTGATAAAAAACCGTTTAAAAGCGCCCTAATACACAGTGTTACTTATGTTGTTTTGCGTAATATTTTTTTGTTTGTATAAATAGTTACCTGCCTATTTAATAATAAATATTCAGTTCAGTAGGGTAGTCATTTTATTTTTCTACAGTCACTCCACTTCTGTGAAGCACAGGGTCCGTCGATGTGGCGACGCTTGAGAGAGGCCTATGTTTAACAGTGGACGTCTTTCGGCTGAAATGATGACGATGACTCCACTTCTATAGGGCTGACTTTATATTAAGTAAGCACTTCGCCTGCAACTGCATCACGGCACGTTTGCTCTTTCACTATGCTCGTGAGAGATGGTCACAGTTCCAAACATAATACATATTTATATAGATTTGTATAAATGTATTACATTAATTTCCTCCAGCCTCTTTGTCTGAATGTATGCCCAAGCTTCTGAATAAATACTACTTGATAGATTAAGTATGTACGATTCTTGCAAAAATAATCTTTAAGGTCGGACCAAAACCATATGCTGCATCCGGTTAGACTGGAAGCCGACCCCAACTTGGTTGGGAAAAGGCTAGGCAGATGATGAAGGTCGGACCAACACATAGGTTAGATCATCATCATTTCTGGCCGCCTTGTTCCGCTCACTGCTGAGTAAGTATATGCTACACATTATTACGCTATTTCCTATGGAGGGAAGATGAATATTCTATTTTGTTCCTGTTCTTCGATAGTTTACTGCGGGATTGTACAAGACAGGATTTGTCAAGCTTTACAAGGAGCTATGTTGGAAAATAGTAAGAACGCAAACAGCCTTGTGGAATCTTCTTAGCAAGTGTTTGCCTCATAAGGTAATTGGCGTTTGACATATTAGTACGAGAGCCCACGACCAAAACCATGTCGCATCGCTTTACGGCCAAAACCGTATAAAATCATTAGTTCGTTGAAGTTGTTGTTGACAAATTTTTCAACACGTTCAAAATCCTTCGTTCGTATTCTTTCTATTTAATTTTATTTGTAAATCTAAAATCTATCGTTCAAAATCAGACAGATTGTTAAAAAATAGATCGGTACTTTTTTTGGCATAATATTTGAAAATTGGGTCAGCTCAGACGTGATTGAGAAATTCTGATTGTGAAAAATTCTGAAAGGAGATCATTTATTTGATTGATTGTGAAAAATTCTGAAAGGAGATCATTTATTTTGAGTCCAAAATCCAAAGTTTTAGTTTTATATTTAAAAAAAATGAAGGTAAGTACGTAGAATAGACTTGAAGAAAACAGCTGAAGGAATAGTCTTTGAGATTCAGCGCCATGGTATAAAATGATTAGGAGGACTTCTCCGACCAAGGTACCTCATTTTTTTTTCGCACTCTGCACTTTGTGCTTTTGGCCCAACTTTGTATGAGACGTGAATGGTCCTCAGGATTTTGGATTCAGATCTATCAATTTTATAGGGTTTTGGTCGAAAAACGACAAGGCAAAAATGTTGGTCATGGGCTCTCATACTATAAGAAAGTGTCATGTGTCATGTGTGTCTTTTCAAAGTTAGCTTTTGTATAATAACTACTTGATACCCTATATTTGATTGTTCATAAATAGTATTCAAACTGCTGAAAGTCCATCATTTCTTCGGTTTATGGGCTCAGCCCGCTTCCACTGCGCAAGTGACACAGTCAATTACGACATATAGATATAAGAAAGGCTATTTTCATCACATGTCAAAGAATCGTACAGACGAAGTGATTCGACGTCTGCCTCGCATGACCTAGGTTGTGAGTTCGATCCTCAACTATTGTTATTTTTTTTTGTTTTTTTGTAATTCATTTTTGTACTATTTTGATACATCAAGATTTCCATATTAATAATAATAAAATAACTGCATGCTTTTTAGGGTTCCGTACCGAAAGGGTGTAAATTATTTGTTATTACCAAAGGAACAGACCGATCGTTTGATCTTGCGAAAATGAGCAAAAGTTCATAATAAAGAAATGAAAAAGGCAAATGAAAACTATACTTTGATTTATTTTGCTACATTTGTATGCAGTAACTAGTACCTTGTATAAATTATTTTTTACAATATAGTATACTTGTAATATTTTTACAAGGTAGCTTGGCACTTTCATCTGTAAAGGATTTTAAATCCGCTGCAAAACTTCATCTCCCGTCAGGATATCGAAAAATCTGCTATTGATGCTAACAACAAACCCTTGTGTTTGTTGTAGAGGGTACGGAAGTTTTTTATCATAACGGCACTTCTATATCTGTATGATTTTCCCTGCAACTCTTCACTCAACGCACTAGAACGACTACAACAGTAGGTATGTATCCTGGATGCTATGCTCGGGTTTTGTTTCGAAATACGATGATATTCCTCACTCGGACCAAATAAAAAACCTTCCTCATGGATAATATAGTTATGTAGGAACTAAACAATTTTTTGATGGCTATTTCGGCACCATATTCGACAAATCTCTTTCTTGCTGTGATAGTGCTATATAGTTACAGTTATTTCACTCATAAACCAAGAATTTAATAAATAAAAAAGATATAATACTATACTTTGACATTCAATATAATGACGTCTCTTCTTGACATCTTAAACCATCGCGCTTGCGCGTCGCGATTTCAATACGTTCCAAATTATCTTTCTATCTGAATATTTATTTTAATGATTTTGTATTCTCAAAGATATATAATAACAAACGGGAAATGAAAATACTAAAACTATGTACTTATCCAAGCAAACTAATTAATACATTTAAAAAATCATAAAATAAGGTTGCTAAAAATTGAAGTATCACTAATTATCACAATATCGTCTGCGTGCATTGAACCAACATGAAAATATATTTATTTTCGTAAACGAAAACATACTCGACCGCCGTGAGACTCGACTGCGAAGATATTGCGATCGGAATGTGAATAAACCGAATATTAAGGTTAGCAGAATACCATTTTTTGATCTATTCACAATGTCATCGCATTCCGGTCGCATGATTTTCAATTTGCCCGTTAAATAGCAGAATTGGCCTTCAGGTCACATAAAAAGTTTAATATGGCATGACACCACTATTAAGTCCTCAAAAGAAGTACATCGGGCAGGTCTATCCACTGGTTTAAAGAATACAACGGGAAAAGGAAGGCGGCTTATCATTGTTCATTTTGGTATGTTGATTTACTTGTTTTTGCTTTTAATACATTTTGTTGACTGTCCTCACCATTAACAAATGAACACCCATTGTCATTGACTACCTATTAATTTGAATACCTCATATTATTGTATTAGGAAGTAACACATGTAAAGTGAACGAAAAGTTATAAATGTTGTCGCTACTCTATTATAGTATACAGGGTGTTAGGGTAAACACCGTTATCCTTGCAACCAGTGGTTTGGTTTCATTTATAGAACGTAAAATCAATGGAAAATTACAATGTTATATTTAATTCTTTAGATCTAAATTTTACCACAAGAGACGCAAGTTGCTTGCCCTATGCGCTAGGGCAACGAACTTGCGTCTCAACACGGGCGGGGGGTACCGGATGTGACCTGACCGGCAGCGAGCGCGATCCCTCCCTTAGTCAGTCAGCTGTTGCGCTAGCAAGCACGGTGTCAGATAGAAACTTTTTTAAATCTTTTAATGAAAATAACTTTTTTTTCTGTTGTGTTCGGTCATTTATTTTTATATTTAAGTCAACTACCCATGGTTTGAATGACAAGAGTGTTTACCCTTACATCTTGTATATAAGACCTATTTCTAGCAGTGAAATTATATGGGTACGGAAAAATTTACTTGTAATTATTGTATTTCACAGGATCAACTGAAGGGTTTTTAACGGATGCTGCATTTATATTTGATGCAAAGAAAGGTGATGGAGATTACCAACCACTCCGAAATGGACGCATATATTATTTCCTTTATTCTTTAACTTAAATCACCATGTGATCGGTTGTTACATTTATTTGTTTTGTTGTAATGTATGAAGATGCAATAAATCATAATTTAAAATAAAATGTCTTTGATTTCGTTTATCTAATTATTTAGTAGACTGTATTAGATTTATCTAAAAAAGTTATAAATTAACTTTGAAATAAAAGATTTTGAATTCCTGCTTCTACAAGCCTCTTTTTTCTAATGCTATAATAAATGGAGTATAGGTATACTTCAAACCATTATCTTCTGCCTAGCTTTTTCCCAACTATGTTGGGGTCGCCTTCAAATCCCTTCACTATCACTAATCATTATTTATTCTAATCATTATATCCTTAATTTATTTTTAATATAGTATTTTTTAATTTAGATTATTTATTATTTTACATAATATTATAAATGCGAAAATGAGTTTGGTCGTCTGTTTATTTGTTACGCTTTTACGTTAAAACGGAATTAGTTGAAATTTCACATCTTCAAAACCAAAGCCGCGGGACCTTGTAACTTATATTATCTGATACTTGCTTCGAACAACACAAGGTACTCAGCCTTGTGAACACGGAGTTACATATACGTTCAAGTTACAAACAGGCTGTTATACATTATATACAATAATAATTATACCGTATAGGTATAAGGCTGTTTACCCGAGGGCCATATCAGACATACCTTCCATATTCTGACTCCGGCGAATTATTGCGCTATTGAGAATTTTTCAATTCTCAATAGCGGGTTGTGGAGGTCATAGATAGGCAGTCGCTCCATGTAAAATACTGGTATTCAGCTGCATTCGATTAGACTGGAACCCGAACCCGACCTAGTTAGGAAAAGGCTCGGCAGATGATGATGATGATGAGAATTTTTAATTCTAATAATTTTTCTCAGGTTAAAAATGTATTTACCACAAAAAAATTATGTGTCCGGGCAATTTGTGTGATTGGACCATTTGAATCTTTTGGACCTTTGTATTACTAAGTCTACCTGGTATTACCAAAGGGTATGGTATTACCTAGTACCTAAGTGGGGTTGTGGAGATCTGGCAGTCGCTCCATGTAAAATACTGGTGTTCAGCTGCATCCGTTTAGACTGGAAGTCGACCCCGACATAGTGGGAAAATGCTACGCAAGCAGCAGGCCTAGCATGAGCACCGTTTAGTCGACGGAAGAGTAGACAAAAATGACGTTTCCTGTAGACAGTAGACAGAACGAGACGGCAGCAAAGTAGAAAGAGTCAACTGCACTTTTTACGAAATTCACTCTTTTACATAATTCGACTCAGAATTCTTTGTTTTGTCATAGGATTTATCGGTTGTCACTGCGATTTTGACAGTAAGGATAGAAAACTTTCTTCCGAAATAGTCTACGTATAAAAAGACGTCGACAAAGATCGTTAGAAATGAAAGACAAAATGACAGATTGTAGAAAGATTTCTACGGTGGATGTCAAAAATGAAGAAACGAACTGTCACTTTGTATAGAAAAAGCTATGTCTATTCTTCGTAGAGATAGAAAGCGCCATGCTACGCCTGCAGGTAGACGATCTCAGCAGTTACAATTTAAGTGTTTTTGCTTATAATTTTATTTTAAGGTTCTTTTTGTATCCTGACATAAGTTAGCGAAATACGTAGAACTATTTATATTTTAAGTTCTTTTATGTTGGTACCGTATTTTTAGCAAAATAAAGAATGTTTATATTGTATATTCATACTGTTAGGTGTGTACCTTTTAGAAAAGCTATGGTACTGTAATCTTTACTCTGTTCTTGTCAAATACATATTTTCTTACTATAATAAAAACTGTACTGTTCTAATTTGATTCTATTAAATAAAATTCAATACCTACCACTTTTAATTTATTCTTTCACCAGTTTATTTTGCTAAAAATATTGTATTCTAATAGCGGACCCATCGGATCAACCCATCAACCCCAGGAACTAACGCTCTGAAACTGGGTTTGTGATCAACAAACGAAGCAGTCAAGTATAATCAAAACCTTTAGGATTATTCAAAATCTATAGTCATTTATTCAAACTAGGCTGAGAATCAGCACTTTTCGAACGTCAAAATTACGTAAGACAGTCCCCCACACTTCACCACTTCCTAGTGCTTTAGCTGGGAAGAAGAAGTGGCGCAACAAACTCCCCAGCAGCACAGCTGTCAATTAGAAAAAAGTGATTCTATACAATAGTATGCAAAATCATTCACATTACGCAACAAAAAACATAAATCTTATTTATTAGCCATACGAGTATGTCAGCTAGCACACGCCAATATAACAAAAAAAACATCGAGAACTATATTAAGTACTCAAGCAGAAGTAAAAAGTAAATGTAAACTTAAATTCATATCTAAATAAAAGCCTCCAGGCACAAAGGGCGTGCCCCCTTACATATATTACAAGCTGATAATATTATTAAGATAAACAAGAGGATTATGGACACCGATGTTCTATAGGTAACCCTCGGAACTTTAAAATAAATTAGAAAACGTTAAAACAGAAATTGTTCAGAGTCTACACGAGCGGAACCAGTTAAAACAATTCAGTGCTCTGCTTATTAAACTTTTTAGTAGGGTCACAATGTTGGTAGTAATACGCGTGGATTTTTACATCATCGTTTGGTGGTTTCGGGAATCAATTATGAATTTCTTCTCGTAGGTTTTATTTTATGTTTCTCGAAAAGTTTAGAAATATCATTGTGTGTGTGTTATAGTATCTTATTTTATATCTTAGTCTTAGACCTATATTAGATTATCATAGAAAAGTGATCAGAGATGTTGAGTCATTTTTATATGAAGAACCTATAATTATATTTTCTACGATCATAGATATAGACTCTTATTTACAAGCGTACATACAAATAAGATCATATCCATCTAACCTCAAAAATGGCTTAATCAAATCGTTATCCATCTTGATTTTAATATGATCATAGAAGGGTAATAATAATTATTATGTAAAAAGAAAATCAAGAAAGAAATATAGAGCATCATTTGCCTATGATCTGACTGATATGAAAATGATTTGTATGATAGTGTAATTGGGGGATAGTCTTGTCAATTTCATGAAAAACCGAATTGACGCCTAGAAGCCGCGATCTTCTGTCCCTAGAGCTGTATAATATCCAACATCTACTGTGCTGCTATGTGTATTGTTACTGGCCGTTGGTTGCCATGGTTGCAAAGAAGGCATTTTTCTTTTATCTTATTGTGGTGATCATTGGGACACCCACATTCAGCTCTTTTGTAAAGATTCATGATTGTAATGTTCATTCGTTTACCGTAGTAAGTACATGAAGTGATTTAAGCACTGCTTCATCGCGTGCTTTCTTAGAAAGAAAGAAAGTATTAAAGAAGGAAAGAATTGCCAAATGAATTAAAGAAATACTGTTTTACTATCACAGAAATACGTACATAAAAGAAAAAAGATAAGTTAGCTCGATTATACCTCAAATGGATCTGAGCTCAAATGGATGTCCATTCGCCAAAGAAGAAGTTTGCGTGCTTTGACCACGCTTTACTCCGTTCTCAACTCTCCCACTCCTCCTTCTTATCTTGTGTCTCACTTCCAATATCTGTGTTCTTCACACACTAATTCTCTGCGTTCTTCTAACAATCTTCTCCTACTCTGTCCTTCTCATACTTCTGACTTTGTTCATTCTTCTTTTCATATTCAGTCCATTCTTCTTTGGAATGCGCTTCCTCTTGATATCAGGACGGCCACCAGTCGTTATGCATTTAAGCGGAAACTACGGAGTTTTTTTTCAAAATAAATAGAGTAGAGTCATGTCATCACCTCTCTCCCTTGCATTTGTATGTTTTATATATATATATATATAGTATTTATTATAGTAAATATGTATGTAAGTATATGTATCATCAGTTTATAGCTTATTTATGTACTGTAAACCTGTTGTATCTTTATTGCAATACGATATATTATATATTTTTTCTCTTTGTTCCTCTCAATTAGAGCACCTGCCATCTAATCTCTTCACCACCCTTGGTTGACTGGTAGAGAATGCCTCAGGCATTAAGTCCGCCTTTGTACCTTTTTTTGTGCGAAAAGCTTAAATAAATAAATAAATACCTACTAAGTAAAACAAAAAACAAACATTTGTAAATAAAAGCACGGAAAAAGGAGTCGGCAGTCGTCATGACTATGACTGCACAAGCAGACTTCCACTCAGCATCATGCTGTTCTACGGACCCACAGGATAGCGCCGATTTTCAGTGATCAAACACACACTAGATTAGAACCGCCATAGTAGATGGTTTGCCTTTTAATGAATGAGAAGTGCCTCATATTCACTAGAAGGCAAATCCTCTAAGCTCATGAAACTGCACCGTCGGTATTAATAACAGTTCGTACGTAACTACCGTGTACTTTAGCTTTTCGCTAGCGCGGCTATTTCCGGCTAGCCGGGGTTCGTCAGCCGGTTTAATATCCTCTACTCTATCCGGCCTTCAAAATGCATGATACATAGATAGCCCCCTATGAGTCAAATGATAGGTTAGCTGTTATTGACACGACTCGGGCGGAGTCGCCAAGCGGTATGAAAGGTATTTCACTGCAGAAGAAGTAGTCAAAAACGAAATAATCAAATGTCATTTATTCAAACTAGGCTGAGAATCAGCACATTACGAACGTCAAAAGTACATAAGACAGTCCCCCAAAACACTAGGAAGTGGTGAGGGGCGGGCCCTCACCACTTCCTAGTGTTTTAGCTGGGAATAAAAAGTGGAGCAACGAATCCCCCAACAGCACAGTAGAATGACCAAGGAAAGTCAGGTAGTCAGGAATCATTTTAGCTAGCTAATTATGATCCTGCCCATCCTAAGTCTTTTTATAGTTTCCTAATAAGGATTCCGAGCAGTGATAAAGCTCAAAATGTATCTCGGAATATAATTTAAGAGAAGAAAAACTATAAATCTATGTAGGATGAATCCATACAAGCCCAAACTAATGGTATACCTACGAGTACATACAAGTAAGACTTTCGATAATGACTTTTCTTAGAACAATTCTAATAATGGTGAAACTTTACAAAATGTAGAATATATTGAAATAAAGTTCTCGGAAAATATAATATATCTTGTATGTACAGTCACGGACTTTAATTGATGAGCCACCTTCAAACTTTTCAATTTTGCAGTTTCATACATTCACGAGATTACACGATTAAACACGAACTCAAATCGCACGCTCGTAAACAAGATGACAAATAAATTACTTTTAATCGGAAATATCCATAAAGGTTGACTTTATTAGTTAACCTCTATGGATATTTCCGATTAAAAGTAATTTATTTGTCATCTTGTTTACTTTCATACATTCACGAGATTACACGATTAAACACGAACTCAAATCGTAAGCTCGCACAAGATGACAAATAAATTACTTTTAATCGGAAATACTAATAACTTCTCCATGATAAAAATAAATACAATATTGCATTAAGTTTATCCAATCTATTTCATACCGACCTCCTTTGAATCATAGCTCATTAACTCGATAATTATGAAAACATAACTGAAGACAGTGACAGTTGAAATATCAAGATGACAAATAAATTGCTTTTAATCGGAAATATCCATAGAGGTTGACTAATAAGTTCTCAATGATAAAAATAAATACAATGTTGCGTTAATTTTATCCAATCTATTTGATACCGACCTCCTTTGAATCATAGCTCATTAACTCGATAATTATGAAAACATAACTGAAGACAGTGACAGTTGAAATATCAAGATGACAAATAAATTACTTTTAATCGGAAATAGTCTTATCCATAGAGGTTGACTAATAAGTTCTTAATGATAAAAATAAATACAATGTTGCATTAAGTTTATCCAATCTATTTGATACTGACCTCCTTTGAATCATAGCTCATTAACTCAATAATTCTGAAAATTTAACTGAAGACAGTGACAGTTGAAATATCGATGTCAGAGAATTTCTCCGTACGCTAACGTTACTATGCAGCAGTAACCTAGCAACAATTGTTTATCGTTGCTAGACCTGCAATTGGTTGACTTTGAGTAGTCACTGCTGTCAAGTTTGTAGTTCTGCTCTCAGGTTAGCCAACCGGTAAAGATATGAAATATAATTTTCTTCTTCTAATACGAAGACATATGACTTTGCGTGTCGGGAACCGAATAAACCCGATTTGTATTACACGGATAAAATGCGAACAGTACCAGGTGGCTCATCAATTAAAGTCCGTGACTGTACATACGAATGTACTTTGCAAAGATATTCCTTACCTATAATGTCTGTGAAATTTAAAGTCAGGCTAAGGGAATCATGACCCACTTTGACGATAAATCGTTTGAAACCGTCAAAATAACAAAGATTTCCCTCCTTTACAGTGCATGCCGCACTTAGGACGTTTTAAATGTTAAGCAATCTATGTCAATACGGGTAGGAGATCTATGCAATTTTAACCTCTGTCATCACTGCAACGGATAATATTTTAGATAAAGCATTAATAATCATATTTTGAATCCAAACTCTTTGGAACTCAGAACAAATGTTTCTTTTTTTTTCAAAACCATGTTCGATTATAAAATGACAAAGAGTCAAAGAGTCACTCAGAAATTGGTGTCAAATAAAAAATTTTGAAAAGCTCATAACAAAGATGGAGACTGCAACAGATAATTATCTGTGTAATTAAATGGCAGATGACAAGGTCGTTACCAAAGAAATGTATGTTTACGCAATGTTGACCTAATTTTATTTGAATGTCTGTAAGAACATAAGCTTATGGTGGGACAGAATTCAATATTTTCGACTGTACATTGAGATAGCATCCTATGAAATAAAGATACATAGATATTTTGAAAATGTGTTGGAGATGAAAATGTTAGTTTGAAAGCAGAAAAAAGAGTGAGTAATTGAGTATGATGCTCTAGAGAAAAAAGCCTAGAAAACTGACGATAGGGAGCTCTGGAAAAGCTTTATGACTGGATAGTCCAACAGACCAAAAAAATCTATACCGGCTTGCTAAAACTAGAGAGAGAAGGACCAGGAAAATTGGTCAGATGAAATGTATAAGGAATGAAACTTGAACAGTTCTTTTAGATGATGAGACAATTAGGGATTGATTAAAGGGCTCTTTTGAAGGAATGATGAATGAGGAGAATCACTGGAGTAGTGTGCTTGAGAATAAACCGGTAAGTAGGTGATAGACGTGCCTACTTAAAGTACGCGGATTTTAAGTTCGCGACCTTACTCGGCTCGCCGTCGGCGACACACGTGAAGCTTGCTCAAAATTTCATTGTCAAATTAGCTCGCGGCTCGCGGCGGTGGCAGACGACGAGGCAAGGCGAGATACGAGCAAAACTTCAAACCTGTTGGATCGCCGACAAACTTACTCGGCGGTTTTAAAGTCCGCGTACTTAGCATGACACACGGGCGAGTAAACTCGCCGAGCCATAAGTACGCGTACTTGTTCGCACGTCTATCACGCTTTTTAGTGAGAATGATTAGTATATATAAATGAGAATAGCAGCCAAGCCTCGGAACCGGTTTAAAAAGTACCGGTTAAAACCGGTTTATGGGAATGAAAAGGTTTTTGCGTTAAGTACCTCATACTGGTTTGAAAATTTATCTGGTACCGAGCCTTGATACGAGTAAATGGAATGAAGAATAGTAAAGCAATAGGTCCGGACGGAATTCCAGTTATAATGTGGAAGTTATTACTGGTTGGGGATGGACGTGGCAAACTTTATTCTTCAATAGGGAGGGCGGGTGAATTGGGGCCAAATAAGGGAAAATGTTGACAAAAACCACATTTGTTTACTTTGTTAAAATTTTAAATAGGAACTAAATCCTCGTTTATTTGACTATCTTTTCATCACAGTTTAAATCAACTAAAAAGCACAAAAAGATTTTCCAAAAAAAATTCAATCACTGCCCCATACATGCGGGTAATGAACTCTTATGGGAAATAGGAGCCATAAGTCTTACTCCGTAAATCTTAGTTGTTAATACAAATAACTTTGTAACACAAATAAAAAAATCAACAATTCAAACAAAACAAAGAAATAAATATAGATCAAATTCATCTGCCTAGTTCTTTCCGAACAATGTTGGGGTCGGCTTCCAGTCTAACCGGATGCAGCTGAATACCAGTATTTTACACGGAGCGACTGCCTATCTGACCTCCACAACCCAGTTACTGGTAACACGATACCCCTTGGTAAGACTGGTTGACAGACTTTCGGGCTTCTGACGACCCGTAACAACTGTCAAAGATCTAGAAATGACAGCCGGGACCAACGGCTTAACGTGTTTTCCGAGGCACGGTGGAGTCTCGGTATGTAAAGATGGCCATCCATCGGCAAGCGTAGCTTAACGAGCTCCTCAGATCAAATTATTAAAGGAAAACATCAAAAGCTCCCATTACACGCTGATCGCCATTTTGTAAAATAATAACACAAATATCTTATTCGACTAAGCTAGATTGATTTTGGAAAGAAATAATGAATAAACAAAATATTTCAGTGCGTTGGCGTTCCATTAAAATAATGATATAATGATGCAAGACAGCCATTTTCCTTGAATTTTTAGAACTAACAGCCTTTGTTTTTCTAAGAATATGTGGGTTGGCTGCGGAGGCGAGTGTGGGAGGAACAGAAATCTAAATGGAGTTGATAAACTTTTAGCGGTTAGTTTTCTTGTAACTTGCAAGTTGTTTTTAAAGCAGAACTCATTTAAAAGCACGGTTTCCGAACGCTCGTAGTTAAAATAACCGATCGAAGTTTTTGACGATTTAACCCCAGGATTCAGGCTGGCAGTTAAATTCAACATTTTTTAATAAATAATGTCAAGCACAAGCCCAGTCAACCAGGTGGACCGAGGACAGGCACAAGGTGGACCGAGGACAGGCACAAGGTGGACCGAGGACAGGCACAAGGTGGACCGAGGACAGGCACAAGGTGGACCGAGGACAGGCACAAGGTGGACCGAGGACAGGCACAAGGTGGACCGAGGACAGGCACAAGGTGGACCGAGGACAGGCACAAGGTGGACCGAGGATCTGGTGAAGGCCGCGGGAATGCGCTGGGTGCGAGAAGCACAGCCGGTCGAAGTGGCGGTGCTTGGGGGAGGACTATGTCCAGCAGTGGACGTCTTTCGGCTGAAATGATGATGATGATGATAAAAAGCTCGCTATCAAATAATGTTGTTACACTTAACGACGACGTCGGTACGAGCTTGACTCCTATCGAATGGACTAGCCGACACTAGCAATAGACAGAATTGTGTGGAAACGGAGAGGGAGGCCTTTCAGGCTAAGGTCTATTTAAATCCTTGTTTCCAAGATTGATGTTATTTCCACTTAAACAAACATCAAAATGCCAGTGTAAATGAAGTTGATTTTAGACTGACTAGTGACGCTGCTCTCAAAACGGTGAAGGAAAACATCGTGAGGAAACCGGCATGTCTTAGAACCAAAAATTCGAAGACATGTGACATCTACCAACCCGCACTGGGCCCGCGTGGTGGATTACGGCCCACTCCCTCTCACAGAGAGGAGGCCTGTGTGCCAGCAGTGGGAACATTATAGGCTGATTATGTTAAGTTATGTTTATGTAGTGACGTTGAAAAAATCATTAAAAAGTATGAAGTTGTAGCGCAGAATGAACCTTATGTGTAGGCATTACAGTTGTTTTTCCTAAAACTCGTATTTGTTTACATGTTTGGCAAATGAATTGCGAACGCAGCTTAGTTAGATTAGATTAGATTGGACTTGTTATAAGATACAACACGATCATTGCATTTTACAGATTTTTCGAACTTAAGATTCAATGGATTACCATTGAATCTTAAGTTCGAAAAATCTGTCTGCTCAACAACGTGAATAACGCAATGAATGTTGTTGAACTGTCAAAATGAAACGGATTGTGATTGATCGTGTGTCAATACATTGTTAATATTTGTCCGAACACTTTTTCCATACTACTATAGGTACATCTCTGCCCAACCCTTCGAGAATACAGGCGTGCTGTTATGTTTTTCCCTATCCTAACTAACTACTCTAAAATACAGACAGTTTCAATTAAAAAAATCCCTCGTAATAAAACACAGTGGTCCCAAAAACAAAGTTTCATAGAAAAAACTAAAGTAAATTACCAAAAAAATTAAGTATAAAACAGTCGAAAAATTACGTCCGTACACGCTTAGTATAATAAAATCTGTCACGATGTAACGTTGGCGCTGTTCCCGCAACTGGAGGCGTTATACTTGCGTAATTAACTAATCCGACGTTCATAAAGAGGAAACTGTTATACCCGCCCTGTCGAATCGACATGTGCCTGAAGAGGACAAGGGCTGAAACTTTCCGAAAAAGTAAAACAAAACGTTACCATTTGCGTACTTATTTTTTTGTTTATGAAAAACTCGAGTCTGAAATAAACACCTAAAAAATGATGTGATTTTTCCATTAATTTCTGCTAACTGCAATTTATTGAAATTCGTGAGTTACTCATTCGTTCTTCTAGTTTAGAAGCGAACAGCAAGTCATTATTATAAACATTATAACATTATTTGTTCAAGCAAAACAATATGACAAATATCCATCAATTCTCAGAAAACAAGTTGATATAGGTATATTTGAAATATTCAATGTCACACAATAATTCAATAAAAGTCCTGAAATCGTCCGCAAAGTAAACGGAAACGCGTGGGCAGGAAAACACGAAAACCTGAACTTCCAGGTAATACCCAAATCCCACAGGAAAACAAGTAAAAAAATTATATTGAATTCAATCCACGACAGGTACTTACAAAAACTTTAATATAATTTGGAAACCAGACCACACGAGGCGACGTAAAAGCCAGCGCGTATCAGCCCTAACAAGACCTGACTCACGCTCCCGGCTGTTAACGACAACATTAATGAACTATACCCATCTCTTTCGCTCCCATTAAAGCTTCGTCCTGCGGTACTACGCGAGAAAAGGATAGCAATAGGTTAAATTATGTTATAGGGTGGGAAAATGTGACGTGAACGGAATAAAAATATAGCCAGGGCAGCATACGGTGTATAATACAATGATGGAATCGAGGAATTAATGAAAATGTTACGATGTTTCGTAAGTATTTCGGAACTGTTATTTTATTACGTGTCATTTTATAATTAAAGGGGGACTTTAAACGATAAATTGCAATTGTAGTAATATTGTCAATAGCTTCAATAGCATTTGGTAGATGATCAATTTGCACATCGATGTATCGATCACGTAAAAAATTACAGTTGCAATTGATCGTTTTGGGGACCCTTAAAAGTATCTAATTCTTACCATGAAATGTTATTTATTTATCCCTAATACATGGAAATAGGCACCCAGTTCCATGGAGAAGAACAGGCAAGGAACTCCATGGACACTCTTTTAAATGAAAATATTGTGACAAAGTATTGGTTACATCGAATTGCCACATCTTTCAGCTCCGGGTAAAAATAACAGTTACGTGACGTGAACGTTCCCACCCCTACGCCTCCCCTAGCATGTAACAGGTAAAGGTACTAGCAACTGTAGTCAGTCTGTCTTTGCAGTTACGCTCCGACAGCCCACAGGCACGGTCGCGCGTTCGGGAGAAAAATATTACAAAAATATTTTTTTGTCTTTGAAGGTTTTAAAAATAACACTGTGAACGATAGCGGTCCGTGCGAGTTTTGGTGCCTGAATTTTAAAGGTAAGTTTTAGAATAACTTTGGTATTTCTTTATTTTTATTACGTGGCTAAGAGGCGGCATTTTTTTTTTTGGAAAGATTTCCTTATTTTTCCACGAAGCAACAAATGGTTTAATTTTGTGATATTTTAACGTTAGGTGCGTGCTTATTCACAGCAACTTTTACAATCAACCACGCGTTTCCCAAAATTTTCTTTACTACGGTTTTTTTTTTAAGAAAAACTTAAACTAATCACTGAACATTTTCTCAAATAAACTACAGGAAGAATTTATGGAGAAAAAGTCGTTCTTCCGTCGACGAATAGGTAACAAAGGAACAGCGCACCTAATAACACTGTTGCGCGATAATCAACAAGTAGGAAAAGCTTCGGGATTTCATCCAAAAAACACGTATTTTGTTACATTGTGCAGAATAAATACTCTTTATGTTACCTTCTGATTGTTCTTTATGTTGTTTTGCGGTCTGTGAAGCTGAAACAAAAAGTATTTGAAGGTTTTCAAGAAGAATGGCTCGCGACGGAGTTGCCGCCCTGTGCTGGTTATTGAAAGGAATTTTGTACACTGTTCACAGGGGAATGGAAGCATTGTTTTAAGTACATTTTCGTATTTTTTATAAGTTAATATAATTACTGCAGTTCTAGGTAAAAGGTGAGGAATTACGGGCTTCAATTGAAGATGATTTTGTTACTCCTTTCAGCTTTGAAGCACATCCATTGGACATTTTACGAGACACTACTTACATGAACATTCTTCAAAATTATCATAATTAAAAGAAATTGACCTTTTGGTCGGCTACATAATTATTTACCTAATTTATTTAATGAAAATGAAATGCTGTTCGTTGGTAAGCGCATAACTTGAGAACGGCTAGACTTGTTTTTTGTTTTAAAAGGTTCGTAATAGTCCGAATTAAGTTCTTACGGAAAGAAATATTTGAAAAGTTACTCGGAAAAATTTAAAATTCGGGAACATTTGAAAGTCCTTGGTCAATGGGATTTTTGTATGAATTATTGGGACAACGGCTGTCGGGTCAGCTAATGAAGAATATTAATAATGATTATAACACTGAATTAATATTGTAACCGTTTTAGGTGTAGAAAAGGCATTTGGAAAGTTTAAAATACTTTTTTTATATCTAAAACCAAATATTCGGTGTTACGACATAATTATCGTAATCAATATTCTAGTTCAACTGTTAGGTATATTTCATAATTGCGAAATTAATCAAAATAGCGAAATATATTGTTATCTATTTGCGACGTTGCCAACTTTCAGAACGCATATTCTTATTATGTGAGGGTATGTTTCTTAATCGAGCAGCAGTAGGTACGAAATGTTGAAAATAGGAACTATTACCACATATTACTTAATTTAATTTCATTATTTATACTTTATTCCCCTAGTTATTGTTTAAAAACGACTTCGAAGCAATTACAGGCAATTTAAAAAAATCATTCATTTTCAGCGTCCCGTAGATTAAAAAAAAAAACAAAGTGTAGCAAGATCATACGAGTGGTAAGCATAGACCAATCAGTATTCACAGGCGATTAACCGCTCACCGCGGTTGGCGGTCAAACGGATCTCATGTCGCATTGGCCTCTATTAAATCCGCACCGCCCGACCGCGCGGTCAAATTGTTAGAGACCGCGGCGGTGCACGGTGCAATGGGTGAACCGCGTAAGAAACCGACCCTCATCAAAGATACTTCCTGCTGAAGGTATCCAGTTAATCCTCCCCATTTATCTTCAGAGGTAATAAAAACACCTCGTAAGCTAAATAAGATAATAATAATAAGACATTTTTTCATCGTAAATGGTTCACAGCCACCCAAATCACTTTATCACTCGCTGAAGCTGGCAGAAAGTGCGATTAAGGAAATTTATTAACAAGATGGACTCGAGTACCCACTTGTGTATCACGCTTTCTTTTTTACGAAGTAATTTCGAACTAGTGAAGCCTTATTTACTTTTATTTATGTGCCTGCTCTCAAAACAGTGAAAATATCGTGAAGGAGGTCCTAGAACCATAAATTCGAAGACATGTGACGATCTGAGAGAGCAGCGGTAGCCCATGGTAACGGCCGCGACTTACGAGTTGTAGGCTGTAGGCTCGAACCCTGGCAGGCGCTTTACTTTGTGTAAATAATTTCATCACCACTGTTCTCAAAACGGTGAAGGAAAACATCGTGAGGAAACCGGTATGTCCTAGAACCAAAAATTCGAAGACATGTGACATGTACCAACCCGCACTGGGCCCTGGGCTGGATTACGGCCCACTCCCTCTCACAGAAAGGAGGCCTGAGAACATTATAGGCTGAATGGGTGACGATCTATCCATCCCGCACTTGTAAAATACATTAATTTGTGATTCACAAAAGTATTTTATTACTTTTTTTTGTTCCTTCGGAATCAGGCCGTCAACTCCATTATCAGTATCCAGATACTTTTATTAGAATTGGGTGTAGTGGCTCAATTTGAAAAAGGTCTATGTCCAGCATTGCATTTATTACTCATGAAACGTCAGAAACTAGGTCCAATTGGTCGTTTCCTATGGAGAATATCCGGCAAGAAATACCACGGTAACTCTTTAAAAAAAAATGTCTTTTACAATGTCTTTAAATTACACTGTTAATAGGTAATGGGAGGACTGTGTAGACTTGTCAACAAGTACCAAGTACTTAACAAAAATATAAAATGGATAACATCAATTTGCCTAACCTTTTCCTAACCGGCTTCCAGTTCCAACTGAATTCCAGTATTTTTCTAAGAGCGAGTGGCCTCCGCCCAGTTACTAGGTAACACGTAACGACTGTCAAGGGTCTACGAATGACACCCGGGACCAACGGCTTAACGTACTTTCCGAGACACGTAGGAGTCTCAATATGCAATGTTTAAATCTAAAATTTGTTAATGTTATTAGTAATTCATTTGTATTTATTTTACTTCGATGGTCCTAGTTTATCATTTATCACTTCCAGTTGCAGCTATAAATAGCTATATGTAAGCGGGCACGCCCTTTGGAGGCTTTTATTTAGTTAATTTATGTTTACATTTACTACTTATTTCTGCTTGAGTACATATAGTTCTCGATTTTTTTATTTTTTTATTAATCTCTTTTTTTTTGGTTGGTATATTGGCGTGTGCTAGCTGATATATGGCTAATAATTAGATTTATGTTTTATGTTGCGTAATGTAAATGGTTTTGCAAACTTTTGTATAGAATCAAATTTTTCTAACTGAACAGACAGCTGTGCTGCTGGGGAGTTTGTTGCGCCACTTCTTCTTCCCAGCTAAAGCACTAGGAAGTGGTGAAGGGTGGGCGTTTTGGGGGACTGTCTTATGTAATTTTGACGTTCGAAAAGTGCTGATTCTCAGCCTAGTTTGAATAAATGACTTTTAATTTTGATTTTGAATGGAAAATGGTCAACATCAAAATCAATCTGCCTAGCCTTCTCCCAACTATATTGGGGTCGGCTTCCAGTCTAACCGGATGCAGCTGAATACCAGTATTGTACATGGAAATATTTATATTTATATTTTTTTAATATTTTCGATGAAAATGGTCAACATATAAATTATTGTTGAAATATCATTTAAACCAGCTATTTTCAGGCAATATTTCGCTGGAATTTGACTCATTACAACAATACCAGCAGCAATATTTCTTTACGTGAAAAATATCATGTTGTGGCCATATATCATGGTTGTCAGTATTAAAATATTTAGCGTCGTAATTTAAATTGTATGGCGGTCCGTTACGGCCTGACCCGACACGCTAGGCTTTATATAATAATTATAAAGTTCATGGGGAGGAATTAAAGAGGTTGTATACCGTGATGGGGTAGGCAGAAGTTTTGCCTAGTTATGATAAGAGTTATTTGGTAACATAGTGGACCTTTCATTTTTAATTTGGTTTGGTATAGTGTTGGAGGAAAAAACGAGCGGAAAATATTTATATTTGAAAGCGCATGGGGATTTTCATACGAACGTAGTGGAAGTTACATATGACACTACCTACTATATCATTTCTTTAGCAATGTCATAAAGCAGTGGTGGCCCAGTGGTAACGGCTAGGAAATTTTTACAAGTGTACAGCACTTGTAAAAACTTGTAAAAAAAGTATTTGGTTTTGCGCCCAAATGTTAGCACTTGGTTGTGTATGACGAAATCAAAATGGTTTCATTTTTACTAACGGTCGACGGAGTGACGGAACCCTAAAATTGGTTTAAAGTTATATAAAAACGAATTCACGTGAATTATTTCATAACGTTTGTCAACAAGATGGCGAAGCTGGCTTGTGTACTTCTATTGGTACACCTTTAAAATTAATAGCTTAGCCCAGTGGTAACGGCGGTGATTTACAAGTTGTAGATCGTGGTTTAGAACACAACCGCCGCTTTACTTTGTGTAAATAATTTCATCACCTCTGCTCTCAAAACGGCGAAGGAATACATCGTGAGAAACCGGCTGTCCTAGGGTTGGTAGATGTCACATTTGAAGAAATGTGACATCTACCAACCCGCACTGGGCCCGCGTTGTGGACTACGGCCTATTAATTTCCTCTCGTAGAGAGGAGGCCTGTGTCCCAATAGTGGGCACATTATAGGCTGATTATGCTTATGCTTTCTAGAAATTATATGCATAATGCTAGTTAATTTATTCAGACTGCGTTAATTGATTGGTTAATTGATTGATGCGGAATAGGTTACAAAATATATCTACGTCTATTGTATTTTATCATGCTTTTTCTAATTAGTAGTGCGGGAAGGAGTTAGTTATTAATAATGCACATGACTACTTTTTCAATCTATTTATCTATTTTTTTTACCTATATAATCATGTCTTCATAATATGTACGTATGTGTGAGACAGAATGATGTCTCTGTGAGTGATTGATCACTTTGCTTCCAATGGGATTAAATTATTTGTGTGCAGCGCTAAGTTATGTATACATTCTAATCTTGTGATTAGTTTATGAATACTAGTGTGTAATCTGTACCTATATCCTTAGGTTTCATTATGTATGCGAGGTTGGATCATTTTCATCATACATTTTGAGTTAACGACTTAATTTACTTAGGTACTAGCAAAGTTCTCATTTTCTGAGTTTATGGAAAAATTACACATAAAATAACATCACGCCTGTATTCTCTGAGGAGTTTTGCAGAGGTGTAGGTACTCAAACTCAAACTCAGAGCATTTATATCAAACTAGCTTCCGCCCGCGGCTTCACCCGCATTTTATGTCTAAAAAAGTAGCCTATATCCTTCCCCGGGATGCCATCTATCTCCTTGCCAAATTTTATCGAAATCCGTTCAGTGGTTTAGGCGTGAAAAGGTAACATACAGACAGACAGACAAAATTACTTTTGAATTTATAATATTATATAAGTATGGATAAACTAATTACAGGCCCTTTTGAATTATCAGGGGGTCGGTCAGTCAGAAAGATGAAGCTAGGTTCCCATTCCAAAGCGTAGTAGGTACCTATAGTACACCGACATTTCGTCAGTTATAATTCCCATGTATAAGAGGGCGAGCCTGTTGCCATGCACCGGGCACAAATCCAGACTCCGGGCTGCTACTGAGAAATTCATGAAAATTTATTAAGAAATTGGAAAATAAAACTTGGTATAACTCAATTATCAAATAACTTACTTTGGCTTAGGTACTTAGTGAATGACTGAGCTAATATATTTACAAACCCTGAATAAATAAGTAGATACCTTTTCAAAAATGAATTTCTAGCCCTCAATCTAGGTCGACTTAATCTTAGTCTAGATTTTGTTAGCCCTCAGTCTAGACTTAAAGAATAGAAATAGTCTATTGATCGTTCTAAATACGGTGTGCTTTGAATAGTGGGGAGGTTTGGTCAGGTTTAAACGGCAACTTGGGTTATTTGAAACAGGAATGTAGATTTTGAAGGAGAATGGTCACTGAACTATGGGTTTCTGCCCTGAAGCCATAAGATATTTACCCTGAAACCATAAGATATTTACCAATAGACAGAGCTTCTCAAGTAGAACCTTTGCCACTAACACGACTTTTGCCAATTGTTAGTTGTTGTCAGTTAGTTCGGAGTTACTGACCTCAATAGATGACAACTTGGGCACTGGGCACCGCAGTTAAGGAATTCTTGGCGACCCTATAGCCATAAGATATAGGTACATCAATGGAAAGAGCTTTTATCGGAGAACTTTTGCTACTAACACGAGACCACGAGTTTTGCCAATTGTTAGTCAGTTCAGAATTAATGACCTAAATAGGAGACAACTTGTGTTAAGGAATTCTTGGCGCACAATAACCATAAGATACACAACCATAGAAATGCTTCTGAATATATCAGCAAATTGAAGTCTACTTGTGGATATTGGGTTTTAATTGTCTGAAAGGAATTTCTATAATAATAACGTGTATAACATAATATTGATCAGGCAGGGGCCATAGTCTTGCCATAGTTCAATATAACCAGTTCACTTAGCCACCCAAACCCATAGCCCAATATTCCCATTTTCCAAGTTCTGCAATAGTCCTACACCAACCGGGGGTTGTCCTTGGCTGCACTTGCATAGTGCGAACAGGGATAATCGTCTTATGGTGCCTCATTCCATTTTAAATTGTCTAAGGGGCCTCCACGTGTTGCCCCTCGCACGCCTTCCAAAGGTCCGCGACCCCAAGATCCCGAGATATGTTAAGAATTTATAATTGTAAAAGATTTAATTTAATCGCGTGTGTTTAAAACGATTTTTTAGCAGAACGAAGTTTTATTTGGACCTATCAAAGACAATGTTATGTAAGATTTTTTTATTTAAAACCAAGATCCTTATCGCTCGTTATACTGATGAAGGTAGACCGAAAAACTGTAACATTTTGACCATCACGACACTTTTGTTACGTAACAATAGTGTCGTGACGGTCGAAATGCGAAAGCAACTTTGTTCCAACCTCTTGACTTTTTATATTTCTTTCATAACGCTCAAATGCAAAGCACTATCCATTGACAAGAAAAATATTAAAAAGAATGTTACTTTGTCGCCTCTGTGGCGTCATGTAAATATAATTACCAGACAGAGGGACCCAATTCGGACGGCCAGCGGGGCCCTGGGGCCTGGCCCGGCTAGTAGGCCATAAAAATACAAAAATAACACAGAGAAATTGAAAGAGGCGACCCTTTTCGGTTAGCAGTTTAGTTATTTTATGAAAAATACTATGATTTTGTTCGCGAAAAAATCAGTTTTGTTCACGTATTTCATTTGGATGTAGAAAAATTTAGAGAGCTTAAATATAACTAACTTACAGTAAACAAAAATGGTTCACAACATCCTTCAACTTGTCCCAACCAATGTTGACCGACTTCCAGTCCAACCGGATGCAGTTGAGTACCAGCATTTTACATTGAGCGACTGACATCCACAAGAAGACGCTGGTCGTAAAACTTTCGGGCTACCCGTTACGACTGTCAAAAGTCTACGAATGACAGCAGGGCCCTCCCTGCTGTTATTATTTAGCCACGAGCCCCTCACGCACTTGTACAATAAGTATCTCCCGTATATGAATAAAGCTAAGTTAATATACCTTCCTACGAAATAAGTATTTTCAATTTTATAATCGTTCGAATTTACTTATTTATGTACACACAGTAAAATACATAAAGATACGGCATAATCATAATATGAGTACAAAGGTACTGCTTATTTCTTAAGAAACTTCCAGAAGATCTGCAAAAGGAGAAATGAGAAAGAAATGTAGACAATAGTGTGTGACAATACTCGTATAATATACTCACATTTGAGAGGAAAGATAATGCTCTTTTCCACGAAATTGAATTAGAGAAACAGTTTTTAAATCTCGAATGCTGACGGAAGTGAGTTCCACAATCTTACAGCATGGACAGAGAAGGAATAAGAATACTAGATAGTTTTATGAGGATGAGATTTGAGGAGGGATCTAAGGTGTGATCTACACGGTGCGTCATTAAGACGAGCGTAGGAAAACGCTCACGCTGGTAGGACGGATAAGACGAGATAAGTAAGATGTTGAAGAGGAGACATAAAATCCGAGTGTTCCTGCAAAGGCGGATTGGAAGCCACTTGAGTTCTTTGTGAAGGTGAGACACTTTGTCATACTTACGAAGACCGAAAACAAAGCGAATGCACAAGTTTTGCAAGCGTTCAAGCTTGTTTATATGTACATAACAGCTCAATAGTAGGCGGAATTTACGTAACGTTTACTGCGCGTGTTCGTGCTGGGAACCCGCTGTGAAAATATCCTGACAGTTTGACATATTCCTACCGATATTCCCACACTTGACACGTATACATATTTTATGAACATCCCCGCATTCAATACATACGTTGTAGGTACATATGTTATTTCTATTTGCGTGTCACAAGCCAAAATAGATCGTCGACTTATGAGAGATTGATGTCAAGACATTATTATTTATTTATGCCTTTAGTTTGTTATACAGAGACATAGTTGCTTGATTGGGGGCTTGGGGCTAAGTAATAACAGCCACACGGATCGATCGAACAGGTTAAACTACGCTTGCCACGGTTGGTCCGTGGATGGGTGACCATCTTTATATACCAAGACCCCTCCGTGTCCCGGAGAGCACGTTAAGCCGTTAGTCCCGGCTGTCATTCAGGGATCTTTGACAGTTGTTACTGGTCGACAGATTCTCGAAAGTTTGACAATCAGTCTTATCAAATGATAACGTATTACCCAGTAACTGGGAGCTTTCATACGGAATATAAGGAAAAACATGTTTTAGAAAATGAAAATGTATGTTGGTCGATTATTATTACGTATCTTGTAGAGCCTAATAGAGCCTAGCTACTTTTCCTTTTAATTTCGATATATGTATAATAAACTACTGCCGTGAATTTTTCACATATTCATAAACGGTAGGGTTCCGTTTTAGAATATGTGAAAAATTCACGGGCAAAAGGGCTTTTTGCTCTGATTTTATGGTAAGTTGAATTTACGGCGTGTATTTCAATTTCAGTATTAATAGCCTACAAAATTTTCTCTTTACAAAGGCAACTTATAATACACTGAAAGGGGACTAGTATTATTCTCAAGATTTCCATCACGTATTTCTAATTTTCCTTCCGAATAGCGTTTGTATACAGTACAAATGTAAATATAATACAAATGAGAGTCACTTTTATACTCGCTTGGATTCTAACCTGAAAAGTAGGTACTAAAACCTCCGGGCTACAACATAAACCACGCCGAAATGATTGCCAATAACAGCCATCTTGAAATAGACAAATAAAACCAGCCAGTTCTTTCCTTATTCAAAACACTTCCTATTCATAGCTAGAGCTCCCGGCAAACACTAAAATATTCATCCTAGGTGCTCTTGAACCAGCCACTCTAGCTCTTACTGACACTTTGTAAAAAGAACACTTTAAAAAAAGAACTCTTTAGAAAAATAATCTTTTGTTTGAAGCACTTACTGACAAGAACTAACCGTCTTTCTGACGTCATTGAGGTTATTTGCGGTCAACGGGTACATAGAAAAACGGTTATATGAAAAACTTGCTAGAATTATAGTTAAAAGTTACAACGTATAATTGAAAAAAAAAACTAAGCAGTTTCATGTTTTTTTTTACCGTAAGTTAGTAGGTACCCAGAATGCACTAAGTACAGTCACGAGCAAAAATATGTATACACTCAGCAAAATTCAATAACGATTTTCTCGAGGAATTACGATTGTAACTTTGAGATGATACGTATTTCACAATAATAGGGGTTTCAAAATACTATGTTCGTTATATCATAAAATTATAAACAATACAGTAGGGGAAAATCACTTTTAAAACTTGCTAAGTGTATACATATTAGTGCTCGTGACTGTACATGATGCAATTCCATTTAAAAATTCATTCAAATTCAAATAATTAAAAAGGTTAAAAAGGTCACATTCCTATTTGAAAATAATAAACCTTATGCTTACCAAAAATCAAAGACAAAGACTAAGGCCGAAATCTATAAACGTTACCTAACAAGTTTGGGTAAGCGTTATTCCTGTCACTGTCACAAAATTGTCCAATAACAAGAGCAAGATAAAGACGAGAACACGTCTAAGCCAAAGAACGTGTTAAGTGACGTTTATATTATATCTTTGCCTTAAAAGCCTTTGGAGGAGCTCGTGGCTAAGTAATAATAGCCGCTCGGGTCGATCCATCAGGTTAAGCTACGCTTGCCGGGGTTGGTCCGTGGATGGGTGACCATTTTCACATATCGAGACTCCTCCATGCCTCGGAAAGCACATTAAGCCGTTGGTCCCGGCTGTCATTTGTGCATCTTTGACAGTCGTTACGAGTCGTCAGAAGCACGAAAGTCTGACAACCAGTCTAACCAAGGGGTATCGTATTACCCAGTTACTGGGTTGTGGAGGTCAAATAGGCAGTTGCTCCATGTAAAATACTGGTATTCAGCTGCATCCGGTTAGACTAGAAGCCGACCCCAACAAAGTTGGGAAAAGTCTAGGCAGATTGATTTCTATTATATCTTTGCCTTAGATAATTCTAGCAAAGCCCAAAAAAATATAATAAACGATACACCACTGCGGCACAAAACAAAGAAGTCCAACACGAAAGTGACTCAACGTAATTCACCATCGACCCCTCGCATAAAACTCAACCCTCAAAACGTCTATCGATTGTAAATTTTGACAATGGCCCACAATGCCTGCCCTTGGCCCACTGCCCGACTACCACGGTATTGGAAAAGTTTGCATTACTTAATTTAATGAGATGCAGGCAAAGTAACTACAACGATTACTTACCTTGATAGGTTTTATTTTGCATTGTAGGGTAGTGTAAGTGTAAAATAGCGTTGCTAGGGTTAAGTATGAAATAGGGTTGTTACTGTTATATCGACATGAGGTGAATTATGTTGCTCTTTCCTTTATGCGTGCAGCAGTATTTGTAACGTTAAGGTGCAATTTACCGTTAGGTTATTTATCGTGTCCTTTTAGGGAGTCATATTTTGAACATGTTTCGGAAATTATTTCCGAACGGAATCTATAGCTACCAGGGAGATTAGAAATTTCAAGTAGGTTATTAGTTTATAGAATGAAATTCAAATTCAAAATATTTGATTTCACACAAACCTACATACCACGCCGAGCGCCAGACGCATAGTCAACACGGCGTGTTCGGGTTCGCGACAAGTCAATCGTCATCTTGAAGATGCCTCGTCGAGAGGTGAAACAGGTGTCGATTTCTTACAGGGTTTTTATGACTCTTCAGGAAAAGGTTACTAAATATATCTACGTCTATTGTATTTTATATTGGATTTCCGCAAAGTCACGCCTGAATCAATTAGCCAGTAATTATTATACTGCTTTCTTTGTGACGGAATAAGATGAAGTTTCATTTTGCGCGAGCGCATACTCAACTCATATTAACACATGAATGGACTGCCGTCTTAACTTCGCCGTGTGTAGAATATCAAAGTTCGATATTATGAGATACTCTCTGTTGCTTTTTGAGAAACGAACGAGAAAAACATGCATGTTTTTTTCTTTCTTTTGACTTTATCCAATAACTTTGACTACTCACTACACTAACTCGTCCTACATGCCTACGGCCCATCTAATGCCACGATCCGACGGTGCGCCGTGGCCATATTGCGGACGGACACAGACGAGCCCGCACGACGCACCGTGGGAAGGTGTACGTGCCGGTATCGCAGACATCGAAAGTTCCTCGGTGCGCGGTGCGTGGCGGTCCGTGGTCGTCTGCCGTGCGTGTCCGTACGCAAAATCGCGGATCGTCGGATCTCTGCATAAGATGACTTGTAGAAAATCAAAAGAACGTCCTAAATGGGCTGTAGGCATGTGGGACGACGGTGGAGGTCTGCCCCGCTTGGGCGGAGCCCCGCCGTGTCCTCTTGGAGGCGATTGGCGGCGGTGACCTCTCGCGTCCGGCTCTGGTCCAGGCCATGGTACGGAGCGAGAGGGCATGGGAAGCAGTCACCTCCTTCTGCGAAGCAGTAATGCTCGCGAAGGAGGAGGCGGAACGCGTGAGGGAGAGGCAAAGTTTGCGCCCTCACGCCCCTAACCGCCGCCGCCGCTGGAGACGCCCTGGGCGTCGGGAATCCCAGGCGGATTCCCGGCCACCATAGGCGCGGGCTTGCGGACGGCGAGCAATGGGTAGCTCGCCGTCCGATCAGGACCAGGCCCGGGTCGATGGCGCGTCGTGTTCCACGCGCGCCTCAAAGAGATGTCAGCACAATTGGCGGGGTCCGCTAGGACCGATGCCTGCCAGGGTTGCGGGTTAGTCCGAAAGGGATACCGGGACCTTGGCATTTTGGCAACAGGCAACTGAAGGAACACGGGTGGGTTTTAGTCAGTAAAAGTCTGACACGCCCTTCCGCTCCACCCAGAGCGGGAGAAGTCATTGGATGATTTCCCACCCTCAAAAAGGCATGTGGGACGAGTTGAAAAAACTCAAATACTGAAATACAACAGTTTTGACTATGAGTCAGGTCGATTTTGAGCATTTATTAGTCGAATTCAGGTGAGTAGGTTACGTTGACTCTGAAAGGTGCCTTTGCTGATAGACCTGGGGGGCTCTTGGGGAATCACTACTCTGCGTTACCGAGTGGCAGCTGTTACCAGAGTGCGCCGGGCGTTTTATTACAATCTAGATGCCGGCGCCGCTCGGCGAGACTCTTATCCTGCATCCAGTTTTCGCAATAATCGTTGACAAAATACTGTTTTTTCCTGAGACTGTTTATTTATTGTGATGTGGTTTCATACCTCGATAATTTACGCACAGACTTTTGAAACTAAGCAAGAATACCAAGAAATCTTTATATTCATAACTTGTGAAACTCGCAAAGGTGTTATAAACTTAGACAATAAAGTAACTGATAAAAGTTAAATCGTAAAAGGGAGGTATTTTGTACGAAGCTACTTTCATAGTACTATATAAGATATGGATGCCTACGCTTGCGGCAAATAACAGGGTTGTCAGTATTATCTATTTATATCGATACATATTATTCGCGTTTCATATCTGCAGTGCGAACTAAGCCTGTAAGACCTGTGGCGCCTCAAATGAGGACTTATTCTGGTAAATTTGAGAGTAATAAGAGTACAGAATGCAAGAGTGCGCGAAACTGCGCGAGTTCGGAAATGTTCGATTTTCTTCTGAACATTCATACATAAATAGGAGTTACTTTATCGACATTATGCAGAAACTGATAATGTAGAGAATGTAGGATGCAAGAGCAAGAGACGCAAGATCGAGAACTTTTGTACTTTTGTAAATGAATAATGTTTCATTTTAAAGCACAGTTTATTTATTTAATTATTGCTTTCGTGTCGTTTACAAGGTCTTGTTACAGTTTCTACACAGTTTTTTAAGCATTCACTGTACAAAATAAAAGTCGAAAACTAAAATAATCCGACCTTATTTATGACTTCTTGTTAGACAACCCTACCAAGCTTTTCATTTAGGCATTTCCTCAGATTGTAGGCCATTATTACAGAAATAAAACTTGCTGCTAAAGTAGGTACCTACGTCAGGATTCTCGCTAGGGGTGGCACATTCATCTTGCACGAACAAAATGATTCAATTTATATTCTGAATCGATTGAACCGTCTAAGACGTTGTGTCTACAGATCTATATATTTTCCTTAGCAGCAGGTGTTTTCATTGAATGCTTTAATATTAGCGAAGAAGCAATTTTACTGTGCAAAGAAAGGTTTAGGTGGGAATTCAGTCGAAATTCGGTACTAATTGGCAACAAAGGGAACGTCTAGCGACTGTGAAAGATAAATGTTAGCTTAAAAGAATTTGGCACTGAATCATAGTTTATTTGGCAACATTTGCTTGTCTTTTTGATGACACGGTTGATCATTTAGGTATATCAAACCATGTTATTTCTTCAATTTAATAATTGTTTTTTATTTACTTTAAGGTTGTCAACGCCAATCCCTCACTGTTGACAATGTCCACCGATGGCAGTAACATATTCCGAACAGGAAGGCCGTCAGACTCTTTGTCATTATAAAACTGTGTAGTGTGTTACTTAATCAAATCAAATACGTGTATGTGTGTACACAGTTTTATGATAGTTTTTATCATTGTGGGTGTCTGTCCTGCTACAGTCAAAATCAAAATATTTTATTTCACATAAACAAACATGGGCACTTATGAATCGTCAGAAGCTAGGTGCACGGTTCCAATTGGTCGTTTCCCATGGAGAAGAGCCGGCAAGAAACTCCACGGTTACTCTTTTAATTGGCTTTTACAATTTTTTCAAATTCAGTGTTAATAGGTATGGGAGGACATTGTAGGCCTGTCAACAAGTACCAGATCATTAACCAAATGGAAAATGGTCTACAAATCTAGTCTATTAAGCCTAGAACGTTCTCACATTCACAAAACATAAAAGAATCTATTTATAAGATAAATAAAATAATAAAGATAAAAACCTATAATTTAAACCAAATGACATGATTGCCATTCAGAATTAATAATATCCTGTCCGTTAATATCAGTAAAAAACCCACAAATATTTGTTGAAAATAAAGTAAATAATTATATTGAACAGCAATAGTGAACAATTCTGTGAACCTCAGCTCTAAAAGCCAAAGTTCAGCCTACTCTATCCAGTCAATTTGATATACTGTTAGCTCTTAGCCTACAGTCCTGTAGGTACTAAACTAAAGTCCGATTAGAAATATTTACGGCCTCAGGCCACAGTTTATAAAGCCAGGTATTGTGTTATCTCGGCGGGATGCCAAATTGTAGGTTACTTTGCTTGGCAGGATTTAAGACATCCTGTTATAAACTAGCTTTTAACTGATTAGTATTTGATAGTGACTTCGAGGGAAATTCGGTATTACTTATCCTTACTTCGTAAAATTATAAATGCGAAAGTGAGTAAGTTTGTTTGTTACTCTTTCACGCTAAAACGGCTGAACGGATTTGAATGAAATTTGGCACTTTAGATGAATATATTATAAATGCGAATATAACTAATAAATTTATATAAACAATCACTAATATTATAAATGTGAAAGTGGGATTGCTTGTTTATATTTTTTAATACGCCTTCACGCTAAAACAGGTGAACGGATTTGAATGAAATTTGGCACATGTGTAGACCTGGAATAGGATCTAAGATACTTTTTATTCCGATATTCCCACGGGATCGAGACTGACGCGGGTGAAACCGCGGGACGTAGCGTGTACTTCATATATTTAATTAATTACTTTCAATAGTACCCATTTTGAATATCTATTTTTGTAATACGGTGACCGACAAATTTGGATTACCCCGGAGTCTGGATTTTTCCCGATTGATGGAAATAGGCTCGCCCCTGTTACATGGGACTTAATACATAACTGGTGAAATGCGGGTGTAGGTACCTTAGTGTCAGTCCAACCCCTTGGGGAAAAAAGCCGCGATGTTATGTTAAATTACAATTTACTGGGAGTTTTTGTCAAAAGTGATAACACAACAGCGAGACTGACTATACAGTTCCAAGAACCGCTATAATTCAATATTAATCCGCTAATACTTCAGAATTATACCCAGAACTACAAAGTTCCACTCTCATAAGAGAAAGGCCTGATGTTTCTCTATGTACCATTTGTTTTCGTGCCTACAATCCCAGGGGAGCCCGCCATGTATTTATTTACTCGTATTTTCATCTTCATTTCGAGGAGAATCTAAGGGGACTGTGTACTGTATACAAACATGTTTTTTTGTGTATTTGTACTTTTGTATGTTCCTAGTAAATATGGGTTAATCATGTTTTGGCTTATAATTCAAAATACATTGTTTGCAGAACCTTTTTGCTTATAATAAAATATTTATTTGCGTAAAACATGGTATAAAATGGTGTTAAATACAAATTTATATGACACGAACATGTTTAGCTAGAATAAAAACATAGCATGCAAAATTATAAAACTGGGTGAAGAAGTCATCAACCATCAATATATAATTTTTTTGAACATTAAAAATCTTTGACAAAAAATTCTTTTAAACTATAAAAACTGCATTCCACTTTTTTTTAAATAATCTTGTATTTAATGTTTTAAAGTGCCTCGGTCTTTAGTAGCGTTAGTAAGAATAAATTTATTTGCGAAACAATAGATTTCTGCTATTCTATGTCAGCGCCGCCGTCTTCCTTGCGCGCGCGCTGCATCTGCGAAATACCTATACCTAGTCCAGAAGTACATTTGGAACAGATCATATTAAACCATCAACTATCATCATTCACATTATTTTATGTAGATACTAGCCGCGCCCCACGGTTTCACCCGCGTAAGTCTCGATCCCGTGGGAATATCGGGATAAAAATTATCCTATGTCCTATTCCAGGTCATGGTCGACCCATGTGCCAAATTTCATCTAAATCCGTAAAGCCGTTTTAGCGTGAAAGCGTATTAAACAACTAAACAAACAATCTCACTTTCGCATTTATAATATTAGTTAGGATTCATTAAGTGATCTGTCATAATATAGAAGCACCATTATACTTTCGAAATTGAAATAGTTTTAAATAGAATTCCAATCTAAAAAGCTACCTTTACCTATGTCAGGCTCACAGAGTTGACTAAAATAGAATCCATACTAATATTATAAATTCGAAAGTAACTTTGTCTGTCTGTCTGTATGTTAGCTTTTCACGCCTAAACCACTGAACGGATTTCGATAAAATTTGGCAAGGAGATAGATGGCATCTCGGGGAAGGCCATAGGGTACTTTTTATCGACATACCACGCGGGCGAAGCCGCGGGCGGAAGCTAGTAAGTTATAAAACTGTCCCTTCAATTGAATTAACTACAGGAGGTGAGCTGATCAGTATTCATTAGTTACGTGACAGACATTATTATTGGCTCCTTCATTTGGATAAAGTTAGAGAATAATTACTGGATTTATTTCATGTAACGAGTTTTATTTATCGGGGCTAAGTAATAACACCGCACGGGTCGATCAATCTGGTTAGTCTCTGGAGTCGGTCCGTGGGTGGGTGACTATCTTTATATGCCGAGACTCAAAAGTGCCTCGGAAAACACGTTAAGCCATTGTGTTGATCCCAGCCACATTCGTGGATCCTTGACAGTCGTTACGGGTGATCAGAAGCCCGAAAGTCTGACAATCAGTGTTACCAAAGTGTATCGTATTACCCAGTGGCGGTCAGATAGGAAGTCGCTTTATGTATACTGTTATTCAGCTGCTATTGCGGTTAGACAGGCTTTGATGCTTAACATAATCAGCCTATAATGTTCCCACTGCTGGGACATAGGTCTCCTCTCTGTGAGAGGGAGCTTTGATGCTTATTAACTAAAACAGCTCAGAGACATTTCTTTCCTGTAAACAATATCTCAAGCATTTTTCATCTGGAAATCCCCTGTCGACAGCATCTTATCTTTGCTCACCCCCCTGCCCCTATATATCACAATTGTGTCACAAAACATCCCATATGTCTAGTCAATTTAATGTAAGCAAAACCCTTTTTATGGGATTCGTAAATCCCCTGCCAGGGATTTCACATTATTTCCTGTAGATTTCTTGAAGAGATTGCTGTTTTTTTTTCTGTCTAATAAATATTTTGTTTTTAGCTAAAGAGCGAGAGATGGAAAATGTTTATCATTATGGGTAAATTGTATGAATGGGGTTTGAAAAATTCCTAGTAGTTCAGTGTTTTAACGTTAAGTAAGCGTATTCAGCATTCAGGAATGAAGCTGCGCCCAGTTAGACTGGAAGCCGAAAGGGCTAGGCAGATGATGAAGCATGATACATGCTTCATCATCTGCGCAGCCCTTTCTACTCAACTATGCATAATTTAGAAATAAACAATAATATCCGCATATACAAATGACAAATACCAATAAAAAAAAACCACCAATAAATAATAATATGCATAATATACTCTTTCTTTCGGGGTGTTGCTCGTACCATAAACAGTTAAAAGACATGTGGAAGACATACAGTATGTTAACTAACAAAGGGCGTTCCCGTTAACCTGCAATAGTATAGCGTGTATACATGCTAAAAAAAATATTATCAATCAAAAAAAAAAAAAAAAATTTTTTTAATTGTGTCGTGAAATGTTCACAAAACGATTAAATTTAAACGTAAAAGAAACACTCTGTACACGCGCACTTGTATTTCAACGTAGAAAAACAAGTGTGGCAAGTGGGCGTGTACAGAGAGTTTATTTCCCGTAACAATTTAATATTTTTTGTGAATATTTTACTATACAAAAACAAAAAAAAAACATTTTTTTTTAATGGTAATATTTTTTTTGGCATGTATAGACGCTATACTATTGCAGGTTAACGGGAACGCCCTTTGTTAGTTAACATACTGTATACATACAGGGTGTTAGTGTAAACACCGTTATCCTTTAAACCAGTGGTTTGGTTTCATTTATAGAACGTAATTTCAATGGAAAAAACAATTTTTTTTTTTTAAAGGAAATCAACCTTTTTCCACAAGAATATTTCATCCTATACGCAAGGGCAACGGCGGCGGTTGACGGGGGTGGGCGGGGCGCGCGTGATGTTACGTGACCGGCAGTCAGCTGTTTCGCAGCTCTCTAGAGCGCGTATCCATGAGTATCGGGACAGTGACGGATATTTACTTTTTAAAACCTTTTAATGAAAATAAGGTTTTTTTTTGTTGTTACTGGGTCATTTATTTTTATGTTTAAGTCAACTACCCATGGTTTGAGTGACAACGGTGTTTACCCTTGCATACTGTATATGCATAATGAAGTCGGCAATGTAGAGACAAATTCTCACGTGTATCAAAGAACATTTTTTAACACCCTTCCAAGGAAAAAATAAACATCACGCGTTGCATCGCAAAATAGAATCAATAATACACTGATAAATTATTTAATTGATATATCTTACACTTAATTATAATAATACAGTATGCAAGGGTAAACAGTCTTGTCACTCAAACCATGGGTACTTGACTTAAATATAAAAATAAATGACCCAGAAACAACAAAAAAAAAACCTTATTTTCATTATAAGATTTTAAAAAGTTCCTATCCGACATCGTCCGCTAATTCATGGATTATGCGCCCGGTCGCCGCCCGCTACCTACCTACACAACACTACACATACACATACATAACCTGTAATGCAACTTTCCCTTCATACTTCATACCTGGCTTAGGACAGGTAAAACCTTAGGTGTTGCGTGTAATGTAAATTTGATTCGACAACAAACAAAATGAAAAACAAAAACCAAAACATTGGGTAGGTATTTTTGGCGTGTTTAAAAAGTTAATCACATTTATGTACAGTACGATTAAAAATTACCGGTTTTTACACTGATTGAATATCTACACTTACATCTGTTCAAAATGTGATCCATTTACGGCCTCCGCACGTTTTCGTAGGTTGTTTCGCACTCGAGAAAGCACAACAGTGTCATTTCTTATGATTCTAAACGCACTACGAATCCACCTTTTGAGTTGCAGATCAACTGGCAGCTGCTGGTTGCCACGACCCTGAGCGTGGGCCGGCACGGTGAACTGTCCGTAGGTACGCATCATTGTTTCACGGCTTGGTACACGTTGTCTAGCGAATAGTTCGGCGTACATCCTACGCACCTCGTTCAGGTTATCACCCGCGATGGCGTAAAGCCGTACCATTTCGGTAAACTGTTAATTCGTGTAAGACATCCATACGTGTAACTACTACTCACAAACTACAATTATTATTGTTTACGCGCGAGAAATGAGCGGCGGCGCTACGACGCGGCGTTACGTGCGCTCGCTGGCGAGACAGCTGACTGACTGAAGTGAGGTAAGAGTGGGGAAGGGGACGCGCGGACGTGGCGTGTTCTTCGCGCCCGCGCCGCGCCCCCGTGTTGAGACGCAAGTTCGTTGCCCTAGCCGCTAGCGCATAGGGTGAAATATTCTTGTGTTAAAATGTAGATATTCCTAAAAAAAAAAAAGTTGAGATTTTCCATTGATTTTACGTTCTATAAATGAAACCAAACCACTGGTTTAAAGGTTAAAGGTGTTTACCCTAACACCCTGTATATAATTGATATTATATAGCACTGGATAAACTTCTTATTTAAAATGAACTAACACATTATTAAAATAAAAATAAACTTAATATCCTAACCTAACTTAAACTATTTACAAACTAAAATAAGGCGTCGAAAAATTCCTCTGCATCGCTATCGATTGAGCTAAGCGAGCCGCCAGTCTCTTGGGTACATTACCCAAGAGACTGGGGCGGCTCGCTTAGCTATGTATAATAATAAAATAAAGCCAGTAATGGATTGAATAAGCTGCTTTGGTAGCTTACTTTAGAATGCATGCCTCTTTTTTAGGGTTCCGTAGTCAACAAGGAACCCTTATTTAATGATAAAAACCATTCATTCTTAATAACTAAATTGCCTCACTCGTGCCATGAATAATTTCTCAGAAGTTAACGTTTTGGGAGGAAAATGGTACACATTGTCACAGAAAAAAAGAGCAGCCGTAATGCCTTCATTGAATGAAAATTTAATGTACAGAAAGTCCTTTTATGGGTACGTAAAACCCAAATGGGGAATTTCACCATTGTGTTCACGAAACGAGTGTTGAACAAATGTTGTGTTTGTCCAAAAGGAAATGAGAGAGAAGTGGTTTATGAAATATTGGAAGATATGCATATTCCATGGGGTTCTTTGTTTTGAAAGATATTTTAATTTTTACCCCGCAAAAGTGTCAGGAGTTTAAGGAAAGTTTATTTTTCATTTCTGTGTTCAAATATAACATTTTTTTTTCCGAAGACTGCTCCTTTGTTATTTTATTTTATAATTTTTGAAAACTTACGGCTGTTCAATAGTGCATTTGTTAATAACACAAATATGGCCGATTAAACAAAGTCGATATTCATTTATCCAACAGTAGTGGTTTGTTAATTAGTGTTGCCTGATAATAATATAAATCAAAGCAGTTTAATGCAATTTTCTATAAACACTATCTTGTAATGTACCACAAAAGTCAAACTTAGTCCAAAGTAGGTGCCCTAAGGGCAATCTTAACTTAGTCTGCTAGGTACATACTTTTCCAAATCATTGTTCAGTACAATAATGCATTCAGGGTCCTGTTGGGGCTGTCACGCTTTTGTAGTGCCTCGGGTATGTTTGTGGACGCTTCGCTGCGACCAGACGCAAGCGTGCAGCATGCAGCATCCCTGTTGCGCAGAGTGCATGCCAGCTCCAACAGTCTCCTGCGGGCCTAAAACACTTAGCAATTCCTCTATAAGCAATTCATTTCCTGAATGTCCAGCTGTTATTAGCAATTGAAAAATGTAAATGATTTTGCATACTTTTGGTTAGAATCATTTTTTTTTCTAACTGAACAGACAGCTGTGCTGCTGGGAAGTTTGTTGCGCAACTTCTTCTTCCCAGCTAAAGCACTAGGAAGTGGTGAAGGGTGGGCGTTTTTGGGGGACTGTCTTATGTAATTTTGACGTTCGAAAAGTGCTGATTCTCAGCATAGTTTGAATAAATGACTTTTGATTTTGATTTTGATTTTGAATTCCTCTAATTTGACACAAAAGCAATTCATAATGTGAGGAGCATTTTACGAATCTCCATAGAAAACTGTCAAACAGATCAATTAATCCGTATTATGAATTGCACGCAGATCATAATATGAATTGTCAGTTTGTGACATTTTACGATGATTCATAATATTTTTCTATTATGATTCTGGCAAAGTGACTGTTTTAAGCCACCTGGTTGTTATGACAAACTGGATTGCCCTATCATTTACTTTTTAGGCCAGCTGCATATTCCTACTAATAGGAATTTAGTTGTTTGAGATCAGGGAACGTGTTAACTTGCAACTAACGTTATGAGTCCATGTAACTTGAAAATAAAAAAGTTTAGAATTATTAATAATATTATTGTCCAGCTAAATCTCATCATAATACATTTCAATTTAGTAGTTTAGAGCCATGAAAAAGTACCAGACAGAGGACACTCGCTTAAAATATTAGTGTAGTTTAAACGCAGAAAGCATTTAATCCAACGCGTGTTAAACCGCTTTAGAGCCGACTTTCTATGAATATTTTACCGACTTGGCGAGTCTAAAGGTACACATGATTACACTGAAGGTCGGTTCAGTAACGTGAGTGTAGATTTTTGTTCAGCGAGCAGAAAAAACTGTTGGGCGAAGCGGTTGATCTTTTAAATAATATTTATAGGGATGATAAAAGATCACCCATGAGTACTATTGCCATGTTATAATACTAACGTTACTTCTTTTCGTGTAGTTAGTGACTAACCTGAGAGCCTAGACAAGTGACAATCGCTTCGAAAGCGTTTCGTATTTCTACAACGACTCTCAACAAGATGGACATAAGCTTTTCGATAGCTTATGTCAGTCCTATACATTTTTGCCTTTTCCATCATCGTTATCGCTGATAGAATGTCACTTTATCTAGGGCTTCTGGTGTCAGAGTTTTGCATGCCGGTTTCCTCATGATGTTTTTCTTCACCGTTTTTGAAGCAAGTGGTAATTATACAATACGCACATGACTCCGAAAAGTCAGAGGTGCGTGGCTTGGGTTCGAACTCGAGAACTATGACTTGGCAGCGTGACAGTCACAGCACTAGGCTATCTCTGCTACGTTCCTACAGTGCAGGCTGTCAATATGGCACAAGAATTTTACTTTGAACCCGACATAGTTGAGAAAAAGCTAGAGATTCATTATTTACTCAAATAGACACATTGTCAGATGTAGGTACCTAAACCAACATTTTTAGAGGTTTCTAAGCCAACCTTACAAGAATTGTCTCTGATCAGTATTCTATGGATCCAGTAAGAATTGAGGTCTGAAATAGGTTTGGACCCAAACGGTAGCAAACGTATGCAGATTTCTTGCCAACACCTAGGCTGCTAGTCCTCTTTTTTATTATAGTTTTTCTTCAAAACGATCAGAATATAAATTCAATGATTGATAAAATTTTGATATAGTCACCAAACTATTTGCCGTTCATTGATTAATGTTTATCAAAATTGCAACACACCCCTTAAAAGTATATTTAAGTCCCGCATTTTCTGGACAGTCAACACTACTATCATCCTGCTTCTTAGAACTATTCCACGGCGGGAGCTACACTTCTAATAATTATACTAGCAATAATTATACTAGCAATAATTATACTAGCAATAATTATACTAGCAATAATTATACTAGCAATAATTATACTAGAAATAATTATACTAGCAATAATAATACTAGCAATAATTATACTAGTGAACACTGACGAGGAACAGAGCTCCCACCTCATTCTTGCCTTGATTGGCCGGCTTGAGTGGAGATTCGTAAGAGCAAACGTGCTCGGAGGAAGGAAGTATTCCAGTAAGATGCTGGTAGGGATCTTGACCGTACTTCCGGGATTGTCCTGATAGCCGTAGAATACCTCTCCACTCCTCTTAAGCACCTCAGGACATGTTGCCCCCTTGTCGTTACGACACTCTGTGCTAGCGACCGTTTTCGGGGGCCCATTATTGAGTGTGCAAGTCACCCCCTGCCATTTATCTGTGTATTTTATATAAAACATTGGTCCGGCAGGGGCCATAGATCAAAACAACCAGTTCACTAAGACACCCAAATCCATAATCTAATATCTTTGTTTCCATAGCTTGCAATAGTCCTACACCAACCGGGGGTTGTCCTTGGGTGCACTTGCATAGTGCATACAGGGATAATCGTCGGTTGGTGCCTCATTCCATTTACAATTGTCTAAGGGGCCTCTGCGAGTTGGCTTCGGCCCCTCGTACGCCTTCCAAAAGTCCGGGACCCTAGGGTCCCGAGAAATGTCAAAGACAAATAATTATACTAGCAATTTTCCAGCCACTTCGTCAGCTCTTTATACCGCTTAACTGTTGATTGCCCCTTAGAAGGCCTGTTGGCTTTTGTGATACAGGAACTCCTAGTACAAGAGCCAGGGCTACACAGATGTTTGCGACTCTGAAGTGAAAATAAATAAAATAGTGTCAATACCTAGCAACAGGAGATCTACTCCCTATGCATGGAATCCGTAGTTTCGGCTAAAATTACAGGCGATTCCTACTACGTGTCACTTATGGACACAAAATTAGTTCGGAAACCAAACTAAGATGAATGACAACACGATTGGACAGTTGTCCCTACACGCGGTGTTTTTGCCTGTTCGAAAAATTTAATTTAATTTTGTTTTGACGGTCAACTACTTTCGGGCCCGTATCTTTGTTGACGGACTTATGACAGCTCACTTCATCTCAGCTTACACGGTGCGATTTTACAGAATAGCTAAACAGATAGGTAGGCATAATAAACAGACCTAGAAAACGGGTCTAAAAAGCTAGATAAATTGTGTTTTATAAAGATTTAAGACTTTCCAATACATGAACTTATAAAACATTTCAGCAGACATTTCAGCGCTGTCTAATATTCTCAGAGCGCCTCACAGAATCCGCTTCCGATTGGCTCGTTACGCCATGTCCGGTCCAATCGGCTTTGATCGGTGACCGGAAACCGTCCTACCACGACAATAATAACCTCATCAGTTGCGGAAGGTTAGAGTCAGCTTTTGTGTTGGTATTGTTGGCTATATTGTAGTGAGTTTTAAGCGGGGATGTGGAGTTCTTTCCAAGTCTTGGTGTGTACTGAACCAATTGAGCTGTTTGTGTGTCATCTTCATGATTCAATCTATCTAACTAATATAATAAACGCAAAAGTTTGTAAGTATGGATGGATGGATATTTTTTACTCTTTCACGTAAAAACTATTGAATGGATTAGTGGCAAACAGATAGTTTATAACCTGGATTAACACATAGGATAGTTTTTATCCCGATATTCCCACGGGATCGAGACTTACGGGGGTGAAACCGCGGGGCGCAGCTAGAATACTATATTGCAGTGAGTTTTAAGCGGGGGTGTAGAGTTCTTTCCAAGTCTTGGTGTGTACTGAACCAATTGAGCTGTTTCTGTGTCATTCATCATCATGATTCAATCTATCAACTCAGCCTATCGCAGTCCACTGCTGGACATAGGCGTCTCTCAGGCTGTACTACAACACCCTGTTCTCTGCCTTCCGCATGCATTCCGTCCCAGCTACCTTTTTGAGGTCTTCGGATGACGATTAACCGATTTAAATTTTAAAAGGCTCACCCCCTATTAGGTACAGTCGAACAAGCTATTTGGTATACAGGCAGATAACTTGCAACTACATAAAACAATTTTGTGAGTGTTTTCAGTAGTAAACAATCCTTTTACGTCACTCTCTTAAGCCATAAGCTCAAGTTAAATTACACACACTACATGGCAGTGTAGCGGAAAATTAATATATTTTACCTGTATACCAAATAGCTTATTGGCGAAATAAGGGTACACCTACATACACACTTTTGCCTAACGCATCGGCAAATACTGTAGTGCTATTCTGTCAAAATCTCCCCGTGAAAACTTAGGTGAAGTGAACTGTCAATCTCTAGATTCCCTAGCGTCACGTAGGGTGACAGTTCACTTCAATTGTTACAGAATAGATTTTCACAGCTAAACTAAAAGTGCTTTCCTAGAAATTATTTTTGCAAAAAGTTACTTAGTTTTATGTACAGAATGCGTAGATGTCGGTTTCGTGAAGTGTTGTTGTTACACCCCACAAAAACACAATCACATCGACCACATGACTAAACCACAGCAGGGTAAAAAGTAGGGTACTGTTCATTATTCCAACCTCGCCTGACCGCAAGTTTTAACTGGATAGGAAGTTGGCACAAAACGTTATTCTTTGCACGGACGCTGGATTTCTAAGATGTTATTATGTGATCTTTTGAAATTATATTGAAGGTGTGTGTACAATAAATGAATTTGAATTTGAATTTGTGGTTCAGTTGTGGGTAGTTTTAGATTATTTGGTTACAGTTGGTACTTATAAAGGTTACCACAGGAAAACGTTTACTGCTGAATATCGGCTACTAATAGCAGTCGGCAGATGAATTTATTGTCGATCGTAGTTAAGAAATTGTTGTTGTTGTAGTTGTTGTGATTTGTTTTTGTTGTTGAAATTATTGATGTTTGTTGTTGTCTTAAAACCCGAAATCTTAATAATCGTACCATATTTTTTTGCCTGAATAGATAATGGGACTTATTTCCATCCGTGATAACTTGTATGGCATTGTTTAATGCCATGTAAAAAGATCACCATACATAATAATATTTTGTTCATAAGCAATTTTAAACTGCATTTTTGTATCGATAACCACTGAGATTTTTTACAATAAAAACATTATACAGCCCTCTTAACGACCTCTTACTCAAGTTAATGACCTCTCGACTAATGAAGCAGTTAAAACTGCAATAGATAACTGGAGATATAAATGTTCAGCCATCACAAAGAACACGTTTACTACAAAAATATATCAGTTTTAAAATATTTTAAATTCTGTTTCAGTAACAAATAGTTTTATCAGAGCTTTTCAGTACAGACAAAGGGAATAATAAATAGGTGTACATGTACATTTTGATAAAAATAGATTGGCATTTTCACCGAACCACATGAACTCATTGAATACAAAAGAGATTGTATAGTAGGTACAGCTTTTAAAAGGCAAGAGTTATGAGTAGTCACTGAAAAAATAATATTTTGTACTTTACAATTTTTTTTTGTCTCCTTTAAATATTTTATTTATTGTAAACCTACTAATATTATAAATGTGAAAGTTTGTGTGTTTGGATGTTTGTTACTCAATCAGGCAAAAACGGCTGAATGGATTTGGATGAAATTTGGCAAACAGATAGCTTATAACCTGGATTAACACATAGGATACTTTTCCTACTAATATTATAAATGTGAAAGTTTGTGTGTTTGTGTGTTTGGATGTTTGTTACTCAATCAGGCAAAAACGGCTGAATGGATTTGGATGAAATTTGGCAAACAGACCTGGATTAACACATAGGATACTTTTTATCCCGATATTCCCACGGGATCAAGACTTACGCGGGTGAAACCGCGGGGCGCAGCTAGTAATACAATAATTATACATCTAACACTAAAATAATAATAATATTTACAAGTTTATAAAAGGGGGGGGGGGGGGGAATAATCATCGTCCGCGTCGCTGTCAACAAGAAAAGTGCCCAATGGCTGGCATTGCCACGTTGTATGGCACTTTTTATTTTTTATGAGCTGAATATTATATTAAGTGCCTTTTAGTATAAGCTAAATAAATGGATTTTATTTCTTTCTTTGTATCATATTATGATCACACACTCAAATTCGGTAGGTAATGAATTTTGCTTATTATTATGAACCTGGTTGTGTCCCACACTGCAGAGCAAAGGCCTATTATATTATATTATTATATTAGAGCCCAGTTATGCTTGGCCAAGAAAAAATATATTATGGTTCAAGACAAGCCATTTCACAAAGAACTATTGCTAGGTAGTCATTAACATCTCGAAATGACTCGGATAAACGGTGAATCTAAGTCAAAGTCAAAGTCAAATAATTTATTTCAACTAGGCACATTAAAGGCACTTTTGAACGTCAAATACATAGAAATAGAACTGATTCTAGTTGCAACTTCCAAAAGGTAGTTTTCGTATGGAGAAGAATGGGCAAGAAACACCACCGTTACTCTTTAAAAAAAAAGTAAAGTAAAATAACAAACAAAAAAATTATGATTAAACTAGAATCTGATGTTCACGTACAAGAGTTTTCAGTTTCCACTTATGTTCATAAAACTGTCCAGCACCCAGTTTATCCAACTATTGTAAGAAATGATAACGACCAACATAAATACCAAGTTTTCTTTACAAAAGATAAACTTTTTATAACTAGCTCGAAGTTGCCAGCACTTCTTATCATGAACTTTGACATAACAACCAATGTTGCCATAATTTGTGTTTTACTTGTAACTTGGAAATTTGTGCTTTTCTTGAGATTTCACACGACGAAGTCTGTTTGAAGGTTGAAAGAGTCTTTTGATAAAACTTGAAGGAAATTACCATTTCTTTGAATTTTAATTACCTATTTATAACGGTACGCGAACGATGTCGGAGTAACACTATTTCGATTTTCTTCAAACGCAAGCTTATCAGTTATTAAAAAAAAGTATCGTGTAAACTCCTTTATCGACATTTTGACTTATTTATTTATTTATTTTATTTACTAAAGATTTGTAGCTTTCCTTACTAAGTGCCGATTATATTAGTAGGTAGTAAATAAAATTTGGCGATATAATGGCTTGTGAGTACAGTAATACATCTGTGTATCTCTACTCCCGACATTAATACTTTTAATGTTGTTTTATTCTTTTTATTTTAATAAATATTTAAAAATGTAATTTTAAACGCAAGAAAATAAATAAACGACATAATATTATCATGTTTTTATTATTATTATTATCAACTTTTTATAAGTTTAATAAAACAGTCGGTGGTTTCTATAATGTATTTATAAAAATACATATAGTGCCGACTTCGCATTAGAATCTAATACTCTAATTACTGACGTTTTTAAAATCACTTTACAAAAAAAAAAGTGCGGTCTACGTCTTTTTCGTCGTGTTCGTTTTATAAATATGTATATCACTCGATATTACAAGTAGTTGTGTCACAACATTATGTGTCAACGCATTACAATAATGAAATAAACACATAAATATTTACTCTACACATGTAAACGTATTTGCTGATTACTGAGCACGTGCAATCAGCAAAATTGTGCTTTTGTTTATTATTCAGATTGTTTCAAGTTGTGTGGTTACATGTGTTTGTTTGTATACATTTTATGTGGGGACTACATACATTTGGCTGGAAAGGTGCCATTCCATTTGTATGTGCCTACATAAGTATGTAGTATTCCATTATTTTTTTAAATCTTTACATCATCATCACAGTAGTGCATTCGAAAGCACGTTTGAGACAAACGATTTCTTAAATTGATACAATTTTTTGTTTGCGAGTATTAACAAACTCCATTAATCTTGTAGGTACTATACTACATTATTATCCTAACTGATATTATAGATTCGAAAGTGACTGTGTTTGTTTGTTATGCTTTCACGCTAAAACGGCTGAACGGATTTGGATGAAATTTGGCACATGGGTATACCATGACCCGGGGAAGCATTAGGCTTTTCGGGGGCAAAAGCTAGTAATCCTCATAACTAAGCAACATAATCCTCATAACTAAGCTACATAATCCTCATAACTAATCAACATAATCCTCATAACTAAGCTACATAATCCTCATAACTAATCAACATAATCCTCATAACTAAGCTACATAATCTTCATAACTAAGCAACATAATCCTCATAACTAAGCAACATAATCCTCATAACTAAGCAACATAATCCTCATAACTAAGCTACATAATCCTCATAACTAAGCTACATAATCCTCATAACTAAGCAACATAATCCTCATAACTAAGCAACATAATCCTCATAACTAAGCTACATAATCCTCATAACTAAGCTACATAATCCTTATAACTAAGTACCTTTTCACAGTTTTACATTTTATTTGAATTTTACAAAACCCTGAAGTAATTTGTACCCACTTTAAAACATGGAATTCAGTAAACTATAAAGTTGAAAACTTAGCTTCCCGTCGGCTTCCTCTACATAAATTCTACATAATAATATGATTTTATTTGAATGGTCCCATGAACTGTAATGTATTATTTTACTGTTATTTTAATGCTTTAATAATTTATGAATTGTTTATTTATTGTGTTTATTGGACAGCAGCAGTCACGTGACATCTCTAAAGCTAATGTCAACTCCATATAATTTGATCTTTCCGTTGGCGTTAACGCTTACAGAAAAGGGATTTTGTCTATAGCCTCTGGTCATAAATCAAATTCGTCGATTTAATGGATGCCAGTTCCAGTATAATGACTTTATTGTAATTGATTGAAGATTGTACGCAATGAATAACCATCTACTTACATAATAAAGGGTTCACAAGTGATCCAAAACGATTTTATTGAAACCTATCTCTAAGGACTTTCCGAAATACCTCCATTTATGTTCAGCGTACCGGGAGACGTAGCGTTGGAAGGCCACTAGCTGGACCGATGACCCTGGTGAAGGCCGCGGGAATCTGCTGGATGCGAAAAACACAGAACCGGTCGAAGTGACGGTGCTTGGGGAGGCCTATGTCCAGCAGTGGACGCCTTACGGCTGAAATGATGATGATTATGATGTCAGCGATTATATATAGTTTAGGAGAAAACTTAGCAGTGTGGAGCAATTTTTTTTCCACTTATGTTCGACAATATTCGTTCCAGATTTAAGTGCACAATTTTTTTTTAAATGGTTGTTTTTAGACGTCTACCCGTCTATGAACAACCCCTTAAAAAAAATTCGGGTAATAGATTAACAAACTCTTATCGACCACTGTAAAAGAGCCATCTGTATAAACAAGCTCCATAACTACGATATTTGTTCATAAGCATACATATTTCAGTTCACATAAATTCTAATACAGTCTCAATATTATTCTATGCTACGATCATATTATTTCAAGTCAGGAACATCGCTGTATCTACGACATCTTTACCGACATGAATTTCAAACAGTTCCTTGAGTTTCTATATTTAAGTACTTTTAGTACGGTCACAAGCATATATACTTTTTGACCGGTCATGAGGGATATCCCGGTCAAAAGGGGGAGGATGCATGCGTTCCTTACTTTGTTTGACCAGACCAACAATCATCATCATCTGTCATTCAATCTGCGTAGCCTTTTCACAACTATGTTAGGGTCAACTTCCAGTCTAACCGGATGGAGCTAAATACTAGTATTTTACATGGAGCGACCACCTATCAGACCTCCACAACCCAGTAACTGGGTAATACGATACCCCTTGGTAAGACTAGTTGTCAGACTTAAGGGTTTGTGGAAATACTATCTGCCAAAATCAAAGACCTTCCAAACATTTTGCTATGAATATGACATGAATGAAATAAAAACACTAAACAACAACGAAAGCGTCATTATGACATGAGTAAGTTAGACGACACAAAATAAATTAGATTATGAACCACTCAATCTAATGGCAGGAACATTTTTCATTAAACGGAGTGTTTCATGGAGTTAGGGATAGGTCCCACTGCGCGCTGAGCGATCAGAGATAAGGCGACGACACTGAGCCTGTTTTGCTAATTTATTGGCCTCCTTTTTTGACATGTGGGTGTTGGCGATGAAAGGTGTTTATCTGTCCTAGTCATCTATCCTACTTATTATAAATGACAACTGGAAGACTTTGACATTGTGAGAAGTTGACCTTATGCGAATTTGTCATTGTGAGAAATCGACATTTTGAGAAAATGACATTATGAGAATTTTACATTGAAGTTGACATTGCGAGAAGTGGACATTTTGCGACCGGTTGACATTTTGAGAAGTTGACATTATGAGACGATACGCTCATAGGTAATTAGAGTGACAACCTACTGGGCCAAAAAAATATCATATTATTATGAAGAATGAGCACGTACACTACGACAAATTTCGTCGTCTAAAGACAAAATTAAGTAATCATAGGGACAATTCCCGTAATTTTTACAATGTTCACAGTCTGAGGGGCAATTCTCTTACTTAAAAAACGATCACATTCAAGTCGCAATCTGTCAAACTTGTCGAAAATGTTGGTAAATTTATGGTTTTTTGACAGATTGTGAATGCGATGCGAATGTGAACGTTCTAGGAAAATTTTTGACAAGTTTTTAACATTAATTGTCGCTGAGATGAGATTGGGTCTAGATTTCGAACGTTTTTAATTACGGGAATTGGTCTTCTGATGTACTATCGAGGAATGACTTGCTTACCAAATCTCACCTGTTATCCTTTATATAACAAAGAATAATTTTCCCTTACTGTACATTGCTTTATTATGACCACCATCAGTACCTTTCAAATTGGAATACAGAAATTCTGTTTTCTGTTTGGCTAACAAGCAAAACTTTCTATTACAAATCGTGCTCTCATAACATACAACAACAACAAAAGTGTACCTACCTAGTTCAAATACGTTGTTACGAACCTCCCGACATTTCAATTATAGTACGCAAAAAAGATTTTTACAGTTTTCCAATTATTTCTGCCAATTAGGCCGGATTCCCGTTGACAATTTGCCCGTGTGTTGCCAGGTTTGACCAATTTTTCCTTCAATTTTCGTTGCGAACACAGCTTGTGCGCTGTCATCGCCATACCGAAAACTTTTGCAATTTTATTTGTAGGTAATTCCGGTAAATTGGTGTTTTTCGACGAAACGAAGGTAGTACAACAGTTTTTATTAAATATCAGGCAGATTTCTCTTGGGATGTTCTACTTGTTGTTTGTAGGTGGGGACGAAGTTATTTTAGTGTTTCTATGTTATATAAAGTTTTTACGTTTGTCTTAAAATATTGTATACTTACCTTATTAAATACTAGCTTCCACCCGCGGCTCTTTCCCCAGAATGCCATCTATCCGTTCAATGGTTTAGGCATGAAAAGGTCACATACAGACAGACAAACAGACAGTTACTTTCGAATTTATAATATTAAGTACTAGCTTCCGCCCGCGGCTTCGCTCGCGTGGTATGTCGATAAAAAGTAGCCTATGTCCTTCCCCAGAATGCCATCTATCTCCTTGACTATGGAAATCCGTTCTGTGGTTTTGACGTGAAAAAGTAATATTGAAATTGAAATTGTTTATTGAATAATTGATTTACATAAATATTTTACAAATAGGGCCTTAAACTATAGGTTAAGGTATATAATAATTGGATTCTACCTGAACTAAGAATAAACCTGTATCTCAGGTATCTCACTCAACTGCTTATACATAAGTGTGATCTATGATTACAACATAATATTAAAATGATTTATGTACTATAATTATAATTTATGTTTTCATTAAAATTAAGAAAAAAACTATTACGCTACTTTTTTGCATCAACATAAGACACACACTGTCAACAAAGTAGGACACGTTCACTAACCACCAATCGCATCACTTGTGCGTCAAATTATAATCATCATAATCCTACTTATTGTACCGTGTTTAGTTATAGTACCTTTATTAAACTTTATTAAACAACATCTCCAAAAAAAAAAACATTATCTAAAATGCCATCTTTGTGTCTACGATGACAGGTCTTTTAAAAGCATTTTTTTCAAACAAATAATCATTGTATGAAGAAAAGTATAAGAAGCAGTACGATTTTCTTACTAAAGTTCGTGTTCAGAATTCCCTTGGGTACAGTGCTACAATATATTACAGGTATCATGAAATATATCATTCCTAGAGCTATTAATTATTGACCGATACCTCGAACGAGCATGTATCATGACTAGACCAGCCTTGAACTTAACGATCGTACGTCAAATAAATGATATCCACCTAAATTGTAAAGGCCGAAACTATTAACTACATTGTTCTAATAGTAATGTTTTACTGTGTCAATTTTGTAATTATGGTGTCGATGGTAATGATAGGGTCTTGGCGTTGAAACTTATTCTACCCTTTAATGAATATTTTCTTTTTTTGTAAAGTGGTAGCAAAAATGGCGGCCCCATTGGTAAGGTAAGTGACCTATGTCTTTCATCTGCAATATCACAGGCTTTATAGCCCCAGAGATTATGGTTGAAAAATGTCCTCTAGCATTTGTGCCTTTCAATTTTTCCTTTTTTTTCTCGACGGCATGTGAAGCCAAATCAGAGGTCCATGGGCGGTATAAACACTCTGACATCAGGTTAGTCGCAAAACAACAAAAATAATAATTTATGTATTCGTACATAAAACCAAAAATATATTTGAACATAAAAACGATTTGAATTTCAAATAAGTACAAACAGTTTGTGAATATTCCAAGTTAATTGCTTGGTGACAATTTTACGATCACAATCGGAATAAGCCGGATCAGTGTTTGTTTTAAACAATAAAATCGAAGCTTTATTGTTTTATTGTTCAAAACATTGATACGGTATTTATTTGGTTGTTATTTTTTACGGTTACTTAGATTGGACATTTTGGATTTTAGGCAAAAAATATTTTGTAGAATTATAATCATCTCAGTTAATTAGAGTTTAAAGCTGCGAACCTGACATTTCCCGTATTTGTAAGAACTTTAAAGAAAAAAAGAAAAGGAATAAAAATTGTTTATTCTGCACAAACAAAACGCATATTACAACAATAACAAAAGACAAAATACACATTCAAATCCCTAATTCTTTCGCCTTCTAATTTCAGTCTCAAGCTGTCAAAAATAACCACCAGATTTAAAACAATAAAACTATAGATAACGAGTCCGTAACTTTACTTTAGATATTCTTCAGAAAGTAGATAGCAATTCTAATAGTTATTTATGCAACTGTTATATAATAAGGGGTATTGTATGTTTTAATACCTAATTATTTACAGTTGGATACAAGACTTTATCTACACCCATGATATGAATCTTAGAAGTTTCTTTGCAATACCAATATCGAACAAAAATGGCGCGGTACGACGTGAATTCGAATTTTTCGAATTCGAATGGGTTTTGTTTCTAAATTACGGTGCTTTGTTAGTGAAACGCTCGTGAATGACAATGTTCTTTTTTTGAAATGAGTTGCATTATGAAATTCAGTACAACATTATATTATTATTATCGTTTGGATGATATTATGATTACTACGACACTGGTTGTTTTAATGTTGGCAATAAGCTAACTGTTTCAGAAACTTTTAGAGAGGATGTATAGCATGGGTGTAGATAAAATACATATTAAGTAATCGTTAAAGATAGAACTCGGAACTTTACATAATTTATCCCTATATCCCCCCCCGTGTAATTCTACAGAATACTTAAACACGGCTATTGTTCTAGTTTGAAGAAAAAGGTCACGTCGAAACAAAAGACACAAATGAGACATTTGAATATAAAAGGAGGTAACACACTCGCTTAGGGAATGATGTACAGTCACGGACTTTAATTGATGAGCCACCTTCAAACTTTTCAATTTTGCAGTTTCATACATTCACGAGATTACACGATTAAACACGAACTCAAATCGCAAGCTCGTAAACAAGATGACAAATAAATTACTTTTAATCGGAAATATCCATAGAGGTTGACTAATAAGTTATATAGAAATAAACACAATGTTGCATTAAGTTTATCCAATCTATTTGATACCGACCTCCTTTGAATCATAGCTCATTAACTCGATAATTATGAAAACATAACTAAGACAGTGACAGTTAAAATATCACGATGACAAATAAATTACTTTTAATCGGAAATAGTCTCATCCATAGAGGTTGACTAATAAGTTCTTGATGATAAAAATAAATACAATGTTGCATTAAGTTTATCCAATCTATTTGATACTGACCTCCTTTGAATCATAGCTCATTAACTCAATAATTCTGAAAACTTAACTGAAGACAGTGACAGTTGAAATATCGATGTCAGAGAATTTCTCCGTACGCTAACGTTACTATCGCAACAGTAACCTAGCAACAATTGTTTATCGTTGCTAGATTACTGTTGCTAGACCTGCAATTGGTTGACTTTGAGTAGTCACTCTGCTCTCAAGTTTGTAGTTCTGGCTCTCAGGTTAGCCAACCGGTAAAGATATGAAATATAATTTTCTTCTTCTAATACGAAGACATATGACTTTGCATGTCGGGAACCGAATAAACCCGATTTGCATTACACGACTAAAATACGAACAGTGCCAGGTGGCTCGTCAATTAAAGTCCGTGACTGTACCTACTACCTATAATACAAGGTGTAAGGGACAGCCCTCCGCAGATTAATGGGATGAATTCAGCATATCATAAGACGACCGGTATATGCAGTTATTTTAGGAACGTTATGGGAATCCAATTAACCTAATTTGTGTTATTACCTCACACGCAATGTATCGTTACCGTTGCACAACACACGTAGCTGCACTCCCCGTGGCGGGGGAACGCATTCGCGCCACGTGATTTATCGATAGATAGAATACTCTTTAGTATGTACACCATAAAAATTACAGACATAAATTAGAAATTTTACATAGGGTGACTCAATGTAAATTCTAAGCTTCACGCGTCGTTCGCTATAGTATTTAAACATCCATTGCAGATTTTTATTTCAGCTGTTTTATTTACATAAATGGACATAACGTACAGATATTGTAATTTTACATTTAAAGGAATAAAAACTGAGAAATGAAAAAAAAAAACCTGAGAAGATTTCCGTTGAAATATGATTCAAAATAAGAAGCTGGATGCTCCCTGTTAATTTGCGAGGGCTATCCCTTACACCCTGTAAGTGTACAGTATACTTGCATTATGTAGCTCTGTATAATAATATACTCATAATCAGCCTGTAACGTTCCCACTGCTGTAACAATAGCTAATTAACCCAACATCATCCGTCTGCCTTGCCTTTTCCCAAATTTGTTGGGGTCAGCTTCCTGTCTAACCGGATGCAGCTTACCAGTATTTTTCATGGAGCGACTGCCTATCTGACCTCCACAACCCAGAAACTGGGTAACACGATACCCCTTGGTAAGACTACTGAATGAATACATTAATCTTTAGAACTATGAGGAACAGGGTGTAAAGTTCGAACCATCGAAAAGGGAGGATCCTCCGACCAGGCGGGTGTTGTGTCTGGCGGGCAACTGCCCAATGATTGATGTTGGTTTCTTGTAAACTCTAATTGCGCGATGCAGGATTTATGTGACGTCAGTATTTTTGTGTGAGGTCAGATCTTTAATGCGTAGTTCGAATGTGGCGATGAAGATACCGCCACAAATATATTATTTGATAAATACTGACTAGCTACTTGATAAATAAATACATAAATAAAAAATAAAAAAAGTAAATTTAGTGTAATGTTGTGGTTATGCTTGAAATAGGTAAATTCACTTTTTTTATTTTTTATTTATGTATTTATTTATCAAGTCACATTCAGATACCTTGAAAAATTTACCTCACATGCAATTTGCTACGAACTGCTTCGAACGAACAGCTACAGAGCTACGTACTGGCCTACGCGCTACGCTCGTAGCCGTCGCTCGTAGCAACTCATTCCTAGTGCCAAATGAAATAAAAATGTGCCCCAATGGACACATGCCGGACGAAATTCGCGACACATGCCCCTTTTCACATTCTGTTTGCCGAATAGTGGCGTCAGGAATCCCGTAGTGAATTGTATAAGTGTGAAAGGTTTTACACATACCGATACACACCCAGCTTAATTATACATTCGCCGACGTACCTACCAGGCACCAAAATGAACGTGTAGAGGATTTCTGTTTTATTCTTCTACCCTACAACATTATACATGAAACTACCAACACCACCAGATTCATAATTAAAACACAACAGACATCGTCGAACAATCGATAATTATTACATTCATATTAATGGGCGCATGTGTTATTGTTCGTCCGCGAGGGAAATACGCATCACTTTGATGAATGTATTAATTATAACCGTTCGATAATGACTGTGTTTATACCGTAGGTGTACACTTGGAATTCTTGTGGTGTTTTCAATGTCATTATTTTATTATTATAAGGCTAAGCTCAAAGCATTTCTGCTAGAACTTGTACTCAATGGATGATACAGTTCATCCATTGAGTACAAGTAATTTCCTCAGAAGAAAAGGTATATAATATTATCAATTTTTGTAAACTTGTTTTTTTATTTTTTATTAGTATTATTGCTGCATATTCACTTTTTACCCGACTACGGCGAAGAAAAAAGGAGGGTTATGATTTTGACCGGTAGGTATGTATGTATGTATGTATGTATATATGTTCATCTGTTCCCTCCTATCTTCCAAACCACTTATAACAATTTGACAAATGAGGTATCGTTAGAAGCGTCGTGATTGTCCGCTGGTTATAGGCTATGTGAAGTCACATTAAATTAAGAATGGCGCCCTCTAGAGGACATAAAGTGAGGAACTTAAAAAAAAAATGGTTTAATCGTACCATGTTGGGTATCAAATGAAAGGGCTTAATGAGCACATTTCAATTATTAGGGTATTATAAACCCAAAAGAATTTTTAAAAAAATCAAGTAATAAAAACTAAAACCCAACACGTAATCTGTTCGATTTATGCCCTAACACGTTTCAGTTTCTTGCCCGTTCTTCTACATAGGAACCTACTACGCTTTGGAATGGGCAACTAGCTTCATATTTTCTGACTGACCGACCCTTTGACAATTCAAAAGTGCCTGTAATTGGTTTATTTGAAATAAATGCTTTGAGTTTGAGTTTGAGTTTGAAAGGTATAAAAATTATCTTACGAAAGTACTCATTGACATACAAAGATCTAAGAAATGAAGAAATAAAACAATGTTTCATCATAAATCAAAACTTTTGATTACAAGAAACAATAACAAACACACTCAGATTCTTTGGAAACTTGTTTTTGTAACATCAGAAACAAATGAAAATGATTTACGAAATCAGCGAATGTGTACAGTCACGAGCACCAATATGTATACACTTAACAACTTTTAAACGTGATTTTCTCCTACTGTATTGATTGCAATTTTATTTTTTAAGGAGAATAGTATTTTGGAACCTATATTATTATGAAATAGGTATCATCTCAAATTTGCAATTGTTATACTACGAGAAAATCGTTATTGAATTTTGCTGAGTGTATACATATTTTTGCTCGTGACTGTACAAATGGAGACGATAACACCACAGTAAATGAAAACACTGGTAGTACATACGAGTATTTTGAAATTATGGAATAAATTCTAAAACCGAAAAAAAATAAAAAAAATAAGCAGACTTTATTATTTCGGAGGAGCTCGTGGCTACGTAATAACAGGCGCTCGGGTCGATCCATCAGGTTAAGCTACGCTTGCCGGTATCGGTCTGTGGATCACCCACCATCTTTACATACCGGGACTCCTCCGTGCCTCGGAAAGCACGTTAAGCCGTTGGTCCCGGCTGTCATTTGTGGATCTTTAACAGTCGTTACGGGTCGTCAGAAGCCCGAAAGTCTGACAACCAGTCTTACCAAGGGGTATCGTATTACCCAGTTACTGGGTTGTGGAGTCCAGATAGGCAGTCGCTCCATGTAAAATACTGGTATTCAGCTGCAACCGGTTAGACTGGAACCCGACCCCAACATAGTTGGGAAAAGGGCAAGGCTAGGCAGATGATGAGACTTTATTATTTACGAGTACTTAGTACGATATGTTTTATCAATTATATTGAGTTTTTTTTTATATTGAGATTGAACTTCAAACTCGAAATAGAGAACTTTTATCGTGTCTGACATTATGTTGACATTTGAATTTATAATAGCATGCTGGTTATTAGTTAATTATCCCGTCTGCAACTTTTCCAGTTAAAATATTATTTTAGAAAATTCAGACCCAGAAAGTTTATGTTCAGACTACTGACTTGTCAGTGTATAACTGTCAGTATAATTATAATATCTTAAGCTGTCAGTGTTTATTTAACTGACAGCTACAGGTAAAAGTTCCTTTCATGTACTGAAGTTCGTTTTTCAATCAGTAATTTGACAGGTGAAAATGACAAATTCCAAATTGAAAAAAAAATTAAATGTCAAATTACTATCTGGGATAAAAATACGAACTTTGATACTGTTATGGGTAGTGTGGTTTAGGGATCGTTTTTAAAATTATTGGATTGGAAAGCAGAAAAGGAATATTAAAAGAAAGTTAAGTTATGATATTTTCCATCGATAAATAGAGAGTTTCGCTACATATTTTGAATTTTATCGGAACTTAACATAATACAGGTAACACAAAACACAACATCACGCTCGAATTCCCCGAAGGGTTAGGCAGAGTTATACCTACCTATATAGTACACCCACATTTCGCCAGTTATGATCAAGTCCCATGTAATAGGGGGCGAGCCTATTCCCATTAACAAATCCAGACTCCGTGGTGCTATTAAGAAATTCCAGATGGAAAAACCCAAACCCACCCAGCCCAATTTAGGTAAGTAACTACAGAATCTGTAATTACCAATTGTAATTGTCAATTGCCAGTGTCGTAATACAGCTAATCGTCACTAGTATTCATACCGCCTTACTAATAAATGTTGTATAGCGCCTGTATAGTTACACAACGCTTTGTCTTCTTCTTTCAAAAGTAATTTGACTTTTGAAAGAAGAAGACAAAGCGTTGTGTAACTATACAGGCGCTATACAACGTTTATTAGTAAGGCGGTTAGAGTATAGACATATATTACTAGTATTACACAATGTATTGTGATTGGTCCGAACATCAAGCAATAGAAAAAATGACAAACTTACTTTGCTTGAATAGGAGGCTTTTGGCTGCTCTGTATATACGTTTTTTTTTTGTAATGTGCGTTTTGTTTGTGCAGAATTAACAATTTTTCTTTCTTTCTTTTCTTTCTAATTGTAACAACGGGTTTTGAGGGCCCGCAAAAAATTCAAGCACAACATAGTGCTTAGTAAAGTATTTTTTTCTTCTAATAGCCTATTGTTTGTCCCACTGCTGGGTAAAGGCCTCCCCTTTTTCCTTCCAAATCTCTCTATTTTGTGCGATTTCTGGCCATGTTGGCCCCGCAAACATTATTATATCGTCAATATTAGATCGTCACACCACCTTCGCCGCGGTCTACCTCGACGGCGATGTCCTCCTTCAGGCGTCCAGTGAGTGACGATCGTTGCCAATCTCTCCGGGTGCATTCGTGTGACGTGGCCGGCCCACTCCCACTTCAGCCTGGCTGTTTTTTCTCCAACATCCGCTACTTGAGTTATGGAGCGCAGGGTGGTGTTCCTAACGCGCTCTGTTCGCTTGACACCTAATATGCTGCGCTCCATTGCCCGCTGGCAAATCTTGAGTTTGGACTTCTGTTGTTCAGTAAGTGACCAACTTTGTGCACCATAGGTTAGTAAAGTATGTGATTTAATATTGCTACATTCCACGTACCATACCAACACCTTTCAAATTACACAGTACTTAAATAAACCCTGGCTCTAAACCCAATACCACAACATAGTCTAAAACAATAAGCGTTAAATTTAAGCCCTAAACCGCTGTAAACCGAGTATTAAAACTTTAGAACCAAGTGATAAAGTTTATAGCAGCCATTACAAATTGTTAGCACTTGTAGGCGAGGGTTTATTGAGCAACTATGCTTGAAGTTTCGCTACGTAATCGAATCAGAAATGAAGAGATCCTCAGGAGAACCAAGGTGACCGACAAAGCCCATATAATTGCTAAACTTAAGTGGCCGTGGGAAATTGCTCGCACACTTGACTTTACTGAAGAACATCACAAATAAGGATCTATAGTTCTAAGTATATAAAGGAGGAGCTCGTGGCTACGTAATAACAGCCGCACGGGTCGATCCATCAGGTTAAGCTACGCTTGCCGGGGTTGGTCCATCTTTACATACGGAGACTCCTCCGTGCCTCGGAAAGCACGTTAAGCCGTTCGTTGGTCCCGGCTGTCATTTGTGGATCTTTGACAGTCGTTACGGGTCGTCAAAAGCCCGAAAGTCTGACAACCAGTCTTACCAAGCCCAAGGGGTACCCAAGGGCTATCGTATTACCCAGTTACTGGGTTATACAGTCCAGATAAGCAGTCGCTCCATGTAAAATACTGGTATTTAGCTGCATCCGGTTAGACTGGAAGCCGACCCCGACATAGTTGGGAAAACGCTAGGCAGATTGATTGAGTTCCCAGTATATAACTAGTTTTAGTCATAGATATTTGAAGATCCAATATCGAAGTTCTAAGGGATTCTGAGAACTTTGTTTCAGCACGTGTAAGGCTATATTTACAGCTTAATACATACTAAGAAAACGATCAGGTATAATCGGATATTGGGTATAATATTATGTAAATGGGTATGTAAGTAGCTGAAATATAGTATGTTCCCTTGGTACGGGTGGAAATCTAATTTTGCATCTTGTGGCTTAGTGCTTCAGGCTTCATGGTGTAATGAAGGTGCTAGCTAACTAGTAGGCTGGTCTATTTAGGGATAAAGAATCAACATTGCCATGTAACACGGCAATGCTGCCAGCCTTTGGGGCATTTTTCCCATAGACAACGATGCGGACGATTTTTTTGACGCCCCTTTATATAGAGTTGTACATATTATTATCATATATATTTTAGTCTTAGACTATTTTATTAAAAAGCGTGAAATATCAAAAAACTAATTTCTATCACGGCCTCGCGGGTCGGTCCAAGAGGAACCGTAAAACCAAAATTGAATGTTTACAGGTTAATTTGACAATACCCGCCGGGAAAGTCAGTGACCTATTCATAGCCCGGGACAATGGGGCAATATTGCCCATAAAAACCCGTCAACATCAATTACCTACTTACACCGGAGCAAGAAACCAATAAAAAAACATGGCGAAACTATAAGGGTTCCTTGTTTACTACGGAACCCTAAAAACAAGTCTTTAGTCCTTTTTACATCCTTTTTGTCGCAAGGAGTAAAATCACATAGTAAAATATAATTTTATGTATATCAAACAATTTTACGGCCTTCAGAAACGTTCGCACGTAGGTACTTACGTAGGTACTCGTGTACTTACACGAGAAACATGTTAATATTTTTTCTTGTTTTTTACAACTTAATAGCTGAAAGGGTGTAAACTTTTATGATGTTGGAGAATTGACGTTTTTGTGTACGTTGTATAAACACTTAATCTATTGCCCGATAGAGGCACCAGTCCCACCGCCGCCGACGAGAAAGCGACTTTCTCGCTGAAGAAAAGAAAAAAGATTGTAGGTCCCGTGTTAGTAAAAGAGACACATTTATTCATAGTTGATCGCTGACTGTTCACAGCGGTGTGAAAAGTGGCAAGTAGGTTGTACTTGTTTGTCACAGTGAAAAGAGCTATCAAAGAGAGTACGCTCGCGGGCTGAACACTCGCTGACTGAGTCACGCTTGGTACATGTACATACGCATATCAACGAGTAATCGCTCGTCGCCGTAGCGCACTCGCTGCTTGCCAACTCGTTTGTAGTTGCTAGCTCTACTTGCTTTTCGCTAATCGCCGGCGATGGGACTAGTGCCAGAAGGTGTTCTAAAGGACACATACAAGGCCAAATTGTTTTAGATAATTATTCTTTACCTACCAAACAAATATAATATAAAAAAAAATCAAAAAGTTAAAGTTTTGAGACGGTTTGGAGCTGCCAAGCTTATCGTGTTTAATTTGACTGCTAGAACTGTCAAAACTTCACCGATTTTAGGCAGTTTTGTCAAGTGTCATTTAAACTTTGTATGAAATCAAAGTCCCAGTTATTACGTCCAATCCAAGGATATTTTTTATTCTTTTTTTTAATTGTGCTACTTCGTTATAATTTATGTAACGTAGTTTGACAATAACTTGATTGTCCCTTTTTTTCTATCTTTTAGGTAGGTACTGTAACGTCTTAGGGACGTCACCTAGATATGTGGGGGTGTGTGAGGAGGGAATTTCAAAGAGGAATTCGAGAGTGTGGCCATCGACAATGAATGGCGAGAGAACGATTGGGCGCTGATTATAGGAGCATACCCGGCGCCTCCACCACTTGTAACGTCTTAGGGACGTCACCTAGATACGTACGTACAACAATTGTATGCTAAACTTTTAATGGTTTAATGAGGGAGCCTTATTGTGTTTCTTTTGAATTAATGTAAAGTAGAAATATGGGAGGAATCTAAATAACGTTGGAATTGGTAAAGGTCATTTAGTTAGTCAAATAAGTTAAAACCGTGACAAAAAAAATTTGTTTGTAATGAAAAGTTTATCCACAACTAAAGGCACTGCCACAAAAGTAGCCTTACGTATTTGCGCGTCCTTCTTAAAAAAATACTCGTGTGTGAATTTCCTCGCAAAACCTTTTTTTCTGAAAAAAGGCTTCTTTAACATTCAGTCTGTTGATCAAGGCTCGTCGATTACGATCCGTCGATACAAAACAAGTACCCTCTTAGGACTTCAATAGATATAAGATGATTTCCAATTTAAATATTCCATTTGTTTTTTAAACCGGGCAACTTTACCTAACCGACCGTGCTGTTCGCTAGGGACAGTTTTTTGTTGTGCTAGAAATACTTTAAGATGGTCTTTTGGGCCTACCTTAGTTTATTTTAAGTACCTACTTTTAATCTAGTTTAAAACTACTTTTTTACCCTGTCACCGATATAACACTTAACATTTTTGTTAGAAAAATAAATAGGACCCGAGAATAAAGAAATAGTTGAAACTTCGAAAAAAATTATCAGCAAAGTAACTTGTATTTATGTAGGTAATAAATTATTTAGCATCATGGGATTACTCTTGCGTCAATTAGACTGCTAACATTTTCCTGCGAAAACTTTTTCAAATTCAGCGTAACAAAATAAAACAAGGTTAGTACGAAACATCCCAGGCACAGAACATTCTATTTCACCTACCACAATAACACTTAAAAAATACCAGCACAAAATTGATTGGCAAAGCAGTAGAGCTCGCACCACTTCACAGTTGACCAATTGACCATAACAGTTGAATGACCAGTGCTAACAAGGTAGCATTGGGGCCGGCGCACATCTGGCGAGGCGCAGCACAGCAATCGTCACTGCCAAACAAATATCGACCCTGAACCAGATGAAATAAAGTTGAAAATAAATAAACTTCCATTAGCTCGAGAGCGCGTCTAAGCGGAAAGAGGCGCGCGTCTCAGGTTATTTATTTTATTTATTTATTTAATACTTTATGGACACAAATGTACAGAGGCGGACTTAATGCCATAGGCATCATCATTTATTCTCAACTTTACTTATAGGAATGCAACGTTGATATTTGTTTGAGAGTGACAACCGCGCCGCCCTTCGCCTCGCTAGGTGTGCGCTGGCCCTTAGGGACAGGGATATGGAATCAAAAGTATCGATACCTGCAATATTGCCCATAAAATCTGTCAACATACTGTTCTCATTAGTAGTGTCGAAATAAATTAATGAAGAAATAACTAGGTGTTATGTACCTACCGCATTAAACGAGAATACTAAGCGTGGGGTCCTGGGTTTGATTAACAGGTCGGGCAGGGCTATATGGATTTTCCATTAGGGGATTCCAAGAGTCAACTTATTGCCCACAAAAACTTGGAACTACAATATTAACGGACAAAATGTGACAACAATAATTAATGGTCCAATTATCGATACAACTTAGTAACATTTGATAAGAATTATAAATAATAATTAAGTAAAAACAAAATCAGTATCAATCAATGCCAAGCCTTTTCCAAACTATGTCGGTGTCAGCTTCCAGTCTAACCAGATGCAGCTGAATACAAGTATTTTACATGAAGCGACTGCCTATCTGACCTCCACATCCCAGTTACTCTGTAACACGATACCCCTTGGTAAGACTGGTTGTCAGAATTTTAGACTCATGACGACCCGCTGTCAAAAATCTACAAATGACAGCTCGGCGCAATGGCCTAACGGGCTTTCCGAGACACAGAGGTGTCTCGATATGTAATGGATGGTCACCCATCCACGAAACGACTGCTGCAAGCGATCGACCCGTGCGGCTGATCTTTCAACCACGAGTATACCGTATCAAAAATACCTACCGATACTACAAAAAATATCGATACTTTTTTCGCCACCCTACTTCAACTGTGATTAAACTAGCGAGCCACAGACTGAACTAGCCACGTGTATTGATTTTAGTTAACTGTGTACTGACGTCGTTCGGCCCAACGGCTTTGTTTAGCTATGTCGGATGGGCGTAGAATAATTAATTAGTTACTGATTAGTTCAAAGTTTATTGGGAAGTTTGGTAGTTGTAGTGTTCTTTAATAGTGATGACAGAGTAACGGTGATAGAGACTAATGTTTCGAAGTGAATGGGAAAACCGGCAAAGTGTGAGTTGGACTCGCACACCAAGGGTTCCGTACCTACCGAACAATATTTAGCAAAAAAACACGTTTTGATGTGACAACGTCTAATAAATCAATGAACGCCGGCTGCGCGCACGAAAAAGGATGACTCATTGTCCCGTTACGCTCTCATTGTCCCGTTACGCTCATTGTAACGTTACAATCGGAGCGAGAGCGCTACACGAGCGAGTGAAAGGCACTTGTTATGACGTTGTCATGTTAAACTATCTTCCGTAAACCGACTTTACAGACAACCAATTTTTTTTTGTATAAAAGTGAAAGGGGATTTTTTTACTATTTTGTTTTTATTATTTGTTGTTATAGCGACAATAGAAATACACAATTTGTAAAAATTTCAACTGTCTACCTATTGGATCTCTACCTTTTCGCCGAAAATTGTTTGCCAGATTTTCACTTGGCAACTAACGTTTCGCAGAATTTTATTTCGCCGAATAATCATTTGCCAACTTATCATATAATTTTGTTTTGTTTCCAAACCTCACAGTTACCAACTGTACGTTTGGTCTGCTTTTCATAATGACACTTTTTTAAATGTCAACTTTCAAGTAGAGTTCATTTAAAATGAGTGAGTGTATTGAAAGGTGCTCAGTGAGTGAGTTTTTTTTACTTTATCTTTAATGTGACCTAACCTAACTTAACTGTTTCCTTTTATAAAAGCGATTCGCTTCTGGCACTTCGCCGGCCGCTGCCGCGGCACGCTCGCTTCGCTCGCTCGGCTCGTGCGTTGTTTGTCATACTCTAACCTAACCTAACCTATCGTAACCTAAAAATAAGATTGAAATGCTTGACAAATGATAAATGTCCCAAACGTTTTGTGTCATTATAATAATCAGCTTAACAATAATTCTACCAAATGAAACGTTGTCATACAAAAATTTACTAATCGTTAGTTGTCAAAGTGAAACATCGGCGAAACGTTGGTTGGCAAGTGATAATCTGCTAAACAATTTTCGGCGAAAAGGCAGGATACCCTACCTATTACTGAGGTCCTGGGTACGATTCCCAGGTCGGGCAAAATGTTTTTCCATCTGGAATTTCTCAGTAGCAACCGGGAGGCTGGATTTGTGCCCGGTTGACGGCAATAGGCGCGCCTCCTATTACATAGGACTTCAACATAACTGGCGGAATGTAGGTGTTCTATAGATACAGCTCTGCCTGAACCTTCTAGAAATACAGGCGTGATATTATAATGAAGCAATGTGTTGAAATTATTTGTACATATAGTGCAGTTTACCACTTGAATATCCATACTTTAAACACCATCAATTTTAACAAAAAAAATTAAAGGAGTCACACGTGTTAGGGCATAAATCGAACAGATTACGTGTGACTCCGGATTTTTTATTTATCTGTCTGTGGTGTCTTGTTTATACCTTTTTAGTCGTAGTTGGGTTTTAGTTTTTATTACTTTCATTTTTTTGGGGTTATAATATATATTTTTTTGAAATGTGCTCATTAAGCCCTTTCATTTGATATCCAACATGGTATGAAGGATAGAAGATAGGAGGGAACAGATGAACATACATACATACAGACATACACACCGGTCAAAATCATAACCCTCCTTTTTTCTTCGCCGTAGTTCGGTAAAATGAAGATCTCATTTTCACATAAACATCCAATATAAAGTCTCAAAGTACTTACTTTTAAATTTCCTCTCCACAACGTTACTTTCAAAACTACTCAACAACTTATACTCTTCAACATCGTCCTTATAACTTTGATGTCAGTGTAGAAGTAACGAAATGGAATAAGTTTGTAACCTGGGGCGGCCATTTTATAGCCGTTTGGACTAACGATGACCTGATTAGATAGACTTTATGCTAATGTTCATGTGTTAACTTTGTAAGTATTAGTCTATGAAGACAAGTAGATTTTAAAAAAGATACCGTTTTTCATGAGATTTTATTTGTATCGCTTGTGCGTTTGAAATCACAAATCTTAACGAACTTTAAATAATAAATAATATAATTTATTAGATAGTTAAAAATAAGTAATTTAATAGTAGAACTTGTCTCTGCGTTCAGCGCTCGGTGTGGCAATACGGCGTGTTCTGGTTTGCCTCCTCCTTTTTGAAGAAGTCGGTTAAAAAGTGAAGCGTCTTATGTCAGTTTTACCAACATTAACTAGAGGCATGGTTAAAATGTCTACTGTGTCTGTAATTTCTCATGTACTTAAACATACTTTCAAATCGACTTAGCCACAACTCAACTGACTTATAACCGACTCTGTACATTATAACTTATAAGCTACTATATTAAAAGACATCCATAGTGGTATAATTCAAGACATATCTCACACAAACGACTTTTATTCATATTTAAAGCCATACATATACCTTTCAGTCCAGACAAAAGACGATGTATGATATCTTGGTGTAAGCCCAAACCTATTGTATGTTGCTCTATTGTGTCATTTATGTAGGTTATAACATTGTAATAGTGAGGGCGCGGGTGAAGGGTTCGGTTACAGACGTATATGTATCTTTTGTGGTGTGAATTTGTAAGGGTTAATTTGCATGTTATTGATCGATATTGTGAGTTTATTGGACATTACTGGCATTGTTGAAGGAAAAACATCGTGAAGAAACCTAGACTTGTTATTGGTAGTAGTATGTAATCGACAATCCATCTGGAGCACGCGTGATGACCAAGCCTTCTCTGCATGATAAGAGGCAGAATATTATTATAATGGTGTGTGGTTAAACCTACAACGCCACATGGGAACTATGCATCACACTGACGTCATGTTCAAGCAAAGTTTACCGCGCGACTAGCGTCTGGTCTGGCTGTAGCCCACCAGACACCATCTTGTCGGAGGATCCTCCCTTTTCTGTAAAGGATGGGTGAACTGAACACCCTGTTCCTCATACCTCTTTATGTGAATTGAAAGTGCCTATATTTGATTAATAGCCTGTTTCATAGTGTCTAATAGGCGGATGAATAATAAAAAAATGGACCGGAATTTGTATAAAATTCTGTTTGATAATTTAACGAGTTCTTGAGTTGCAGACAACTTAGTGTGAGGTTCTTTGTTCAAAGTTTGATTTAGGAATTGATTAAATCTTTAATACCGAAAGTGCCTCAAGAATTTTAGTACGATTTTTCGACTGAAATAACGAACATATTTTTATGCAGAAAAGTAAATAACAGACGGCACTTTTGATTTCCATTTCCGAAAATTGAAAATTTTACAGGAGACCGAGGCGTGGGCTGAAGCGAATTTAAAATATGTGCCAGAATATGGCGGGTTTAAAATGGGTTTGCAAAAACACATTCGGCTTCGCACATTCGGTTTTGATAACTATTGTGCTGGAACCAGAAATATGGGTACAACTGTGATGTACTATACAGGGTGAAAGGGACAGCCGTCCGCAAATTAACTGATATATATGCTGAATTCATCCCATTAGTCTGCGGAGGGCTGGCCCTTACACCCTGTATTATAACTTTCTTATAATTCAATAGCTCTTTTCCTTCCTTAAAGCAATTTTACAGATATTTTCTCTTAACCAGGATATAATCTACACTGTTCTCGTACAATAAACTCAAACTCAAAGCATTTATTTCAATTAAACCATTTACAGGCACTTTTGAATTGTCAAGGAGTCGGTCAGTCAGAAATATGAAGCTAGTTGCCCATTCCAAAGCGTAGTAGGTACCTATGGAGAAGAACGGGCAAGAAACTCCACGGACACTCTTTTAAATCAAAATATTGTTACAAAATATTGGTTACATCATTCATGTTGAAATTATACATGTGAGAACAATGTAGAAAGCACGTTAAAAGCGTTCGCAATTATAACATAAAAACAAATCAAAAATTAAAATAAGCCATGGCAGCTAAGAGATGACCAGTCACAACTGACGGCGCCCGTTCACGAACATGACGCATGGATCAGCACCATTCAGCTCAACCATTTTGAAGGGAGTTAAATGATCCAACACACGCGCCACCATCAGCGAGACATTTGAGTGAGCATGACATTCCCAGCCGCCAGGCATTCAAGTCAATTAAAGACAAATTACCCGGTAAATGGATCTATAGTACATAGTACTCACACCTGTGCTATGCAATTATATAATACAAAGGAAATTGAGTTTATACAATGCAAAGATGGTCTTAGCCACTTAGAATTCCGCTCGCTTCGCAACAAAACAAAGTAAAACATTTAGAAACACAAACAGTTTATGAAACTCTTCAAGAAATTGACAAAATAAAAGTGGGACAAACTTCTTAATATATACCAAAGTTATAAAACTTTTATATGTAAGTTTGTGAAAGTCGCATTTAGGAGGTACGTTCTACCGCACATGAGTGGTTACAGTCACACTACGAAAATCGTACTTAATTAAGGTTTTAAATAATAAATATGTTAAAGTTGAGGATTAATGCTAGGTCCTATGTTTGAAAAATCTTGATAGAAAAAGAATGTAAAGTTACCTCTAAACCGAACTATAAATCGCTGGTATTCAAAAAAGGTCTTTTTTTTTTATTACATTTATTTTCACCGTGAAAAGCTATTACCTAAACTATTCGAGGCTTGAGAGCCACCAGCACCCCACTCCGTCTCGCTCTCACTCTGGCCGCAAGTAGTATGGTGCGAGCGAGGTAAAATTTGGGGTTGGGTAGGCCCTTAAGCTTTGGTTGCCTATGAAAGCGATTCCGTCATATTATAACGGCCGTCATGAACATGTCATTTTCATCAGGATTCGACAATAAGGTGTCAAAAACGCTCTGTATTTGGACAGCCGTTGTGTGACCGTTCACCGCTTAACTCAAAGCTAAACGGCTAGGACGAATCAAAATATTTTATTTCACATAAGGCTACATGGGCACTTATGAAACGTCAGAAGCTAGGTGCACGGTTCCAATTGGTCGTTTCCTATGGAGAAGAGCCGGCAAGAAACTCCACGGTTACTCTTTTAAAAGTAATTAGCTTTTACAATATTTTCAAATTACAGTGTTATTTGGCATGGGAGGACAATGTAGGCAAGGCACTGTCGATATAAAATTGTTACCTGGATGTTCGGTTGACTGTACGTGTAGTATCTAAAGTCGGTTTGAGAAACACAAGTAGGTACCTATCCACTAACATAAGCGGTTCGCTTTATGGTAGGGGAGCCCAAGCGGGGATTTCGGGAGTTACTCGAGCGCGGCAGAATAACATACGGGGGGCAACCTTGTACCTTGTGAAGTACTCCCACCATACCTGAGCCCTGTATATAGGGGCAAACGCCTAGGGCAGCCGATTAGATTAGTAAAAACTCTCCCATTTCCTTATTTCACGCTTAAATTGTCAGATTATTGAAATGCACACTTTTCTGCATGTAACCAACTTACCTTACCTTAATCTGACGCGCTCGAGTTTTTCTAACGATCGACTTTGTTCCTGTAATCCTATAAAACGATAACGAAACGTGATTTTACCTTTATTTTTCAAGGGAATTTTAATGTAGAAACTTGGTAAGCTGGACAAAGCCTGAAAATCATTCACGTAGAAGAACCAATTATCTTAATCGTTAGAAACAACTTGACGGAAGGAAACATATTATGAAGATAGCCTTTTTCCTAACTTTGGAACAGTCTTAGTTAAAATAAGACTAGTAGGCCATTAGGTAACACCATTTCAGCCGAAAGACGTCCACAGCTGGACATAGGCCTCCCCAAGCACCGCCACTTCGACCGGCTCTGTGCTTCTCGCATCCAGCGCATTACCGCGGCCTTCACCAAGTCATCGGTCCAGCTTGTGGGGGGCTTTCCAACGCTACGTCTTCCGGTACGCGGTCGCCACTCCAGAACCATTCGGCCCCATCGAAGCACCGCCACTTCGATCGGTTCTGTGCTTCCCGCATCCAGCGGATTCCTGCGGCCTTCGCTAAAAGTTCCAAACAAATAAACATCTACTGAACCAAATCAGGACTGTTACTAAACTTAAATAAAACTTACCGTTTGTCTGCCGTTGGCACGTAGCCCCAACTGTTAAGTTCTAACTTATAGAGTTTTGTTATAACTTTATTCTTGTATCTGCAATGCGGCTAGATTAGTTCAAGACTTAGGCACTAAGACATTAGTTTAGGTAATAAGTTTCTGACTAACAAAATGGAGTCCGGTGAAAGATAATCCTAACTATCCTAACTCTAATATTATAAATGCGAAGGTTTTTTGTTTCACTTGCACGCTCAAACTAATAAAAAATATGATAAAATACTTTGACCAAAGAATTAGCATTGCCATTCAACGTGGCAGTGCTGCCAGTCTCCTGGGCACGTTTCCGGATGACAGCGATGCGGACGAGTGCGTCGACGCCTAAGCGACCCTTCGTTTTTGTATCTCTTTGTATAATTAGTTGTCCAATCTGTAATTAAATCACTTTTAATTACATACAACTCATTAATTTGGTACTGCTATTAGATAACAGATGGCGTTGTGCCGTGACGTCACTTTTGTAGATCGCGGTGTCGAGATATTCGTGCAAAACATGATACCGCGGTACTTTTTGGAATAAATTGTCTTACTCTGGACACCCTTGTTTTATTTCTATCTGAGATATTTTTGGGACGTTGTACAAAGTGGTCCTTCGAAACCGGATGAAGGATTGGTGTGCATTGTCTTCTTTGTTGAGGTGGAGTCAGGTTGAATGGTCAACCTGCTGCTGCGAGTGTACATCGCGGCTAATTGCGAGCAGCATCGGTGGATCGTATATAGTTGGCGCCTAAGCGTATATGTACAAGTAGTACACAACGGTCAGCGCTGGTGCTACCAAACGGTTCGTGTTGGCGTGAGCAGCAGCTGCGGTGCGGGGGAGAGTACCCCGCATATCATTGCGACGAGCTACGTATAAGTGAGTGAACAGTGAAGTAAAGTGGTACGAGGATAATCTGTGAGTACTATCAGTGACTAAATAAAATTAATACATTGAGACTTAACAATTACAAGCAAATTTAGACTTTATTAACTTTAGAAAAATTTAACCAACAATTTGGACTTAGAAACTTTAACGTGTGCATGGACTTAGAATAATCTCAAGAAAAAGTGAACTACGGGGAACCTATGCCCGATTTTGCAGCGAAGTTTATGAAGTTCAAAGACTTGTGATTTTTTACGTGTTGTCCACGAACTTAGCATAGCGTTCCGGAACAGTTGAAAAGACTTTTCAAGATGGAAGCTTTGAGTAATTTACAGTTTAATTTACATTCTACTATCAGCAAAGCAAGGTCTAACTTTAAGAAATCACCTAAGGAGCGAATTACCAGTTCATACATAGAAACTAGATTAGAAAATTTAGAAGCTAGCTGGTCAGCATTTTCAGAAACTCATATCAAACTTGTATCATCGGTTAAATCTATTGAATTCGAAAAATCGGATTATAATATAAAAAATGTATATGAGACTACGGAAGAATTATTTACTGATTATAAAGCAGAGTTGAGGGAAGCATTGAAGAAAATGATTAATTCGGATAATTCAGGTAAAGGGCCTGAATCTTCTGCGAAGGGTTCTAAAGAGATGTGTTCTGTAAAATTACCAAAGATTGAGTTGCCTATGTTTGCCGGAAGTTATTCTGAGTGGATTAGTTTTAGAGATTTATTTAAATCCTTAATACACAATAATGGTCTACTAGACGATGTTCAGAAACTGCATTATTTGAAATCACATTTATCTGGAGAGGCTGAAGGTCTTTTACGGCACATTCCTATTACAAGTAGTAATTATGCAACCTGTTGGACTAAATTAGAGGATCGGTATAATAATAAAAAATATTTAGCGAATTGTATAATTAAACGTTTTATGAGTCAAAAAAATATTGTAACCGAATCCTCCAACGCAGTTAAGGAGTTATTAGACACTTCTAACGAATGTTTACATGCTTTGGAAAATTTAGGCATAAAGGTTGAGCATTGGGATATTATAGTTATTTATGTATTAAGTTTAAAGCTAGACACTGAGTCACGTAAACAATGGGAAATAAAAATTAGTGATTGTTCAGACGACTTGCCTACAATGAATCAGTTCAAATCTTTCCTTGAACAAAGATTTAGATCTTTGGAATTTTTAGACAATAAAGGTCAACGTCATCAGTCCAATCGCAATGTGCCAGTCAAGTCGCTCCATGTGTCAACCACATCGTGTATTTGTTGTCAAGATAACCACAAGCTTGCTAATTGTAAAAAGTTCGCCGGTCTCGATATTGATAAGCGTCGTAATTTTGTCCAAACAAATGGTTTATGCTACAACTGTCTAGGGGCAAATCACTCCGTATATGCATGCCGCCAGTCCACCAGATGTCATATATGTAAAAAGAAGCATCATAGTCTTCTTCATCTCAAGAATGTCTCCAAATCAGTTGGTGATAGCAACAAAACTGATCAAGTGGCAGAAGGCAGCGTTTCTGCTGATACCACTTCAACCCAGAGTAATTCCACTAATATTGTAAATTGTTTTGCTAATAGTCATAGCCAGATATTATTGGCCACTGCGCTAATTGAAGCGGAATCAAAGAGCGGTACTGCTATAGTATTAAGATCCCTGTTAGACCAAGGGTCTCAGGCTTCCTTTGTGACGGAAACCGCGGTCCAGCTCTTAGGTCTCAAAAGAATACCAACTAAAGGTTCAATATCAGGTATAGGCGGTGATCAAGGCCAATCGAAGATTTCATTAAATTCGATGGTTCTCATTAAGGTTAAATCACGCGTCGACCCTAGTTTTATTATCACTGTTAAGGCTTATGTTTTAAATAAACTAACGACTATTTTACCGGAAAGAAAGGTTGTGGCAAACGTTTTGACTACAATCTCGTCTTTGGCTTTAGCAGATCCTTCGTTCGATACTCCGAACAAAATTGATTTGCTTTTAGGTGCCGAAGTTTATGGCCAGATTTTGTTAGAAGGGTTAATCAGAGGTCCACCCGGTCGGCTCATCGCGCAAGATACTAGACTAGGATGGATCTTGTCTGGTCAAGTAGGTGAAATCAACCAAAGCGAGACATGCCACAACACCGTTGTCACATTGCATTCTATGCATACAGATGAGAATACACTTCTTAAAAAATTCTGGGAACTTGAATCTGAGCCTAAGGGCGATTACGATAAGGTTTACTTGACCCCAGAAGAACAGAAGTGCGAAGATATATTTAAGGCCACGACTAGACGAGACGGATCTGGTCGCTATATTGTGCACATGCCTTTCAGGTCAGGTGATCCTGCTTGTAAATATGGTGGATCGAAAGACATCGCTCTTAAACGATTTTTAACCTTAGAAAAACGATTTCTAAGGAATCCCGAGTTCAAAGCTCAGTATTCAGCCGTCATAAATGAGTACATAGCTCTTAATCACATGGATATAGTACAGGATAGGGAAAAAGAAGGTTCCGTGTACTTACCTCATCATGCCGTCATCCGTAACGAAAAAAGTACGACGAAGTTGCGCATCGTATTTGATGCATCATGTGTGGGTAGCAATGGGGTATCTCTTAATCACGATTTAATGGTGGGACCTCGTCTACAACCTGAGCTTCGTCATATTATCATGCGTTGGCGTTGTGAACCTGTGTGTCTGGTAGCGGACATCGTCAAGATGTACAGACAGATTAAGGTATGCAATGATCATACAGATTTCCAGCGTATATTATGGCGTGAGAATCCAGATGACGAAATTCAGATGTTGCGTCATTTGCGAGTAACGTTCGGAACATCATCGGCGCCTTACTTAGCAGTAAGATCCTTGCAGCAGTTAGCTCAGGACGAAGGTGCTGAATTTCCTTTAGCAAGGAACCGGGTTGTTTCCGACTTCTATATGGACGACCTAATGACGGGATGTCAAACCATAGAAGAAGGAGTAGAAATATACAAGCAGACATCGGAATTGCTTAAACGAGGAGGTTTCCAGCTCCAAAAGTGGGCTAGTAACAACAGAGATTTGTTAAGAGTGATTGAAGACGGTGAACAGATATCACAGTCACAAGGGAACATGGAACTAAAAACAGATGCAACTTCAAAAATATTGGGTTTAACGTGGGACAAAGACAATGACGAGTTCGTTTACACTATTCAGCTGAAGGATCTGGATTTACCAGTAACAAAGCGCAAAGTTATTTCGGACATAGCGCGACTATTCGATCCCCTTGGATGGTTAGCACCGACAATCATCACTGCGAAGGTGTTTATTCAACGAATATGGATGACTGGGATTGAATGGGACGCAGAACTACCTGCACCATTGCTGACAGAGTGGCTTGACTTCCGGAAAAACCTTTGTGACCTTATTAAGTTTCGTCTGCCTCGTTGGATCAACTCGAGCAAAGAGAACAGGGTTCTAGAATTGCATGGCTTCTCAGATGCGTCCAATGTAGCATACGCCGCGGTGGTATACGTTCGTATCATTGATAGAGAGGGAAACATTCACGCAACCTTGGTGACTTCAAAAACCAAGGTTGCTCCTGTTAAGCAGGTATCAATCCCGCGATTAGAACTTTGTGGAGCTGTCCTACTAGCAAAGCTTCTTCAGGAAGTCGCTTCAACTCTAGAAGTTAACAAACCGCACTTATATGCGTGGACAGACTCATCCGTCGTATTGGCGTCAAAGTCAAAGTCAAAGTCAAATAATTTATTTCAAATAGGCACATATATGGCACTTTTGAACGTCAAACAAAGAAATAGAATTGATTCTAGTTGCCCCTTCCAAAAGGTAGTTTTCGTATGGAGAAGAATGGGCAAGAAACTCCATCGTTACTCTTTTAAAAATGTTTTACAATATTTTGTATACATTAATTATATAATTATATGTGAAGACGATGCACCTACAATAAGATTACTGTACTACGAAAGGTAAAAAGAATTATAAATGGAGCAATAATGAATAAATTAATTACCAGATACATGGTGCTCACATATTTACAAAGATTGTAAAAGTATACGATATTACAATAGTCCTAACATTGTTACAAGTAGTACTAATAAGTCAGTGCGTGAGTTTAAGTAATGACAGAGTGTAAAAGTCTATGACATACAAATAATAAATAAAAAAAAACTAAATTAGCTATCAGTTTGATTTTGTCCAGACACTAAATCGTCCTATGGAGCAAGACCAGCATGTTTCCAAGCATTCTTATCTTGGATATAATCCTCTAATTTGTAATAAGCTTGTTTACAAAGTGTACTTTTTATATGAGTTTTAAATTTTCTTTCATTTAATTGCAATATATCACAAGGTATTTTGTTATAGCATTTAACGCAGTACCCCATAAAAGATGTTTGTACTTTAGCTAATCTGAAAAATGGTTGATCTATTTTATCTTTATTTCTAGTATTAAAATTATGCCTATCACTTATTTTATTAAAAAGATTTAAGTTTTTTCTTACATACATAATATTCTCATAAATGAATTGGCAAGGTACCGTCATGATATTAATCTTTTTAAATAGTTCCCTGAGAGATTCGCGGTGACAAAGATTATAAATGGCTCTGACAGCTCTTTTTTGCAAAATAAAAATGGATTCAATATCAGCAGCCCGACCCCACAGTAAAATGCCATACGACATAATGCTGTGGAAGTAACTGAAATAGACCAAACGCGCGGTTTCTACATCTGTTAACTGTCTTATCTTTCTAACAGCATAAGCGGCCGAGCTTAACCGCCCCGCAAGAGATTTTATATGAGGTCCCCATTGTAATTTCTCGTCTAGCGTGATTCCCAAGAAAACTGTTTGATTAATAAACTCCAGTTTTTCTCCATTCAATATGATGTCACATTCGCTACTTCTAACATTAGGTAATTTAAATCGAATGCATTTGGTTTTTTTTTCATTTAGTACCAAATTATTTACCGTAAACCAATCTTGTACCTGAAGAATAGAGCTATTCACGTCGTCAAGATTTTGTGAACGTCGATTTATTTTAAAAATCAATGATGTGTCATCTGCAAATAACACCATCTTCGGTTGATTTAGAAGTAATTGGGGTAAATCATTAATATAAACTAAAAAGAGGAATGGACCTAATATCGAGCCTTGAGGAACGCCCATTGCCATTTCAGACCCCAATGAGTTTACGCCGTTTACTTGAACTTGAACTTTTCTTTCTTTCAGATATGATCTTAGTAAATCAAGAGCTGTATTCCTAACCCCATAGTGCTCTAGTTTCAACAGAAGTGTATCATGGTCGACGCAATCGAACGCCTTCGAGAGGTCGCAAAAGATTCCAATGGCATCTTGTGCTTCCTCCCAGGCGTTAAAAATGTTCTTTATTAGGGTGACACCGGCGTCAGTGGTACAACGCCCTTTGGTGAAACCGTACTGATGTTCATGAAAGATGGAATTTTTATTAAAGTGACGTAACATTTGATTGAGCATCAACTTTTCAAACACCTTACTGAGAACTGGCAGAATTGACACAGGCCTATAATTGTTGGGTTCCTTACTATCACCGGATTTAAACAAAGGAACTACTTTACTGTGTTTCATGAGATCCGGAAAGACTCCTTGGTCTACACTGGTGTTAAATATGAAAGCTAAATAGGGCGCAATGGTTTCTATGATAGATCTACAGACTTTTACAGACATTCCCCATAGATCTTCTGTTGATTTAATTTTAAGATCTTTAAAAGCTTTTATAACCGCTTGGGGGTTTGTATGCTGAAACCTAAACTCCAAAGGGCATGCCTTTACATTCTTTCTAAGTAAGGCAGCAGAAAGCGCGGGTGAGGAATTTAGAGCTTCAGTAGTTTTAACTGGAATATTTCCAAAAAAGTTTTCAAATTCCTGAGCTATTTCTACATTTGAGTTGATTGGGCCATGTGCAGTCTCTAAATTAAATTCAGTACTACGCTGTTTTTTCCTACCTGTTTCATTATTTATTATTTGCCAGGTAGTTTTTATTTTGTCATCAGCTGATTTTATTTTATTGCTAATGTAAAGAGCTTTAGCTATTTTGCACACATTTTTAAAAGTTTTAGAATATTTTGCAACATACTGATGAAAGGTTGAATTATTCATATGTTGCTTTAGGCCATAAAGTTCAAAAAGATTTTCCCTGCTTTTACGAATACCTGGAGTAGCCCAATCACTAAATAAGAACTTTGTGTAAATAGTTTTAGTCTTTAGTGGAAAAGTTTCATTAAAGTGTTTGTTTATTAGAGAAAAGAAATCGGCGTAGAACTCATTTGGGTCACATACATTATTAAAACTCTGAACACATAATTTACTGGCCAACGAATTATTTAATTTTTCTAAGTTTTTACATGTAATTGGCCTAAACCTTATTTGAATTTTTTGTAAAGGTATGTAGGCGCAAAAAGTTATTGTTTGTCCACTGTGATCAGATGGCAACTTATTTACAATTTCTTTATGTAAGTAATCACAATTACAAAAAATATTATCTATACAAGTGGCAGAAGAAGCTGTCACTCGGGTTGGTTCAATAAAAACATTTGACAAATCAAATGACCTAAAAAGACTTAATAATCGGACAGTATTCGAGTTATTTTCTAATAAATTAATGTTAAAATCACCACATATGATTATTGACTTACTATTAGTACTAAGTTTCTTTAGCACCTCTTCCATTACAGAATCAAATATAGGTAGATTCTGGTAGCTTGGAGGTCTATATACGCATACTATAACATGCTTATCAAGCTCAACACAGGACAATTCAATGGTGTGTTCAACAGACAGTCCAATGATGTCTTTCCGTTCTTTTGATTTAATAGAATTTTTTACTAATATTAATGAACCGCCATGTATCATACATTTTCGACTGAAATGGCTAACTACACAATAATTTTCATAATTAATTGACTTTACTTGATGGTCTGTGTGGTTAAGCAGCCACCCTAGTCGGTGGAAAACGTTTATCGCGAACCGTGTTTCCGAAATACTTACCATTATGGATAGAAGTCAGTGGTCACATGTGTCGTCGTCGGAAAATCCAGCAGATTGCGCATCTCGGGGAGCAAGTCCTTCTGAGTGTAACGATATGCAACTCTGGAAAGGAGGCCCCGTATGGTTACGTAATGAGAAAATAGACTATAATAGAGGAAACATACAAGGAACCACGCTAGAAGAAAGAAAGACAAAAACAAAATGTCATGCAACTGTGGTAGAATGTGATGATAGTCTATTTATTAGGTTTTCTAAGTTCAGTAGGTTGATAAGAGTCATAGCTTACTGTAGAAGATTTTTACGAATGAAGGAATTTGCACATAATAAAAATAGAATAACTACTTGGCTAACTACAAAGGAATTGAACGAAGCTGTACTTACCTGCATCAAACTCTGCCAACTCCAGTCCTTTAATAAGGAAATAGAATCTGTGAATAAAAACCGTAAATTAAATAAGGATAGTAGACTTACCTCGTTGAGTCCTTTTCTTGACGATGACGGTATCTTAAGAGTTGGCGGCCGCTTACACCGGGCTTCTATTGATGAGAATATGAAGCACCCCATCTTAATCCCTCATAAATCACACTTTACCAATCTGTTGATTGCGGAGGCTCACGATAGAACTTTGCATGGCGGGCCTCAATTGATGCTCAATTACTTAAGATCCAAATACTGGATAATCAATGCAAAGACTCTCGTTAGGCAATATGTTCATAAGTGTGTAACTTGTATTCGACATTCAACACAAACTCACCAACAAATGATGGGCCAGTTACCGAAGGCCAGGGTATCGGTTCAGAAGCCCTTCCAATGTACTGGTGTAGATTACGCAGGTCCAATCAGCATCCGAACCTCTAAAGGTCGTGGTCATCACTCCACTAAGGGTTATATATGCTTGTTTGTTTGCATGTCCACTCGGGCTATTCACCTAGAGGTTGTCAGTGACATGACTTCTCAGAGTTTTCTTGCGTCTTTTAAGCGCTTTGTAGCCAGACGTGGCCGAGTATTGGACTTGTGGAGTGATAATGGGACCACATTTGTTGGTAGTGCAAGGGAATTGCGTCAGCTATTCAACGCTGAAAGGTCTATGGTAGCTTCGGAAATAGCTGACTTCCTGTCTATGAATGGTACGACTTGGCACTTCATACCTCCCCATGCTCCAAACTTTGGAGGATTGTGGGAGGCTGGTGTCAAGTCCACGAAGCACCATTTGAAAAGAATTATAGGCACCAGCACATTGACTTTTGAAGAAATGACAACTGTGCTGGCTCAAATTGAGGCTTGCCTTAACTCGAGGCCGATCTCTCAGCTTTCTAACAATCCAGAGGACTCGTGTCCTTTGACGCCTGGACACTTTCTCGTGGGTGAACCTCTGGTTACTGTACCTGATGCAAATTATGAAAACTCATCCATTAGCAATCTGAAACGATGGCATCTTACGCAAAAAATGCTTCAAAATTTCTGGCGCAGATGGTCCTTAGAGTACTTAACTCAATTGCAACATCGATATAAATGGACTGATCGCAAGCCTGAACCTGTGATTGGAGACGTAGTTCTGGTAAAGGAGGATGGTCTTCCACCCGCTAGATGGTTATACGGGGTCATTACATATAAACATCCAGGTTTGGACAACATTACTCGCGTTGTGACCATACGGTGTAAAAATAATGAAATTAAAAGACCTGTATCTAAATTAATTATTCTACCTGTGAATACTTAGCTTGTTTGCCATCTTGATGAATTTGATATACTTTGTTTTACACATTATACACGGGTTGTGAATTTTACTTTTACTGTTTTACTTGTTTTTTACCGTTGTTTATTTTATAAGGCATTAATTTGTACCGTAGATATAAGGACCTAGGTTTAATTAAGGTTTATTGGATAGACAAACATTCAATCATTAATTTAAGTTCATACTGTCAGGTTAAGGTTGATGGACAGAGCCGTCCATAGTGGGCGGAATGTCCAATCTGTAATTAAATCACTTTTAATTACATACAACTCATTAATTTGGTACTGCTATTAGATAACAGATGGCGTTGTGCCGTGACGTCACTTTTGTAGATCGCGGTGTCGAGATATTCGTGCAAAACATGATACCGCGGTACTTTTTGGAATAAATTGTCTTACTCTGGACACCCTTGTTTTATTTCTATCTGAGATATTTTTGGGACGTTGTACATTAGTTAATTTAGTATTAGATTGTACATTGTATAAATGATGAAACGATTAATTTAATAAAATAAAATACTATATAAATAATAAAAATAAAATAAAATATATAAATAATAAAAATAAAATAAAATAAATAAATAATAAAAATTAAATTAAATATATAAATAATAAAAATTAAATTAAATATATAAATAATAAAAATTAAATAAATTCACTCACTGACAGACAACGCAAAATCTACGTAAAAAATGCCAATGCAGAATCGTGTACTGAATGACTCCCAATTCTCAATTCTCAATTCTTTATTGCATTCCATAATGTTGTTAAAACAGTTGCTAGGCTCCATGCAGGTTGTGCGTCGATGTCCCATGCCACCCTGTATAACGCCACTCTTGTACCCATTTACTATAAGTAAGTATTAAAACATTTTAACGCCGAATAAAAACATATTATGCAAAACACAAAGGGTCCCTAATTGATCCCATTCTGACCTCAGAAATATAGAATTACCCTGAAATGATATTTATCCTTCCGACCGGAAACGTTTGATCCCTTTTGATAAATAATTCAGACCTTAATAAAAATATATTTAATGCTTTCGGAAGTCGAATCTTTTATCGTTTATGGTTCTAACAGAAATTGTTTAAAGGTATGAGGAACAGGGTGGAAAGTTCACTCATCCTCTATTGAAAAGAGAGGATCCTCCGACCAGACGGGTGTCGTGTCTGGCGGGCAACTGCACAACGATTGATGTCGGGATCTTGATGTGCATCGCGCGGTAAACTCTAATTGCGCGATGCAGGATTTTTAAGTGACGTCAGGATGTTGTGTAACGTCATGTCTTTGATGCGTAGTTCGCATGTGGCGATGTAGATGCCGACACAGTTGTATGGAAATATAGACTTTAATTCTGTATTTATTTATATACTTTATAAGATAATCTACCTGTCTGACAAGCAGTCTTACCAAGAGGTTTCGCATGTAGAGGCCAGATAGGCAGTAGCTCCATGTAAAATACTGGCATTCAGCTGCATCCAGTTATACTAGAAGACGACCCCAACATAGTTGGGAAAAGGCTAAGTAGATAGATTGATATTAGATAATCTATCTCAAACTGGTTGACCAGTCGCGAACCAGAGGCCCTAGACAAAGTGACATTCTATCAGCGATAACGATGATGGAAAAGGCAAAAATGTTTAGGACTGACATAAGCTATCGAAAAGCTTATGTCAATCCTGTTGAAATTCGATTGTCACTTATCTAAACACGACGTATTGCCACCGCCGAGCGCTGGTGGCGATTCCAGCGCTCGGCGGGGCAACACGCCGTGTTCAGGATCGCGATTGGTTAATCGTCATCCTGAGGATGCCTCGTTGAGAGGTGAATCACGTGTTGAATTATTTCTTTTTTATGACTCATGAGGCGGAATAGGTTACTAAATATATCTGCGTCTATTGTATTTTTTCTGTTGAGCTACATATTATTAGGTCCCATCATGTAAGCCACCATTATTCACTAACTACCTACTAATATAACAACACTACGATAAAGTTAACATCAAAGCCTCACTTGGTACCCATCACTTTCGTACCAAACATAAATAAGACACAGAGCTTACACAAGGAAAACCTTGGAACTAATCACATGAAATCCTCATGTCTAACCCTGTGGGAGATGTCCACGGAACCGTAAGGCCTCGACCAGTCGAGTAGGGCGGTAGCGGGAGCGCAAGCGGGCGCAATTGGTGGCCAATGTGCATTGCGAGTTATTGTTGTACCGGGCAGTAGGGTTGAAGTATTTCCACCAGGCGCGGTCGCAGCCCAAGATTTTGGGGGACCCCCCCTCGGACCGCGCCTGATATCCACACGGTAAAAGATTTCATGGGCGCTCGCCAGCTAAAGCTTATTTCAATCCTAGTTTCCAATTGATGTTATTTCTATTTCCACTTAAACGTACCTATATCAAGTTTAAATAGGTGTACGTAAATAAAGTTGATTTCAGAATGACTAAATACTATTTAAGAAGTCATAAAAATGTTTGAAGTGGTAGCGCAGTGGTGTGGGGTTTAAAGTTGTTTTTTACAAAAACACATAGATACCTAATTGTACACAATGTTTGAAAACTAAATTGCGAACGCAGTGCAGTCCAAATCGCTTAGTCCCGTCACCCTAGGCGCCCGCCAGTCACTATAGTCCCATATGGTGATTTTGGCTTCATTATGTTTGATACGTCGCGCCCGCTTCAGCACCCGCTCAAGCTCCTCACACTGGACAAATCCTAGGACAGCGTCGCTAATTCCCGCTAGCATAATAATGAAGCTAGCGAATTCCAAAGGGATCGGATTAGCCAATAATCTGTTTTAATACAAGAAAACGCCGTGAGACTGAATAATTTATAAGAATGTGTGTAGTTATAATGTTTAGTTGGAGAAATAAAAGGTACTTATCCCTTCAACTGACGGCTGTCAAAAAAGCCACGTCGCGTTCTGGTTTGCAATTGGTCAATCGTCATCCTGAAGATGCCTCGTTGAGAGGAGAAACACGTGTCGATTTCTTACAGGGTTTTTATGACTCTTGAAGAATAGTTAAGCGGAATAGGTTACTAAATATATCAGCGTCTATTGTATTTTTTAACTACGTAGGTATTGGGAAAATTGTGAATGGAAATGCAAATAACTGTTCGTAAAGGTGAAAGGTGCATTGCGTCAAAGGAATGCTGTTTGAAATTAAAATATCGTATACACCCGATCAAGTGTCAAGGTACTTACGCGTTATAAAACTAATACTAGTTTTTACTACCTTGGTCTAGCGGTTGCAAGGTCCTGGATTCTATTCCTGGGTCGGGCAAACTATTATTGGGTTTATCCATCTGGACTTTCTCAGTGGCAGCCCTGAGTCTGGATTTGTGCCTGGTTGATGGCAATAGGCTCGCCCCCTATTACATGGGACTTAAACATAACTGGCGAAATGTGGGTGTACTATAGATACACCTCAGCTCAACCCTTCGTGGAATATAGGCGTGATGTTATGTTACTATTTTTTTTACAAAATCATATTTTACAACGCTATTTAATTCTTTGAAATTCTCAGACAGTAGAATATAGTCTCCTCGTTACTCCCTTTTGAACTAAATCTGAATATGTAGGATAAGTTTTTGTTCTTATGGAGATTGTTATCTTATCGTTTAATAGTTAAAAGTGATGTTAGGTACTCATCTGCCTAGCCTTTTCCCATCTATGTTGGGGTCAGCTTCCAGTCTAACCAGATGCAGCTGAATACCTGTATTTTACATGGAGCGACTGCCTATCTGACCTCCACAACCCAATAACTGAGTAATACGATACCCCTTGGTAAGACTGGTTGTCAGACTTTCGAGCTTCTGACGACCCGTAACAACTGCCAAAGATCTACCAATTACAGCCGGGACCAACGGCTTAACGTGCTTTCCGAGGCACGGAGGGGTCTTGGTATGTAAAGATGATCACCCATACATGGCAAGCGTAGCTTAACCCGACCCGTGTGGCTGTTATTAGTTAGCCACAATCCTTTCCGTTCCCCTTTTATTATGATGTTACTGAGAGTCAATAAAGATTTTTTCACCAAATAAATCTACGTAGGTACTGGGAGCCTATGAAGATTTCGACCTTCCACCTGAATTGGCGCTTGTATAAAGTTCCACATGAAGTAAGCTTATCCTTTGAACTAGAAGCTCCAACAGACACGTGTAGAAAGTTTAAAGTTCATTTCGTAAAGTTTATAACTCTCATTTACTGTGTGCAACCAATTTGCTACAGTTCGTGGTTTTGAACTTATGACGTAAGGGTGGGCTGTAACTTTCGCTGTGGATTGAGCAATATTTCTATACACATTTACTTATTCAATTGACACGTCAAAACTTGTGTAATTAGCCAAGTTTTCTTCGTCTTGTCTCTTTTTCGCTCCCGATAACTACGACATGCCGTCCTACTTCTTCAACAAGTCTTCTAATAATGTGATATTGTACCGTTTTTGAAGATCGAATGTTGTGTAGGTAACGTGTCTACCTCTTTTTACCTGACTACGGCGGGGCAAAAAGGAGGGTTATGGTCATGTATGTTCATGTGTTCCCTCATAACTTCTAAACTAATCTGCAGTCACACGTAATCTGTTCGATTTGTCGTAACACGTGTGACGCTGGATTTTTATTGTCTGTGTGTTGTCTTGTTTATATCTTTTTAGTTGACATTTTTTGTCGTAGTTGGGTTTTAGTTTTATATCTTTTATTATTCACTTTTAATATAATTTATGTATGTATACAACTAAATTCAAAATTCACACCTTTACAGAACAGACATCTGTGTCCCAGAAGTAGGAACATTATAAGTGTTCAAAATCAAGAACGAAAGAAAATTGTGTGCACAGTATGAAAATAGTGATAGAATCAAGGAACCTTTTGTTCTTTAAAAAATGGCATTAGCAAAGATTTGTTTAACAAATTACATAAATCCAATCAGTATGTAAATAACATTTTCAATCGATTTTTTCAGCCTTATAGCCTATACTCCAGCAGAATAAAGCATCTCATTCCCTTTATCACTACTCGGGTGATATTATTAGTAACTTGCTGAGGCCCGCGACTTCCACTGCGGTCCAGAATGAAAAGTAGCCTATGTCCTTCTCCAGGTCATGGCCTACCCATGTGCCCATTTCATCTAAATCCGTTCAGCTGTTATAGCGTGAAAGCGTACCAAAAAACAAACTCACTTTGGCATTTATAAAATTACTAGCTCCCGCCCGCATAAGTCCTTCCTCTCAATGCCATCTATCTCCTTGACAAATGACATGACCAGTGGGACTATGGGCGCCTGCATAGGTGTCGAAATCAATATGCAGCAAATATTGTTTTATTTTTGCAATTGTTGTATTCTACAGTTTCCAGATAAAAAAGTTTCACGAGTCTAAAAGATCAGGAAACTGAGAAAAATAAAGATAAGTATTCACTAAATAACTCTGCTTTTCGATATGAGATGGCGCTAAGCGTTGTGGTTATCGAGTTTAAGACAAGTTTTTGACATTGATTGTCGCTGAGATGAGACTGCGACTTGAATTGGAACGTTTTTTAGTTACGGGAATTAGGCATTAGGCAATCACCGCCGCCCATAGACATTCACAACACCAGGGTTTTTGCTGATGCGTTGCCACCCTTTTCCCAAATAAACGCTGCTTTATTAGGTTTTGCTGGCTCCCACGCAATCAAACCGCTGTGTCAGACTTTATACCTGCTGTCTTGTTGTTAAATAGTATTGTTCCAATGTAGTTTAAGTACATACCTGATTATTCAACCACCGGGCAAGTCTCGCTTGCAGGGGTAAGGTTAGCACTGAAATAATACGCCTTTGAACCCGCCTTACGAAATATGCCACAGTTCATGCACCTCATCATAATATCCATCAATCAATCGTAGAGCAAAACAGATGAATCCTTTTTATATAGCAATGGTAATCAGGCTTTGAAGATATCAGTTCGTAAAGAATAGCAATGGTCGTTAGAAATAGACCACAAATCGACAGTACACAACGAACATGTAAACACAACGTGACGCCAAGATCGGATGTGCAAGTAGGGATGGTGAATGGCGATCTGAGATCGATAAATGATACTCGATTTTTTCCCAAACACTAAAATCGAAATCATTTGACTGCCTCGTAGGTCTAGTGGTCACAAGCGCTGTAGCGTTGTACCCGGGAATCGCACCCAGGACCTGAGCATGAGGTCCTGGCTGCGATTCCCGGGTCAGGCAAAGTGCTATTGGGTTTGTCCATCTGGAATATCTCAGTAGCAAGTGGAGTCCGGATTTTTGCCCGGTTGATGGCAATAGGCTCGGCCCTATTGCACGGGACTTACAAACGAAATGAGGGTGTATACACCCTCATTTCGCTAGTTATGGTACACCTCTCCCTTCAGGGATTAGAAGCGTGATGTTATGTTATTATTAATCAAACACAGTTAAAAAGGGTATAATAAAATATCATCATCATCATATCATTTTTTTTGTGAATCGATTTTTCATGCTTTAACTCGAATCGATTAATTGGGTATTTTATATAAAAGATTGCTACCTTAATATATTGTGCCTTTGGTCCCGCCACTAATGTCAGATGCATTGTCAAAGAAATAACAGACCTTTATACACAGTGATTACCTATTATGGTGTTCAATCGTCACAAATATCAATAAAAACCTAACCTGTAGGCGTGTAAATAAATCAAATTAATTATAAACAAAACATGCATTATAATTATATTCCATGTCATTTATTCTCTTGATCGAAAATAACTCGTTCTTAGTTTATTTTTCATATACTATGTGTAGCATAATATGGTTACCGGATGGTTATAGATACAATGGAACGTCAAAATCGGGAAGTACTTATAGAGTTCGTTTCATCATTATAGTTCTTAAGCCGTAATGTTGGCACTTTAACAACGGACCTATTAGGTGGCGCCGTAACGTACAAAAGTTCGTCCTACAACAGTGGAACCAACACTCCGGCATAGGAACTATTTGATGAAACACACTCTAAAAGAAAAGCGGAAGCAATTAAAATACTGTTTTTGCAGATATTTTAACCTTGGCTTTATTCGGAATAACTTATCCATGATAAATTAGATCTTTATTTTTAAATCTTAGTGTATTTACTGTAATCCTGCACAAGTTCCCGAATCCGAATGCAGGAACTGGTCATGTCCTTTTGTCGAAATCCGAAAAAGGTAAAATACAGACAGTTACTTTCGAATTTATACTATTAAGTATGGATAAGTTAGGATAATTTACTACTACAGCATACGGTCATCAAAATACCACCAGCTAAATGAGCTCCAACAAACATAATCTTTACAACTCAAGTTATAACTCACATTAAGCTCTTCAAGCTTTTAGTCCTAATTAGTGAACGTTCGCACATACGAGCACACTTAGCAACTACTTTGTACAGCACTGTATGTAATTAGTAGCGGCACTAAATACAATACACTCATTAACTTAAATACAATACAGACATAAACTTAAATACAATACAGTAATTAACTGTTAGAGAGTTGTGTGTTATTGAATTAGTTATTTTAGATTGTTAGAGTTTAGATTGTGTGATAATAAAGAATTGTGTTTTGTGTTGTATATTGAGGATTAGTAGTAAAATAATTAATATTAAACTAAATACGCTGTTCGGATTGTAGCATATTGATCGAAAGTATTACGATAATCGCCAAATAAACAGGGCGGGGGGCGCGCCACGTGATTTATGAATGTAAATTCTGAACTTCACGCCTCGTTCGCTATAGTATTTCAACATCCATTGCTGATTTTTTTTGATAAAGGGAGTGCTGCGTACAGATAATGTAGGTAATTTTAAATTGAAATAAAGGAATAGAAACTTTAAAAAAATCTATTTAAAAAATGAAAATTTTCCTGAGATAATTTCCGGTGGAATATGATTAAAAATAAGGAGCTGAATGCCCCCTGTTAATTTGCGGAGGGCTGTCCCTTACACCCTGTATTATAGATACAAGGAGACTTGGATGGCCTTTACACACAAATTAAACTCCTTGACTAAGTCTGGAACTAAGTTATGTATGCATGAGAGCATTAATTGCCCACCGCAAGATAATTATGATAGTACATACGTGAACGCGTACCTAATTAGTAGACTAGGCTTTGAGCAATTAGCCTTGCTGACTAGCTATCTTACCGATAAAGTACGCATGATGAAGGCGCTAATTGACAACCATTTTGATTGTTCATTACATTTTTTTTTTACTTTGGCTCTGTTGTTAGTTAATATATTCAGGCGTTACTTTGCGGATATCCATCCTCAGCCGAGTGCTGGACGAGACGCAAGACGCACTAAGAAGAACTTGATCTGAAATATAAAATACAATAGACGTAGATATATTTAGCCGAAAGGCACCAAGCGCTGGACGGAGTGTGACAACACGTCGTGTTCTGGTTTGCGACAGGTCAATCGTCATCCTGAGGATGCCTCGTTGAGAGGTGAAACACGTGTCGATTTCTTGCAGGGTTTTTTATGACTCTTGAAGAATAGTTAAGCGGAATAGGTTACTAAATATATCTACGTCTATTGTATTTTAGCCTCTGTTGGGTAGAGCCAAGTCCTTCCAAGAACTCTTTTCCCGCGCCAACTCAAACCAACCCTTATGGTACGCGTCCTGGTCATCTCGCCACCTCTTTCTGGGCCGGCTACGAGTGCGGAGTCCTTCTTCAGGTACCTATTGTGTAGAAACTCTTGCCCAGCGGTCAATGCGGTCATCCTGCATGTGGCTGTGACCCGCCAAAACTTAAAAAATAAAAATAATATAAGTAACTGCACGATATTTGCAAGTATTTCGTGGAACAGAAACATAAAATATTTTTTCTCGATGGAAAAAAAATCACAAAATTACCTTTAATTTCCACGCATTTTCGATTTATAGTTAAAATGCTAATTTCTAAAATAAAAGGATCATCGTCAGCTTTCTGGGGGATTAAAACAGTCACTTTGGCAGAATCATAATAGAAAAATATTATTAATCATCGTAAAATGTCACAAATTGACAATCCATAAATGATCTGCGTGCGATTCATATTACGAATTAGTTCATCTTTTTGACAGTTTTCTATGGAGATTCGTAAAATGGTCAAAACATTATGAATTGCTTTTGTTTCAAATTAGAGGAATTGCTAATGACAGCTGGAAATTCAGGAAATTAATTGTTTTGAGAGGCATTGCTAATGTGGCCGGTTTAGGCCCCCTGCTCATATTTAATTATTTGTACTATTAAATGATTTTTTTTAAAGTAGGCATTTAATTAATTTAGATTTATAAAACGCTTTCAGCAGTTATAATAATTATATACGTTCTTATTCCGAAGAAAACGTCATCTGTCAAAACGTCATATGTTGCGGGAATTACAAGTATATTTTGATTTAAAAAATTAAAGGAGATGTAACGTAGACAAAGCCAAAGTTAAACCAAATATTCAAATAAATATTATTTTTCTTGAATAAAAACACAATCATTTTCCTCTAGTTTCCGCTGTAATAGTTTTATTTTCTTACTGACAGTTCTCAGTAAGTTTCCCGGGAAAATACGTGCTCATATTCCCCGGGGTTATGTGAAAACATTTTCCCGGGAATTATAATCCACTTACAAAACGTTGACTGCTGAAATAAGCTTTTGATAACGTGTTCAAAAGATTCTGTATTTTAAAAGAGAATCCTAAACGCGAAAGTTTGTAAGTATGGATGGATGGATAGATGTTTGTTATTCTTTCACGCAAAAACTACTGAACGGATTTGGATGAAATTTGGCACACAGATAGTTACCTAGATAACCTAGATTAACACATAGGATACTTTTTATCCCGATATTCCTACGGGATCGAGACTTACGCGGGTGAAACCGCGGGGCGCAGCTAGTTTAGAAATAAATAGGGCTTGAAAACTTAAATTGTTTTCATCAAATGAAGAACAAAGTAGGTATCTTTTCATTATGGTCACTTAAACCTATATCTTTCAAATTATTATTTTAAGTAAAAATTACAACATAATTTTCTTTCAAAGAAAATATTTTCAGTCTCAATTCAGTGGTTCTTAATAAGACCTATTTGTAAAACAATTTTCTTGGATCTTAGAAATAAATTACTATTTAATATCTACGTGGGAATATTCCCACTTGAGATATTATTTATCTTTCATTTTAGAGATCTTTTTTCATAATTAAGACTCACACTAAATACTTAAGTATACAATACGTAAAAATATAATTATAAAATAATTATATTTCTATTGTTTATAGAAAATCAACATATTCTAGAGAAAATTGATTCTCGTAGCCTTGTAGCAGCTCGTAGCAGCGCAACACTCGTAGCATCTGTTTGTGTATCTCTCGTAGCAAAGTGCTACGTATCTCGTTGCTTTGTTTATTTTTATGTAGTGCTCTAGAATGGATGGCGTATCAGATTATGGATGTTTTACGGTTATGGCGGTAAAATACGGTTCTTAATCGGAAAGTTATGTTCTGTTTAGTTGGGTTGTATTTTATGCTGTTTTAGTAACCGGAGAAAAGTAAAAGTATTTTTAGTAAAGTAAAATTTTCTAGGCCTCTAAAGCTGCGGGCTATCGAAACGTATTATGGGCTTCGGGACCGGACCCCCCCCCCCGCCGAGTGGCGGGCGCGCGGTGCGCCAGCGCTCGCACAAAAAACATAAACACTTGAGAAATACTAAACGCACTTCATTATCGTTAATTGGTTTGGGTTCTTGAATAAATAGACCACATACTTATGTATAAACAATAAGCGGGTAACTAAAATAGAACTTACAAATAGAGAATGTTACGTAGTGGGCCTTGTTTTTTGTTTTGACCGTATCTCTAAAACTACTGGATCGATTTTTATGAAATTTTCGCAGGTTTTATTATAAATACGTAAGTAATCTAACACCATTAAGAGATTATGACATTAACAGGAAAAAATAAACAGATGTCACGGCAATTTTGACGTGAAACACGCGTCAAACTTCAACAATAAAAAAAAAAAAAAGAAGTTCTGGTTTTTAATGAGTAAGTCGACTAGAATATATATCTGCCCATAGACTTAAATTGCCACAGACGATAAAAAACCCTTATTCATAAGCAGAAATAGAGATTTTTGCCGCGCAAACCGTGGGACCCCGCTGGAACGATATCGTTCCACCGCAGCCGAACGCCGATTTCCGTGCGGAACAGCGCCGTGCCGCTCGCATTTTAAAGGTTAATAAGTAAATAGTATACATACTTGCTAATAAGTTCAACATCAGTTTTACAAATACAACAACCCATTTTTTTTCCAATCAAAGCAATGATTAAACTGAAACTAAATAACAGCACTCAATATTCATTGACTCACATTAAAAGCGTTGAAACATGCACCACTTTTACAATTAATTTAAAACAAACAGAATATTTACTCAATAAATCAGAACACAGGAATATCAGTCGCTTGTTTGAAAAACAATTTGTATGCAAATGAAAGCGTGGGTGTCATACCACCTGGATTAATTGAGAGCTCTGGGGTGTGTACTGTGTTGAGTACTCTGTGTATTATTATATGTTGTGTATAATGGCCACAGTGCAAGTTTTTATACCTATTTGATCGCGTTGACGTTTCCTTGCGTCAATTTGTATGGAATAATTGTTGGCGACTAATTAAACATTTACTACTTAAAAATGGAATCAACCATTTTGGAATCAAGATTAGGTAGTAATGTATTTTTTCAATCAATCTGCCTAGCATTTTAACGTGCTTTCCGAAGCACGGAGGAGTCTCGATATGTAAAGACGGATCAATCCCGGAAAGCGTAGCTTAACTTGACGGATCGACCCTTGCAGCTGTTATTATTTAGCCACGAGCTCCTAGTATTTTTATTAGTTGATATTTCTTCTAAATAACAAGTAGATAGCTCCTAAAAACTGCACAAAACACGGCTATCGGGGCGTTTTGCTCGGGGACGCGCCTTAAATAAAATAAAATAAATCTTATTAAATGTCAATATATACATAAAAAAATACACCTACGCCAGGCGCGGTCCTGGAGGCCATGACCCCCCCCCCCCCCCCAAATCATTCAAGCTGTTAAGAGACTGAATGATTACGTACTTATCAATTAACCATTTCCCTAAAAATATTCCTCAGCACCAATGGTGACCCCCCCCAAAATCTTGGGCTGCGACGGCGCCTGACCTACGTTACGGGCTAAGTTATATCTATTTCAGCAAAAAAAATATTTTGAAAATAAGACAAACATAAGTCATTTCAATTCAACCCAGGTTTAATTCAAAATACCAAAGGAAACTGTAACATTTTCATTCTTCTCATAAATATTGATTATGCACATACAAAAAGCCCGTTCAACACAACATTTCCTGCATAAGCCAGAGCTTTGCTTCCAAATACGCGAGTGGGTGTCGAAATTCCGGTCCATATGAGATTGGAATTTGGAACAACGTGTTTTGTTTGTATAACATTTGGTATTCCACCGTGTATTGTACGTGGGTGGAGTGTGTTTGATTGCGTTGAGAATATATGATGCAGTTCGGTCAAAGGTCAGGGGGCCTAAACCGTAAAAACCACATTAGCAATTCCTCTAAAATCAGTTCATTTCCTGAATCCCAGCTGTTATTAGCAATTACTCTAATTTGACATTATGGACCATTTTACGAATCTCCATAGAAAATTGTCAAACAGATGAATTACTTCGTAATATGAATTACACGCAGATTATAAATATGAATTGTCAGTGTTCACAACACTGACAATTCATATTTATAATCTGCATTTCACGATGATTCATAATATTTTCATATTATGATTCTGCTTAAGTGACCGTTTTAAGCCCCCAGTTCATACATATAGTATGAGTCAAGGACGTGCGATTTTGAGAACTGATTTCATTGAACGTAATAATTGTTTTTTTGACTATTTTAAGAACATGATTAATTCATTTTCATGGAAGAAGTCCGGTCCAAAAGTTTTATTGTTAAACTCTAATCAACATGAGAGTGAGATCGCACAGAAAAATCAATCTTTTTAATAAAATTCACAAAACTGTATCAAGAAAAAAAATCAAGTAATAAAAATTAAAACCCAACTACGACTTAAAAGATATTAAAAAAGACATCACAGACAGACAAATTAAAAATCCGGAGTCACACGTGTTAGGGCATAAATCGAACAGATTACGTGTGACTCCGGATTTTTAATTTGTCTGTCTGTGATGTCTTGTTTATATCTTTTAAGTCGTAGTTGGGTTTTAGTTTTTATTACTTGATTTTTTTTTAAATTCTTTTGGGGTTATAATATATATATTTTTGAAATGTGCTCATTAAGCCCTTTCATTTGATACCCAACATGGTACGATTAAGCCATTTTTTTTTTTAAGTTCCTCATTTTATGTCCTGTATAGGGCGCCGTTTTTAATTTAATGTGACTTCACATAGCCTATAACCAGCGGACAATCACGACGCTTCTAACGATACCTCATTTGTCAAATTGTGATAAGTGGTTTGGAAGATAGGAGGGAACAGATGAACATACATACATACATACATACATACATACCGGTCAAAATCATAACCCTCCTTTTTTCTTCGCCGTAGTCGGGTAAAAAATGGGCGTAATGTGGGTGTACTATAGATACACCTCTGTCTAACCCTTCGGGGAATACATGTGTGATGTTATGTTATGGTATCAAGGAGAAACCTGGTTTTTACCCGACTACGGCGAAGAAAAAAGGAGGGTTATGATTTTGACCGGTATGTATGTATGTATGTATGTATGTATGTATGTATGTATGTATGTATGTATGTATGTTCATCTGTTCCCTCCTATCTTCACAGTCACATTAAATTAAAAATGGCGCCCTCTAGAGGACATAAAGTGAGGAACTTAAAAAAAAATATGGTTTAATCGTACCATGTTGGGTATCAAATGAAAGGGCTTAATGAGCACATTTCAAAAATATATATATTATAACCCCAAAAGAATTTTAAAAAAAATCAAGTAATAAAAACTAAAACCCAACTACGACTTAAAAGGTATAAACAAGACACCACAGACAGACAAATTAAAAATCCGGAGTCACACGTAATCTGTTCGATTTATGCCCTAACACGTGTGACTCCGGATTTTTAATTTGTCTGTCTGTGGTGTCTTGTTTATACCTTTTAAGTCGTAGTTGGGTTTTAGTTTTTATTACTTGATTTTTTATCATTTCCATTGATATGATGATAAACAACCAACACTATTGTAAACTAAAGCCAATATTATTTTACAAAACAAACAATAAAACAAATCGTACCAACGATAACAGTACCACTACAATAATACAAGCAAAAAACCTAATAAAACATTGCGTTACAAGTAGACCCGTATCGCCGTAATAACAAGCTTTTCTCGGAACTAAACAATAATATACTGTTCAAGTAGGCGTGCGACAGATAGGAATCCGTACATAGACGACCGATCAGTTTCTCCGACAATCTATCGGTGAAAACAGCTAGTGAATTCTGTAAAAATCTCATCGTGACAACTAAGGTGAAGTGGTCTTGAAGTGAACTGTAATTCCATCTGATGCTAGGGATTGACACTATTGACAGGTCACTTCAAACTCACTTCACATAAGTTTTCACGGTGAGACTTTTAAAGAAAAGATAGGCAGGATGTTTTACTTGCGACGACGCGACGTCTCTATTGACACAGTACCTCCTATAAAATGGAAATTCAAGAGTGGTACATGGTGTTTGTAAACGCAAAATTAATTATTTTTATAGAGCAATCATTCAATAAATCATCAAAAATGACAGTTCAAATACATGGCATTCCGACTTTATAATAAGGAAAAGCAACATTTTTTTACAAAATAAACACGTTTCAATGCTAATTCACACGGTTTCTAAAAAGAAAATTATCTAGGTGTTAACACGAAACGCAAGTCAAGTAAGTGGCTGTTAAGTATTTGTTAGCTAATTTGTGTTGTGTTGGTTTTCGTTTCAGAAACCGAGGGTTAGTCTCTTAGACCGGTAAAAATCGTGCAACTACGAAACTAACAAATGTCGAACAGAAAATATCGATGACCGACAAAAATGGTCAATCTGCGTTCGCCCTTATCTGCTCAATATTACGCACATTCTAACTCCCACTCAAATGATTTGTTCCCTACTATCCAGTAACATTGTGTACTTTCCAGTTACATACGTACATAATGACGTCATTATGTCACAATCTGGTTCGTTATGATGTTATCACAATTCCCGGAGGAATGATTTCGTACAATTTCTATTGTAATTGGACGGCAGTTAGAGTTTTGTTTGTTGGCTCAAATTGGACATGTTTGGCTGTTATCGGGCCTGATTATTGCAACAAAAGCAGGAAACAGAAATTGTTGTTTTTATTATAAGAAACGTCACTGAAAGTATTCTTTTTATTTTATTTTTTTCTTTATTTCATTATTTACATATTGAATATATTTTTAAATATTCGAATACAAAAAAATAAAAAAACATTTAATTTTTTTTTTTATCAAATTAAAGTTTGTTAAAATTAATGTATATTCAGTGTAGTAAAAATATCTATAAGGGAACAACCATGTAAGAGAACAGCAAACCTTTAGACAAAAGAAGTGTTGTGGTTGCAAGCGCTACTTGGGTTTGCTGACTTATAGTACCTACACCTCTGTCTAACCCTTGGAGAAACACAGGTGCGATTATGTGTTAGGTTTAATTCAAAAATAAAGATTCTAATTACAAAATATAACACGTAACTTTGCAATTCTTTACTTATCCTTATTTAATGTGAAAACTAAAACAAACATTGTAATTATGAAATACTGTAGCAAAGCTTTAGCTAACGAATCCTGGACTTTATTTTGTAGACAATCGCTTTTATACTAATTAGTCGCGCTAATTGGCACGTGACTGTTAGCCTTTTTTAATTGAAGAAAAGATTCTACTTGAAGAGTGTCGCCTCCTTTTGGCGTATTTGTTTTTTTATATGACGTATAAAAGTGATTCCAATATCCTATTTAGATTTAGAGAATAAACAATTTCATGTCGCTATCTTTTTACCCGACTGCCCCAGAAGGAGGGTAAAAAGATAGGGTTTTCGAGAGTATGTATGTATGTATGTATGTTTGTATGTATGTATGTCTATTTCTTTGGCACGCTCTGTAGCCTAAACGGCTTGATGGATTTTAACATTTGAGGTGTCGTTAGATTCGTCTTAATTGTGGGAGTGACATAGGCTACATTTTTTTTATATATTTCATCTGCAAACAAAAAAAAAAGGGAGCGAAAGGTTTTTTTTTTTAAATAAATTACAATACTGTTATCAAATAAAAGCTAGTAGTTAAGTAATTCCAAAAATTTAATTTAATTAAAAAAAAAAAAAAATAAGATTGAAATAAAACCAAATTATTTAAAAAACAAAAAACCCGCCTGCAAAAACGCATAACTTAAAAGAGAAAAACAAGCATTATAATCTGTAAAATTTTGGTATTACAGGCGGGGAACAAACCAATAATCTGAAATATGGTGTAACTTTTGTTTGTTCCCCGCCTGTGATACCAAAATTTAAAATTAATTTTGTTTTGTTTACCTAAAAGAAAGCCCTACATAATTATCTCGTAGTAGGCTGCGAGCATAGATACTGATGTTAGTATTCTAAATATCCACTAATTAACGAGCCTAGATGATGCTACGAACTTGCTAATGAAGTTACCTCGCAATACGGGGAATTGTAAACTATCTGTGAGATATTTCATTGTCCATTAGTATCATTGACATATACGTCTTGTTTTCAATTACAATTCAGAAATCGAGCCACCCTGCACTTTTTCTGTAATAGTTATTTATGCAACTGTTATATAATAAGGGGTATTAAAACACGAATGTGGGTTTATATCACATGAGTGTTTTAATACCTAATTATTTACAGTTGCATACAAGACATATCTACACCCATTATATGAATCTTCTATAAAAGTTTCTTTGCAATACCAATATCGAACAAAAATGGCGCGGTACGACATAAATTAGATTTTTTCGAATTCGAATGTATGTTTTGTTTTTAAATTACGTTGCTTTGTTAGTGAAACTCTCGTGAATGACAATGTTCTTTTTTTGAAATGAGTTGCATAATAAAATTTAGTACAACATTATAACACCCGTTTGGATGATATTATGGTTATTTTAATGTTGGCAATAAGCTAACTGTTTCAGAAACTTTCGGAGAGGATTTATAGCATGGGTGTAGATAAAAAAAATTAAATGGTCGTGAATTCAAATTCAGAACAATGACGACACAGATATGATGGCCATTATGTTGACTTTGAAACTGCATAAAAACTTTTTCTCATTCTGGCAAAATGTCGGTGTACTATAGATACACCTCTGCTTAACCCTTCGGGGGATACAGGCGTGAATTTATGACATGTTATGACGCAATATTGAGGTTAGGACTTTTTGTCGTCGTTTTTTTCATTCACATGTTATTACGATTAAATACGCTTGAAAAAAAAAGAAGTGTTTTCATGCAAAGCCGCGGTCATAAGCAATGTCCATTTTTAATATGTAACATAATGTGAAGGCTAGCCATTCGTCGTTAAACTAATGAGTTCTGCTTAACACCCACGGGTATGACGGGTACTTTAGAAAGTTACCCTTTAACCACGTGTAGCTATAAGGTAATGTGCTGCTATTTCGTTGTACTTATTGTCATTTATTATGAAGACATGGGATTTGTTTCTCTTGATGAATTTTAGTCTAAAAGACTGAAGTAGTTAATGAAAATTACCCTTTCAAAAGTAGCGGTAGTTAATGGAAGTTACCTTGGTTTAAACATCTTTTTTTTTTTTAAATTAAGTGTCGGTGTAGGTAGTTATGTCTTTATGAGTGTAAAAAATTAAAAAAAAAAAAAAAAAAAAAATTAAAAGAACCTTGTTAATAGACTATACAAGGCTATCACCGGGTTTCTGATTTGAGAAAAGTAGCAAATCTCAACTGATTATTCTCAAATACGTATGCGCTTAAGCTTTTTGCGTTTCACAAGTTAAAATCTTTCAGAAACGGAACTGACGACTGTTAGGCATTCTTTCTGTAAAATATGAGTAAATGATGTTATATTACTCAAATCTTGATTAAAGTTTAAAAAAACATAATTCAGAAACGATTTTTTTTTTTAAGTTATACTTAAATACCTACAGATTAGGACGTTCTCAAATTCAAATTCTCAATTCAGAAACCGGGTGTAAATAACTTTAGTTTCCCATGCGCATTTTTTTGCACCGTTCGCCATTGAGTGAAAAATAAATTCTCAACTGGTATTTTCAGTTAGCTTCCAGTCTTTCACTGAAGTTCGAACTCTTTTTAAAGAGCTGAGTAAAAGTGCACAAAACCTTTGTAATAGCGATTCCCAAAGCTCTACGGGCGGTCTTTATTTTAGGGAATGAACGTGTTCATAAAACTTTTTCTACAAAACCCCAACCCCTTTTCGCTAAATGGTAATTTCCTCATTAGGTAGGTACTGTAGAACTCCGAGGTGAGCCTAAGGTATCGGCACTAATAAAACACCGTGTTACGATAGTAATGAGTAATTATTCCTATGAATAGGCTACGTATTTCATATTATTTTACATTAAACTTCTGCCTCCCGCCCTGACAGCTCGCGGGGCACCCCTCGTCTGTTTATTACCCGACTACGGCGAAAAAAAAGGAGGGTTATGATTTTGACCGGTATATATGTATGTATGTATGGTTCATCTGTTCCCTCCTATCTTCTAAACCACTCATCACAAATTGACAAATGAGGTATCGTTGGAAGCGTCTTGATCGTCCGCTGGTTATAGGCATATGACGTCACATTAAATTAAAAATGGCGCTCTCTAGAGGACATAAAGTCAGGAACTAAAAAAAATGTCGTTTAGTCGTACCATGTTGGGTATCAAATGAAAGGGCTTAATGAGCACATTTCAAAAATATATATATTATAACCCCAAAATAATTTAAAAAAAATTAAATTAATAAAAACTAGTCAACTAGTAACAGTAGAGTCACACGTGTTAGGGCGGCATACATCGAACAGATTACGTGTGACTCCGGATTTTTAATTTGTCTGTCTGTGGTGTCTTGTTTATACCTTTTAAGTCGTAGTTGGGTTTTAGTTTTTATTACTTGATTTTTTACCTATTCTAAATATAAATCTAATGCTTGTCTGCTAAACGTGCCATCAACTCTATAGCACTAAGGTTTTAATCCAAAACATGCAGAGTAAAGCCTCTACAGTACCTACTTTGGCTATAAATTTTTGCTATGAATCTTAAAAATAAAACTGCTTTGGTTTTCATGTAATTTATATCCTCCTCGTCCTCGCTCCTGTTTCGCTTGCGTGCAATGTGGCGACATGTCAAAATATCACGATTATTGCGCTCTCTTAACGTTTTATACACATCAATCTTCCATAATAAATGCTCTAGATAATAGTGAGAGCCGCATAAAAATCCATTGTTTAGTTAAAAAGTTCTAAGCGGTCAGACAGGCACGAAAAGTTACTTTTTTATACTATGTATGGATAAAGATAAACATCGTACTAACACCACACTCCGCTTTCTTCAAAATTTTAAATTCCATTCTTCGTTTCCATTCTCGGCTCTAAAAATGTCACCCCTTAAGAGTGTCACGAATAAACAGCGGTAGATATAACTTTATAAAATTCTAGTCACGTCCCAGACCATCGTGTATCAGCGTAAAATAAATAGAATTCATCCCAACGAGGTGACGACTTTCGTGGCACGAAGGTGACGACTTGGCACATGGAGTGACGAATATTTTATAATTTAGTTTAACGCTACCAGTGTGAAACGATCTTCAAGCATGCTTAATTTACGTGTTCCTTATTTCAGATTTTTTATTATTTCATGTTGATTATGAAGGGGAGAAATATTTTGTTTTTTACGTGGCACCTAACTGGGATCTAAATCAAAATACAACATCCTTTTAGAGGCATGAGGAACAGGGTGGAAAGTTCCTCATTCCTCAATAGGAAAGGGACGATCCTCCGACCAGAGGTGAGGGAGGACCGGGTGTTGTGGTGGGCTACTCCCGATGGTTGATGTTGGGGTTCTATATATTGGGTATATTTTAAATCATAGAAGTGACGAGGCATTCGTGGCATTGCCCTCGAATTATTTCGTAGCTACACTTCGGGACGAAAACAGGTAGTAAAGGTTGGGTCATACATAAGTAATGAGGAAAATTTAACTTTCGGGGTTCCTCAGGGCAGTGTCCTAGGACCAACCCTCTTCCTCATTTATGTCAATGAGCTGTGTCAGTTATCTCTCCCGAACACAAAAATTATTACATATGCCGATGACACAGCCCTAATAACCCATGGCAAAGACTGGTCTGAGACTCGTGAGAGGGCGGAATTGGCTCTGAGAATCGTTATGACGTGGTTAGCCTCGAATCTGCTTACGCTTAATATCTCTAAGACCAAGTTCATCTCTTTTGCTCCGAGTATTATTAGTCAGCCACCACTGCTGTTTAAAATCAGGGCCCATATGTGTACAGTGGCCAACACCTGTAAATGTGCCGAAGTTGAACGGTCTGACAGCATCAAATATCTTGGGGTTATATTGGACAGTCTCTTTTCGTCAGGAGATTGATTTATTTATTCAAAAAACTTCGAGGGGCTGCAGATTTTCAATCCCTAAAAATGGTTTACTTTGCCCTCGCTCAATCAGTTCTCAGTTACTGTATAACTTCATGGGGGGGAACCCACAAGACAACCATGTTGCGGCTAGAGAGGGCTCAGAGGGCAGTTTTAAAAGTACTAGCAAAAAAACCTATTAGATTTCCGACCTCTGAACTGTACTCATTTGTGATGTACTAACTGTAAGACTGTTGTTCGTCCTGCAAACAATTTTTAAGAAACACCTGCTTCTGCCTTATGACCCTCAGCCTAACAAAGAAGCGGCGCGCCGACAGAGTTTGTAAGACTGAGCGCTGCAGGTTAGCGTTGGTTAGGCGCCACTTCAACCATATCAGCTCAAAACTATACAATGACATAAATACAAGATTTAATATTTACCCTATGACTAAAATTCTACTGAAGAGAAAAGTGACTGATTGGCTTAAATCCTTGTCTTATGATGAAACTGAGCAACTTATGACATCATAAACGGTATCACAATAAACACACATGCGTACACACAGACATACATACACACATGCACATACACACTTCACCCCACTCCACTCTACATTTATACTACGCAGTAACCTCCACATAGAGTATAATATTCCCTTTTTTTATTATTAAAACTTCTGTAAGTCTGGAACAATGTTTTTGTATATTTATGTACTTGAGTTGGGCGTTGATAGCTGCGCCACAGTATTTTTACTTTTGTGGCTATCTTCGTTTTCGTTATAAATTGTAAACACAAATTGTTCCAAATAAACTTTATTTTATTTTATTTTTTTTATTTTAGGTTCTCTATTGGTGAGAAAAAAACGCCAATTTCATAGGTACCTAATACTTATATGGATAACTCTGAATACAGCGATGTAGGATACGTCAGTGTAGTATAGGATTTATTTTTATACTTTTTTTAAACAAGTTTTATTGATCTCATTCATAATTTTAATTTATATTCTGTTTAATTTTAATTCAAACCCGTAGTTTATAGTGAATTGGATGACTAACAACTTTATTGGTAGTCACCATTTCATAAAAATATCTTCTGAAGGAATACAGTATGTTGTTATATGAGAATCTTTACCCCTTTAGAAATCATTATGTAACGTTCTAGCCATTTCAGATACAATACCTTAAACCAACATTACATTGCAGTTATACTAAAACCAAACCAATAATAGGTATTAAATACTAAGGAACTACTTACCACAGAATTTAAAAAAAACAATTATTTTCCAAAAACTCTTTTTGTTATTTTTCGCTTAAAATTTTCAAGAGCTGTTTCCTTGTGATGACATTCATTTGGAAAATATTTCTTTATGTAACGGCTATACAGGGTGAGCTTACAGTACCTACCTACACAAAATAAGATATTTTTTTTGTTTTATCTAAAGAAACTCTTTTTTTAAGTCCGCAGGGAGAGAAAATAGAATTTAAAGTTTTTTGTCCATCCTATTTGCATAGAAATTATTTCTGTCTAGGTTGAGTGTTTCGTTTCCTTGTTCAATTATTTCAGTCTGAATTCATGTTTTTTTGATCGTGTTTTGTCAAAAGATTGATTGAAGCCATTCCGCCTACTTCATTCAGCCTACTTTGTCCTACAGTACTTTATTCTGGTACCTATAACACTGGCTGGATATAGGCAACGCCAAAGTTCTTCTCACCTGTTTTTTTCGGGTTATCGTGTGGTAAAAGTTATTGTAGCAATAAATTCTTACTTAATCGGTAACACATCAATTTACCGCATATCAGACCTGCGATTTTTTTTCTAATATCGCAGCATTATGCTGATAATTTGATGTACAGAATGCATAGTTGACGGCTTTGGATGGGCATTTTTACACCCTGTATAAATAAACCTACACCTACCCACTTCCATTTTCTTTCGAAAGAATTTATTCATATATATAGAGCCTTTTTGACCTTGCACAGATCGTAAAATATTTTAATTAATTTTTTATAATCGTTTTTTTTTTTAATGTTCCCTTTTTACTGTTTGTATTTCCTGTACGTGTCGAAAATAAAATATTTTTCTTTCTCTCTTTCGACGATAGGTAAGTCTGGCAGATTCTCATCCAAAGTTTTTGACTTTGTGATTGCTCGGCTTCATCTTTTTTCTAAGTTTTTTACTCAACTTTTGAAGCCTATCTGATAGAGCTATTTGTATAGATGGAGGTAATCATTGTTTCGTTTTAGTATCGATTGGGTCGGGGTTTGAGTCTCAGGTGAGAAACTCTAGCACGTTATCTATAACATTTATTATTACAGAACAATTCAGAATAGATAGGGCTTGTAATAAAAATTGATAATCCAAAAGGCTTGCGCTAAAACCTACCTTGATTTAATTCTGTAGTTTTAAAGCCAAAACACGTATTTCACATGGAAATGCAAATATGAAAACACTAAATGTGTTTAAGAACTTGCAGTTAAATCTCTTATACTAGTAAAGTCAAAGTCAAATAATTTATTTCAAGTAGGCACATTAAAGGCACTTTTGAACGTCAAATACATAGAAATAGAACTGATTCTAGTTGCCCCTTCCAAAAGGTAGTTTTCGTATGGAGAAGAATGGGCAAGAAACTCCACCGTTACTCTTTTAAAAAAAATGTTTTACAATATTTGGTAAACATCAATTATATAATTACATGTGAAGACGATGCACCGAGAATACAATTACAGTAACACAGTAACACAACTGTTTTAAATCATTATCGGCGTAGCCTGTTCCCAAATATGTTGGGGTCGGCTTCCTGTCTAACCGCATGCCTATCTTACCTTCACAGGTCCCAGGAGTTCAATAATTCCTAAACCAGTTTAAATAATCTGTGATAAGTTTCTAAGCATAAAAATTCAAAGGATTTTTCATGATCTATTGTATGATTTTATAACGAGCTTATTCTTTTAACACGAAAATAACCGTGCAACTAAGTAATACGTTCAACAACACTAAAACTAAACAAAATCCAAGTCTTTCCCATTTTCTTTATAACATTAATTTCCACGACCTCAGCGCTTTAATGCGCTTCAGAAACTCCTTAATGAAGCGCTCGCTAAAAGCGTTCCAAGTTGCGACGCAAATTGAAAATAATACAAAGTGATGAGAACACGCTGTATATAGATTAATTTTAGTTTAGAAGCTGGTGATTAGGATTTCGTAGATATAATTTAGTTTTAGTTGAAAGGTGACTGCGGTTAGTGGATAGATTTTAGCTTTTTAAGTGACAGCGGGGCTATTTACATAATGATGTTAAGTTGTCTAAATTGAAATAGATTACGATAACTTTCCTCTATGTTTAGTTTTATGGTTTCCATATCGTTGTCCTATTCAGCATTTTTATTCATTTTCGGAAACTTCAAATCCATGTATGGATCAATCTGCCTAGCCTTTTCCCAACTATATTGGGGTCGGCTTCCATTCTAATCGGATGCAGCTGAATACCAGTATGTTACATAGAGCGACTGACCTCCACAACCCAGTAACTGGGTAATATGGCCCCCCTTTGTAATACTGGTTTGTCAGACTTCTAAAGTCCCTTAACGACTGTCAAAGATCCACAAATGACAGCCGGGACCAACGGCACAACGTGCTTTCCGAGGCACAGAGGAGTCTCGGTATGTAAAGATGGTCACCCATCCACGGACTAACTCCGGCAAGCGTAGCCTAACTCGATGGATCGATCTATGTCATATTAAAATAAGAATCATTATTGTAGGTAGTCTGTGGTATACCATTTACATGTACAATAAATACATACATAAAATATATACTAATGAATGAAATATATAATCCCTTACAAAGCCATCAATAAGCTCAATAAGCCATCTATTACTACAGCCATCCAATCAGTGTCTGTACCAATGGACCACAAATGGACTCACGAAATCTAATCAGAACTCATTACGGGCATCCCTATACTTCATGAGGATCACGTAACACAAACTCTAACGCCTCATTACGACTTATGTTAGGTAGGGATGCGAAAAATAGTATCGATATTTTTGTTACAATATTTTGTACCACTCTTTGCCTAAAGGCTCTTACATACTGGCGCGATTCGCCGCGCGACGTGAATTTTAACAAAACAATTTCTGAGAAAACTTGAGCGAACAATGCGGCGGCGTCGCGTCGCGCGACGTATCGTCCCAGTATGTAAGAGCCTTAAGACTGTTTTTGCACTTATTTTTACACCAAGTTCAGAATAGCTTAAATGTTTTTTTTTTTCAGTTTTTAATAAGTATGTGGCGGTATCTACATCGCCACATGCGAACTACGCATCGAAGACCTGACGTCACATAAATCCTGCATCGCGCAATTAGAGTTTACCGTGCAGTGAACATATATACAAAAACCCAATATCAATCATTGGGCAGTTGCCCACCAGACACAATACCCGTCTGGTAGGAGGATCCTCCCTTTTCTATGGGGGATGAGTGAACTATACACACTGTTCCTCATACCCCTAAATTGGTGACCCCGAATATGAATGTCAACGCAGCCTTCGTGCAACTACTCCAGCGTGACGTCATCATCATCACTCCCGCAAGCTTTCAGTGAGGCAAGTCACACAGCCAAGCCAACACCCGAGGCGTCAACGGGTATCCTGACCACCAGCATGCAGCCAACGCGCATTCCTGGTCATCACCCTCAGCCTCATCACCCCGACCCACTGGGGAATCACCTCAATCACCTCAACCTCATCACCATGAGCCACTGGGGAATCACCGCAATCACATCAATCACCACAATCGCCGCAAAACAGTTCCGACCCACCGCGAACAATGCGGCACCCGGTTCCGACTCACTGGAACCACAACTGGCACTGGCAAGCATCGCAAGATACAAGACTCAGCCCACTATCGACCTCCGGTCTCCGGAGGGGAGTGATGTGGCGGTATCTACATCGCCACATGCGAACTACGCATCGAAGACCTGACGTCACATAAATCCTGCATCGCGCAATTAGAGTTTACCGTGCAGTGAACATATATACAAAAACCCAATATCAATCATTGGGCAGTTGCCCGCCAGACACAACACCCGTCTGGTCGGAGGATCCTCCCTTTTCTATGGGGGATGAGTGAACTTTACACCCTGTTCCTCATACCCCTAAAAGTAAATTAGAGCATTTTTATTTTTTTATGTTTATTAAACGTTTTATGTCGCATCCTTAACTATAGGTACCTAATCAATTCTTTATTGCATACGTTTAACATTCGCTGCGTCCATTAAAACTGTATCTATCAAACCAATCAAGCGAATCTGAAATTCAAGCTATCCTGAAATACATAGTGTGTGGATTGAACGAATAGATTTCTTATTGTTTTTAATCAAACATACTGAACTCAACTTAAAGCTTAATATTTCAATAAAACCATTTACAGGCACTTGAATCAAAGGAGTCAGTAGATACCTACCTACTCGATACCTAAGTATCGATATTATTGGTTGTAACCCTTAATCTTAAAAATACAAAAAGAAAACGTCAAAGATATCAATACTATCGCCGTCTCTCTCCTCTAAATAGATCGTTTAAATGCATCAAATGAAGATCGGAAAAGGTTTGAAGCTGTGCCTTGAATTGACTTTAGTAAGTGTAAGTTGGTGAATAGATGGATAAGGCTTTTATCTTCTATGTTACACCATTCTGCGGATTTCTTTCGCATTTTCAAAGGCTCTTTATAGAAAATAAATAATTCCATATTCAAATCGTTGTTTCCAATTGTCAACTTAAATTAAACATAATTCCATAATCAAATCGCTGTTTCCAATTGTCAACTTATATTATATTAAATCGATTTCAGAATGAGTATCGGAAATATCTCGTGGCTAAGTAATAACAGCCGCTCGGGTCGATCCATCAGGTTAAGCTACGCTTGCCGGGGTTGGTCCGTGGATGGGTGACCATTTTCACAAATCGAGACTCCTCCGTGTCTCGGAAAGCACGTTAAGCCGTTGGTCCCGGCTGTCATTTGTGGATCTTTGACAGTCGTTACGAGTCGTCGGAAGCACGAAAGTCTGACAACCAGTCTAACCAAGGGGTATCGTATTACCCAGTTACTGGGTTGTGGAGGTCAGATAGGCAGTCGCTCCATGTAAAATACTGGTATTCAGCTGCATCCGGTTAGACTGGAAGCCGACCCCAACATAGTTGGGAAAAGGCTAGGCAGATTTTTTATCGGAAATATCTTAAAATTATGTAGTTGTTTACATGTTTGGAAATAAGTTGCGAACGCGGTATAGATTTTTACATGGACCGATTAACATTATTGAGCTAGGTTTTTGCGTTACAAATTGCGAGCTCGATTTAGGTACGCATGGAACAAAATATTTGTATGGCCTCTATGTAATTGTTTCGGACATTAGTAAATTCTGGTTGAATGCGAAATGACAGCTGTCAAAACTTCACAACCAACAGTTTCTGTTTATATTATAATGTTTGTGATTTTGCTTATTTATTTACCGGGAATATGTTATCAAGTGAACAAACCCGTAAACATTATAAATATGAAATGTATCATGGAGTTACATCAAGATTTTTGTTTAGGTTGACTATGAAAATAATATCTCAAATAATCTCAAATAAAATAAGTTGGTACGTGAACTAAATACAAAGTTTGAGCATTAATTTAAATGGTAACACTTAAACAGTAATAATAAAATAATTGAAAACTGCGGTAGATACAATTTTAATTCTGATTATTTTATTAAAACTTTTGGCACTTAAGACAAGTTACAGTGCCTAGAGAAAGGTAAATTAGTTTATTGCAAACACCTCGTGCATAATGATTATTGGTATAATTTTAATATATATTTTGTATTAAAAAGCTAAGATTCACAGTCACGATTTTAAAACTGCCAAACTTTTCATAAATAAATTGTTAGTGTGAAAGTTGTAAGTTATTCAGTTCTATATTATAATTAATTTAACTTTCACTAACTTTCAACTGAAAATACATCTCAAATTAAATTGTTTATATTATTAATCGTTCTAATAATGAATTTCTATGAACAAAACTAATTTTAAAACGTAAATAAGACTCCTTTCATCATCACTACGTCAAACGTTACAATTTTGTTAACTACGTAAACTTCGTAGCTGCGAAACGAGAGTACGTCAAGGCGGGCAAATTAATTTGGTGGTAGTACGCGCCACAGAGGAGATAACTAATGGAGCACTACGCGTAGTTCTTCCTAGACACCTTCTTACAAAAATTGCGATGACATACAGGTTCACCCAACCTGTCTCATTGACGATTGGCAGCATGACAAACATCGAGTCACACAGCAGCGTAATAACAGTCGGCGTAATAAACAGTTAACAGTCGGCAGACGGTCTGCCGACTGTTAACTGTCAATCTTTCTTCTTCCTTTCTATACAGTCAATAAGTTAATGGATGGTCTGCCGCCCGAGGACCGATAATAATCGGATTTATGGCACTACAAATCTTACTTGAAACGGGAAAAGATTTACTGGTTCTATAAACTTTATTGTTTTTGGCAATTGTAATATTATTTTGTGTTTCAATCAAAAATCAAAATATTTTATTTCACATAAACCTACATGGGCACTTATGAAACGTCAGAAGCTAGGAGCACGGTTCCAATTGGTCGTTTCCTATGGAGAAGAGCCGGCGAGAAACTCCACGGTTACTCTTTTAAAAATAATTGGTTTTTACAATATTTTCGAATTACAGTGTTATTAGGTATGGGAGGACAGTGTTTATCTTCGAAATACTTCTTCATCTATCATGTACTACTACAATTAACTAACTTACTTGCTCACACCTACTACTCCATTTCTATTATACTCCATGTTTTTCGAGTGTCTCTCGTTGACTACGCAGTCTTGTGCTCGTCGTGTTGATTAATTAATGTTATTCTACTGAGAGAATAGCCTATGAGAACGTGAAGCGACTGAAAATTAAATCTTCAAGCTGCTGCGTTTTAGGCTGAATGGATTTACTTGTGTTGAGGGACTACTTTCTGGGTTTTGCACTTATTTTTGACATCATAAAATAAAATACACTTTTTATAGTACCTATCTATATGTATTCTCCTATTTTTTCATTCCCATGAATAAATATAAAAAAAAAAAAAAAAAAAAAAAAAAATATACGTACGTCTATGTATGGAAATGAATATAACAGAGTCGGTAATCATCAAAATAAATAGCCAACCTTATAATCTTGCCACTTATATAATTTACTACATGAATCTAAAATTACACAAGACACATAATAATGTACACGATTTATTTTATTATATAGCTTAAATTACACACGTGCAAACTTCGGACCACCCATGATTCATCGGCCATATTGTAAAAAGGCCGATACGCAATTTCATTCCCTTCATCACACGATACCAACACCTTTTTGAATAAATAATAAGTGTAAATTAATCTTTTGTGAAACATTGCTATCAATTTCACATTTTTTATCGCTTACCGTTAAACAAAATGAAACGAATATTTCCTTCCGACTTATTTTCTGACGGCAATTTTGTTACATAAATAATTTAATCAAGTTAATTTATCAACAATAATAAGTTAATTAAAACTGCTAACACTTTAATGGGTTATAATTTAATTATAATTCTGTTTTATAAAATTAATTAAATTACTGATGTAAATTACAAAAAAGTAATTAGGTAATGTATTTTAAGTGAATTTTGTAATTTAATAAATGGACTGGGCGTTTTAAAATGATGACTGACAATAATTAGGACTTTGAACTCGGAGTTTTTGACAGAAAGTAGGAACTTATGTCTTCAAAATAAGGACTGAAATCACTTTGGATTACTATAAGAGGGTAGGCAGATAAACAGGAGACACAAATCTGACTAGACTAACTTACTAATCTGACTGATTGGCAGTCATATCATATACAGGGTGGCGATTGAGTGGCCTGTCAGCCCTCAAGGGTGTAATTTATTCTACCTATACAAAACGCTATGAAACATATACTATTCGATTCGTAAATAAAAAACTTTTCAGACACGCATCGAAATTATTAGTCTGTTTACTGTATTGTATACAAACCTACTTCATCAAAAGATGGTCGCGTTTTTACTTCGTTTTGACACTTTTCTGACCCACACAATTTCGGCGTTTCCATGGCATTAAGGTTCTTACACACTGGGGCGATTCGCCGCGCGACGCCAATTTTAACAAAGTAATTTCTCAGAAATTGTTTTGTTAAAATTCGCGTCGCGCGGCGAATCGCCCCAGTGTGTAAGAGACTATATGCGAAATTGTGTGGGTGCGGGGAGTTCACATTATGTTTCGCGCGACATTATGTACGGCGAGAGCAAATCTAATGATTTAAATCTTTGTTTAAGCCACAGTTAGACAGTTGGGATTCAAGAATCATGAACCTTATTTTTAACCGATTTCAAAAAGGAGAAGGTTCTCAATTCGTCTGTATGTTTAAAAAAAACGCGTTTACGTTTTGTTACGCGATTACTCCGCCAATTATTAATTAATTTTGATGGTTTTTTTTTTAATCATCATTTAGCAAATTATGCTGGGAGACCTGCGCTTGAACATACTCTACCTCAGAAAAAATCACAAGTAAAAAAGTATTTTTACTAAAAATATCAAAAAATCTTTTTGACCTCAAAAACCTCTTTTTCGGACACAAACAGGCTTTTTTCGGAATAAAAGTTCCAAAGGTAAAAAATCAACGGCTGTGGTTTCAAAGTTATTTAGTTCGAGGTCCCGATAAACTACATCAGCGCTTTGGGACCGAAATATCGTATGCTTGGAGTTTCTGCAGAGCCGTCAGTTAGTTTGGAAATAGAGGAAACTTTATTACGGAATATATCGAGTTTCGTGATCTATTTCTACTTCGTTCGTTGGAATCTTCTAAAATACACTCCACGAATACGTATAGTTAAGCGTGACCCGCTAACACTTTGCTGACTGAAATAATTTAACCACGACCATTAGTTAATTGATTCAGGTGTGACTTTGCGGCAATCAAATATAAAATAAACAAGTGACATATACTATTCCGCTTAACTATTCCTCAAGAGTCATAAAAAACCCCTGTAAGAAATCGACACGTGTTTCACCTCACAACGAGACATCCTCAGGATGACGATTGACTTGTCGCGAACCCGAACACGACCACGTTACCACGCCGAGCGCCGGAGGCAGAGACAATTATATTCTGTCTTTCCGAGATCAGAAGAAGATCCTTACATAGTGGTTGAGGGTGAACAATAATTACACATTAAACCTACATGGGCACTTATGAAACGTCAGAAGCTAGGTGCACGGTTCCAATTGGTCGTTTCGTATGGAGAAGAGCCGGCAAGAACCACGGTTACTCTTTTAAAAACAATTGGCTTTAACAAAGTTTTCAAATTACAATGTTAATACGTCGTGTATGGGAGGCAAGAGTAGGCCTATCAACTACTAGGTACACACGGCTACACATCAAGCTATACATTTCCAGTATAAGCTGACCTAGTATTGTACGGAAATCCTATACAAAGCGAGATCAGCATAATCTGGAAATGTATAGCTTGATGTGTAGCCGTGTATCTAACAAAATAGAAAATAGTGAACATTGTCATTGGTAAGCCATACGATCTGAAATTCATAAAGAGACCGCGTACTTAAAGCCATATTATATAGATAGCTATAGAGACATACAATAGACGTAAGTTCTCTCTTATTCTCATACATTTTGGATATTTTATTTCAGAAGTAACCTTTAGATAAACACCTTTCGATGTATCGAGTATCAAACAATAATGGAAACTAGAGAATGTTCCATTTTCTCTTTTGGCTCTCTATTGGTAACATTATTTTTGAGAGGGGTTTATAAAACATAATATCATATTTCCAAAAGCATTTTAGTGTTAACAAAATCTAGAAACAATATCGTTGTATTCGCATTATATGTATTTATTTTGTTTTATACAGGCTTATGACTATTTGACAAGCCATGCTCATAGATCTAGGTATCTATTGGCGGGGTCCGCTAGGACCGATGCCTGTCAGGGTTGCGGGAAAGTCCGAAAGGGATACCGGGACCTTGGCAACATGCAAATGAAGGAACACGGGTGGGTTTTAGTCAGTAAAAGTCTGACGCGCCCTTCCGCTCCGCCCAGAGCGGGAGAAGTTTTTGGACGATTTCCAAGCCTCAAAAAAAAAAAAGTTCTAGGTATCTATATCTATGAGGTCAAGCTACTTTTGAAGTGGTTAGAGGGCCTACACAAGTGACAATCGCTTCCAAAGCGTTTCGTATTTCTACAACGACTTTCAACAAGATAGACATAAGCTTTTCGATAGCTTATGTCAGTCCTATACATTTTGGCCTTTTCCATCATCGTTATCGCTGATAGAATGTCACTATGTCTAGGGCGTCTGAGCAAGGATAGGTAACCATTCCTCCGTTCACAACGTACCTATAGAGGTATGAGGAACAGGGTGTGAAGTTCACTCATACTCTATAGAAAAGGGAGGATCCTCCGACCAGACGGGTGTCGCGTCAGGTGGGCAACTACCCGACGATTAATGTCGGGGTATAAATTTGCTGATCGCGCGGTAAACCCTGCTTGCGCGATGCAGAATTTCGCATGACGTCAATGTGATGCCTAGTTTGCATGTGGCGATGTAGATGCCGACACATACCTAGTCCTTCCGTGGCTCGCGTAGTGCAAACCGACCAGGATTTGAATAAAATTAGACCAAACTATTCTAAATTAACACAATGCCACTTTTAAGCCCACCTAGGCTACCTGAAATAATTCCCTGAGAATGCAAACCCAACTGAATATTTTATATTTTACCAGTTTTAATTAACACAACCAGGGCGTCTTTTCGACGTACTTTTAAAACAAATGTACACGTATCCGCCCACACTACGCCACACCATTTATTTAGGCCACGTACACACTCGGCGCTAACCCACGCGATCCTGCGGCGTAGACACCGCCTTTTGTCTTGTTGGGATTACTGTAAAGCCGGGTGAAGCCAATGTACAGTTTGTGAGTTTGAACAGGATTGTGATATAAATATTAATGCTTATGCTATGCTATTCTAATACCAATACCAGTCGATAATATTTTGTGAGAACTGAACAACTAGGAATGGCACGTTTCGTTGACAGCGATGCGGACGAATTTTTTGATGCAATATGATTATTTCCAGCCCCTTTTTTGGGTTTCGTACCCAAAGAGTAAAAATGGGACCCTATTACTAAGACTCCGCTGTCCGTCCAATCGTCCGTCCGTCCGTCCGTCTATCACCAGGCTGTATCTCATGAACCGTGATAGTTAGATAGTTTAAATTTTCACAGATGATGTATTTTTGTTGCCGCTATAACAACAAATACTAAAAAACAGAATAAAATAAATTTTTAAGGGGGCTCCCATACAAAAAACGTGATTTGTTTGCCGTTTTTATAGATAATGGTACGGAACTCTATTATTATTTTAAATCTGTAAGTTATTTATGTAAATAGGTGTCTATCTTGTGTCTATAAAAATAATACACTTATTTGTATTGAAAAATAAAAGTGGAACCGTGCACCTAGCTTCTGATGTTTCTTAAATGCCCATTTATGTTTATGTGAAATAAAATAATTATTGGGGATTTGTATTTGACTTAAAAAATAAATTAAAAATAGTGCCCAAAGCTAATCCTTATACATTTCATTAGGATGCAAAGCTTTCAGTTAATTTGCGACAGGAGTTTTGTAAGAGATGGTAGATTGATGGAATTACAACTATTACAAGTTGCCTTAAAACTTCTGAAAACATTGTTAAGATAGGGTCACGGCTCGGGAACATCATTGCCGATATTTGATTACTAACTACTGATAGAGTTCTAACGCCGTTTGCCTTAGCTAATGAGTTAAGAAAAGTATACTAACTTTCCTTATAACACACATAAAAAATCGCGCCTGTAATCCCTGAAGGGTTAGGCAGAGGTGTACCATTTACACCCACATTTTGTCAGTTATGTTGAATTGGCGAGCTTATGCGAGCCTGAAAAATTCCAGATTGAAAAAACTAATAACAGCCGACCTGGGAATCGAATCCAGGACCTCACGCTCACTAGTAGCGGTTACGAGGACTATACCAACGTGGAGGCAGCAATTTTCCTTATAAATTATTGAAAATAATACCTAAGCAAGAGGTGTCAATCTGTCCATGCCCCAAGCTGCATAAAATAAATGTTGTAAACAGATATTAATCTCGCGTCACAAAAGCTTGCGTGTTCCCATGACTGTCTGTATCTACCCTAAATATGACGCCACTGTAATTTAATCAGTCGGTTATTTTTCCTCAGAAATAATTTATATTTTATCTTTCATAACAAAACTTTTCTACAGAAGCTAATTTAACACAAAAAAATATATATTTACTTTCAATTTGTAAGGCCAGGCGGCTAATATTACAGATTATAATTTAATTAAGTTCGTGACCAAAGTACCTCGCAATATATAAATAAAACTGATCAATTTGTAATCCTGTGAAAATGATACATAATCTTTGTGGCCTTTTCAAAATGGCCGACGTATTTCTGCCGCATAGCAAAAGCTATCTGGTTTTTTATTTTGAGAGTGCTAAATCAACAAATTACTTCTCCCGCTCTGGCAGAGCGGGAGGGCGTGTCAGACTTTTACTGACTAAAACCCACCCGTGTTCCTTCAATTCCCTGTTGCCAAGGGCCCCGGTATCCCTTTCGGACTTTCCCGCAACCCTGGCAAGACCAAACAGCCACCTAACCTGGGAGTTTTCACACCTCGAGTGAATAAGTTATATCTACTTCTAGGCAAAACTCTAAAGTCTGTTCAAAAATTATCTAATAAAAGTATATACAAACCCTGTTCAGGTCAAATTCTCACGCAATCACGCACTAATGGGAAGAAGTAACACATTCATCTGTATTTAGAAGCTTTCAACTTTTTAACTGATCACTTTTTCCAAAAAATATTGTTTGAATAACATTATTCAATTGTACTTATAAATCATTGCCAAAATTACATCATCTGCCTAGCCTTTGCCCAACTATGTTGGGGTCGGCTTCCAGTCTAACCGGATGCAGCTGAATATCAGTATTTTACATGGAGCGACTGCCTATCTCTCCACAACCTAGTTACTGGGTAATACGATACCCCTTAGTAAGTAAGTAAGATTGGCCGAAAATCATCATCATTTCATTTCCAAACATTGAGGTTATAAAATTAACTTAAATTGTAAAAATGCGATTTAAAAGTAGAATTTTGGGATTAAGTATTCAAACAAACAATCAAATCATAACACTCCGCAAAGTGGCACTACAAATTGGCCACAGATATGTTTTCTGATTAATTTGTTTACATATTTATCAAATACTTTTGGAACAGATCATACCTGTCATCGTCGACGGAGAAGATTTAGAAATTGAAGACCCTAGTCAAAGGCAAGCCTTACTTACTAATTTTAAAACAAATATTTCAAGCCTCATACGATAGCAACACCAACGTCACAATACAGGATGTTAGGGTAAACACCTTTATCCTTGCAACCAGTGGTTTGGTTTCATTTATAGAACATAAAATCAATGGAAAATTACAAATTAAAAAAAAAAAAGAAAAAACTACATTTTACCAAAACTGACGGAAGTTCGTTGCCCTAGCGCATATGGCAACGAACTTCCGTAACTTGCGTCTCAACACAGGCGGGTGGTGCGGGACGCGACCCCTCCCTCAGTCAGTCAGCTGTTTCACTAGCGAGCACGGTGTCGGATAGAAACTATTTAAAATCTTTTAATGTAAATAACCTTTTTTTTTTGTTGTGTTCAGTCATTTATTTTTATATTGAAGTCAACTACCCATGGTTTGAATGACAAGAGTGTTTACCCTTACACCCTGTATCGTTCACCAGTGAAACTGATAGATTTTGTAAAAGCGAATGGAACAACGTGTTACGTGTCTAAACGTCAACTTCAGTTGCATGCGATACATGCTGCCTCTGACTGACCTTTGAAAAGCCATTGTGGTGAACTCGGTTGTACTAGAAAGATTATGATGAATTATATTTATTACCATGCTTTTTTTTTGTATAACAATTCGTCTTGATAACATAACACATAAAAATATCACGCCTGTAATTTCCCAAGGGTTAGGCAAAGGTATTAGGTATTATGGCAAATAAAAGCGAAGGATAGAGAACAATGGACAAAAATGGAGGAGGCCTTTACCCAACAGAGGGGTTCTCATTCAAATTAAACAAATAAATATGGAATAACAACAAATTGAAAAATGTAATTCAAATTAAACAATAGTTAAAATAATATTATTATAAAATTAAACAATGATGAAAAAAGAAAAAGAAAAAAAAACTTATTTTAAATAAAAAATAAAAAATAAATTGATCAATATTATAAACTTTGTTGTATGCTAGTAAATATTGTAAAATTGCATGGGAAATGAGAAATAAAAGGCTTATTTATTATTATTATTAGGCAAAGGTATATAGAACTATAGAACACCCACATTTCGCCAGTAAATAATATCATCCATACTAATTCTGAATATAATTAATATGAAAGTAGCTCTGTCTGTCTTCCTTAACTTTTCACGCCTTAAAGGCTCAACGGATTTAGAATTTTGGATGAAATTTGGCTCATTGCACCTGGGATACCTAATACTTTTATTACGATAGTACGTTCCCGTGGGAGTTCTCGAACTCCACGCGGGCGTAGCCGCGGACTAAAGCTAGTGTGTATCAAAATCAAAATCAAAATATTTTATTTCACATAAACCTACATGGGCACTTATGAAACGTCAGAAGCTAGGTGCACGGTTCCAATTGGTCGTTTCCTATGGAGAAGAGCCGGCAAGAAACTCCATGGTTACTCTTTTAAAAATAATTGGCTTTTACAATACTTTCAAATTACAGTGTTGGTAGGCATGGGGGGACAATGTAGGCCTTTCAACAAGTAAGTACCAGGTACTTAACAAAAATAGAAGATGTTCAATAAATCTACAGTCCAATAAGCCTACAATGTTGCCACATTCACAAAATAGAAAATAAACTATCTAAAAGACTAATGATAATAAAATTAGAATTCATATAAAAATAAAAACCTATTTAAACCAATTGACGTGATTGCTATTACAACTGTAACAAATTGAATAATTGTAAATAAGGCATTAACAATAGTATAATTTCTTTTCAAGCAAGTGCGGGTATCACTAGGTGTCATTTCTTTTCGCAAACCATATAATACGGAACAATTTCGAAAAAAAAAATTGGTCTATCTAAAACCATTTTTTTTTTATTATTAAAATGTTATACTTTTAATTTGGCCTTGATTTGAGATTATCTCTAAAATACCGTTTTTATTCCTGCTTTTATCTCTCAACATCTTAAAATAGTATTTTCGAAGCAAAAACAACGTTATTTTTAACAGTATCCAAGTTACCGTGTAAAAAACAACCTACATACAAACAAACTGTAACTCAAACCGCTTTCTGCGTAAAAATGAACTCAAGAACCCTCTATCTGACAGCTCGTTATTTGTGTGAAGAAAAACAATGAAAAAATAAAACACAACACACACTGTGTTTCACCGCACAACGTTATGTTTTTCTGAGAAATATGGTCTTGTTATTGCAGCATACCATTACGAGCTAGAAAATATACAGGGTGCAAAAGAAAAATATGTGAGGTTCACTTTCATGTTTTTGTATTCAAGAAAAGTTTCGATTTTATCCGCGTTTTTGTGTAGGAAGGGGAAATATTTCTATAGGTATCATCACTTCAGCCAAAAGATGTCCACTGCTGGACAAAAGCCCCCCAAGCACCGCCGCTTCGACCGGTTCTGTGTTTTTCGCATCCAGCAGATTCCTGCGGCCTTTACCGGGTCATCGGTCCACCTTATGGGGGGCCTTCCAACGCTACGTATTCCGGTACGTGGTCGCCACTCCAGAACCTTTCGGCCCCATCGGTCATCTGTTCTGCGAGCAATGTGCCCTGCCTACTGCCACTTAAGTTTAGCAATTCTTTGGGCTATGTCGGTTACCTTGGTCTGTAGATATGGATAAATAAAATCAAATCAAACGAACAAACTACTGTTTCGTATGTAACATATTATCAATTCTAACATTTTGGTTAGTTTTTAATAAAATGATAGCTAAATTATATCAACAACTTAATTGACTAAGTTCTTTCGTGTTAAAAATTCACAAAGAGTTCAAAAATAGCACATTGAATTGAAAATATTTCAGAAAACTGCTTAATTATTATTATGAAAAGAAATACAAGAAATTTCTCTCACGAATGTCTACCAAATTCGTCATAACTTATACAAATTAGCAATTAGGTACTGAATTGACTACTTTCGTGTTTAAAATTCTCAAAGATTTTAAAACTATCGAAGTAGGTTAATAAAATCAATTTACTTCAAGCCAGAGAAATGTCAATACACAATCAAACACCGGACTTCTACCTAAAAACCACCACATAAATATTAGGTCCCCACCTATGAAATCAGCGTTTTGTATGGGTAATTTTAAAGAAGTTACATTTTTCATACTAACATTTTCTTAATTTATATAACAAACATGAACACTAATGTTTCTCGCTCGTGGCTAAGTAATAACAGCCGCTCGGGTCGATCCATCAGGTTAAGCTACGCTTGCAGGGGTTGGTCCGTGGATGGGTGACCATTTTCACATATCGAGACTCCTCCGTGCCTCGGAAAGCACGTTAAGCCGTTGGTCCCGGCTGTCATTTGTGGATCTTTGACAGTCGTTACGAGTCGTCAGAAGCACGAAAGTCTGACAACCAGTCTAACCAAGGGATATCGTATTACCCAGTTACTGGGTTGTGGAGGTCAGATAGGCAGTCGCTCCATGTAAAATACTGGTATTCAGCTGCATCCGGTTAGACTGGAAGCCGACCCCAACATAGTTGGGAAAAGGCTAGGCAGATTGATTGAACACTAATGTTTTAAAACTTGTATGCACTAATGTTTAAAAACTAAGATAACGTATGCCACTTAGATTAACCGACAAAAATAGGTTATGGCTAAGTTAAAAAAAAAAATGGTCATTTCTGCTAACAAAATCAGGAGTCATTTTTATGATATTTTTTAAGTTTAGAAAACTGTAAGTAATAAGGTTTTTTTACTATTGATAGTTGTCTATGATGGTCATTATTCGATATAATAAAAAGCAATTGATGAATATTTTAAATCATAGAAGTGACGAGCTCTACTTGTGAGAAAAAAGCGCCAATTTCATAGGTATCTCTCTTTCGTATACGAAACTTAATGGCATCTTGGGACAACCCTGTCACATAAGGACAACTTCACCTTAAAATATTACAGGAATCAAACTAAGTCTCGAGACAGCGTCTCTGGGCCCCTGGGGCTCAGGGGCCCAAGTTCGGGAGTCACAGGCCCTCTCAAATAAATTATAAATGTCAGACGGAATTGTAAAAATGTGTTAGCAGAGATGTACCGACTTAATATTTCAAAAGAATGTGGCTTTTCCTTTCTTATCAAGTTAAGCGAAAAAATTAAAAAGGTAAAAATATCAGAAAGCAAACCTACCATATTTTGTTAAAGGGCTCGGCTAAACGGATGCAATTTTTTTTTCGTCAATAATGTTGCCAGTCCCTGAATAAAATATAATGGAAGGTGCTGTCACCTGTCAGTTGAGTACAAAAGAATACGTGTTTTACGAATTTATACTTTACTAGCTACGCCCCTTCACCCGCATAAGTCTCAATCCCGTGGGAATATCGGGATAAAAAGTATCGTATGTCCAAATCCGTTCAGCCGTTTTATCGTAAAAGGGTAACAAACAAACAAACCAACAAAAAAATCACTTTCGCATTTACTATTAGTTAGGTTTAGGATTCTTTGTTCCTAATCGTGTCCAATTGAGAGTTGTCAGGAAAGCATTCTCTCGGCGGCCGGAGTTTAGGTACATATTTCAAGCGTAAGTATATTTTATATCTATTCGTAAGCACATGGATCAATCGTACTTTGCGTGTTACCGTTAATTGCGACTTTTACTAGTTTTTTTTTACGACTTCGTAGTTATACATTAGAATCGAATAGGTAAAAATAAAGTACATAAAATGATCGCACATACTTTCTAACCATATTCTATTCAACATTTTTCTAGACATAACTTTGTGAAATGTTTACATAATGTTGGACAAAATACGATTGTCTGACACTTGAAAAATAGGCCGATTTATTTTCAACAATTCTGAAATTTCAGGAATTACAAGTGTAATTTATGTAAACAGGTTGGTATTACACATTTACATTTTTACGGGACGTTATAAATATGGAAGTAGCTAGTACTTCCGCCCGCGGCTTCGCCCGCGTGATATGTCGATAGAAAGTACCCTTTGTCCTTCCCCGGGATGCCACCTATCTCCTTGCCAAATTTTATCGAAATTCGTTCAGTGGTTTAGGCGTGGAAAGGTAACATACAGACAGACAGACAGAGTTACTTTCGAATTTTTAATATTAGTATGGATTTGATTATTTTTGATATTTTTGACGCGGCCTTCTAAAGGCCTCCCGACAGACAAGGGGTTCCTGACAGAAACACATGTTTAACTCAATTTTCTTTTAACGTTTTCTCATTACTTTCTGATCCTAAGTCATTATCAACTATTTATTTTAAATGCTACCTACTTGTAGTAGTACAAATGATAGATTAGCTATAGTTTAAAGGTTTTAAGTCAATCTGCCTAGCCTTTTCCCAACATTATTGGGGTCGGCTTTCAGTCTAACAGGATGCAGCTTTTTTTTGAGGGTTTGAAATCATCAAATTACTACTCCCGCTCTGAGCGGAGCGGAAGGGCGTGTCAGACTTTTACTGACTAAAACCCACCCGTGTTCCTTCCAGTTGCCTGTTCCCAAGGTCACGGTATCCCTTTCGGATTTTTCCGCATCCCTGGCAGGAACAGGAAAAGCTGAATTTACATGGAGCGACTGCCTATCTGACCTTCACAACCCAGTTACTGGGTAACACAATACGCCTTGTCAGACTTGAGTTTCTGACTACCCCTAACGACTTTCAAAGATCTACGAATGACAGCCGGGATCAACGGCATAGCGTGCTTTTTGACGCCTGAGTCTCGATATGTAATGGATAGTCACCCATCTACTAACCGACCGCGGCAAGCGTAGCTTAACCTTCGATCGATCCGTGTGGCTATTTTCATTTAGCCACGAGCTCCCCTAGATTAAAGGTTTTAAGTAGCCACGTAAAATTAAACCTAAATTTGTTGAGCTAACTCTTCTAACAAAAAATTCTACGTCCATCAACTACTTGCTGGCCGCGACAGTAATGTACTATTTTTTTTCTCTGTCTAGGTATAAAGTGAAAATACTTATCTAGTTATAGACGATATACTTAAATCAAACCAAGATTTGCCGAATGCTAATCTCCTCCTTTTTTTAAATCGGTTCAAAATAACCGAGCAGTCTTTTAAACAAAATCTCTAACGCTTAACTACCTCTCGTTGCAAGCTACTCACAGTAGCAAATCTACACAAATACGTAGCTTGGAGAGCTCCTAAATCCAGCAGACCGCCGATCGATTGGAAGTGTGCCGCAGCAGTGCATTAGTTTCCCACTGGAAATTGGATTTGAGGAACTAACTGTGAATTTCTAGGAATTTTGCAAGATTGGTTCCTTGTGAATGATGTGTGTTGAAGATTGCATGTTTCGTAGGTAAAACCTAATCAAAGTGAATTTTGCATGTACTTACCGTGTGTACGGTTACCTTGCGAATAAAGTTTTTGGTATGAACTCTAAGCAACATCACGTCTGTTCTCCATGAAGAGTTAGGCAGAAGTGTATCCCCACATTTGGCCAGTTAGGTTAAAATCACATGTGTAAATGCAATTATTCAGTAGTAAAATTCTGCGAGCAATTTGGAAATAGCCCTCACTCGGTTTGCGCGCGGTTCGTCACATTTCTAACTTATCTTAACCTATTACACCCAGTTCAAAATGACAGTGACATTGTAATTACCCACCACTTTAGAAATCAATCCAGCGCGCAGTATTAAGGCTCTTACATACTGGCGCGATTCGTTGCGCGACGCGAATTTTAACAAAACAATTTCTGACAAAACTTCACGGCGAACAATGCGGCGGTGCGGCGGCGTCGCGTCGCGCGACGAATAAAGAAAGAAAGAAAGAATAACCCCACGAATCGCCCCAGTATGTAATAGCCTTTAATAAACTGTGGGGGAGTCGCCCATTAGATATTTCAAAGGTAGAGTTGAAATATCCAATATCTTAATTAATTTTAGTTTAATCAAAATTAAGTAAGTAAAACAGTACTAGAGTCGACCAATAAAGTTTGTATTATTTCTATAAGTTTTTAACAAAACATATACTATTACTCACATAATATTTGGACATCAAAAGGGCGATAACTATTGTAAACACTGATGCTTTTTATAATCGGATAGTATGCTAAAATCTTAGGTAAGTACCTACTGCTATTAGGTACATTTTATTAATGCACCAACACTTACTTTAGCGTTGTCATAAAAACTCAGTAACAAAGACCCCGTAATACTTCAAACAACATTCTCTAAACTTATAACATAAATATCACTCGAGGTACTCCAAGTAGGTACCAAACATCCATCTCCTCATCTCCTCTCAAGAGATCTGTTCTCGCAGCATCGCGATGGGAGTGCAACAACTTATAATTACTTTGTGAAGCTAATGTAATTAACGAGAGCTGTTGGAGATTTATGGTGCAACGTCTTTTGTTTTTGTTTTTAAAAAAGATTGTGTTTTGTTTTTAAGGGCTTTTGTAAGAGGGATTTTTGTGAGTATTTTGAGTTCTTCGGGTAAGATGTACCAAAATGCTCCGTGTATTTAAAGAAATTTTCATTTTAAGAATAGAAGGACAAATAATATGCTTAGAAGTTTTACGGGGGGCCTAAACCGGCCACATTAGCAATTCCTTTAAAAGCAGTTAATTTCCTGAATCCCAGCTGTCATTAGCAATTCCTCTAATCTGACATAAAAGTGATTCATAATTTCTGGACCATTTTACGAATCTCCATAAAAAACTATCAAACAGATGAATTGTTTCGTAATATGAATCGCACGCAGATCATATTATGAATTGTCAGCTTGTGACATTTTACGATGATTCATAATATTTTCATATTATGATTCTGCTAAAGTGACCGTTTTAAGCCCCCAGCTTTACAGTGTTATAAATCAGGATTGGCCAAATATTTTCGAACTTTACCGTAGCTCTTAGTTATGATTTTAACATGACAGAGTCCAAATATTTTCACTCACGAAAATAATTATAATATGAAACATTCATTCGTAAACATGGTGTATGTAGATACAGCTTAAAATATTTAATGAAAATACCTCTCGAAACCTTTACTCACACTTATTATTAACATATTCACAAAACAGAAATCGTAGAACCGTATATAATTACATTACAAGTTTAAGTAATCTCTAATTAGACTCATTTGAATAAGCTCGCTACCAAATCGCGGATAAGAATAAGCAGACAGCGAGCTAACGACATGCAAATGTTGAGAAGAATTCTCAAATTACATGAATACTAGATTGTATATTTAAAAAGATATATTTTTCTTGAGAAAATTCGTAATTAAAGCTAGGAATATCTGATACTGACAACCATATTCATTACCGGTCGTCAAATATTATGAACTTAAAATAAATTGAGCAAACGTTTACGTATAAAAGAAAATAAATATCTACCTAATTTATTACTTAGGTACCTTCTATAAGACGTCTGTCAATCAGAAAACGTTGAAGCCACAAAAAAAAGAAAGAGGCCTTGATACCACTAATTAACTACTAAGTCAAAGTCAATGTCAAATCATTTATTTCAATTAGGCACATAAAAGGCACTTTTGAACGTCAAAAAAACGTTTTCTTAAGGAGAAGATGGGCAAGAAACGCCAACATTACTCTTTTAAAATGTTTTACAATATCTTGTCTTATCTTACTAATAATATTATAAAGAGAAAAGATTTGTATTTTTGTGTGTATGTTTGTAATGAATAAACTCGAAAACTACAGCGCCGATTTCAAAAATTGACCATTAGAAAGCTACATTCACCCTGACTAACATAGGCTATAATTTATAAAGATAACACGCGGGCGAAGCCGCTGGTGGCAGCTAGTTTTGTATATGTAGGTACATTAATATGTATAATTATTATATGTGAAGAGGATGCACCTAGAATAAAATTACTATACCACAATAGGTATTTCTTATACTTGGATTAGAGAAAAAGAAATGCCTAAAATAAATGAAAGAAGCTCTAATAAAGACAGACAACTAACAAAATAATTAATATTTAATGAACCCCTTTCATTCAACCTTAATCTCAAACATGATTAAGCTTTCATTTACTTAACAAAATCTTTCGTGAAGCTATAGTGTACGAAATACCTCCCCAATTTTATTAAGACTACTAACTTCTGCCCGCGTCTTCGTTCGCGCTGAAGTCCTAAGATACACAACGTATATATTAAAATAACAGCCAATTGCGGGCTTACGGACGGTGAGCCATGGGCAGCACGCCGTCTCATAAGGACCAGGCCTGGATCGACGGCGCGTTGTGTTCCACGCGCGCCTCAAAGAGATGTCAGCACAATTGGCGGGGTCCGCTACGGCCGATGCCTGCCGTGGTCACGGGTAAGTCCGAAAGGGTTACCGGCAAAATACAGGCAACTGAAGGAACACGGGTGGGTTTTAGTCAGTAAGCGTCTGACACGCCCTCCCAGCTCTGGCCAGAGCGGGAGAAGTTCCCACACAAACAAAAACTGCCACATGTTTATAAAACCCTCGGCCCCCGACCTATCGCTTCGCATCGTGCCTCCTGCCCCCGCTATGACTACGTTTTCGGGTAGCATTTTCAGACTTTTGTTTTTTATTGCTCGGCTCCTAAGGGCCGTAGCGTGATATTAAATAGTCTATAACCTTCCTCAAAAAATAAGCTATCAAATACAATGAGATTTTTTCAAATCCGACTGGTTTTTAGAGACAAAGAAACTCTTCACCTTTATTATATTACAAGTTATATTAAATTTAAAAAACCCCCGACAAAAACAAAGCATCTAAAAACATTTTTTTTTAGAACACCATCACATATCACATATCATATCATGTCATATCATCACATATTATAAATGCGAAAGTGAGTTTGTTTGTTTGTTATGCTTTTACGGCAAAACGGCTAAACGGATTTGGATGAAATTTGGCATATGAGTAACCTGGAATAGGACATAGGATACTTTTTATCCCGATATTCCTACTAGATCGAGACTTATGCGGGTGAAACCGCGGGGCGCAGCTAGTCTATACCGTATTTTTAACCCCCGACGGAAAAAGAGGGGTGTTATACGTTTATCGTCTGTATCCGTGTGTCTGTCTGCGCTATCGTAGCTGCCAAATTTAGATTTTTTTGGCACAAACAGGCACACGCCCCGCGGTTCCACCCGCATAAGTCTCGATCCCGTAGGAATATTGGGATAAAAAGTATCCTATGTCCCATTCCAGGCTACTCATATGCCAAAATTCAACCAAATCCGTTCAGCCGTTTTGCCGTGAAACCTTAATAAACAAACAAACTCACTTTCGCATTTATAATATTAAGTTAAGGATAGATAGATAAGAAGGTAAGGATGGTGTAGCTGATCCTACCATTATCCAAACATAATCCAAGTATTGTTATTAATTAATTAACTATACCACGATTTCGCCACAACGTCAAGTTTCTTTGGCCAAGTTTTGTGAGCCAAGTTTCGTTGGCCAAGTAACAGGTTTCAGCCAAATTTTGAGGTGATGGTTTATCTTGATGACTGGTTACCCTTTTGTGAAGGTAAAATTGGTGTTTTCTTTGACGGTTTATGATGAAACCAGGATAATAGGGAGGCATAAAATTCGTATGTGTTTTGAATGGAATTGAACATGCATGGAATATATAACGCAAAACAGATTTGCTTACCAAATCAATGTGGTTTTTGGTCAAGGCGCGAATGCATTTGATATGCAAGTTATTTATTTAAACTTTATTGTACACCACATTTTTTTTTTTTTTTTTTTTTTTAAAACGTTGCCCCACACTAAGAATTTCTTCTTGTATCGTGGGTGCGTTTACAAACATAGAAACTCACATACACTAACACCCAGACCCGGAACAACTACTTGCAGATCATACAAATATTTGTTCCGTGCGGGGATCGAACCCGCGACACGTTGCGCAGCAGTCCATCGCTCAGCCACTGCGCCAACCGTGTCGTCAAACATAAAATCATAACAAAAAGAAAAAAAGACTACAAAATACACATACACATGTTACACAAACACACATATACATGTTTATTCGGGATAAACGTTGGTTACAAACACTACACATACACTCGATTATTTATTGGATCAGCCAAACACACGTCATACAATCAAAGCGTAGCCTTCTACGAAATCGTAGCTAACCACGCCATCGTAGCGCGCTACGCCGTAGCAACGTGATAGCTACAATGCGATTGCAGGCGATGATTTGGCTTATTGATTTGTTAACGACTGTAACGCAGTTTTTTTAAATAATGCTGTCACTATCTACACCAGCCATACTCAAAGTCTGGGAGTTCCGCGAAAAGCCTATGGCATATTCGTCAAGTCACTCGCTAACTGTCGACATATTATGTCCAACTGTAATCATCCTAATCTCGTACAATTATAAAAACAGCTGTTCCATACATTTTGACGAGTAATGCGAACATAAATGTACGGAACAGCTGTTTTTTTTTTCGTGATTTCATATTTGTTCCCATAGTAAAAGTTGTTCATAATGATGAGTACAATGACTCCTTAAGAGGTTGCTGGTGTTTTACCAATAACCCTGTATATAATCGACTTCTTAAAAAAAAGAGGTAACAATTCGACACGTATTTTAATTAAAACTGTTTTTATTTTCGCCATAATCCAACAGTGCCTGCCCTAGTGGGAAAAAGTAAAGTCAGAGTAAAGTGGAATTCCACGCAGTTTTTGATTATTCTAGGGCTCCGTCAAATATTTCCATTTCCAAAAGGGTTCCATGGCCAAAAAATTTGAGAACCGCTGATCAACACTAAACATTTGTAAAATTGTTTTCGGTTCCAACAATTTTTTTTTTATCTCGTTACTGTATGTGGGATGAACTGCACTCGAGCTGATTGTGTCATCTAACTTGTATAGATGTGTCAAACTGGGACAAACAGTCGCTTGACTTCTCAATCATTAAAACGATAGACGCGCACAGTTATCGTACCGCTGCCCGCGCGGGAATAGCCTCTGTGTGGCCAAAGCTTCATTTATAACACATAAATAGTAAAGAACAAGATCACAACAAGAGAGTTTGCACAAAGCTGCCAGTAGCTCTCTGTTTAGTAACTTAATATGGCTGACGTAATTACATTTAGGCGGGCACACCGCAACGCAATGATCGAACCAATGCACACTACATGCGGGCTGCACCGCGCTGTTTATGTATTGTAATGCGATGCGCTGCGCCAGATGCGGTTGTAATGTGCCCTAATAATCTTGCTTAATGGTACCTATCTCACTCAGTAAATCTCCATTGTTACAGCGATGTCGTCGTGCCGTGTCGCGGCATGCGTGGCTGCGCTTGCGGCGGTGAGCTGCGCGCTGCCGCACACCGTGCTCGCTCTGGACCTCAACAGGCTCTACGGACACCATACTAAGCGCTCCGGTGAGTAACACTAACACCATCATCTACATTCAGCAGAGGGTAGTCCACTGCTGAATATATTCCCAAGCATCGCCCCAACGACCGAGTCTGTACCATTTAAATCATTTGATGTAAATGCAAGGTCAGACGGTAAGGTCATATTTATGCAATAACGGTAACACAATAATATAAAGTAGTTCAGTGGGCTCCTACCACGAACGTGTGGAGTAAACATAAGATACATTTGAACTATTTTAAAATTGAAAATCCCCTTTTTTGCTCATAATATTTATATACTTAGTTTTAATCCATTTACTTCAAAGGTTTCATAAATTCGTCTGCTCAACAACTTTGCAAGGAAATTGCGATCAACTGTCATTTTATATGTGTTACACAATCACCCCGTATAGACTTAATACTACGGCGACCGATTCATTTGTCGGAATATAAAATTGAATTTCTATTTAACACCGCTGGAAGCTTTCAGTGCCACGTACCCAATTAAAGTATAATTGAGAACTCGGAACATTGCAAAAGTCCGTTTTATTTCGAATAATGTCAAAGAACCTCCTAGCCTCTTGTTAGTCTTTCCAATTGTTCTCTTTTCATTTACTAATTAATTGAATTTTGAAGGGTTATGATAATGTGGGTTGTTAATTTGCATTCAATGAAACATTGAATGGTGAACTACTTAAATATTGATTTCGATTTTGGTTCATATTGATTCTAGTTTTCAAAAGATATTGGTTTTGGAAAATGAGTATTTTCACTTCACAGTTCGTTTTGATGATTGCGATAATAAATTCGACTTTATTAATACTATATTTATCAAATATCGAGCAAAAACATTGCATACATTCTGTCATTAAATATTCGTTAAAAATTTAAAAGTATAAAATGAATAAAAAACTACGCTCAAAAAATAAAGAACGCCGTTTTTACCAAAAAACTGCAAAATTCTACGAAAATAAATCCTAGCATATTTTATTTCATAGCTCTATTCCACCACTCGATAAAGTTTTCAAAGCGTTCCAATTTCAAAAAACAGCAGCCATGTTGTTTTGCCCTTTTGCCGCGAAGTGCGCTCGTTCATGTTTCAATAGCGTGATTGGTAATCAAAGCGATCGATTGCTAAAAGCTCGTGTTGTGCGCGAATCAGTTTACCAATCACTTGGCTACCAATCAAATGGGAAAATGGTGCGTATAATTTTCGTTTTAAGCCGGGTTTATTAGGGTTTCAAATCCGAAGTTACACCGTTCCAAACAAGCTTGTCAAAACATCGCATCATAAATAAATTCTATGGTATAAAATAGACAACAATAAGTTTTAGAGATGCTCTTTTTATATTATTAATGATTTTCTTAACCTTGTTTCTCAAGAAAATGAAGAACCAAACCCACTTTAAAATATACAAATTAAAATGTTGCATAAATATTTAGAACTTGCTAAAGTAGAGAAAATACGCAGCCATTTAATCTGAGCTTTCAACACACTCCGAAACACGGTGTTAATTTGTGAATCAGTTCGAGTCAGACCGAGATAACATAATATATTCAGAATACTGAATAGACTACGAACTCATTTGGACGTTTTGAGACACTGAATAGATATATCCAGAAGGTTCACGGGATTTGCTCACCGCACCGCTGCCATTCGAGTAAGTACCTACCTATCGCGGGGCGGTAAAGGGTGCTAAACTAAATAATTTCGTCAGTAATGCTTTCTAGACAATTCGATAACTAATAATGTTGTTCTATAACAAGTGTTGTACGTTGAACGAATAAAGCAGACGAACGCAGTATTTGATTATTTTCCAACATGTTTATCTTTGTTTCTAGTTGGAGAATGAGCCTCCTCTTTTTTTGTGTGTTTGTATGTTAATTTCGCTTAATAAGTTATAAAACTATGGCTGTCTGGTTGCGCGGTGGTTCCGACTGATATTAAGCAGAATACCATTTTTAAGTCTCATATAGTAGGGACGCATTTTTTGTCCAATAACCCGTACTCCAATTTACCAGAGGGTAAAGGACCGGAGGGTTACCGGAGGGGGTTGTGGAGGTCAGATAGGCAGTCGCTCCATGTAAAATACTGGTATTCAACTGCATCCGGTTAGACTGGAAGCCGACCCAAACTTGGTTGGGAAAAGGATAGGCAGATGATGAACCCGTACTCCAATTTTTAATTAATAAAAAAATTAGCCTAGTACTATCTCTTTTCTACATGCTATACAAAAATAGCGCCATTAATAAACACCATCACTCTGATAATTCACTTTTCTAGGTACAGAAAGAAAGGCGAAACTTACTCTTTCAGAATTTCTACGAAATAATAAAAAGTGATTAAAGAGTTCGACAGTTCAGAGCGATTTCTCACAATTTATCGTCACAATCGGCGCGAGAAATAAAGCAGCTGGGATTGAAAGAGAAACGATAACAAAAAGTTTTTATTGTTTTACTTAATAGTTAGAAAGAAAGGATTCTTTCATCTTAAATAGAAAATATCATTAATTACCGCCTTCTCAGAGATGTTTCATTATTTTGTTAAATACCTGTTTACCTGAAAAGTTTTTTCTTCTGGAACTAAGATGAATGAGACTTATTTCAAAGAAAATATGAAAAGGTTAACATGACGGATGAAGGGTTAGCAGGAAAATGATAAATGGCAGGTGAAAAGTTAAAAAGGTTTTCATATTTTTGTTGTAAAAATAGAAACAACCTTTATTTTTCTTCAATAAATTCAATCTATTCTCTTATAAAGTTTCGAAACGCGAGCAGCATTTTTGTATCATATTTCTCTATATTTTCGTTGGAACATTAATACAGAAAGACAGATTTTACTTAAAGGTGGATCGGCAAAAGTAGTCCGCGAAAGTCAGTGTCAGGTTGTATTTTGTTGACACGCCCTTGCGCTTCGCCCAGAGCGGGAGAAGTCATTGGATGATTTCCCAACATCAAAAAAAAAAAAAAAAAGTTTGTATTTTGATCAAATTATGATACGCGACCGAAACCAATATGTATTTACAGAATTAGAATCATTAATACATCTCTCTAAGTTAGATTTATTCTTAAATGTCATGATTTTATGAAAAAGTCATACAATTTGTATTTTAATCAAAATATGATTCGCGACCGAAACCAATATGTATTTACAGAATTATAATCATTAATACATCTCTCCAAGTTAGATTTATTCTTAAATGTCAGGATTTCATGAAAAAGTCATACGACGGAACATATTTTTATTTTTTTTATTTTTCGTACTTCCTTTCCGGATTCTCCTACAACAAAAGCGACACGAGAAATATTGGTTTTTATCTATTCTTCTGCGCTCGTATTGGCACTTCGCGAAGGCTTTAAAATCAACACTCTATACACATCAATTTCTTTCAGTATACCTACTGCAGATACAGGTACTCTTAATGGGTGTCCTATTGTCCATCATGAATCTAACCTCTTCCCACCTATGTTGGGGTCGGCTTCCAGTCTAAACGGATACAGCTGAATACCAGAATTTAACATGATTCGATCCGACCTCCACAACCCAGATAGTGGGTAACACGGTTCCCCTTGGTAATACTGGTTGTCTGATACTGTTAATGGTCACCCATTAGTAAATCTATAGTTCCAAACTACAAGGACCATCATTTTCCTGTAAACAAAGGAAAGCCTCTAATAACGAGACATAAGCACCAACATTCTCCGATAGGAATGAGGTCCTTTGAGAGATGTACTTCACGGGATGAGTAACATGATACATCGTTATGGTACCTTGCAATGTAACCTGTTTTGGACAACAAGCGTTTTAACCAGTTCGACAAAATGACGAAAATCACTACATATTATAAAACAAAGTTATCCGTCGCGTCTGTCTGTCTGTCTGTTCGTGATAAACTCAAAAACTACTGCACCGATTTTCATGCTGTTTTCACCAATAGATAGAGTGGTTCTCTAGGAAGGTTTTAGTATATAATAACCGACACACACGCAGGTCAAGCCGCGGGCATCAGCTAGTAGATCCTAATATGAATTTCCTTCGGAGGTCCTTTTGGCTTTTGTATTTTTTTACATAACATAAAACATATCATCACGCCTTGCATTTATTCTTTTTAATTACTTTTAAAGTATTTTCTTTAAAAAACACATTTTCTTTCTCCCTTTAATTCCAAAGTTTTTACTAAAATTAGATCGAGTCTCACTTTTTCGTATCTATACATATTGACGACATCTAAACTTAGAAAAACTTCAGTCAACGAAACGATTCCTCTATTTAAATAAAAGAGATATGGAGACTCCTCCGTGCCCCGGAAAGCACGTTAAGCCGTTGGTCCCGGCTGTCATTCGTGGATCTTTGACAGTCGTTACGGGTCGTCAGAAGCCCGAAAGTTTGACAACCAGTCTTACCAAGGGGTATCGTGTTACCCAGTTCCTGGGTTGTGGAAGTCACTCCATGTAAAATACTGGTATTCATCTGCATCCGGTTAGACTGGAAGCCGACCCCAACGTAGTTGGGAAAAGGCTAGGCGGTGATGATATGGCAGATCTTTTTCTTTAAAATCCGAGAGAAATGGTCCTAAATTCAAACAAAGTATATAAATTATAACGACACCCAAAGTAACAAACCTAAATACCATGGCCGACGAACAATTACAGAGAGAGAAAACTTATATTATTCGCAAAAAAATCAAGAACAAATTCATTTCTCTACGGGATATTGTACAAACTTCGCTATCAACCTTAACTCAGGGGAATAGGGTCTAAAATCGTTATAAAAAGTTAAAGAAACTCAATGTCTCATTACTGACATCTCAAGGGGCTGTCCCCATTATCTTGCAAACTGTATTTGGAGTAATCTGTGTCTTTGGGCTATGTTAAAAGAGAAAACGGAAATAATTATGTACATTCATAAGCTTAATGGTTTATGTCATAATGTCCTTCTCATGTTATAAGGAAACTATAAATATACTCTTACTAGCTGCACCCCGCGGTTTCACCCGCGTAAGTCTCGATCGCATGGGATTATCGGGATAAAAAGTATCCTATGTCCTATTCCAGGTCATGGTCTACCCCTGTGCCAAATTTAATCCAAATCCATTCAGCCGTTTTAGCGAGAAACGTAACAAACAAAGTCACTTTAGAATTTTTAGGATTCATAAACGTTGCATAAAGTTAAGTGACTTTTAAACGTCAAAAATGTATGGTTTAATAGGCGTTACCATAATGGACCATGTTTTAGTCGTATAGGTAGGTACCAGACACGTGAAATTTAATGTAAGGACAGGGGGCCTACCACCACCGCTTACAGCAGTACTATTTTAATCTTACTTCGTGTGGGAAACAGATGGAGCTAAACGGCCTGCAGGCGTAGCATAGATAGATAGATAGATAGATAAAACATTTATTCAGTACAAACATAGAAGACACAACACAAAAGCATAGTTACATAAATTCAAGTTTTAAGAAAACAAAAAAAAAAAAAGAAGATAACAAGTAAATACGAACATTAAAAACATAAACCCTTCCTTGGCAGTTGGGTAAAAAGAACATACAAACAAAAAACGCAAAGAAAGTATTGTCTGTGGCAATCTTAAAACTACCTACATCCTTAAAATATTTTAGTTAGTCAAAAAAAACCCTTGTGTGGTGCGTGTCTCCCAGTTGCACCGAATGGGAGTCCAGCTCAGCATATGCCAGGCATTATACCTGACGCTGGTATTCTGCTGGATCCATAGCGCTTTCTATCTCTACGAAGAATAGACAGCTTTTTCTATACAAAGTGACAGTTCGTTTCTTCATTTTTGACATCCACCGTAGAAATCTTTCTACAATCTGTCATTTTGTCTTTCATTTCTAACGATCTTTGTCTAGATCTTTTTATATGTAGACTATTTCGGAAGAAAGTTTTCTATCCTTACTGTCAAAATCACACTGACAACCGATAATACCTATGATAAAACAAAGAATTCTGAGTCGAATTATTTAAAAGAGTGAATTTCGTAAAAAGTGCAGTTGACTTTTTCTATTTTGCTGCCGTCTCGTACTGTCTACAGGAAACGTAATTTTTGTCTACTCTTCCGTCGACAAAACGGTGTTCATGCTACGCCTGCTGTAGAGCTCCATCTCTTTCCTACACTGAAGGCCCCCTGATCGATTTAGATAAGTAACGCGTTACACTTCTTTTGATCTCGTATGGCTGTTAAGGCATGCATTTATCTCTCATGCACAAGGTGTGGTTGAATTCTTATGTATTTTCTAAATTTATCTATGACATCACTAACATAAGTGCAGGAAAATATCGTTAGAAAACCCGGTTTTATAATTAATATTAGTCTGAAATGGCCAATACCTTGAGCAGGAGTAGTAATCAATGTTCATGCTTTCTTTAAATGAGAGGGGGGCCTTTGCCGTACAGTGGGACAATTGGTGGCTATTTGTGATTATCCTTATCCTTACATGTTATAAAACAAAGTCCTCCGCCGCGTCTGTCTGTCATCCTGTTCGTGATAAACTCAAAAACTACTGCACCGATTTTCATGCCGTTTTCACCAATGGATAGAGTGGTTCTAGTATATAAAGGCATCAGTATATAATAACCGATATCTACGCGGGCAAAGCCACGGGCATCAGCTAGTTATTAATATTTTTCATACTTACTACCTGTCCCAAAACTGTCCCTTTTATTTGTTTTTTCAAAGTGTTTTTAGAACTAAAGACTATATTTTATTTATCCATTTTGTTTTTATCCTAGGTCATGCGCTAAGTGGTAAGTACTCAACTTATTTCTAAGCATTTAAAGCATGATTATAGTTTTATGCAAAGCCCCACATTACATTGCATTAATGAAGCCCTCACAATCTATACTTATTGAATCCAAATATTTCAACTATAAAGTTGAAAACTAAACTCATCAACATCAAAGACTTTCTAAATAAATCCTGTAGGAACAAAGTCTTTTTATTAGTTTTCTGAACAATGAAATGGTGGGTTACTTTCACCCATTTAGTATTCCGCTCACAGCCAACGCTTATCACTTTGAAGACCCTCCGCAAAGTTCAGCCTAGAAAAAAATAACTACAAAAAATTGCCGTAATTAACGATAAGTGAAATAAGTTTCTTTTTTTATAATTAAACTGAGGCCATCAAATTACCTACTGTCCTCTGTTTAATTAAATTAAGTGACTATATTAAATTATGTTTGCAGTAAAAATAAACGCTTGGATACTGTTGAGTGGCCGCCATTTTGTTTTGAAGGGACATTTTAACGTACAGTGCAGAATCTACATACATTAAAGAGGACCCTTGTCCAATGGAATGTGAAGTTTATTTTTGTTTTAACTTTAGAAGAAAATTTTATGTTGTTTTAATAAAAATAAGTGACCCTGCTTGAAATAAAAATATTTTAATTTTTCTGTAGCTAATTAGTTAGCATAAATCTGCATTTTTCACAGGTAACTCTCTGAGTGGATTTTTTGTCATAAACACAATGATTATCGCAATCCACTGTTGATGTTTTGTCACCACAACTGCTGAGCTTGAGATTTTAATGCACCTAAGACCAGTAGGACCACTTCATCACCACATGTCAAGATGGAAGGACTTACTAGTCCTTCCATCTTGACATACTACAGCTGGACCTGGCGCGTGGCTCTTTTGGCGCGAGGGCAAAATTGGAACTAACGCCGCCATCTTGTTTTTTCAATACATTTCACAAAACTATTTCACAAATGCTTACCAACAGCGCCGCCCTGTCAACGTCATTCGTGCGCCAAAAGACCCTTGTATTAAACAATAAACAATATTTATTTGTTCAAGACTTTAGCCTATTACAATTATTGTACCTTTTTAGTGGCTAGATACAATACATGTGCAACTGGGCTTAAACTCGGAGGACTCCTGTGCTATAAGCACCAGTTAAGTGTATTGTAGCACTCTACGCCTATATAGATACACTATGAATTATCTGACACAATCACAAGAATAATATATATAATTGGAATACCACCGAAATACTATTAATCGCTAACCTCTTCCACTTGCACCATAAACTTTATGCAACGCAATTGGCAGTTCCAACGTTCGCTAACAGGAATTACTAAATCAGTTGAACACAGATAATAATTTCCCCAGTTTCCTGAAACGTTAAAACCACACCAGCATACAGCGGATCCTACCTTAACTGGATCTAGTAAGATGGAAAATTAGTCCAATAGCGTACCTAGTTATAGGCCATTGGACTAATCACCTTTTTTTGTGGGATTTGCGTCTCGCAGATCAACCTAGGAGGTTCAAAGTCAAAGTCTAATAATTTATTTCAAATAGGCACATAAAGGGCACTTTTGAATGTCAAAACAAAGAAATAAAACTGATTCTAGTTGCCCCTTCCAAAAGGTAGTTTTCGTATGGAGAAGAATGGGCACTGCACACACAACTGATCTGGAAAGATGAAAAATTAGTCCTTGTTGTACGCCATTGGACTAATCACCTTTTTTTTTGGGATTTGCGTCTCGCTTGTCAACCTAGGTTGTCGGCTGCTTAACCGGACTGTCCTGTGGCTGCCTTAATAAATAAAAGCCTCCAGGCAGGGCATAACAACCACCGTCTTGTGGTAGGAATTTGTATATTACAACGCCATAACTTTCTTAAGAGTTGCAGGAGAGAGCTCTTGTAGTATCTAACGAAACATAAACAAAAGCTTATCGAAATTCCTGAAACTAAATAACACCTGCGAGCCATATTTTAAGCAGTACAATATTCTGACACTCCCTTGTATTTATATTTTGGAAGTAGCTATGTTTGTAAAGCTCAATCCAAGTCGTTTCGAACGTATGGCTGATATAACTCCAAGAAATAGGCGTGACAACTCTAGGTTACGTCAATTGAGGTGTCAAAACGCTTTGATGCGCAAGAGGGTTTATTGCATGGGCCCAATTATTTACAATAAATTACTAAAAGATTGGAAAGATTTAAATGTTTTGCTGTTGAAGAATAGACTACGTAAATTTTGAAAGATAAAACGTACTACAGTCTGACTGAGTTCGTATCTGAAAAAAAGATTAGTTGACTTTTGAAGTATTCGTTTTATGTATTTAAGGAACTCTAATTTAACTGAATAATGATTAATTTAATGGTATACAGGTTGTCAGGGTAAACACCGTTGTCACTCAATCCATGGGTAGTTGACTTAAATATAAAAACAAATGACCGAGTAACAACAAAAAAAAACGTTATTTTCATTAAAAGATTTTAAAAAGTTTCTATCCGACACCGTGCTCGCTAGCAAAACAGCTGACTAACTGAGGGAAGGGTCGCGCTCGCAGCCGGTCAAGTCACGTCCCGCACCCCCTGCCCGTGTTGAGACGCAAGTTCGTTGAATGTTGAAACATGAATATGCGAAGTCCTAAAAATATCAAATATACCTACACATATACTCAAGAAAATTAACATATACTTAAATAAATACATAAAGCTTAAATATATAAACATAAATACACTATAGGTACCTATATAATAATAAATACTCAAAGTTGAGACGAAAGATAATGCTTTGTACTGTACTAACACCTATTGATGTATCATCTACACATCTCTGGAAAAATAAAATTATTCTATTCTATTCTAAAAGTTTTCGAGCGGTTTCAGTAACAGAGCAGGCGGTATTGTTCTCTTTTCATTTCCGAAACAGTGGGAGCGGAAATCGATATTCAGTTTTGTTACTTGTTAACTTTCCTTAGTTAAGTATTCATTTTCCATTAATATTCGTGCTCGCATACGTTCGTAGTGAAGTTTCTTTTACGGGTTTTGATTTTTTTAAATAGTTTTTTGTTATGGGATATTCCACATTAACTATCTCTCGCTTAAAATAATTTTACAGTTTAGAAGTGTGAATTAGGAGGAGCTCGTGGCTACGTAATAACAGCCGCACGGGTCGATCCATAGGTTAAGCTAGGCTTGCCGGGGTTGGTCTGTGTATGGGTGACCATCTTTACATACCGAGACTCCTCCGTGCTTTGGAAAGCACGTTAAGCAGTTGGTCCCGGCTGTCATTTGTGGATCTTTGACAGTCGTTACGGGTCGTCAGAAGCCCGAAAGTCTGACAACCAGTCTTACCAAGGGGTATCGTTTTACCCAGTTACTGGGTTGTGGAGGTCAGATAGGCAGTCGCTCCATGTAAAATACTGGTATTCAGCTGCATCCGGTTAGACTGGAAGCCGACCCCAACATAGTTGGGAAAAGGCTAGGCAGATGATGATGATGAGAAGTGTGAATTATTTTGCGCTTAAAAACATTACCATAACAACATAATTACAAAAAGATATAAAGAAACACGTAAATCGGATTACTGGTTTTCGAGTTGCAATTGAAAAAGACACTGTGCAAGCCTTTTTTATGATATTTTACCTTTGTACCTTTTGTGTATGTTTTTTCTCCTTTTAGTTATTATTTTTGATTGACTTAGGGCTGATTTCATCAAATTCAGATATCTTTTATCCTTGGAATAAAATTGTCGTCTGACAGTTTTTGTATGGAAAAACTGTCAAAAATTCAAAATTTATTCGCAGGATAGGACTTATACTCGGTATAAAAGTTTGGTGAAATTCGCCCTTAATATACTTTTATCTATACCCATGCTATAAATCCTCTATAAAAGTTTCTGAAACAGTTAGCTTATTGCCAACATTAAAGCAGCCAGTGTCATAGTACTCATAATATCATCCAAACGGGTATTATAATGTTGTACTGAATTTCATTATGCAACTCATTTCAAAAAAAGAATATTGTCATTCACGAGCGTTTCACTAACAAAGCACCGTAATTTAAAAACAAAACACAATTCGATTTTTTTTCGAATTCGAAAAATTTGATTTCACGTCGTACCGCGCCATTTTAGTTCGATATTGGTATTGCAAAGAAACTTTTATAGAAGATTCATATGATGGGTGTAGATAAAGTCTTTCAATGCAACTGTAAATAATTAGGTATTAAAACACTCATGTGATACTATTATAACCCATATTCGTGTTTTAATACCCCTTATTATATAACAGTTGCATAAATAACTATTGTTTTCTAGCAAGAACTTTCGATTCAAACCATTAAAGATATTGCGTTTTATTATAAAAATAGAATAGAACAGAAGTAGGTATGTAAGGATGAACAAGTATCCAATTTTTGCTAATATCTAATTGGCAAGTACATGTTAGGTACATCAAACTCAAAACTCAATTTATTTCAATTAAACCATTTTCAGGCACTTTTGAATTGTCACGGGGTCGGGTCAATCAGAAACATGAAGCTAGGTGCCCATTCCAAAGGGTAGTAGGTTCCTATGGAGAATGGGCAGGCTCTGTAAAAAGTCGAAATTCACCAATAGTCTCCCATAAATTGTACCCATTTTTTTTTGTGGTGCTCAAATCATCAAATGACTTCTCCCGCTCTGGACGGAGCGGGAGGGCGTGTCAGACTTTTACTGACTAAAACCCACCCATGTTCCTTCAGTTGCCTGTTGCCAAGGTCCCGGTATCCCTTTCGGACTTTCCCGCAACCCTGACAGGAAATTGTACCCATGGGCCAACCATCATTACACGTAATCACCATGATGTTTTTTATCCTAAACATACAAATTTCAACTGATGTTGTTTGTTGAACCCCATACATGCGATAATCCTGTAATAGGACCACATATGGGGGTTCTTAATGTGAGCCTTAATAGAGGGGAAAATACGCATGGATAAACATTATGACAGCAATTACCTTATTTCTGACAGTTTATAGCAGGCCGTCTGTGCGTTTCATATTCAGCAGTGGGTTTTTAGGAGTGAATATGAATGAATATTTGCAAAACATGTGTGTACATACCTCGGACATCCATATGGATACATTTCTACTATTAAATTGAAATTGAATTCACGAAGAAAACTTATTAACTTCTAAAAGCGAGAACATGCAATCGTAGCACAGACTTAGCTATGCCGTAGCTTTGTGTTAGCTACGCCGTAGCACATGGCGAGCTATGTCGTAGCACATGACGAGCTACGTCGTAGCAGATGACGAGCTACGTCGTAGCAGATGACGAGCTACGTCGTAGTACATGACGAGCTACGCCGTAACACGTTGAAATACATGAGTTTAGAACCGTACATTTTTCTATCATAATTTTTATTGATTTCAGTTCAGAATTTCTTCTTTCTCTTAGAAAAATATAGGTAATATCTAAAATCTTTTCAATGAATTCAGTCAAAAAGGTTTATCTATACTAATAATATTTTAAAGAGGTATTTTTAAGTTTGTACCTTTGTAGGATAGAATTTTCGGAATCTGACCAGCTGTTCCGAAGACTACTAATGCGATCCTACTGTATTGCCCAGTGTCATAGGATATAAATTTTATGTATAACAAGAAATTTAGACGAAGACGAAGTAGTGGGTTAAGCTAGTAGTAATATAAAACAAAACTCATATCCTCAAACAAAATACCGTATCCTATATGTATATAAAACAATAACTGTCTACATATAAACGTACCTCGAAACGGAAACTCGAAACTCAGCGTGGAGAAATAGTTGAAGTGTAAAATATAATATATGATATGCGATATATTCCGGATACGAAACGTTTCCTCTCAGGAATATAATATCAGCTGCACCCCGCGGTTTCACCCGCGTAAGTCTCGATCCCGTGGGAATATCGGGATAAAAATCCTATGTGTTAATCCAGGTTATAAACTATCTGTTTGCCAAATTTCATCCAAATCCATTCAGTAGTTTTTACGTGAAAGAGTAACAAACATAAATCCATCCATCCATCGATACTTACAAACTTTCGCGTTTATAATGTTATAGTTAGATTTATACATATATTTTATATTTATACAGGTATCAGTATATAATATACTAGCGACTCGCTCCGGCTTCGCACGGTTTTAACGACTTGACAGAACATCGAGATTTCTTAGTTATATCATCATCTGCCTAGCCTTTTCCCAACTATGTTGGGGTCGGCTTCCAGTCTAACCGGATGCAGCTGAATACCAGTATTTTACATGGAGCGACTGCCTATCTGACCTCCACAACCCAGTAACTGGGTATTACGATACCCCTTGGTTAGACTAGTTGTCAGACTTTCGTGCTTCTGACGACTCGTAACGACTGTCAAAGATCCACAAATGACAGCCGGGACCAACGGCTTAACGTGCTTTCCGAGGCACGGAGGAATCTCGATATGTGAAAATGGTCACCCATCCACGGACCAACCCCGGCAAGCGTAGCTTAACCTGATTGATCGATCCGAGCGGCTGTTATTACTTAGCCACGAGCTCCTCCACGTAAACCTTCCGGAATAAATTCTCTAAACGATGGTGAAAACCTCATCAAAATCTGTTGCGTTTATAAGAACAATGTAATAGTTAATTGATTCAGGCGTCACTTTGCGGAAATCCATTATAAAATACAATAGACGCTGATATATTTAGTAACCTATTCCGCTTGACTATTCTTCAAGAGTCATAAAAACCCTGTAAGAAATCGACACGTGTTTCACCTCTCAACGAGGTATCTTCAAGATGACGATTGAGCAATTGCAAACCAGAACGCGACGTGTTACCACACCAGACGCTGGACGCAGAGCGCGTCCAGCGTCTGGTGAAACACGTGGCGATTTCTTACAGGGTTTTTATGACTCTTGAAGAATAGTCAAGCGGAATAGGTTACTAAATATATCAGCGTCTATTGTATTTTAAGAACAATGTGGACATATACAGACAAAACCGAAAAATATGATGATATAGATCGTTGAAAGATTTGCTCAGAGAATATGGCGTGCGGTTTTGTGTTACGGGGTAAGATAAAAGGAATTGAAATAGAAAGAAAGAGACAAAAACCGGCCAGACTCGCGCACGAAGGGTTCCGTACCATTATCTATAAAAACGGCAAAAAAAACACGTTTGTTGTGTGGGAGCCCCCTTAAATATTTACTTTATTCTGTTTTTTTGTTTGTTATTTGTTGTTATAGCGGCAACAGATATACATCATCTGTGAAAATTTCAACTGTCTAGCTATCACGGTTCATGAAATACAGCCTGGTGACAGACGGACAGACAGACAAACAGCGGAGCCTTAGTAATAGGGTCCCGTTCTACCCTTTGGGTACGGAACCCTAAAAAGAAAGAAGCTACTAGCCAGAGGTTACTAAAGCTTTAGTGCTCGGCGACACGACGCCGTCGACATGCCGCCGCCCACCGCTGTGCCGCCGCCCCTTGGACGCCGCGCCGTTCAGGGGGTCTAGACAAAATCCCTTTTCTGTAAGCGTTAACGCCAACGGAAAGATCAAATTGTATGAACTTGACAGCAGCAGTCACGTGATATCTCTAAAGCTAATGTCAACTCCATACAATTTGATCTTTCCTTTGGCGTTAACGCTTACAGAAAAGGGATTTTGTCTATAGCCTCAGCGCGTTTGGTAGCATCGCGGTAGCGGCGCGGCGGCGGCCCAGTGGCGGCGTCGTGTCGCCGAGCACTCAATCTTAAAGTAGACTCCAATTACCTTAACAGTACAGTATCATATCAGATACCATAGTAATGTGTCATGGTGTCCTGTTACTCATGGCGTGAGTGAGTCACCGCTAATCAATTATAATGACGCGACACTTTGCTCATCCCACGCTATTTGTTCCATGTTAGTGTTACGACTTACTCCAGTTTATTACGGAGGTCGAAGCTAATAGCTTATTGGTGTTGGAGTTGAAGAAGCTCAATTATAGCACCTCATAGGTACCTAGTACAAATAAATATGCGAAAGCGACGTCTTATGCCGAGATCCGACGATCCGCGATTTTGCGGACGGACACGCACGGCAGACGACCACAGACCGCCACGCACCGCGCACCGAGGAACTTCCGATGTCTGCGATACCCCGCACGTACACCTTCCCACGGTCCGTCGTCGGGTTCGTCGGTGTCCGTCCGCAAAATCGCGGATCGTGGGATTTCGGTATAATGCCGAGATCCGACGGTGCGCCATATGGTCGCCTGCCCTGCGTGTCCGTCCGCAAAATCACGGATCGTCGGATCTCGGCATTAGGGTGAATTTCACCAATGAAACTGAACGCGTTCAGCACATTTAAACTGCGTTCAAGAGTTGTTCAAAATTGTTATGGAATATTGACACTGACAGCTTTTGAACGCAGTTTAGAAGTGGTTATCGCGTTCAGTTTTATTTTGTGAAATCCGCACTAAATGGTTTAATGAAATTATATGAAATACTAGCTGCGCCCCGCGGTTTCACCCGCGTAGGTATCAATCCCGTGGGAATACCAGGGTAAAAAGTACTCTATGTCCTATTCCAAGTCATGGTCTACCCCTGTGCCAAATTTCATCCAAATCCATACAGCCGTTTTAGCGTGAAAGCGTAACAAACAAATAAATAAACAAACAATCTCACTTTCGCATTTATAATATTATAATTAGGATAGACAAGCAAAATGTATGAATAGATGAGCAAATCGTTTACTTTTGAAGGGAAGTTATTTTTACCGACTTCAAAAAAGGAGGAGGTACTACGTTCGGATGTTTGTTTTTCTTTTTTTTTTTTTTATGGATGTTCACCGATTACTCCGCCGTTTGGGCACCGATTTAAAAAATTCTTTTTTTGTTCAAAAGCTTATACTTCTGAGGTGGTCCCATTGTTACCAAGTCAGGATCTGATGATGGGATCCTAGAGAAATCGAGGGGAACTTTCAAAAATCGTAGGGGCAACTAGTGCATTTCTAAATTATTTCATTAAGTATTCTACAGCACTACAATTTTATGAAGGTTTGGAGTCGATCTGATGATGGAGCCGAAAGACAGTCAAGGAAACTCCTCAGTGGTTTACAGCAGATACCTTGTGTTTGGGCTTCATTAATTTGTATTGATAAGAACCTTACACTTTGATGGGTTGGGACTGTCGTTAGGGGTCTGATGATGAAGACGAAGGACGATTAAGGGAACTCCTCAACGGTTCACAGTTACTACCTTGTGTTTCATTTATATTGATGAGAACTTTGCAACCATAGATCTGATTATGGACACGATATAATATGATGATGAGGGGAACTATACGCAAGCTGTACTTTTCTCTTGTAGAAAAGTTTGTGGAAAAATAAGATTTTCAATAAGGAGATAAAAGCAACTAAAAATAGATATCGGAAGCCGGTGAAAAATAATAATTAAAAAAAAAGCGAAAACTACCGACTTCCGAAATTGATTGATTCCATGAAATAAATCACATTTATTCTTGAGACTTTTTATTCTTGAGACGGCACAGTTTGCCCAGTAGTGCCGCCCAACTTCACCGTAATCGATATAACTCAACTTGCGGCACTAGTGGGCAGACTAAACATTCTAAATCAACGTCTAATGTTTGGATTAAATAGAACGGGTGAATAAATTATACAAAAAATGGAAAAATAATAAAAACTTTTTCCAAAAAGAAAACCGACTTCCAAAAAAAACGCAAAAAAAGTGAAACATAACTTTAATTTCGGAAGTCAGTGGCAAAAAACGAATATTGAAAGGCAAAGACACCGACTTCCGAAATTAAAGTTATTTTTCACTTTATTTGCGTTTTATTTTGGAAGCCGTTTTTTTTTTGTAAAATGTTGGTAAATTGATTGTATTTTTGACAGATTGCGAATGAAATTGAAAATGAAAAGAAAAAAAATGAAAAATTGATTGAAAATGAATTGTTTTAAAAAATACGGGAACTGCCCCTCTGATTAACAGCCAGACGCAAAATCGTAATCTCTTTATTACCTGTAGCTAACTACACCCAAGTGGCCCATTATTCGACAGGAACCAACCACACCTCCATTTAATTTTTGCAACTTTCAAGGATAACAATCTTGGGAAATAAACTTCACACACACTTGGAACTTTATAACCATAAAGCTATGGCAGGTAAATTATGTACGAAATGTACCTGCCACCCCAGTAATATAATAAGTGTATGGAACTCTTAAATCTTAGAATAACACGTACATTCATGCATATTATTAGAGCACAACATGAATTTCGCATGCTATATTATGCCGTGGAATATTGATAGGAATTGAAGCAAAACAACGGTGTTTAAAGATAAAACGACTTTTATTGTTCAGCCATTTCTAGGCTCCGTTACCAGACAGTACAAAGCTTTTAAACATTATATGGCCTAACGCTACTACGCTAACCAAAAAGTATTATATGTACATTACATTGAACCACCTATTTTAACACCCCCCCTCAATGTAATACACCCACACAAAACACAAACAACTTACTTTTCAACAACAAATTATTATTCAAAGCCTTTGTAAACATATCTGCAATCTGATCTTCTGTTTTTAAGTATTTCAATACCAAAGTCCCTTTTTTAACCAAATCTTTAATGAAATGGAATCTTATATCAACATGTTTCAAACGCTTGATATTATCAGTGTTAGCAACCATTATGGCACTTTGGTTGTCACACCAAACCTTGACAGGACAGACATTTTCAATATTGAAATCTTTAAGTAAATTTATAAGCAAACAGGCTTCACTTGAGGCCATACTAACTGCTATGTACTCCGATTCTGTTGAGGACAGACTAACACTAGCTTGTTTCTTTGAGCACCAGGAAATTAAACAGTTTGCAAACATAAAACAATAGCCCGTGGTGGACTTTCTATCTATCAAATCTCCCCCCCAATTTGCATCACAGTATCCCACTAACATATCACTATTACATTTATATACTAACTTATAATTAATAGTGTGTTTAATGTACCTAAGTACTCTTTTTAAAGCTGTTAACAAAACATCATTTGCTTTATTCTGATGTCTGCTTAAAATTGACAAAGCAACACAAATGTCTGGCCTTGTTCCTAATGCTGCATAGGACAGACAACCTATTATCTTTCTACACTTCTTTTCAATGTCCCTGTCAACTACAAAATCATTATTTTCTTCCAATATTTTAGCATTAAAGTTCAGGTCCATAGGGGTACACATTTCTTTACAGTTCTGCATTTCAAACTTTTGTAAAACATTTTCTAAATATTCTTTTTGACACAATTCAGTAACTCCATTTTCTAAATCCTGTTTTACCCTTATACCTAGATAATTTGAAACTAGGCCCAAGTCTTTCATTTTAAATTCACTGTTCAACATTGACTTAAGGTCACATATTTCTTTATCACTGTCTCCAAATATTAACAAATCGTCAACATACAACAAAACATATGTTTTAAAGTCACTGCTACACTTAGTATACAAACAACTATCACTTTGAGATCTTTCAAAACCTTGTTTTACTATTACAGAGTTAAAGGACCATGGGAAGAAACGTCCCCACCCACCAACACGCTTGAGACTAGTGTCATTCGAAGCGTCTGGTGGGTTCGATACTTTTTTACTATGGCGACATTTTTCAAAAATGTGGGGTTTTCCTGGAATATTACTTTTTTTATTCAATATTAGCATTATTTTACATTTATATATTTTCTTAGTTTGCACTTAAGAGGCATAGAATATAGCGACCTAAATATGGTTCTCATTCATGACAACCTTTCTTTTTATCAGGGACCATTTTTTTTTTCTCTGATACCTATTTTTAAAGTTAGGTTCGGTTAGGTTATGTTTGGTAAGGATAGGTAATTATAGCTTAGGTTAGGTTAGCTAACCGAAAAGTTTAGGTTAGGTTAGCTAACCGAAAAGTTTAAGTTAGGTTAGGTTAGCTTCTGTGCGCTGTCAACGCGGCTCTACGTGGGAATCGTGCGATCGATGGCCCTTTACTGGGCCCCGATCTGGGCGGCTGACCTGACGGCCGGTAGTATCGCAGTCCTGCGCAAGCCGCAGAGAGCGATGGCCGTCAGAGTCATCAGGGGGTATCGCACGATCTCCTACGAGGCGGCTTGTGCACTGGCCGGATCCCCGCCCTGGGACCTCGAGGCGAAAGTACTCGCGTCATCGTATCGGTGGCGCGAGGAAGCGAGAGTGTGGGGTGAGCAACCGATGCAGCGGCACATAGAGCTGCAACGGTCTCAGCTTCGCGAGGTCTTGGTGGCGGAATGGCCGGACAGGCTTTCACGCCCTACCGCCGGCCTCGACATCATCGAGGCGGTCCGGCCGGTGCTCGAGCGCTGGCTCGGGAGGAGGCACGGCTCCCTGTCGTTTCGGGTGACGCAGGTGCTCTCGGGGCATGGTTGCTTCGGGAAGTACCTGTGTCGCATAAACAGGGAGCCGGACGCTCGGTGTCACCACTGCGTCGACTGCCGGGAGGACACGGCGCGGCATACGCTGGCAGAGTGTGCCGCTTGGGAGGAGCCGCGCCATTCCCTCATCTCCGAAGTAGGCAGTGACCTCTCGCTGCCGGCCGTCGTTGAGTCGATGGTCGACAGCGAGGAGTCTTGGGACGCGGTGGTTTCCTTCCGTGAGACAGTCGTTTCGCAGGTGGCTGCGGAAAGGGAGAGGGAGATCTCTTCCACTCACCCGGCCCGCAGCAGGCGCACCGGGCGTCGGCGGAGGGCGGTAAACGCCCTCTTCCAGCCCTCCTAAATGGGTCCAGGGACGACGGACTCGGGGACGTCCGTCGCCCCCTACACATCAGGACCCGAGGTGGCGGTGCGTAGTGTTCCACGCGCGCCCCTCTTAGACGTCACGGGGGGAGTCAAACACCTCACTCCTCGGGTCACGGGGGGGCCCCTGACCCGAGGAGTCCCGCAATGGCGGGCCAGTCTGGGGTTGCGGAAGATTTTTACGTTCCCGTGACCCCCGGCGAAGGTGTGAGCTGGAACACTGGGGTGGTTTTTAGTCAGTAAGAGTCTGACAGACCCCTCCGCCCGCCCCAGGGCAGAGGTCATCCATGAGGATTTAAAAAAAAATAGGTTAGGTTAGCCGTCTTTTTTTAAGTTTTTTGTACAATTATCCAATCACAAGAATACACAAATGCTGTTCATCATTGAGGAGTTCCATTTGACCTTCAAAATCCAAGATCAAATGATCACTGTTAGGTTAGGTGAGGTTAGGTTATGTTTGGCAAGGATAGGCAATTATAGCTTAGGTTAGGTTAGCTAACAGAAAAGTTTTTTGTTATTACAAAAAAACCCCATTGTATTTGCAATGGAGCAAGACAGTAAGTCTTTCTCGGGATCCCTAAAAACATATTGACACGTATCCTATGACTGTTGGAGGGTGGGGACGGAGTCCATACAAAATCCCCCATGGTCCTTTGTCATTCCATTACTTTGGTGACTTTTTCAGCCCATACAAAGATTTGTTTAATTTAACAACCTTTTTATTTCCTCTATAGGCACCTTCTGGCAATTCTAAATACACTTCTTCATCAATATTCCCATACAAGAAGGCCCCTGTCACGTCCATCTGGTAAATTGGTAAATTTAACTTTGTAGCTACTGATACAAATAACCTGAAAGTAGATAACTTAGCTACTGGCGCATAAATCTCGCACAGGTCAAACATATCGTCCTGTTCAAAGCCCCTAGCCACTAACCTAGCTTTATATTGAATATTGTTTTTGGCATTTTTTATTTTAAACACCCATTTACTACTTACAGTCTTTTTGTTAGTGGGTTCTTCGCAAAGGTCCCAGGTATTATTATCTCTTAAGGTTTGCAACTCTCTATCAACTGCCTCCTGCCAGCTACTTGCATCCCTTCTTTCCATAGCTTCTTTGTATGTCACTGGATCAGTATCCACATTCAGGTGTACACTGTAACAGTTACACTTATAAAAAGGGGTTTGGTTTCTTGTTCTCTTAGGCCTCTCACTGTTGAGTGATGCTGACGAAGTTATTACATTCAACCTTTTATCTTTTGATTTTCCATTTTCTTCACTCACCACAGTTTTAGTCTCCTGTGACGGTTGGTGTTCCAAACTTACTTTCTCAACTTTTTCAAGTAATTCGTGACTCACTTCCTTTTCTAAGCACTGTGATTGGTCTTTTAAAGTTACTAGTTCGATTGATTCCTGCACTTTATTAACTTCTTTTTCCAAGACACTACATCTCTTTTTATTTCTACTGTATTCTTTTGTGAAAAATAAACCCTATAACCTTTCACATCTTCGCTGTACCCAACCATCAGTCCCTTTTCACCCTTTTTGTCCCACTTCCTTCTCCTTTCTTTAGGAACATGCACATATACTGGTATACCAATCACCTTCAATTGGTGAATATCAAACTTCCTGTTTGTCCATACCTCAAAAGGAGATTTTCCATCTTCTTTACTATTTCCAGTCCTATTAAGCACAAAGGCCGCCGCATTTATGGCCTCTGCCCATAGTTTCCTTGGTAAGTTTTTTGCATACAACATCGTCCTAGCAGCTTCAACTAATGTCCTAATTTCTCTCTCCGCTTTACCATTCTGCTCCGGTGTGTATGGCACGGTGGTTTGATGAGTTATTCCGCGCCTTGAGAACATGTCCTTAACTTCTCTGTTTACAAATTCCGTACCATTATCACTTCTGAAAACGTTGACCACGTTTCCAGTGACATTCTCGGCCTTGTTCAGAAAATCTTCAATGCAATTCTTAATTTCGTATTTATTTTCGACAAAGTAAACATATCTGAAGTTAGAGTAATCATCTTTCAACAGCACAAAATATTTCGACCCACCTACTGACACTTCTTCCATCGGACCACACGTATCAGCGTGTATTAGTTCACATGTCTTTGTGCTAGTATATTCACTTTTCGAGAATGGTAACCGATGAATTTTTCCCACCAAGCAGCTTTCACATTGGGACACACTAGTTTGCTTCAATTCAATGTTATTTTTCTGCAACACTCTCTTCACATGATCAAAATTTTGATGTGCGAGTTTTTCATGCCACTCGTTTATGTCGTTCTTTACTCCTTTTGCAACACTCGCAAACTCGCATTCGAAGCGAAAATCCATATAGTACATCTCTCCGTTACGTTTAGCTACCGCAGACAATTTGTTTTGTTTGTAAAATTTACACAAATTGTCATTTGTCACCATGACGTATCCTCTATCCGTCGCACAATTCACGGAGAATAAATTGGTTTTTAAATCCGGCACGTACAAGACGTTGTCTATGGTTGTGTTTATCCATTCGCGGCCATTATGGACTTGTACCGCCACCTGTCCACAACCATTTGCACATATTGCATTTCCATTACCGACAACCACTGACTTATTCGACAACGAAGAATATGTGGTGAATAAATTTCGGTCACAACACATATGTTGGCTTGCTCCGGTGTCCACCAACCACTGTGACTGTTGAAAGTGTCCACTTGAGCTTGCTATCACAAACGCGTTACCGTTTCTGTCCTTATTTTTCTTAAACCAACATTCGCTTTTCACATGTCCCAATTTATTGCAATAATAGCACTTTTTAACCGGTTTAGAGTTACTTGCCGAACTGTCATTACGGTTGTTTACATTACTGCGACACTCGCTTTGATAATGTCCCATCTTGTTACACTTAAAACATTTCAGGTTCTTCTTATCAATTTTCTTAGCCGCAAAGGCTGACGATTGCTGGGGCACCTCCCCTCTTTCTTTCAATCGTTCCTCTTCTATCAACAGTCTAGCAACGAGATTATCATATCTTTGTTTATCGTCCGGTGCTGACTCCCACGCGGACACAAAATGTTTGTAACATTCTGGAAGCGACATCAAAACCTTTGTAATGACAAACTTTTCTGATATATCTTCTCCCATCTGCTTTAACTGGTTCTTCAATTCTTCAATTTTGGACAGAAATACACACATTTCTGCGCCTTTCTCGTACTTATATTGGAAGAAACGTTGTTGTACGATATGAATGCTAGTTTCCGACTTTTGTTCATAAACACTAGCCAGCTTCCTCCACATCTCCGCAGACGTAGTACAAGTTATGATATGCATCATCGCATTTTCTGACATTCTTGTCACAAGCCACGTTTGGGCTCTTGCGTCTTTTTTCTCCCACGTTTGCTTATCAGCTGCCGCCTCCGGCTTTACACTTCTGCCTTCTACCACATCTAGTAAGTCTTGACTCCGTAGCAGAATGACAGACTGAAATTTCCACAAATTCCAATTTGATGCTCCCTCCAGCTTTATTGAGCCAGGAGCTCTAAGGTTTTCCTCCATCGTCACGCTTACTTCCTGCTCGTCCTCTCCTTGATGAAACAAGTAATTTTTCTTCCTGCTGGCCTAACGTCACGGGTGCTCCGTGCCGATACCGACAGTTTTTTTTCGACGAAAGCAGTATTTGGCCCTTTGTTTTGCTCACAGATACAGGATTAGTGACTGGGCCCATAACCTGATAGGAATTGAAGCAAAACAACGGTGTTTAAAGATAAAACGACTTTTATTGTTCAGCCATTTCTAGGCTCCGTTAACAAGTGAATACCAGACAGTACAAAGCTTTTAAACATTATATGGCCTAACGCTACTACGCTAACCAAAAAGTATTATATGTACATTACATTGAACCACCTATTTTAACAAATATCTACAATAAAGCTTCATGCCGTCAGTCTGTCACCTTGTGAATTGTACAAGACGTATGTGACATGTGATTTTATAATATCAATCTGTGACTGTTCTACTGGAAAGCAAAAGTAATTTTATTGTTTGGCTAGTAAATGATAATTGATCGTTCCATTTTATTCAGAAAAAAACTAGCATTAATTTCATTAACTTAACATCATGCTTGTTGTTTTCCCTGAAGGGTTTGGCAGAGGTGTAGATATAGATATACTTTGACCAAAACTGCTACACCGCGCCTTAGGTGTGTGAGCGGCAAGACGGGGGGCATTGCAGGGCCCTCATTCGTCAAGGCTCACGATGTCCCGCCGCTCATTTGTTAACGCTCACGGCTTCCCGCTGCTCATTCGTCAACGCTCACGGCTTCCCCTCGCTCATTCGTCAACGCTGAAAATATAGTACTGACGCATGATCATCGTTTGTTCTTTTTAAAACTTGGAGTTAAAAACCGGTTCTGACAAATTCCAAACCACACTTATTCGTTATCATGTCAGTAAAATTGACTAGGATATTAGTTACAAGCTTATTGTATTACTTTAGACACCGAATACCTTTATACCCCGACATGGGATAAGTATGATATTACTCACACCTGACCTTTCAACGATCACAGGTGTTAATGTGATATAAGGGGAGCTACACACGTGTTCGGGTCGCCACATTCAATTCGGCAGTATTTGTTGAACAACAAAGACGACCCGAAGCAATTACTATACAAATTCGGCTTTTATTCGTCTTGTGCCAATCGGCAAACTTCATACGGCATCAACCCTCGCTTAGTCATGTTCAGGTCGGCTCGGCACTGTTCGATATAAGCTAGGCGGCGTTTTTCCGGATTTACATCTACATAAATATATTCTACGATTTTGCCGCACGGCTGTGTCGAATCATGCCGACGCGATGCGACGACCCGAATAGGTATGTATGTAGCCCCCCCTTTAGCTTACACACGTACATAATATTACTACGAGTAAGTAACGTCTTACATCTGAATCATGTACTAATTTAATCAAGTTCGTACATTAATGACGATAACGACTCAAGATAAACTTAGCGCTACATTTAATTAGCCCTCGTCTACATTAGGCTACATAAGTAATTCAGTTTTATGTAAGTACTAGACGGTATTAAAATCACAGAATTTTCAGAATTCTACTATGTATAAAACCTTTTAATAACTGGATTAAAAGGTTTTTCCTGCCCTTGTCCCATTTATTTATGGTGTGGTGTGTCATGTGGCGGTGCAACATGTCCCTTTCTTCCATATTTCTCTATTAGTCGTCTTCTCGGTAGTCACTACGAATATTAATAGATAGGTACCTACTACCTATCTACTCTATTGAGTTCTCATCCCACTACCGTATACTTACACAAAAAAAAAAATAACCCACTGACATAAAAATATTTTATCACCGACGCCCTTCAAACTTCATAAAACGGAAAATTTAAAATATTCCCTGTAAAATGTCGTCGTATTTTAAGATGACATTTACCAACAAATTTTTCGCTCGCTTTACCTGGTCGTTTCGCAAAGTATTCGTTTGAGTAGACGAGTGTGTAATCGTGTTAAGTCCTGAGTAAACTTTTAAAGTAGCGTTTTAATAAAAGCGTAGTGTTTCTGAACATTTTCGAAGGGAAGTTTAGTCTAGACTCCTTATTATGCTAAGCCTTTAGAATTTACGTTTTTACTTTGCGATTTTTTGTTTTCTTATTATCTGCTTTACTTTCGTTTTAAGCGATGTTAGAAGGAATCCTTATAAGAATATAGGAACTTCCAAGTGGGTATTCTTCGAAGCGATTAAGGACAGTTTAAACGACTGATAGTACGTATGGTATGTATATTACACCCATTTCACATATCTACATTTGCTTTCTCTTTTATTTACTGGTAATGTTGTCAATAATAGCACATAAAACATACAAATACTTTTATGATGACTATTTGTGATTGATTAAGATAACAATCTCGTTTAAATTCATGTGCAACATTATGTAACCGTTTTAATGATTTAATCAATATTCGACGAGAACTTACAACATGTAATTATATAATTGATGTACACAAAATATTAGTCAGTGGATCGTCTTAGAATATTGTAAAACACGAAAGCTACCTTTTGGAAGGGGCAAGTTTTATTTCTTTGTTTTTGACGTTCAAAAGTGCCTTTAATGTGCCTACTTGAAATAAATTATTTGACTTTGACTTACGAAACATTAAAAACACTTAACTTTTCACTTTTTAAAACGACTCAAAACATTTAACGTTTCACTTTTTAAAACATTTTAAACAACATCAAATTCTACATACTCCATCCATGATCAAAACTTTTGCACAAAATCTTTTGCACAAATTTTTGCTATTGACCCAGTGTCCACTTTCCACTTGACCCAACAAACGGGCACTCCACGTAATTACCAAGACGGGTAAACTCCAAATTAAGTTTTAGCACACTCCGTTGAAACTTAACGAGCGTGATGCGACAAATTTTATAGCTGTGTCAGTAAATTGTATCGTCATAAACAGGATACGGGTTCTTGTGCGTTCAGAGGGTACTGATAATAACCGGGTTTTATAACCATTAGGTTATTTACAAGGTGGTTAAAGTGAGTTAGTGGGATTGTAGGTGAATATCGATGAAGAGGTTTTATGTTGATAACATAACATTATGCCTCTAATCCCCAAAAGGTTAAGCAGAGGTGTAACTATAGTACACCCACATTTTGCCAGTTATGTTTAACTAGCTTCCGCCCGCGGCTTTGCCCGCGTGGTATGTCAATAAAAGGTACCTAAAGGTAAGATAACCTATGTCCTTTCTCAGGCTCTAGACTATCTGTGTACCAAACATTTAAATCGGTTAAGTTGTTTTGGCGTGAAAGCGCGACAGACCGACAGACAGACAGAGTTACTTTCGCATTTATAATATTGGTAAGCCTATTACCATCAACCAGGAGTTTGTTGCGCCACTTCTTCTTCCCAGCTAAAGCACTAGGAAGTGGTGAAGGGTGGGTGTTGTGGGAGACAGTTTTATGTACCTAATTTTGCCGTTCGAAAAGTCCTGATTCTCAGCCTAATTTGAATATATTACTTTTGATTTTGAACCCGGCACAAATCCAGACTCCGGGCCGCAACTTAGAAAATCCTGATGGAAAAACCTAATAACACTTTGTCCGAACTGGGAATCGAACCCATGCTCAGCAGTAGCGCTTATCTCTCGAAGCGACGCGTGCTTTATTTGTGGTAACCAAGTGAACTTAAAGATGCTGTGAATGTGTGCGTTAAGTTGGGTAGCGTCAGCATCTACCCTGTAATGATAGATGTAAGTTGGAAAATAAATAGCACACACACACACTTTTGACTTCGCCCATACATTCACAGCATATTTGTCTTGTACACTTTGTTACCACAAGTAATGCGCGCGTCGCTTTGTGAGATAAAAATACCGTAGTTAAGTATAAGGTTGTAGGTATTACACACAGAAACGTTCCTGAATACAAGTCGTGAATAAAACGAACAGCCGAAAAGAAACTGTTTTATACTATTTAGAAATCCCTACGTGAAGAATTTTTTGGTAATTTTACACACCAATACTTATCTTTTTGGCATAAAAATAGGCCCATTTAGGTACATTACCCTAACAAATATCCACGCACAAAAATAAGACAGGCATCACAATATAATTTACGATTTACGATATTAATGTTCCCAATATCTCATTCTGCCATCGTCTGTTAACCGTTACATCTGTCCTTCTGTTATGACATTAAACGGATTAGTAACATTAATATCGTTAGTAGTAAACAACCTACCAAGTTTTATTATTTCTTTATTTACCTTTCTTTCTTTTTTTGCGACTTTTGGTGGACCTTGACAGGGTAAAATTGTAGGTAAACATAAGATAACAGTTTTAATGATAGCCAAGTTATACCCAACTCTGATGGTTTATCTTTTTAACACCTACTTACTGAAATGATGAGGAGGGGTTCGTGGCTAAGCTCAAACGAGGTGACCCGGAGGAGAACCAAAGTTGTCGAAATTGCTCACAGAATAAGCTGAAGTGGCAATGGACCGGCCATATTAGCCGTAGAACCGATGACCATTCGGGTAGACGTGTTCTTGAGTGGAGATCGCGAATCGGCAAACGTAAGGTAGGACGCCCTCACGCTAGGTGGAGCGACGATCTTTGCAGTGTGGCTGGTACCAGCTGGATGAGAGTTGCCGCAAATCGCGTGCAATGGGAGAGGTTTATTTCCAGCAGTGGACTGCGGAGGCTGATAATGAGAACTAGAGGCACACTTATTAGCAACACTTTGCATAAAGATACTCATAAAGACAATAAAATCATGTATAACATCTTTCATAAAAACTTTTTACAAAAAAAAAAACAACCGACTTCCAAAAAATAGTGAAAAATAACTTTAATTTCGGAAGTCGGTGTCTTTGCTTTTCAATTTTCGTTTTTTGCCACCGACTTCCGAAATTAAAGTTATTTTTCACTATTTTTTGGAAGTCGGTTGTTTTTTTTTTTTGTAAAAAGTTTTTATTTTTCACTTTTTAGTTGTGGTAACTACCCCACACAAATTCGTATACCGTTGTCTGCTATGTGACGGAGTCAATTAACATGTCATCAACATCGCAAAGTGGGAAAACTACGTAATTATTGAAGCTAACTCAAAAACTACGCAAGCAAAATTAATAAAATTTATATGGGACCACCTCTGAAGCATGACCTACCAAACAAAAAAAGAATCATCAAAATCGATTCATAATTGGCGGAGTAATCGGGTAACATACACACAAAAAAAAAAAAAAAAAAAAAAAAAAACATACAGACGAATTGAGAACCTCCTCCTTTTTGAAGAAGTCGGTTAAAAATATAACATTCATGCGAAGTTCACATCCGTAGGATCATAAAAGTAACGGTTTATGTTACATTTTAATGAGACTCCCACTCTCTGATTCACATACTTCTAATTTATGTAGGCACTTACGATAATACTTTTTGTACCTACATATATAAAAATAATTTTAGGCAGATGAAAGCCTCAGGACTTTTATAAATTCATGGGTCGCCGCTTATCGTGAAAAATGAGGTTACTTAAAACCTTTTTAACAAAAATATGTATACTTTTAAAGCGATAGGACGAGAGTCTCGTGGTTAAATAATAACAGCCGCACGAGTCGATTGAAGGTTAAGCTACGCTTGCCGCGGTCGGTTCGTGGATGGGGGACCATCCGTTACATATGGAAACCCCTCCTTGCCTCGGAAAGGCTCGGCTTGGTCCCGGCTGTCATTCGTGGATCATTGACAGTTCTTTACGGTTAGACAGAAGCCAAAAGTCTGACAACCAGTCTTATCAAGGGGTATCGTGTTACCCAGTAACTGGTTTGTGGAGGTCAGTCGCTCCATCTAACTAAGATTATAAACGCGAAAGTTTGTTAGTATGGATGGATGTATGGATGGATGTATGGATGTTTGTTACTCTTTCACGCAAAAAACTACTGAACTGATTTGGATGAAATTTGGCACACAGATAGTTTATAACCTGGATTAACACATAGTATACTTTTTATCCTGATATTCCCACGGGATCGAGACATATGCGGGTGAAACCGCGGGGCGCTACTAGTGTAAAATACTGGTATTCTATCTACATCCGGTTAGACTGGAAGCCGACCCCAACATAGTTGGGACAACAACATAGTAGGTTACAGTTACATAGATTAGATACATAGACCCATTCCTACATTTTTCAGCAGTGTAAAACTGAAATGGCTCTAATAACATTAAACGATCTAATCGACAGTGTTGCCATTAGAAATAATCCTACTCGCCCGAATGGAGGAATGCCTTCATCTCGTAATTGAGAAAATGCGAACATTACGGAGTACGGACATAGTTAATTGCTGTTCTCGCTAATAGAATTTGCTTTTTACTGAAATCTGTAGGCCATTAGGATTCTCGGAGGCAATTGAAAAGTTTATTTAGGGGCCGTCAATAAAGATTAGCCTCTGAAAGGTTCGAATTAGTTGTAATTGTTTTTAAGACTTGGCAAATGCGATACTTATTATTTAAGAGCTTTCTTTTGTATCATTCATTAATTACTTAGGCCTACTTATATCCTTCTTTCAGTCAATGCTTTATTTTTAATTTATTATACAAAGTCAAAGGAATGACGATGACTTGTCCTCATCCAAACCTTTCGCCAGGGAAACTCGAAGAGTTATATCGAATCCCTTTACCATGTAAATGCACATGGTGCCTCATCTTTGGCCCCCCACCATTACCTATGGGGGGTTGGGGGCCATCAAAAAATTACGTCTGACGATAAGGGGAAGGGGGGTCAACAAAGTATGACATCGTGTGACAAGTCATAAGCTTCGTGATGTGACGTCATATGTATAAATCTAAAGAGTTAAAACTTAAAAATTCAACTCTTATTTTTAACAAATGTTTAATATAAAATTGCCACCTAAAATGACAACCTGTGAAAAGGACTGGGTTCCAGAAATCATGATATTTATGTGACGTAGTTTATTTATCGCCTCTTGTGGCTATCGATACTACAGCCTGCAAATAACTGCAATTAATCACATTATTTTCCACCATTTTCTAGAATACTGCCACCCATACGAGCCGTTCAAGTGTCCTGTGGATGGCAACTGCATCTCCATCCAGTACCTATGCGATGGAGCCCCGGACTGCATCGATGGCTACGACGAGGACTCAAAGCTATGCACTGCTGGTGAGATATTTTTCTCCTCTTTATGACCATTCCTCAATGCGGGTCCGTAACTTAAGGGGGATGCGCTAGAGTGGCCCGCGAAATTCAAATTTTCTTACGTTTTTTGCAATTTGCAGGTCAGTATCAAGCATGGAATGAAAATTTCATGAAATCGTCATTCAATGCACTTACATGAACTAGAGAGTTGTATTGATGATTCTAACCATATTTGTTACGACTGCTAATAATATTTAGATCAACATACACCCTGATACTGACCTGCAAATGGCAAAAAACGCAAGAAAATTTGAATTTCGAGGGCTACCTTAGCGCATCCACCTTAACTTCGAGAGTCATTTATGCTGAAGGTCGTAGTCCAGAGATCATTTTCGATTACACACGATTTGTTAGTTTTATAGGCACCGAGCTTTAGACATCGCGTTCACACTGCGACGCCTTACTAGTTGAATGAAATGATAAACTAAAACATGAGCCAGGAGCGGGTCGCTAGTTGTAATATAAAACTCTATTTTACGACTTGAAAAAACATCGACATTTGTTAATTATTTATGTAGGTAACTTAAATATTAACTTAATATACACATAAACCTTCCAGAGTACATTCTCTAAACGATGGTTAAAACCTCATCAAAATCTGTTAAGTGGTTTAGAAGAACAACGCGGACGTACAGAAAAACACGAAAAGTGACTTTAATTATCCTTGCTTACATACATTTATTATAAAACAAAGTCCTCCCTGCCTGTCTGTCGTCCTCTTCGCGATAAACTCAAAAAATACTGCACCGATTTTCATGCTGTTTTCACCAATGTTTAGAGTGGTTCTCGAGGAAGGTTTAAGTATAATACAGGGTGTTAGGGTGAACACCGTTATCCTTGCAACCAGTGGTTTGGTTTCATTTATAGAACGTAAAATCAATGGAAAATTACAACTTTTTATTTCTTTTTTTTGAACCTACATTAAACCACAAGAGACGCAAGTTCGTTGCCCTATGCGCTAGGGCAACGAACTTGCGTCTCAACACGGGCGGGGGGTGACCTCTCCCTCAGTCAGTCAGCTGTTTCGCTAGAGAGCACGGTGTCGGATATAAACTTTTTTAAATCTTTTAATGAAAATAACGTTTTTTTTTTGTTGTGTTCGGTCATTTATTTTTATATTTAAGTCAACTACCCATGGTTTGAATGACAAGAGTGTTTACCCTTACAGTCTGTATAATAACCGACATCCACGCGGGCGAAGCCGCGGGCATGAGCTAGTAATATATAAAGAAAACGAGATGAATAGGGACAAAACCTGACATCAAGTTGATTAATCTTCAACTACCCTCTTGATGTAATAAGTTTCCTTATACGTGAGTGTCTTTTCGCACGCATTGCTGTCATTTCCAGAGAAGATAATTGCGTCTCTGGGACAACACATGACGAAATAAACGAAAAGAAAGGCCTTGTTTGGTGGAGTAAAGAAAGATGTAACTTCTAGAATCAAAGCAATTATTGTGAACCACGTAAAACGTTATTATTTTCGAAATATTTATACGTTTTTACATTTAAACATTATCGTTAATGACAGTAATTCAGACTTCATGTCTTTAAATATTAACGACTGAATTCCCTGTTTAAAATTCAAGGAACTTGATGCATTAAAAATCATTGAAATATGGTTTTTAATGTAAAATGAATTCGGTAATGAATGATTCATGAACATTTTATATGCGAGGTTAAAAAGATTTGTTTTGCACGTCAAGGTTTACAGAAATGAGTTTTTGATGCGACTTTTTTTTAATGGTTTTTTAAAGTTAGTTTGATTCAGATTCAGATTCAGATTCTTTATTTGAAAGAAAGAAAGAAAGAAAAATGCGTTTATTGGCATTGTCACACAAAAATACACCTTAAAACTAAAAAAAAAACAGAAAACAGTCATTACAATGCCAAAAGGGCCTCAGCTCAGCATATTGTCAGATGGCAACACACAGTGTACCACCTGATGCTGATTTTCAGCGGCAACCCACGAGTGTCATACGCTAGAAACATAATATACTTAATAAATTAAAAAACTGATTGAAAAGAAAAAAAGAAATACAATAAATAAAATATCTAATAATTGTGAAAATAAAAAAAATATATAAAGTATAGTTTATTTGTTAACATAGGTAGTTACAAACAGGTGTTACATTCTCACATGCGCTCTATGTTTTGCCATTTGGCGTACAAATATGATGATCAATTTTACATTTAATTATTAATTATCTACGTGCAACAAATACTTTTATCAATTTAAATTATAAAAAACAAGAATGCTAAAGTGTAAGCGATGCATAAATATTTTCAAATTGTCAACAATAGAATTTAAGAAATACGAGTAATAAAAATAAAAATGTCAGGAAAAAAATAATAATAAAGAAAATAATGTCAGTCATAAAATTTTAAATTAATACAGAAATGTCAAAGCAATTATTAAGCTATTCCTTCAATATCAACAATTAAATCTAAGGCAGCACATAAATGTTAAATGTCAATAAAATGTATTAGAATAATGTCAATGGATTGCAATGTCGATTAGTTAAAATAAATACAGTAATGTCAAAATAGATGACCTAACACTTATTATCTATAGGAGGCATTATAGACCTGTCGCCCAAATATTTCTTTAGCGAGTAGTAACATTTATCTATTAATATTTTCATAAGCACTCTTTTGAATTTGTCCAGGTTTAACGATTTTAATGTCTCAGGCAGCTTGTTAAATATTTTTGTGTCCATACAGAAAGTGCTTTTATTCATTAAGGCTGTTTTACCATGCGTGATTTCAAGCTCTAACTCATTTTTGTCACGTAGTTTGCGATAGTGACTTTTAAAAGCTAATTTGTACTGTGAGATGTGTGTTTTGACAAATATATTCGTTTCGTAGATATACAGTGATGGTAGGGTAAGAATGTTCAGGCTTTTAAAGAACGGTTGACAACTATCTGTGCTATTTAGGCCACACATGGATCTAATACTTTTTTTTTGAGCTCTAAATACAAAATCTCTATCGACAGAGTTGCCCCAATACATTATGCCATACCTAAGTGTTGATGCAACATAACCATGATAAGCCGTTAGTACAGATTCTAGGCTGACAGTCTTTGATAGTTTAAATAGAACGTATGCAAATCTATTAATTTTTTTACAAATTTCATCTGTCTGTGATCTCCATGTCAGATTATTATCAATTACGATGCCGAGGAATTTGGCGACAGTAGTTGACTCTATTGGACTCCCTAAATACTGAATTTCAGGAATCTTACTTGGAATTCTCTGGTAGAAATGCATGATTTTAGTTTTGTCTAAATTAATTACAAGATTATTATTGTTGAACCAAGATATTATTGTATTTAATGTCATATTTATTTCATTCTCATAAGTCATATTATTGTCACATTCAACTACTACTGTGTTGTCGTCAGCAAATAGTACCATGGGATGGTTTATGTGTCCGGGAAGGTCATTAATGTATATTAAAAAGAGGGGTGGTCCAAGTACACTGCCTTGTGGTACGATATTTATTCTCGTAGCCGTTATTGGTACATATTTGTGTGATTTCCACAAACTGTTTTCGATTCACCAAATAAGATTCGAACAGTTTAAGTACATTTCCTCTAATACCATATGTTTCTAGTTTGTTTAACAGTATTCCGTAATCTACATAGTCGAAAGCCTTGGTCAGATCCATAAAGATAGTACATACAGGATTTCTCTTGTCCACGTTTGATAAAACAGGGAGAAGAGGAGCTCGTGGCTAAGTAATAACAGCCGCTCGGGTCGATCCATCAGGTTAAGCTAAGCTTGCCGAGGTTGGTCCGTGGATGGGTGACCATTTTCACATATTGAGACTCCTCCGTGCCTCGGAAAGCACGGTAAGCCGTTGGTCCCGGCTGTCATTTGTGGATCTTTGACAGTCGTTACGAGTCGTCAGAAGCACGAAAGTCTGACAACCAGTCTAACCAAGGGGTATCGTATTACCCAGTTACTGGGTTGTGGAGGTCAGATAGGCAGTCGCTCCATGTAAAATACTGGTATTCAGCTGCATCCGGTTAGACTGGAAGCCGACCCCAACATAGTTGGGAAAAGGCTAGGCAGATGATGATGATGAAGAAGATCATGTATGGCCATATTAATTGTCTTCTGTTTACGAAATCCCTTTTGCTCTTTAACTAATATTTTTGACTTCTCAAGGTATGTATATAACAGAGGCGGCTCGTGATATTTATTTGTGGGGGTTCACTAAAAAAGAAACGTAGAACTAGAGCTTACCATTTATTTTATTTGTAAAGAAAATGCATTCGGCGATCTTTTTGGCGAGCGAAGACATCTATCACTTTCTTGTGAAAATCAGTTATGGAATTAATTAAGCGTTTTTCAATGCTTATCATACAACAAGATACACTGTATTGTTCCATTTTTAACACAAATGTCGCGCACAAACTATTTTTAATAATTATTTAGAATAAACACTGCGAATCTACTGACAGCCGAGTTGAGCCGACCGTTTGTTTACATAAGATCGGCAACAGCGCAAAGGCATAGATCGCATTCCCGCGCGCGGCCATCTTGCGCCGTTTGGCAACGTCGCGCGTGAGCGGCGCTCCAAATTAGGCTAATTTCTCATACAAAATCTTTTGTTTCACGCGTCGGACTGTGTCGATATTTCTCTTTCGCACTCATTGAATACAGTGCTAGAAATCGTACTGAACTTTGTTTCATAGGAGCGCAATCGCTGGCGCTCCACACGTTACAACTTGACGCCCAATGTACGCGTAGGAAATGGTTTTCTAGTAAACTGCTATTGTATACATGGGCATAGTAGAAAGAATGTATGTATAGGATTATAATAAAGAAATATAGATTATGCTATTTTCGTGGGAGTGCACTGCACCAGCGCTCTTTATGACGAGCCGCCTCTGGTATATAATGATTTACATACATTTGAACATCATAATGCATGTAGCTTTATTCAGGTACACACGGCTACACATCAAGCTATACATTTCCAGTTTATGCTGATCTCGCATTGTATAGGATTTCCGTACAATGCGAGGTCAGCTTATAGAAATGTATAGCTTGATGTGTAGCCGTGTGTACATTACCTAAGTTTCCCAAAGATGTGCACAGATCTTGACTTAAACAATGAGTCGATTTCCATTCGCTCGCAATAAAAATATCCATCCAAATAAAAAAGAAGGAAAAGTATAAAATTGCAACACAAAAAAAAAGTAGCCATTTATATCTCCAAATTATTTCACATGGTATTGTACCTACCTAAGCCCCTATTTGGGCCAAATATAGGTTAAATATGTATATCGAATAAACTCAACATTTTATTACGGCCGAAATACCAATTCAGGCTGAACTGGACCCGTAAAGAGAAATATTCATATGATTCTGAAACCCTACATAATATATTTACTTTGTACCTGAGAGTTAAAATTAGGTTTAAAATAAAAAAAAGAAACGTTCCCCTACAACGTACAATGGCAATATTAGAATAGAATAGAATATCTTTATTTTGCATAAAATATGGTACATAAAAGGTCTTAAATGTAAGAAGTCCCACATATTTTGCTTACTTATTTATTTCAGCATGCACAAAATACCTTATAATAAAATAATACTTAAACAAAAAACAATTGTTGAGATTGAGATCAGGACATTGAGGTTAAAAGTCTAAATTACATTGGGTTATTTATATTACTAGTGAGATCATATTTAAAATTTTGCTTATAATTTAAGAATTCATCTATTGTATAGAACGCATTATAGTACAGCCATTTCTTGAGTTTGTTTTTAAAGTAATTTAGTGGCAGCTCTCTGATCTGTATTTGGGTGTAGATTTTGACAGACATATTGTAACAATTGTTCTGAGAAAGTGTGCTTCTACATCTTGTGACCGCCAGTCGGGTTGGAGGATTTTTTTATTTTCTATCGCTTTAGTATAGCGCTCAGTGTTTTTCAACAAATAAACCCACTTCTAATATATATAGACTAGGTCACAGATATTATAATACTACGACTAGGTAGAGTTAGTAATCCTAATTTCTTAAATAAAGGTCTACAAGATTCAAATGTTATTTCAGTTTCAGTTACTACCGTTTTAATTAATTTCCTACCCTTAGACCAAATAAAAAACCAAGACAGAGCGCTGTCAACAGTGACGTGAGGCCGGTTTTGTAAACATGTGTGCACTTAGTGAGGTGTAGTTTGATTGTAAATGGTTGTAAATGTCTCCGTGTGATCGTGTCTGCACAAAGCGGAGGTGTAGTTTTGCCATGCTTCACTGTATTGTTCGCAACGCTCTGTCTTCGTTTTTTATTTGGTCTGAGCCTGTACCTTATGAATGAGCCAACATTCTAAATGAGTACAAAACTTAAAATAAATAGTAGCCAGCTACATAAAGGCGTAAAACAAGCAAATAGTAGGTATGCATTTTTAAAGTCTTAGGAATCTACGTAAGGTACCTTGTACTTTAATAACATTTAATTAAGCGCTTTCAACCGACAAAGTTTCAGTGCAGAATGTCACCAAGTAATGGTAACGTTGCGTTCTGTACTGAAACGCTGCAACCGCACCAGTTCCACCTAAGGAGGTGGGAAGGTTAGGTATTACCTACTGAAAGTCGCAACGACTATCAGCCGACCGCTTAACTGAGTCCGTTCCTGCGGTAGCTGCGCGGTACGGGAGGAGTGTCCTGTCGGGGAGTGATATGAAGATTCGAATGACACAATTTCGCCGCATGCTATTTCGAAAAAAATCCACGAGTGTTTTCGAACTGGCGTACCTACCACTCGCGGATTTCTTAGAAATAGCGTGCGTCGAAACAGTGTCATTCGAATTAGAGATGGGTTGTAACAGATGAAACACAATATCTGTTATCACTGTGACTGTGACAAAAAAAATAACAGATCCAAATATGTGTTATTAAATCACAGATCCAAATACCTGTTACTTTTGTACGGACGATAAATACGTATCTCAATCGAATATCTTCGTTATTTCATTTAGTTTAAATTCGAAAATCGTATCTATCTGTTATAAAATAACAGGCTGTTATTTTTGTACGGATGATAAATACGTATTCGTATTCGTCTCAATTGAATATCTTCTTTATTTCTTTTCGTTAAAGTCGAAAATAGTATCCGAAGTTTTAACAGTAACAGCCGCGGTAACAGTCTGAGGATCTGTGATTTTAAGTAACAGATATTTTTTATCGTTAGGAGCAAAAAATTGCTATCTGCTATTTTTAAATATCTGTTATTTCTATCTGTGACGATAAATACGCCTCACTCCTAATTCGAATCTTCATATACCTCCCGTCCTGTCGTGATGCGAGAGCTCAGTGATTCGTCAACTTGTTATTACTTGTTAATGTAATATTTGTTTGCACCTATATTTTACTTTTAGGTACCTACTTGTAACATTAATGTAGGCAGGTTCCATTATTATGTTATTGAAAAGGGAAACTCAGATTACGGATAAGGCAGTGCTCTTACACGAGCTATAAAATTGCGCTATTCTTCGCATTTATTATACAATCTTGGAGTTGCTGTAAATTTATTTACAGTAATTCCGTTAGGCAGGACCTATATAGTTACTTATACCTACCTAACTGAATCAGTAGATCGGTATCAACCTACTTATTCATTTATTTACAATTGGCCGGGAAAAATTATATTTATATTCTGATATTTTTCCATACTGATGACATAGACAGAAACATTAAAATTTAATAACTTTCGTAGAACATACCTTCGCTGCGTACATTTGTGGCCTACATTTTCTCTTTGAGACGCTTCAAACTTCAAATCAACGCGACGAGAGCTGATTTCAAAAGGCTTAATTTAAAAACACCTGGAAACTTCCTGCCGTTATATAAGAGCACATAAACAGGTTTTTTGTAATTTTAATGAATCTGCGACCTTGTAGAATTCATTACCTACAAGTGAGTGTAGAACCTCATACCGTCTAAAGACAACCTAAGCTACTGTCTTATGAATTGGAAAACTAAAACCTAGAACTCGTCGATCTTTGAAAACTACCTCCAGGTAAGTAGGTACCGCTTGAATAAAGAAATCACAATGAACAAATTAAGTAATAGGTACGTAGGTACCTAACGAGTAACACACAGCACCACGCACCGCCGCGGATTCTAACGGCTCGACCGCGCGGTCGGGCGGTGTATCAACGGATTTAATAGAGGCCAAAGCAACATGAGACCGCCTACCGCGGCGTTGCGCGGTGCCGTGTGTTAATCGGCTAACAGAAAGAATAACTAAGTATTTAAAAAACACATGGACCATAAAACAGAGAAATCATGGACCATAAAGACAAACGGATTTATTTAATAAGCGAGGACCAGAAAACAAACGGCAATATGAAAGATATCTAATCTATTTTAAACATTTTCCTACTGAGCTTTTGTAACTGAAACTGAAACTCACAAAGCTTTCGCGCACAAAACGCAAAAAATAATAACAAAGATATACCCTATTTATAAAAGAAACAAAAACGAAAGGAAAATTAAAAGGATTATAACGATAAAAGCCCGGTACCTAGGTATCCCTTGACTTTAAATCAAACATTGTTTCTTTTTACCCGACTACGACGAAGCAAAAAGAAGGGTTATGATTCAGATGTCAAACGGATGGGTACATACATCTAATCTAATCTAATCTTACCTTCTTACTAACTACTTAACTTCTAACTATCCTATCCTACTAATATTATAAATGTGAAAGTTTGTGTGTTTGGATGTTTGTTACTCAATCAGGCAAAAACGGCTGAATGAATTTGGATGAAATTTGGCAAACAGATAGCTTATAACCTGGATTAACACATAGGATACTTTTTATCCCGATATTCCCACGGGATCGAGACTTACGCGGGTGAAACCGCGGGGCGCAGCTAGTATATTATAAACGCGAAAGTTTCTAAATATCGATGGATGGATGGATGTTTGTTACTCTTTCACGTAAAAACTACTGAATGGATTTGGATGAAATTTGGCAAACAGATAGCTTATAACCTGGATTAACACATAGGATACTTTTTACCCCGATATTCCCACGGGATCGAGACTTACGCGGGTGAAACCGCGGGGCGCAGCTAGTATATTATAAACGCGAAAGTTTCTAAGTATGGATGGATGGATGGATGTTTGTTACTCTTTCACGTAAAAACTACTGAATGGATTTGGATGAAATTTGGCAAACAGATAGCTTATAACCTGGATTAACACATAGGATACTTTTTACCCCGATATTCCCACGGGATCGAGACTTACGCGGGTGAAACCGCGGGGCGCAGCTAGTATATTATAAACGCGAAAGTTTCTAAGTATGGATGGATGGATGGATGTTTGTTACTCTTTCACGTAAAAACTACTGAATGGATTTGGATGAAATTTGGCAAACAGATAGCTTATAACCTGGATTAACACATAGGATACTTTTTATCCCGATATTCCCACGGGATCGAGACTTACGCGGGTGAAACCGCGGGGCGCAGCTAGTAATCACATAAATTCACGCCTTCTTCCCATGGGGCCAGGTAGAAACTATACAACCCACCTGCTTTGCTCCTTACGTACCTACTCCGTTTGCTTCATTTACGTTCATACATCAGGCTTGTCCCTATAGGTTCATTAGAAAACCAGCGTCAGACAGTATCTTTCTGGCATTCATGCTGAAATGAACTTTTTTGGCGCAGCCGTGAGGCACACACTATTGTTGTCAAAACTTTATTTTTATTTTGTTTTTTGTGTTTCACGAACTGTGTCCAAATAAACGTTAGGTCTTTCTTTCCCGTATTTTATTAAACTTCTTCTTATTAAACTCAATCTGTCAAAAATACCTCTAGCTGTTACCTATACATTTTTGACATTGATTGTTGCTGAGATGAGATCGCAACTAGATTTTTTTTCACGCACGCCCCGTTTGTGAGGCAACTGACCTTTCTGTCGGATGAATGTTCTGTTCCAATTTAGCTTTTCTTATTTATTTAAGGTAGTTATAATTACGAACATAGCAATCGATAAGACTAAATTGTTGGATATAGTCGTAGGTGGGTAACTTTAGTAGAAACTAGCTGCCGCCAGCGGCTTCGCCCGCGTGTAATCTTTATAAATTATAGCATATGTTACTCAGGCTGAATGTAGCTTTCTAATGGTGAAAGAATTTTTGAAATCGGCGCAGTAGTTTTTGAGTTTATTCATTACAAACATACACACAAAAATACAAATCTTTCCTCTTTATAATATTAGTGTAGATAAAAGAAAATGACAACTGATCTCACAGCCTAAACTGTAAAAAGGTGGATACTTACTTAGTTTTACGAGGGTTAAACTTTCTATAAATAACGATGGTCTGAGCTAAAGTAATGAAACATTATCGATTGCTACACTACGTTTCAATGACGTCATTTAGTAACTTCGCAGTTAATGTCCATAAAACATGACATTGTACATGCACAGGCGAAAACACAAAGAAAAACTTTATTAAAGGCTCCACAGCTATGCACAGTTTAAATTGATAACATATCGCAAGAAAATATCTGTATCCGAGTTAATACCAAATAAAATGCCGTCCTTAAACAGATTACGAATCCACTTAACATTACGCGATCATAATCTATATCGTATCAATAAAAATTCCTACTTTCAATTCGACAGCTAAGAGGCCACCTGTTGAAGAGACGGCATCCTTTCTCCAATCGTTGCTGGCATCCCACGGGCCTAACTATCTGGAGAAGTTGTTCGGCAGTAAGGCGCGAGACGCTCTAGAACCACTGGGGGGCGTCGAAAAGGTCGCCATTGCTCTCTCAGGTAATATATCTTCGTTTTACGACCGCCAAGGGTTCTTCAAAATATTTTTATAGGTAGTCTGAGAAAAATGTTTTCCGCTTCTTATCCTAAAAGGATGAATGTTTTTGTGACAATTTCATCTTACTTGAAATATTGATCGTAATTTATAAATGGCTCCGAAACTGGGTCTCCTTAACACCTGGGGGCTTGAAACCAGCCACTTTGGCAGAATCTTAATAGGAAAATATTATGAATCATCGTAAAATGTCACAAACTGAAAATTCATAATATTATTATGATTTGCTTGCGATTCATACTTATTACTTACGAAATAATTCTGTTAAAATAATCTGTTTGACAGTTTTCTATGGAAATTAAAATGGTCCACACATTATGAATTGATTTTGTGTCAAATAACAGGAATTGCTAATGACAGCTGGAAATTCTGGAATTGAATTGATTTTAGAGGAATTGTCAATGTGGCCGTTTTAGACCCCCAGGTTGGGCGCCAATTCACAGTGATGTTCGAATAATTATGTTTACTTCCGTTTCTGACTTCTGTAAAACAAAAATATTTCTCCAGTACAATGAAGTGGCCTGGAGAAATATTCCCAGCCTGTGTCCCAGTAGTGGGAACATTAGGGGCTGATTATGCTGATTATGCCGATTGCTAATGCTTATGCAGTTTAATGAAGTATCTAATGCTATTCAACTTCTCATTTCCAGAATCCCAAACGATTGAAGACTTCGGTGCCGCATTACATCTGATGAGGTCAGACCTCGAACACCTGCGCTCGGTATTCATGGCGGTGGAGAACGGTGACCTCGGCATGCTAAAATCTCTCGGCATCAAGGACTCGGAACTCGGTGATGTCAAGTTCTTCCTGGAGAAGCTGGTTAACACAGGATTCCTGGATTGAATAGGACCGGAGTCTGCCTCTGATTACTATCACGTCGTCCAATTTGCCCCGATAAGCTCATCCTTCTACAGCTACCTTCCTTACGACTCCATTAAATATAGGAGAAAGTAAGTAAACCTTTATCTTCATCCCGTGAGATTGTTGAATGTTTGAAAATTATAAAATCAAAAACCTTTAGAGAAATGATTTTGGAATTCAGAATTGACTTCTACAACCGGCCACGTAGACTTTTCTGAATCCATAAATCATTTCTTTTGCGGCTAACATTAGCTTACAGTTACTGTTAAAGTATAGGTAGAGAAAGAGGGTATTAATTTTCGAATAGGATAGGTATATTTTTATAAACATATGCTTCTCTAGGTTATAAACCAAAATCCTTTTTAGGTTAATATTCGAAGAGATTATCAGGGCCCAACACTCGCGTCTATCATTAAGTGTGAAATGAAAAGAGGCTAAGTCTGTGACTTTAGTGTAATACTAGTCAAAGTTAAGCTAATTATCGCATTCCACTTCATGATGACCCTGATAACTATTACAGAATGTATGTGGTTTTTGAATGTCGCCCCCCAAAATGTATCCTCCCTAACTTGGACTTATATCAGAGGCGACTCCATTGAAACGTCAAGCGTCCATTCTAAGCGAGATATAAAGCTAAAAGTTGGTTGATATGAAGATGTGTGTCCTTAGATTAATAAAAAGAATATAAGAATCGTTGAAAGAATGCATACGCTTTATATCTGGCTTTTGGAAAAATCCAGAATAGGACCATGGAAACATATCATTGTAAACTTAGATGTAGGTAAAAAATACATATCATAGATTATAATCTGTAGCGAATAAAGTACAATTATTTTAATATGATCGGTATTGTAGTGTACGACATTTTATAGACCCTTTTAGTATGTACTTTTTCGTCATTGAAAAGAAAACTATATATCAAAATAAAAAGCATATCTAGATATAACGGTGCTGCACTTGAATCCAGATACATATCAAAATTAATGTGATTATTATATAAATGTTAGATTTATTGTATGTTACTTATTCTAGAGTAAGACGTAGAAATGAATTAACATCGTAGATATTAAAATTGAACCCATTAGAGTCCAAATTCTATTGTCACTCATTTTTAACATCTTTAATCTACATATTGGTGTTGTAATGATAGAACTTTTGTCAAATGCGGGCTAATAAGACAACGAATTATTGATTAATGTCTCGTTTTCAATGAGACGAGTGAGGTACACGATGTAATATTGGGAGTTTATTGACATAGAACACAATCTAAGAAAATGTTGTCTTAAAAACACTGCTTGCTTTACTGATATAAATAACGCACTCAGTGCAATCACAGTAGGTATTGTATAAACTCACAATGTAAAGTCAAAAAATTGGCGGGAATGGAAAAAAAGATGGCCGATAAAAATAAGCAATGTTGCCAGATCGAATATTTAAATGCAGCCTGTATTTGCCAGAAGTTTGTATAAACCACAATAGATCTTCTAGTATTTCAATCGCCAAATCTTAGTCTCAATCACAATGTTTCAGTGTGTACCTATCAGTAGTAAATATATTCTCTCTCCGTTAGATCTAAAAATCATATTACTTACTATTTTAACTACATGTAGTTAGCTTAGGTGAATTTTTATGAATATCAATGGTTTTAGAAATATAGGTTATTAATTTTAACTTGCGTCGGATTCTCAAAATATTGATATTCAATATAATTAATATTCAATATAATAAGATATTCAACAAAATGGCGATCTTTGAACTCTGTTAGATGATATTATGTGTTTTGAAGTAAGTATAAATGGCTTATTGTTCTTAAATAACAAACCAATAAATGAATCATCTTGAATTTGGGTTTTATTTAAAATATTTATTGTTTTTAACCTTTGAACAAATCTTAGACATAATTATTAGTTTGCATAACTGCTAGGGAGCGAAGTAAGTCATGAATACTGTCTTATTCTATTAAAATTAAGTGATTTAAGGAAGTGAGTAAGATCTTCAAGGACTTGTACCGTGATGCAGAAGCTTTGCTAAGTGAATATAAAGAACTAATAAACTACTAATAAAGAACTGCAAAGATATTTTGACAAGTGGCCAAAATCAGAACTAACACCACCATCTTGATTTCTCAATAATTATTTTCACAACAATGCTGCCCCTGTCAATGTCATTAAGTAAGTAACGTGACGTAAGTAACTAAAAGATCCATGAAGCCTTACACGCACTACTGCCTCGGTAACTTACATGTAACTTAGCTCTGCTTCTACACCGCTTGCACCTGGCGCATCAGCGTGTATCTAAAAAACCCCAATTTATTCAGTATTTTTCCAACGAGGCTACGTTGTGTGGTACATTATAATTAAAAGAATTTTTTGTAGCTCCTTCGCACAATCACGGTGCGGTGGTGTCACTTGAAAACAGAAACAAGCTGATTTAGTACCTAGTACTAACCACTGCTACAAACATATTTTGGCGCTCGAATGACGTTGACAGGAGTTCTGTAACTTTATAGTGTGCTGTTGGTATGTCACTTGAAATGTATTCATAAAACCAGATGGTGGCAATGTGGCGGCGTTAATCTGGTTCGGGGTTAGCGAGTTTCTCTAAGTATTTACACACACACACACTATAAAACTGATTTAACAGATTTTTTGTTACTTGAGTTTCTTACCAAGATTTGGAGGCCCTGGTTAGTACCACATCTTGACAACTGGCCAAGTACACTGAGCACACTGTACGTCAGATTTTGTCTCTGCGTAGAATATCTTCCAACTTCATTAGACTTTTACAAACTTGTTGAACGCGTGTATAATGTCAGTTTTATGTCAAACTCCTAGAAACGTCATGTTTATAAGGTGTTTAGGCTAAACAACTGTTAAACACGGTTTTGTGGTAGGTTACTTCTCAGAACAATAACTTTACTTGGTATAACTTTGGAGAAAACTTAGTTAAAATATTCTAGATTCGCTGACCGCATGAGAAAGCGTTATTCTTTGACATAACGTAAAGATTGCGAGCCTGCGAGGTGAGAAATTTTACCCGTATTGATGGGTAAAAAAGCAGTCAAAAACATTATAAAAAAATTGTTTAGTTTTAGAAGTTATGTTAAAATAAAAAATAATTATGTAAAATTTATAAATTTATGTCTGTAATTTTTATGGTGTACATAATAAAGAGTACCTACCTATTCTATCTATCTATGATTAAAATTTAATATATTCGTCCAGTGAGGAGAATCCAATAATCTCTGCTTTTATTTCGGAAAACTGGAAATTAAAAATAGCATCATAAGATTACTTATGTGGGAAGAATATGCATTTATGGGTAATCTTGCCGATACGTCGACGTCCGAATAAGTCCCAAGATACAATTTTCCTTTTACAACTATGTTGAGATCGAACAGCCGCTGCAGAATTTACACAGGGTTTAATTTAATTAAATGCTGTACGACATGAGGAGGGGTTTCTAAAGTGGGTGATAGACGTTTGTACTTAAAGTACAGTTCGCGACCTTACTCGGCTCGCCGTCGGTGACACACGTGAAGCTTGCTCAAAATTTCATTGTCAAATTAGCTCGCGGCTCGCGGCGGTGGCAGACGACGAGGCAAGGCGGGATACGAGCAAAACTTCAAACCTTACTCGGCGGTTTTAAAGTCCGCGTACTTAGCATGACACACGGGCGAGTAAATTCGCCGAGCCATAAGTACGCAATTTGCTCGCACGTCCATCGCCATTTAAGAAAAGGTCGCTATCATGAAATTGAACAAGTCATGTCTGCACTTGCCCGAACTTAGAAATTTGGTAGCAGTGCGCGATTTTTACCACAAGCATTTTACGAGTACACCAGTTGGTAGTGGTACACCAATGGTGAAACGTGTAGACCTATTCTTGTAAATGTATCGTGTTTTCTAGCGAATGTTTTACTTGTGACTTTTTTATTAAACTTTCATTTTAAGACCTAAATTCACTTTATAGTTTATATAGCAATAGAAGCACTTACCAGTGCTGAATAAGAAATAAAACGAAACGAAATAAGTAATGCGTGTGTTTAGCACAAGTTTTCAATTATATTTCACTTATGTACTCATAACAAACATACAAGAAAAAATAAAAATTAAAGCTTAAAAAGAATAACATTTGTTACATTTTTTTTAAATAACGAACTACCACTCGATTCCCAATGTGGCTTCCGGGATGCGCTATGGTAACCCGCGAAATTCAAATTTTCTTAGGTTTTTAGCAATTTGCAGGTCAGTGTTAGGTTGTATGTTGATTCAAATATGATTCACGATCGTAACAAATATGGATTAAAGAATTATAAACATTAGAATCAGCAATACAACTCTCTAAGTTCATAAAAGTGTATTGAATGTCTATTTTATGAAATCATGACATTTTGCACTTATGGAGATTTTTTTTTGAGGGTGGGAAATCATCAAATCGCTCTGGGCGGAGCTGGAGGGCGTGTCAGACTTTTACTGACTAAACCCCACCCGTGTTCCTTCAGTTGCCTATTGCCAAGGTCCCGGTATCCCTTTCGGACTTTCCCGCAACCGGGAAGGAGATGTATTGTTGATTCTAGTGTTATAATTCTGTAAATCCATAACACATCCATGATGTTGGGATCCGTGAATAAAGCTCACGAAATAAAAATTATATATATTGATGATTTATTTAGTAATGTTATCATTATGGTCACGTAATGAATATACGCAACAATATTGAATGACAACGTTATTAAACAGCGTTGAAAGGTCATTGGGCATTTTTGACCCGGTGCCTCGCAGTACGCGTCCATTACTGAAATGTGGTTTGTTTTGAAGGTTTAGGTTTAACATTTCACGGAATGTTTTTATTTTAATCCAAATGTATGGGGAAAAAAGTTATGGGCATTTTTGTCCCGGTGCCTCGAAGTACGCGTTTATTACTGAAATGTGGTTTGTTTCGAAGGTTTAGGGTTAACATTCCACGGAATGTTTGGCCTATAGCCACCTTCCGGCTCTATCATCAGACGCTGAACACCACCTATACATGACCAATGAGTCCAAACACGATGATGCTATCTTGTTTAATTAAGGAGTTCCTATGGCCAAATTCCGGTTCCATCATCAGACCCCAGCAACATGGTATCATTTTTTCAAAATGTCTCGGTAGTTGTATAAGTATGCCAAGTTACAGCATAATCAGATGCCAAGAAGTGCTTGAAAAATGGATGACAATTGGAGTAACTAGAAACACATATGGCCACCTTCCGGCTTCATCATCAGACCTTGAACACCACCCAGTGTCAAAGCACTTGTTAATACGTAACCAATGAGTCCAAACACGATGGTGCTATCTTGTTTGATTGAGGAGTTCCTATGGCCAACTTCCGGCTCCATCATCAGACCAGCTCCATGATATCAATTTTTCAAAATGTCTTGGTAGTTGTATAATTATGCCAAGTTTCAGCTCAATCGGATTCCAGGAAGTACTTCAAAAATGGAGGACAATTGGAGTAACCAGAAAGATTTAAAAAAAGTGTTATTATCCCACTTAACTCTATAAAAATAATGGGATTAGTTTTAAACTAGTATTTTTCGGGGATTAGTTTTAAACTAGTATTTTTATAAATGAGTGCTTGGAATGACGCGGGAGAAACTGCGGGGAACAAGTTTGAAAAGCTCCTAAATATTCTTGTACCTTTTTAGGAAGATCTTTGTACATTTTTGTACGCATTTTATATATTTAGAAGGATACATACGAAAATTAGTTTTTTTTTTATATTAATTCTGTTTTAAAAATGCTTTCCCATACTTTTGAGGAACGCGACTCATCTCATTGGGTAGTATTCACGGTGTTTAACATACTCCGATTAGTTTCGTTAGTGGTCGCAGGTGGGTCACAGGTCTGAACAAAATGCCCGTTTACCTTTGTAAAAGAACAAGAAAATTTGAATTTCACGGGGTACATTAAAGGAAATACTCAAAAAGCGACTGATATGCCCACGTGTGTGGCCGATACGCCCGCCAGGTACATCAGCCGGGCAAAGCCGTGAGGGAATTCCAAGCTAAGTAGAACAAAATCAAACAATCTATTAACCTTCTTTTTGTATCATTCTATCAATGGATAAAAAAATTGTACAATGGAATGATACATCAGTATCTCAATACAACATTTACAATTAAACATTGTTTAGCTCCCAAACTAGCTTAATCTTAGAACAAGAAGTATAATGAGGGTATCCTACCATTCAAAGAATTATAATTATGATTTAAGTAAATGCTTACATCAATGTTAATTAGAAAAAAAAAGGACGACCTCTCGAGAATATATTCTAGGCGGTTGTAACTAATGTTGCAATTTCAATTTTTTATTTTTATTTAAACCACTATTTTGAATTTCGCAACGCTAGTTAGAAACCTTCGATAAAAATAAACGAACTTACTTATATCCAAATAGTGAAAAAATTAATGAAGCGACCATTTACGCAGTTAGACACAAAAACATAATATTTCCTAACAAACTAAGACACTATTTACACACTCTTAGCCACTCCAAGTTTTAACCAAAATCTTGGATAATATATTTCATTTTTTTATTTCAGTGATGTTGATGCAGTTGCCCTAAAAGCTTTTAGGCATACCATTGAACTCGTTCAACTTTATTGTGTTTAATCTCCCTGAACACAAAACCATCTTTCATCTCAACCAACCCAATGCTCCATGTTATTTTGCTACCTGACTGCAAAGAAGGGTTATGTTTTTACGAAGGCCAGTTTCTAGACCCAATAAATTGAAGTGCGGGAGACGATTCTCTGCACATATCCTCAAATCGAAAGTTTGATACATTAATAACTCCAATATTATTTTCTCCCTTTTTTCTTTGAAGTCTTTTCAGCCCTCAACTGATCTTCTTCGTCCATCTTGCTATAATGCGACTGTATATGAGACAACAGCTTTTTCTCCCTTGAGAAAGATTCTCCACACATGTTACACGGGTACTTATCTTTCTCTTTACTTTCCTTGCTGCTTTCTGGGGCATTAGGAATAGCCGCTGTAGACGTCGAAATTTGCGATTCTTGAATGATATTATCAGTAGGCAAAACATACGACGGCTGCAACAGTGGGTCTACATTGATGAATGTAAAGAAACCGGAGTCCTTTGGATGGGCAACGTCCTCTAACGTGACTCGAAACGGCTCTTTAGCATCCAAATTCTCTTTCACTTCAAGTTTAGATTTTCTTTGGCGTTTTTTAGGCACTTCGGCAGGGGGAGCTATCGCTTTCGTTGATATTAATAATTTGCTGGGATTTCCAGTTTGAACTATAGTGTAAGACTGCTTTTTCATAGCGGGCGTAGTGAATGGGGTTGGAGATGCAGCAACCGGCGGTTCGTAAAGACTTGCGGTATGGGCAACGGTTTGAAATAATCCAACCGGGTATGGCTTTGATTGATTATCAATGTCTATTACTTCCGAACCTTTTCCGAAAGATTTGTCATGAGAATCTTTCTTACGTTCTTTTGACTTTTCGTGTTCTGTTTCAGATTTGCGCTTTTTAGCTGTTTTTTGATTTTCTGTAACTGTAACTGGTGTTGTATCTTCAACCAAAGTGAATATATTATTTGGGCCTGGAACTAATTTGAAACGACCATTCAAGTTAGGGGCGGAAGGAATATGCACAGATGGTGACTGAGCATTTGATGACTCTGATTGTTGGGAATCCGAAGAATTCGGAGATGGTCCTGGAGCCGGACTATTTTCCGTGCGTCTTGTTTTGCTAGCTGGTCCAGCTTTTGGCTTAGGTTTTACTGCTGGTGTAGATTGAATGCTGTCTTGCTTTTGATTGATATCTGTGATAGGACTGTCATCTTTATTTTTGTTATTGTCTGTACTTGATTTAGTGTTTTTACTATCAGGATTTGGAGTTGGACTGTTCCCATTATCAAACTTATAAGACTTCCATGAGTGTGGTTTTTTCATATTACCTTCAATAGTAATATATTTAACCGTGGAAACTTTAGGGGGTTCTGGCGTCGGTACTGCCTTAGGAATTGCTACTTTAGGTATTCCATTTTTAGCACAATTGTGAGATTCAACTACTTCTTTTTTGAGGAAGTTTCTATTGCACAGTTTACACTGAAATAGTACACCCACTCCATTTACTTTTATCATGCTGATATAATCCATGATGTTAAATGGTTTTTCATCAACCGTCTCTTTAATTTCTAAATCATTATCACTAGAAGATTTTTCTTCTATATAATCAAAGCTAAAACTATTTATCAGGGTATTGTTCTTCACTTTGTTTTCACTTGGTTTTTTCTCATTTTGTGAATTTTTGTTAATACTAGGCTGTGGTCGTTCAACATTATTACTATTGTAAGAACTGTTACTACTGTTAGAAGGGGTACTACTACTAGGCTTAGCTGGTTTAGTTGGTATATTTTCATAATGCTTTTCCTGACCCAATTTTACTTCTTTAAGGTTAAGTTCGTCATTATCATTGTCAACTGCTTCTTTTTTAATCAGTTTTGGATCAGTTCTTCTTGTAACTCTTTTAGTTGGTAGGGGTGATTCTTCTTCTATAGGTAATGGTTTAAGAGGGATATCTTTAATACCCGCCATTGCTTTTTTTATCAAAGCATCACAGATATCATCATTGCTCATATTCGTTTTATTTAATTTATCTTCCCAAGCTTGTCTAGTTTTAGTTTTAGTGATAAATGGGCCAGTCTTACCTACCGCCGTTCGTAAATTTTCCTGTGTTTTAATACATTTGTGTATAAATTCGTGTAGTTCTTCCAACTTTGCTGAACACCGGAAGCATATTTTGTGTGGAAGGTCATCATTTTCCGCTATCTGTAAAGAAATAACATACTCTTAAACCATTAATATGCAGTACTGTAAAAGCGCAGATGCCACTAGTAGTTGAAGTTTTCAACCCAAAAGCGGTGGCAAAAATGCTGAAGAAGAACTACCTTCCATAAGGGAGAGACGTGGTACTGGCTCCTCCACCATAAAGCCTTTTATAAAACAAATCGCTTAGGTATCATTTGACAACTGATTACAAAGAAAAGTCCACAGAAATCAATAGATTTAAGGATCGGTTTCCAAATAAGCGGTGAATAAAGATGTATGATTTTATCTATGATCATACCCCGACTAAAATTAATATACAGCTATCAGTTTCCATTATGGACAAAATGGAGGAAAAACATGGCGAGCGAACCGTTCCCCTTTGTGGTTTCACTGGCAGTCCCTACATTTAAATTGATGGTGGTATGTTAATGTTATTACTATTTTGCCCATTCAGATGTTGAAGTTGATCGGTCAGGATCAAGTTGTCGGGGTCCAGTTGTCGGGGTCCAGTTGTCGGGGTCCAGTTGTCGGGGTCAAGTTGTACGGGTCGAGTTGTCGGGGTCGAGTATTCGGGGGCGAGGTGTCGGGTTCGAAATGTCGAGGTTAACTTATCGGGGTCGAGAGTCGAGATCATGTTGTCTCTGGGTCGAGTTGTCATGTTACCGTTTAAGTAGTTGACCACCAAAAACATAAAATCTAGTGGATAAACTGATTATAATCACTGTTTTATTTTTTGACAATCATTTAGAGTTCAAGAGAGTCAAACAATTACTGATTCAGTTGATTTTAGTTATTATGCTTGAAAATCATTGAAAATATTGCTAGTAGAGTGAATATTGAGAGTGAAGATTCTTTCAAAGATTAAACTATGCAGTTGGTGCCAAATAAAGAATTGAAAAACAACAAGGAACATTTTTTTAAATATTGTATGGAAATAGAACAATATTGTTCTTGTGTAAGAAGAAACATGGTAAAATGGTTGTTGGCCCTTCATTCCAAACTTACTTCATTTCAAACGCATTCCTCTGTGTCCCTCCTGGTTAATGATACTTGAGAAATATTTTTTTTAACAATATATTGTACAAACCAAATCTAATGTAATATATTGATAAATCTTAAATCCTACTATAATATTATAAATGTGAAAGTTTGTGTGTTTGGATGTTTGTTACTCAATCACACCAAAACGGCTGAATGGATTTGGATGAAATTTGGCAAACGGATAGTTTATAATCTGGATTAACACATAGGATACTTTTATCCCGATATTCCCACTTACGCGGGTGAAACCGCAGGGTGCAGCTAGTATAATATACAATCGAACACTAACATATAAGCTAATACATTTCCAGTTTAAGGTCTCTGCACACAGCGGGCGCGGCGTGACCGGGCGCGATCACGTCCCGCCGCGCCCATTCAAGCCGACCGTTTAGCGACGCGATTCACTCATCAAAAAGATGTTGAGCGATTCAGACGTGGAAACGCTCTTGCTATTATTTGCGCTAGCTAAGAAAAACAACGCCAACGCAAATAGGGGCATGAAATAAATCAAAAACGTCCCGTCGCGCCGCGCCCCGCCGCGTCGGACTTGTATTCGCGCTCGGTGCGACGCCGGCGTGGCGCGACGGTTCGCGTCGCGCCGAGCGCGGCGGCTCTGTGTGGCGTCGTCCATAGTAACTAGTACATTACAACTGCTCAGCGTCGCGTCGCCGTCCGGTCACGCCGCGCCGCGCCCGCTGTGTGCAGCGACCATTATGCTGATCTTGTATTGTATAGGATTTCCGTACAAAGCAAGGTCAGCTTATACTGTAAATGTATAGCTTGATGTGTAGCCATGTGTACATAGGTAACATATATATTTTAGTGTACAAGTGCATACGAAAAAATAAAAATAAGGGCAAGTCTCATAGAGCATCAAAAATTTGTCTGCACCGCTGTCAGTGGGAAAAGTGCATATAAGGCTGGCAGCTTTGCCACGTTGGATGGCAATGCTGACAGCAAATTATTGGTGTACTTATATAAATTTTAGAAAAATAAAAATATGCAAAAAGAAACCTTAATATCAACATGGCCATAGTAGATATGGATGAAGATTGTTTCATAAGAAATACTTGCCCTAATGTCCCCAAGTAGAAACTTTGTAATGAACATGTTTACAGATTAAATAACCAAATATTATTTGTAACAGCCACATATAATAATACTTGGCTTCTCATGTGCATTTTGGCCTATTAATGCTGGCAGTGAGCCTTGACAAAGTATGATAACATTGTTATGTTGTAACAACCAATTGGAACCGTGCATCTAGCTTTTGGTTGACATTTCATAGGTGCCCATGTGCCTAAAACTATGAGTATGCAATAGTGCAATGAGGCTTCAGCAACAGTAGCTGGAAAGTCGTAGTCAATCATTTATTTCAAATAGGCACATTAAAAGCACTTTGATATGTCAAAATTGACTACAAAACAGAATTGATTCTAGTTGTCCCTTCCAAAAGGAAGTAAGTAAAATGAGTTTTATTTTTGGACAATTGTTTAATAATTATACAATTATTTACTAGTGTAAACACCCAAGAAATAAATCAAAGAACTCAGATAATGTTGACAGCCGGCTGGTCTCCAAAATAATAACATTAACTGGGTTTCCAAAATAACTGAAATCACTTGGTACTCCTACAATTATCAGCGTTGAGTAGGTAGGTAGTATGTGCATATTATTAATACAGTTAGATCAAGCTTGAACAACAGGTCAAAGTTAAGATCGTCTAGTTGGGAAACAGTATATATCTACATAACAAATGTATCTTACCCCAAAAGGCATTAATTCGTCGATCTTTTTCGCTGTCACTTTATCAGCATCGAAAATGTTGAGAAACGGTCCATCTTTACCTTCGCACAATCGACAAACTTTCATGAAAACTGGTGGAGTCACAGCACTGTACGCTTCCGCTATTACTTCTGAAGTTATAGACTGAGCTATAGAAGGTTTAGGAGGTTGTTTCGCCTTAGATTTCACTTTTTTCTTGGCCATTTTGATGCCAAGTTTTTCTCTTTACGTTTACGCACTCTTATTACGTTGTGACGTTCTAAGGCAACAATCCCTCAATTGCACTTTTATGCTTTCCCTTCAGCACAGTTAATGAATTTCATTCAATATTTTAATCATTTGAAGCAAATACAAAAGATTTAGAACAACATGGCTGGCTGGAAGAAATGTCATTCAATAAAAATAGGACCATAGACAATAAACAATCGTATTTTTGATGACTTTATGACATTTTGGCAAGCTATGTTTCTACGTTTTTGACGGTCATTATTTTTAACGACCTTGGTGACTAATAAACTAAAAGTCATTAAATTATACCATTTTAGGTTATTTTTCTTTTAATGACTCTCGTAAGTCTTGTAACAGGCTATCTTTTTCTACACGGATGAACTATGATGATTATGAGGCCAAAGGCCAGCAGTAAAAAAGGGAATCCTAGGGAACTTAACTTATTTGTAAAAATTGCAAAGCTATAATAGGCGGATATTTTGAAGACAAGGAAACTAAAGGCCGGAGATCCGTAATCCGTAAACCATATATATTACTTTACTCTATGCCGTAAACACTGCACGGGATTAGAATACCTACATGCATGCATGTGTGTCTCAACTAACCGTGCGTTTGCACTGGCGAAACATTTACGACAAAACATGTTAAAATCTCTAGTTTCTGTCAATGTTCCATACAATTTTTGACAGAAACTAGAGATTTCAACATGTTTTTACCCGACTGCCCCAGAAGGAGGGTAATGTTTTGTCTTGAATGTTTCGACTTTCGCCAATGCAAACGCACGGTTACTTAGCATATTATATCTACGTTTAGTAAGTTTATTCTTAAGTTTATAAATAACCTGCTGAAACTTCTCTGAGAGTCCAGATGAGTCAAAAGAATGAATGATAATGTTATTGTATACACTTGTATTGAATGGCGTTTTATGAATGATCTATAATAATAGATCTTTACCTATGAAAATGCCGTTCTGCAGTACTGGCCATTTCAAATCAAAAAAATTTTTGTTTGGCTAAGAATTCTAATTTCAAATTAATTTTATTTAAAAAACATGGAATTCTTTTTTCAAAAGAAGTCATTTGTTTAATGATTAGTGTTACATTTTCATCGCATTTCAATCTTTTTCGTCATCATGGATACGTTAAAAATTCGAATAATTATGGAATATGAGTACCGTCGTGGCCATAGACTACTATTTGGTCGTGGCAGCAACGCGGCACAAGCGGCACGCAACATCAACGACGTTTACGGAGCTAACACTACAAACTAACGCACCACCTGTTATTGGTTTGCTCGTTTCCGTTTTGGAAATTTCGACCTGAAAAATGAACCTAGCCTACCTAATGAAGCGGTACTCCGAAGACTTTGGTCGACAATGACGAATTAAAGGCGATTGTGGAAGCTGATGATACACAATCTACGGCTGAATTAGCAGCAGCTTTCGACGTTAGCGTCAAAACAATATTGGTCCATTTGCGTCAAATTGGCAAGGTAAAAAAGCTTGACAAATGGGTGCCCCACGAACTCATGTTTGGTAAGAAGCTGTGATTCATCACAGCTTCTTACCAAACGGGGTGAGCATTACTGCAGATGTGTACTGTGAAGAACTGAACACAATGATGAAGAAGCTGGCACATCTCCAACCAGCATTGGTCAATAGCTCGTCTCCGCTGCTCCTGCACGACAACGCGCGACCTCATACTGCACAGCAGACGGTCTCCAAGTTGCAAGAACTGGTGTTGGAAGTTCTCCGTCATCCGCCCTACTCACCAGACCTTGCGCCTACAGACTACTACTTTTTCCAGAATTTGGATAACTTCTTGGCGGGAAAAAAATTCAATACCCGAGAGGCAGTACAAAATGCCTTTGAAGAATTAGTTGTGTTATATCTCTAACAAGGTAATTAATTAATACCAATATTAGAATTTATCTATTATTTATTGAAATAATACAACGTGCATACAAGGATTACTTTTTCGAATGCCAACATGGCCGATGGCGGCGCTAGTGCTGCCCCTATACTATAATAGTCAGCACTATTATAGTATAGGGGCAGCACTAGCGCCGCACACATATCCAGTACTATAACAGTTGCCTCCCGTCCAGCTGATTTCTTTAAGAAGGGCATCAATAAACTGCCACTGCGTTGGCGAAGATGCATTGATTGCATGGGTGATTACTTCGATTAATACAAATAAAAAATACATGAAAAAAATTCGTTTAAATTTTTTCATACAAAACGGCAATTTCATAGGTAAATACCTAATAAAAATAGAGGGTGATCCAATTAGAGGTTCCTTGGTAGCACTGTAATTTTGACAGCTGTTGGTAATGGCGCGTATTTCAAACTTTAAATGTTCGTTTGTAATGTGGTTTGTAACAATACATTTACAAAATGAATTGCTTTACCGTTGCAAGACGGTGCAACTTGCCGCGAAAAACGTTAGAAGTTTTGCGTGAAACGTTTCGAGGTCGCATAGAGCCTCTTCCCCACAGGCGCGTTTTTATCGGTCGATAATAACGCAAGCGTTATTGGGATATCTGTTTTACATTTTGTGTTAGGACGGCCACAAAGTTACTGCAATGTAGGTACACTGTTGCAACGCAATAGAAGTATAACGCTTGCGTTCTTCCGTCCTGCGATATTCCGCTATGTGAGCGTTTTGTATTAGGACTTTAGGAAGCATGCGATCCTGTATGCGTGTGTGTCAGGTGCGTTAAAACTACAATAGTACGGTCACCGTACTAACGATATTAACGCAGGTGTGTGTGTTACGGTGTAGTACGTGCGGGGGGCATGTATTGTAGGTAGGTTACCCTCAGACGTTAGAAATATCTGACGATAAGAACGCACCTGTGTACAAGGACTCATTATCGCATAACCTCTTGCGGTATTATCGACCGATAAAAACGCGCCTATGAGGGAGGAGGCTTAATTTCACGTTATGGTAACGTCAACTGGCCGCCAACATGACTTGCTGACGACTCGGACACAGGGTGATTTTAATATCCTGCAGATTTCATGACCAATGCGGGATTGCCCCGCAAATGTCCTTTTCGTGCAAGTATTTATTGTAATGCGTGGAATAAGCACGCGGGACGCGGGGCATAATCCTGGGCAGCAGCCCCGCGCATGGTTTCTCGTCCATTGTAGGTACACAGCCACAACGCATAGCAGCCCGCAGAAAACTAGATCGACAGATTTTGTCAAGTTGTAAAAACCGTACGACGCAGGCAGGAGCGGGTCACAGCACGTTCGTACTCACAAGCCACCGCAGCCTCGCCTTATTCGAGGTAGCACAGTAGGCTAGCATACTTTGTAAAAAAAAGAGTGCCTCCCACGATCCTCATTATGTCTATGTTCTCGCATGTCGGCCTTACCGTGCGTTTGCACTAGCGAAACATTTGCGACAAAACATGTTGAAATCTCTATATTCTGTCAATGTTCCATTAAATTTTTGTCACGAACCAGAGATTTAAACATGTTTTGTTGTAATGTTGCAAACGCACGGTAATACCGTGCGTTTGCACTGGCGAAACATTACAACAAAACATGTTTAAATCTCTGGTTCGTGACAAAAATTTAATGGAACATTGACAGAATATAGAGATTTCAACATGTTTTGTCGCAAATGTTTCGCCAGTGCAAACGTACGGTTAGAGTCTGGCAAACGAAAGTTAAACCTGAAAACACGCGCGAAATTTAAAAAAACAAGACTGTTTATCCCTACACATAGTGCGGGAACACGTGTTGATAATTGAAACTTAATTTCATTTAAATAAAATATAAATTCAAGTATCAACACGTCATATCGCATTATGTACAGGATAAACAGTGTTGTTTTTTTTAATTCCGCGCGTATTTTCAGGATCAACTTTCGTTTGCCAGACTCTAGTCGATGAGCAGATGACGAAAACGTCAACTGTACAAAAATCTTTTGGGGCGTGGCAAAAATCGGAACTAACGCAGCCATTTTGTTTCTTCAATACAATCACCAGCGCGAAAAGATCCTACAAATACTAATGCAAAGATTTAGATCTGTGACAATAATACGATTTTACAACATTACGGAAGATGATAATAATGAGATAATATGAAACAAGAACTATGCGTAGGTATATTATTTATTTTAATGCATAAGTTATACAATAAATGCTATAATTAAATACTTTTCTACATTATGTTACTTAGAAGCTTCTTTTAGGTAGGCTACGACGTCTGCGCGCTCTGACACTTTTTTCACACCAGCGAACACCATCTTCGTGCCGGGAATGTATTTCTTCGGATTCTCGAGATATTCGTAAAGCGTTTCCTCATTCCAAATAACACCTTTGTTTTTATTGGCATCTGAATATGAATAACCGACCACCGTGCCTGCCTTCCGGCCGATTAAACCATATAGGTTGGGACCAACTTTGTTTCTGCCTCCAGATTCAATAGTGTGGCATTGGGAACATCGTTGTAAAAAGATTTTCTTTCCTAGTTCAGCATTGCCAGGAGGTGGCCCCATTTTCCATGTTTTTTTATTTCAGGAAATCAGAAACCAACGTGACGTTTGCTCAGTAGACAGATATGAACAGCATAGTAATCTTAACATATTTTAGTTTTTTTTTCAATGACGTGACTCTGTGAAGGTTTAGAAGTGCAAAGCGTTTTTTACTACTTTTTATAACAGGACTCATTGTTTACACACAAATAATTAAATGTGGCTCTGGACGGCCGAGGGTGGCTACAAGCCACACTACCCACCCATCCGTTTTGGTGGCCTCGGTGTCCGCAAAATGACCAGTATTAGCGATACCTGTCCTCTGTCCACAACATCGAAGTTGACCGAGAAAATTTTAGACCGATGCGGTGGATGCCTGGAAAGCGGCTGGAAAAGGTTGGTACGGAATAATCTTATCCAGATTCTAGTGCCTATGTTGGGTGACGGTAGTGCTTGAAGCTAGAGGCCTGACTCCCACTCACCCAAAGCTAGCAAGCGGGCACGCTTAGCAGTTTTGGTGGACTCTATGCTGGGTGACACCACCTCACTCGCTACCAGTCTGCATCTAGTGGTTTTTGCTCGCTACCAGATTGACTGGTGAAGCTGTCGACTGCTTATGACACCAAGGTCTATCTTGCAATAAGAGTGCAGGCTGGATAGCACAGCACGCCAGCATTAATGAAATCATCCGTCGTGCTCTTGTCACCAGGCTGTCGCCAGGGTGCCAACTGTTTTAGAACCCAACGGCTTTACACGCGACGATGGGTGGGATGAGACCAGACAGACTGACCATACTGCCATGGAAGTTAGGTCGGGCTTTGGTGTGGGATGCAACAACCCTTGCGGTATCCCATCTTCCTAGCAAGGCAGGTTGTTCTGGGGCGGCTGCTACAGCTACGGAAAACCACAAACGGCGAAAATATTCCAATCTTATCTGATTGGGAGTTATATGTTCGAGCTGTTTGGGGTTGAAACACTAGGGCCATGAGGTCCGAGTGCCTACTTGGTTTTTCAATACCGCCAATTGGTCGAATCTTCGCTTGACTGGTGCTGGCCTGTATTTTGCCCAAAGAATCAGCATGGCCATACAACGTGGCAATGCTGCCAGCCTTTTGAGCACTTTTCCTGCTGATAGCAATGCGGACGATTTTTTTGTTATTATTTTCCCCCCTCCCCTTTACTTGATGTACCTGACCATTACCAGCCTCCGTGCTCCTCTCTTTTTAAATCTAGGATGATTTTTTGCAGATAGCAACATTTCCTAACAATGGTTACTTACTCTGTGGCAACTCCCATCCGCCATCTTGAATTTAGTATTGTGCCAGTCGGGGGGGCGGTGACATATTTTTACCCGTCATCGTCGTAATTTTGTGAATTTGTTGGAAAAACGCGAAAATAAGTGTCGTTACACCGTGTAAATAGTTTATGTCAGGACTGAACGTGAGGATGGCGGGTCAGACTATTAACGATAGGCTTCTGGCCGCCCGCCACAGCATCGCCGGGCAGGGTTTAGCTAAATCCGTTTGCAAAGCTACCACTGAAGAAATGATAGCACCCAAAAAGAAACATTTAGATTGTAAGTACTGTTATGATAAAACGTATCCACTGGAGCGTCATTCTCAATGCACACAACTTTTTTTTCGGTCAATAATCGGACGATGTCGTCGCCACAGCGAGTCTGCCAATGGTCGATAGCATATATCTATGATATTGAATGTAATCCGTGACGACCGCATTCAAGTTCATAGAACGCGTATCTTCTTTCAATAAAACAATAATAAGATAAAAGCAATTGATTTCCCTTTTAAAATGTCGAAATATTTTTACATAATGTTGCTTCTCACGATTGTGTAGCTTGACACACATTACCTAAGTTATGTCATGTTACATTGAATATAACGTGTTGGTTAACGAATAAAAAAAAACTGTCTACCTACTTATTGATTTTATATAATAACCAATCTAACAAACAAGTGAGGATCCTTTACTTTAGAGTTGATACAACTGTATTATGTTACCTCCTGGCGTAATTTACTGGCGATTTTTCTTTCTTTTGCGGCAGTTAAATCCAAAAACGAGTCAGAGGATCATAGTTTCAGCACCATCCAAAAAACCAAAACGTTCTGATTTCTTAGTCAAAGAACACAAGGAAAGATGTTTAAATTTTAGCTTAATAAATTAATACAGGCCCTAAGACGACCCACTGACCAAGGTTTTCACTAACTCTGCCACATCACATCCAAGACCATGGCTTACATTAAAAAATTAAGGTACCCCCTAGGTAGGGGGTACCCTATACCATTATAAACTTTTCCTAACCTATAACTGCTTAGCAAAGGCCTACCTAGCACCCCATATTGTGCTCCTACATGTTGCTACCAAATACAAATCCTACAATGATTTAGACATCATTGTCATAGTCAGTCTGATTGGTGAAATTAACTTACAAGTATAAATAAACAGTATGACTGATCATTTTATCAGTAAAAAAAAAAACTTTGTTATTATCAACTTTATGTACCAAAGAATTCACAAGTATATAGATATGTCTAATATTTTAAGGATTGTAATTCTCTTTTTCATTCCAGTCAGCAGAATCTGTTAATGTTTGAGATTCTATCATTTTTCATATAAAGAATAGTGGTATCATTTATTGCAAATCTTCATTCAAAGTTAAAGATGGCAAGCTTAATACTACTTAATCTCATTCTGCTGAAGTTCTGCTCTGGAGATCTCAAGACTCTACCAATAATTGGAAAGCATATTTAAATAATCCTAGTACATCCAGATATCTAAGTTCTTATGTTGACTGGTAGATAATGCCTATGGCATTAAGTCAGTAAATATCTTTGAATAAACACTGCTTGCTGCCCCATACCTCTCTGAGACAAAAATTTCTCAGAAATAATCATCATAATCTTCCTGCCCTTGTCTCATGTTACTCGGGTTCGGCGCAACATGTTTTCTATATCCATTCTCCCCTGACATCGGTCCCTCCTCACACAATCCATCTAATTGTGTCTTATGTTTCCATTCAAATAACCAACCATGTATCGTCCAACTATTACCTACAAAACAATCAAAAATCTCCATTATATGGCACATACTAGCCACAAAATTTTTCTATTAAAATATTCTTGCATTTGCTTTTAATTGTGTGATGTCAGTGATGCATGACTTATCTCTGAACAGTTTGTCTGGCTGAATGTCTAACATCCTATGGGTGTTAGCTCATACACTAATGAATGGGATAAATGACTGCAGAAGATTAATGAATGCCTTTTTTATGCATTATTAGCGTGTCAACAACTTCAATAATAAAAAGAGGAAATGTGTGGTTGAACTTTTAATTTACCACGGTCTGAAGTTTAATTACCTTTTTAGTAACATGTTGGTCATCCCCGAAGGGTTAGGTAGAGTTCCACCTTTTAGTGGCTGTCACTATATCACTATTTTTACAGTTAAAATCCAAAGAAATAAAAATAAAATAGTTAAAAATAGTTTGTAATTTGCAGGGATAATAATATTCGGTCTGGTGTCTTTATTTGATATCATTTTAAAAAAAGACTTGAATTTTTTGGTGCTGCTATGAAAACGCATTGTTTCTGCGAAGAAGTCAAACATAAAATATTTTGTGTTAGAATGTAATTCTCCTTGTAATGTTGCTTAGAAATTTATCTTATCAGGACTTCAAAAAGGTACTTCAAGAAATTAAATGATTGTGAAATATGTTCATTCCTACCACAAGAAGACAATTCAGATTGAAAACCAATTGCAGTTGGTTGTTGCTAAAGAAATTGAAATAAAAAGATCTAAGTAAGAAGAAATTCTGAATAATTATTTACTTTTTTTTCTATTACTAAAAAATATAAAATGAGTCATAAAAATAAATAGGTAGTTATATATACAATAATTCACACATGATTTACAAACGGACACTCACTATCACAATTTTATTTTAGGTTTTTATCTGTTTTGAATATAAAATAGTTTTTAACTTGAATGAGTGTTAAACTATGGGCTAGAATTTATTATGTCTGAAATAAATAAATTTTAAAAATAAAATATTAAGTAAGGAATACATGTGAGTGTCAAAACTTTGCTAGTACTTAATACTTTTAAGGATCTCCCATTTACTCAATTATTTTAACAAGAATATCAACAAAATGTTCCGAATACCTGTTATGTATGACCAATAACAATAAGCGGGTCAGTGAAAGGATTACAATGTTACATCTACTTTATATAATTGTAGTGGATGACTGTATCAAATTGTTTGTAGTCCATTTCGAAATTTGAAATATCCTGACAAAAGCACATTTGAAAAAGTCCAGACATTTTATGTAAGTACTTACCTACTTTTTACCCGCCTACGGCGAAGAAAAAAGGAGGGTTATGATTTTGACCGGTATGTAATTATGTATGTATGTATGTTCATCTGTTCCCTCCTATCTTCCAAACCACTTATCACAATTTGACAAATGAGGTATCGTTAGAAGCGTCGTGATTGTCCGCTGGTTATAGGCTATGTGAAGTCACATTAAATTAAAAATGGCGCCCTCTAGAGGACATAAAGTGAGGAACTTAAAAATAAATATGGTTTAATCGTACCTTGTTGGGTATCAAATGAAAGGGCTTAGTGAGCACATTTCAAAAATATATATATTATAACCCCAAAATAATTTAAAAAAAAATCAAGTAATAAAAATTAAAACCCAACTACGACTTAAAAGGTATAAACAAGACACCACAGACAGACAAATTAAAAATCCGGATGTTTATACCTTTTAAGTCGTAGTTGGGTTTTAGTTTTTATTACTTGATTTTTTTTTAAAATGTGTAGCCTCTGCTTTTGTTACATCGTGTGTACGGATAAGAAATGACAATGTTATGTGAGAGCTGTTATTTATTTATTTATCTCTCCTTATACTATCATTACAGGTTCATCACCTAATGAACTTTTTTTAAATTTATAATTTATACAAACTGAACAAAAATAAAAATATGTTTTTGTAATTTACTGAAAATGACAAATCAGTCAGACAGGCGTACTTGTTCGGTTCGGCACATTCGATTCGTCAGTATTTGTTGAACCACAAAGCCGACCCGACTGTGTGTAGCACCTTACGTTCGGTTAAGATGCGTTTCCACAGGGACAAGTGGAGCGGAGAGGAGACATACATGCAAGAGTCACCCAATCCACATGTCTCTGCTCGTCTCCGCCTCAATGAAAATGCACCCTTATCAATGTCAGGCAATACAATAGTCTCGCGCAAACGTCGCCGTCGTGCTTAACTTATAGGTAGAGTACCTATAAGTTAAGTACTCAAATCAGTTATACAGGATGTAAGGGTAAACACTCTTGTCATTCAAACCATGGGTAGTTGACTTAAATATAAAAATAAATGACCGAACACAACAAAAAAAACGTTATTTTCATTAAAAGATTTTAAAAAGTTTCTATCTGACACCGTGCTTGCAAGCGAAACAGCTGACTCACTAAGGGAGGGATCGCGCTCGCTGCCGGTCAGGTCACATCCCGTACCCCCCGCCCGTGTTGAGACGCAAGTTCGTTGCCCTAGCGCATAGGGCAACGAACTTGCGTCTCTTGTGGTAAAATTTAGATCTAAAAAAATTAAAAAATAAAGTTATAATTTTCCATTGATTTTACGTTCTATAAATGAAACCAAACCACTGGTTGCAAGGATAACGGTGTTTACCCTAACACCCTGTATACTCTACTATAGGTAGAGTACCTATAAGTTTTAGTACTCAAATCATTCCATTTCCTAAAAAGGCCAATTACCTACCTGCCCCATCAATTCAACACACATTTACCAACTGGGCTTAGGTACCTACGCACATTTCCGTTTTTTCCTTTTAGGGAAATATATTCAATCACATCCAATCCCATGACGCAACAGGGATTTGTAACAGAAACAAAATCTTTTTTTGCACGACCCAACAACATAATCCAGGCTATCAAAAGATCAGCGAACCAATTTTATAACGAAATAGGTTTGTAAAGTGACGCTTTGGTATCGTAAAGTGTGTTTGTGTTTACTTGTCTATTTGGTAAACAAATAATATGGCGAACTGCGCTTTCGATTTTCAGAAAATGTATGTTTAATTTAAATGATGGAATCCAATTTTGAATGTATAATGTGTTTCTTGCAAAGACATGATTTTATCATAAGATTATGATTGATGCTAAAACTCGTTATTCGTAGCACCTACTTATTTGTTCACCAAATAAGACATGAAACGAATATAAAAATAAATTATTTGTATTAGTAATACTCTTTCTGTCACAATTGTATGCAGCAACACTGTATTCTATCTGTTCGGGACGATAATTGGTGTGATTGGAGTGAAATATGATAAACAGGACAGGCCCGTTTCCTGTCCAGCTATCATATCAAATTGTCGTCGTATTGTAGGTACTCTGGAAGCTTCGGAATTGGACAATATTTGTTGATATTATTGTTTATAATATGCAGTTTGATAATTAATCCGCCCTCCGAAGTTTTAATAACGTTACGATAAACGCAACCGCAAAATTTTAATCACCAAACCGCAATACAATAACGATAGAAAAACTAGAACTAAAAAAATATTGGTCTTTTATCTCAAACAAACAGATGGACGAAAAGCTTCCTTTGCATGAATTTCTAACAAAAAGCTAAAGTAAAACTCTTGATGCCAATGTTTCCTAATGGATTTCTTTCTCTAGGGATTACGCTGCGCATGTTGTTTTACGCTTTTGGTTCAAGTAATTTTAATCTTTACCCGTTAAAGGAAATACTCAACTAACGAGGCGTTTTTACTTGATCGACCGAAACCTACTATTGTAAAGATGCCGTGATTTTTTAAATGTCTATAGAATTTTTCTAACAATTTGTAAGCCCAAAATAATGTTTCTGCATCATCATCATTTCAGCCGAAAGACATTATTATCCTAGAACCAAAAATTCGAAGACATTATGTGACATCTACCAACCCGTACTGGGCCCGCCTGATGTATTACGGCCCACTCCCTCTCACAGACGAGGTCTGCATCCCAGCAGTGGGAACGTTATAGGCTGATTTTGCTATGCTGGACATAGCCCTACGACTGAAGCAAGAGAACGAAAACATTGACCAGAAAAGCAACTACATAAGTAGGGACTAAAGTTCTAGATTCCATCTTCAAATGTGAATTATCTTGTTATAACCAAAGCCAACATTGTGCTCTACAATTATGCAACTCGGTCGATGATATTAGAATGTAAATCGTGAGAACTTCTGCTTCAGAATAACAGATGTGCTTATAGTAATTTAAATATCCATATTAACGTTATATTGCATGTTTTTTTATGTCATTCGTTATGTTAGAGAGGTCGCAGACTCGCAGCTCGCCTTGAGGTCAAATGAGATGATGGGAAAATAGATTGTAGAACAGCCTGGGTTTTTATACCACCAGCCATTACAAATCACACGGCATATCCATTTCCTCTGATGAATTAGTTAGACAAACCATTTTAAATGGTACACCGGAATCTTAGTCACAGTTTCGCAAATTAAGAATGACCCATGCTGTCCAATTCTCTGAAATCCTAACACATTAGGCCACTTAGACGGAGTAATTAAAGCATTTATATAATAGACGTGATACGATTCTATAAAGCCACTGAACCCACGGAAAGACTCGCTAACATAGGGTAGGGAGACAAACAATATCATATTTCTCGACTGGTGACAGAATCTATCTATTGAGTACTCGACTCGTTGAACTATCTCGGCTTCGTGCTATTTTTATTCCAATAAAGGTCAATTAGTTTGTTGTCTAGAGTAGTCATTTTCACACTGTACCCGTGGCAGTTACTGGGTCAACTGATCGAATCGTTGTTATATCACCATATTGTTCTGTTGTTGTAAACTTATAACCTCTACCAATTCCGGAATCTTGTACCTATTAACTGGAGGCCAGACGCAGAGGTGAAGCGTTATTATTGCGGAAAGGTCCAGAGAGAGTTATTGATTTTCTTAGCGGTAAATAAACCCGTAATCTTCTACCCAGAAAGGTTATTAGCGGTCCATAATAGTCTCTATATCTTTGAGATTAGCTCTCCGCCTGTACTGTTGTAACGTCTTGACAAATGAAGTGTCTCAATCGATCCGTCTACGTCCGGACTAGGTCGCCGGAGCGCCAGACTGAATAGCTAACAACTTTAACCAATTCGGGAGTTAAATTCAGGATAGTCAATATAATAACTGGAATTTGCCGCCGCAATCACGTTCCAGCTCTTGGAATGAACCCATCTCAAAGAGAGCCAGCTTCCTTTTGTTGGCTCTACGCTTGGGGTGCATTTGGCCAAGCTGTGACATCATCCCTACTTCTTGGTGAACATGATTACCATAAATAAAGCATTTTTGTTTTTGATAAAAATTGTTGTAGTCGGTCGTTTGTCATTTTTATGGGAGCGTCTTCCGTTTCATTTTAATTATTTATTCTTTCCCAGACAGAGGTAGTCTTTCGGCCCTAAGAAAGCTATTGTTTGTTATGCAGCTCTCATTAAATTACGTGTTGGTTTATATCTGATATGGGCTTAAAGAGTGAACCGTTATCGCATTCTTATTATATTTAATTGAGGAAAATAAATGTTATGAAACTAAACACACCTACATAATTAATTAGAAAAGTTCTTATCTTTATTAAACACTCGTTCATTATGCATAGGTATCGACAGGTGTCGACGTACTTGACGACTAGCGTGTATGAATTGAATCACTAATCGAGCGTCAACCAAAACAAGGATAAGATGATCTGCGCGTCATCTGACGCTCGCGTGCTCCATTCTGACCTGAATTTTATGACGTCACAAGTCACGCAATATTTCATGACAAAGTATCGTAAATTCACAACACTTGACATATTCGATTATAGTTTTCGTCCGCTGGTTTCGTAACAAAATAATGGTTTATTATCAGGTCAAGTGCGGTAAATAATAATTTTGTTACGCTGTCCGACCCGGCCTTCGTTGCGAGTGGTGTAGGTAATTGTCTTTTTTTCTATGCCTGTTGTCTGTTGCTGAAATGTGAAAGTGTTTTTATTGTGTGCCATCACGCACGAGGTGACTAGATGGGATAACAATGACAGGGTCATTTCATGACCTTTCGGTGGTGGGAACAACGCTTCTTCCTTATTAAAAAAAATATCACTGAACTTACATCCTACAGGTATACCTCTTTGCTAAGGACTACGAAGGGAAGCGGAAACTGATTTGTTTCCCACCCCTCCTGTTTTCGCTTCCGATTAATTTCGTTGCGAACTCCGAGACAGTCTAATGAGTTCCTTACCCAAACGTTTTTATTCTATTGATTTTACCTTTAATAGGTACTGTCTCAGTTGTGACCTGCGCCTGTTTTGGTCTGAATCGGCATAAGACTTTTCCTTAGGGAATTGTTTGTCTCGAGAAGTTATTGAAACCGTGTTGGCGCTAATACTGGTAGAGCTAATAACTCACTAGAAGCGTATCTTTACTGCTTTTAAGCTCCCAACTCCCATTTAGATTTAATATTCCAGAAATTTTTTGTTCCTTTACACGCCATAATAATTTCGGCCAGTTGATGTTCCTTGATTTAACGATTCCTCATCAAATTCTCGAGTCGTTTACGCCCCCGGGAAATTGTAGTCTAATGAATTGTAGATTTCCAATATCAGGATTGATCATTACGAGCAGAATTGAACACGCTTTTGCGATGCGTCCATATCGCTTGATGGTCTGATTTCACCTTTTGAAAGCACGAGTTCTAGTGCCATTAGCTGAATGAAAACACCGTTGATAGCAATCTACCTTGGTATTGCTACGGAATAATGTTAGTACCGAAACAATTTTATCATCGTGACAGTTTTCGCGGAGGACGAGATAAATAGAGGCGAAACTCAAACTGGTTCGCGTACCTACATAATAAACTTTTGTGTTGCTACAGCGGAAATAGGCGGAGACAGGCGTATTCGCGTTAAAGTTAATCATTTAAATGGTCCCGGGAAATGTCCCAGTCCCTATTTTCGACATATTTGGTTTTCTTTCAAAATATCTCTAAACCACGATTGAATTAGAGTCGTTGAAAGTCTTCACGGCCAGTTGTCCTTGAACTCACCAAAATTGCTCAAACGTATCCGCCTTCAATACTCTTAAACAAATTCTACGGTTCTCGTAACTTACTTTAAGGACCTCATCCGGGGACCCAGGGCAACGGCCTTAACCGCGGATCAACTTATATAAGTCGAGATCCCTCTCTTAAGATCGGATTACTTAGATAATTTGTAAACTCCACAAAAGGATGGACTAGCTTATGTCAAAAGGTCGCCGCAAATGCCGAGACCTTGCTAATTGTTGGAGCTTTAAAACCACTTTTTACGCTAAAACTTGTTATACTATTTATGTTGTCATGAATGTTTATAAATAACTTGATATAGGTATTCTTTTATTTAACACACTTTTATTGGCTTTATCTGTATCTATCTATATAACGGAATCTTTTAACGTAATCTTCACCAACTTCAAGACGTCTGATTAACTTGAAAATTTGCACACATATCAAGGACCGATAACAAATTCTAACTAACTACAACAACATAACACCACGCTTGTATTCTACGAAGGGTTGAGTAGAGGTGTATCGTAACTAATATAAGTCAATTGAATCTTTTTTATGTTTTTTTAGTGCGTGATAAAAGGCTTAGTCCGTGTTTTTTTTAACTAAAAAGTTGTATTGGTTTTTGTCTAGGAGGTGAATAATCTGCGTCATATAGGATTATTTCACCAGCCTCGAACATATAGTGAGGGTTTACCGGTTCTCGGTAATTATATCAAGTGAATGGGCTAAAGCCCCTACCTCGAAAATTGGATTATATGATCATCTCGATTTTCAGGAGCTTTTATAATGAAAATATTAACCACGGACTAGAGAGCAGGAGAGCAGTGGTGGCCCAGACCTACGAGTTGTAGGTCGTAGGTTCGAACCCTGACAGGCGCTTTACCTTGTGTAAATTATTTCATCGCCACTGCTCTCATAACGGTGAAGGAAAACATTGCGAGGAAACCGGCATGTCCTAGAACCGGAAAGAGTCCAAGACATGTGACATCTACCAACCCGCACAGGGCCCGCGTGGTGGATTAAAAGCCCACTCCCTCTTGAAGAGAGGAGGCCTTCTCCCCAGCAACATTATAGGCTGATTATGCTTATGCTAACCACCGACTTGAATGGGTTTCCCCTTTGATCAAGATTATTTTATTTAGCTTTATTCCTTTGCTGAATATTTGATTGTTAGTAATTAATTGGAAAAAGAACATCCAAATACTATGAAATATTAATTTAACTTTGTCATCAATTTCTAATGTTACCAAAGGTTACAAGAGACATCAAATCGATTAAATGTTCACTGTTGCTTCAGAGTTATAGCTTCAGGCACAACGGCACTATGGCGGCTCTAATGGATATCAATTAAAGCTTTTACTACGTGTATAAGATTGATTTTCGCTCAACTATAGAGTGACATAATTTAATTATTCAACTTCGTCGATATTTACTTGTAAACTCGAGATTTCTATGGACCGTAACATTTTCGACGGATTTTGAAGGGGTGTCGGCGAAATTATGATGTTATGTCGTGTGGGCTAAATTACTACGCCCAGATGGAGTATTGGTTATCGAAGTATAATAGTATCAGAGAACCCAGGTGTCTGTTGGTCCTAATATAATCTTTCTGGGGTCTAACGATATTGTGTGAAGTTTGAAGTGGTGTTTCAGCAACATAGTTGATAATGTTTGAAGCTGTTTCCAAGTGGAATTATCGATGTATCTCTATCTACCTCAATGGTCAACCGATATACGTTCTTATATTCATTATAAAAGTAGGTTAAATATTTAATGGTACGAGTGGATATGTGGAAAATTAATCCGGTGTTAATAAAATAATCATGTGACATGTCCAAATTGTGTCTGGAATTGCTATTGGACTCGTATTACATCTGTTTTCATTATCTCTGACCGATAGTCGAGGGTATTGAGTTTACTATGTCTATTATTGAAATTATAATTAGTGATAGCGACCTTGTTTTGGCGAGAAAAACATTGTATGAAGTGATAGTTATAACAACAATGACTGATAAGATGACATTGCCTTTACTATCACTTTCCCAGCCATCTTTGTCTGCTTTACCACAAGTCACGGTTATTCGCGGTAAATTTTTACGCGGTTTGTCTCGGGCATATTTCTGTAACATCTTCATCAGCTCAGCATTCAGCTTCATCTTCTATATAATAATAAATTCCTTTTTTGAAGTCGGTAAAAATGAAACGCTGTTCGTTGGTAAGCGCATCACTTCAGAACGTCTAGACTGATTTGAAAAATGATCGTATTAAGGCTCTAACATACTGGCGCGATTCGTCGCGCGACGCGACGCCGCCGCCGCATTGTTCGCCGTGAAGTTTTCTCAGAAATTGTTTTGTTAAAATTCGCGTCGCGCGACGAATCGCGCCAGTATGTAAGAGCCTTTAGTCCGAATCAGGTTCTTACGGAAAGAAAAATTTGACAAGTTGCCGGCAAAATCAAAAATTCTAGAAAACTGAAAGTGAAATGTTGACATTTGGGTAAGACAACGTGTCGGGTCAGCTAGTTTGATATTTGTCGACTCATCGAATTTTGAGCTGAGACTATATTATGTCGATACAAATCCGCCATTCGGAAGAATTTTAATGATAGCACCTACTTCTGCCAATTTATAAAAAAAAACCATCAAATAGATGATTCTGGGGCTGATACTGGGGAGGTATTGACACTTCACTCCAAACTTAAACGCTTCATCTCCGATTTTACCGTGATTTTTTACAGAATTGTCGGCTGTTCTTGAACACAAGCCAAATGTTAAGCATCTTTTCTTTATCTTTCCAGATCTAGTCCACTGCACAAACGAGCCCAACGTGTCGATACCACAGCTCGCCAACTTGCTGGTCGAGCGCACACAAAACACCAATTGGGTGGTGGTGTATAAAGCTCTAATAACCGTACATCATCTACTAGCATATGGGAATGAGGTAAGCGGCATATTACACTACTGTATAGTATTACTCTATGACACGTCCGGAAAGTAATTCCACCATTAAACTTATCTCTGCCATAAAGCAGCTGCTGTGCACATGTAAGGTTTTAAACTTAATATCTAAGGTTGGTAACGCATCGGCAAACTCCTTACCATAAAGATATAATATTACATAGAGTGCGCGTATTGCACAAATCGCTTAGTGCGCATCGTAGACAAGTTAGATATAGATTAGTGTTGGGTAGGACACTTCAAATGTCCCATACAAAATGATTGAATGTCCCAACACCTCAAAGTAACATTTTGTACCGCTTCACTGTGACTTATAAATGAATGAATCTCGAACTGATAAGTGAGTGAGTGTGGTGAGGAACGTCGTGTTGTTCAAACCCGTGTCTACTGTTTATAGTTTGTTGTTGCGCGCACTCTATACTATATTTATATCTCTGCTATGTTGCGTTGGTGGTAACCACAACAACCAGCTGGAACTGTAGTCCTGTTCATCATTCCTTTGGCCTTATTTTAATTTATTTGGGGTCTTCTTCCATGCTTTTCTATTAGTTTTCATCTCAGCAGTCACCCTTCTAGTCATATCATCAACTCAAACTCAAACTCAAAGCATTTATTTCAATTAAACCATTTACAGGCACTTTTGAATTGTCAAGGAGTCGGTCAGTCAGAAATATGAAGCTAGTTGCCCATTCCAAAGCGTAGTAGGTACCTATGGAGAAGAACGGGCAAGAAACTCCACGGACACTCTTTTAAATCAAAATATTGTTACAAAATATTGGTTACATCTTCCACACAGTCCCTCCATCGTTTCTTTAGTCTTCCCCCTACTCATAAAGCCATCACCATTCATACTCAAAACTTTACTTACGATTTTTTTACTGTAGTCCTGTTGCCGTCAAAAATATCAAGCTATTTGGTAACCGTACAACCAGTTCTGTAACTGGCTGTCACGCCATATGTCTCTCGTCAGCTAAAACGTTTGCACTGTTTCAAACGAAAACGTAAATCCAATGAAATTGTTCACTGGAGTTACGCCGAATTTCCGTCAGAGTGCACATCAAAAGGGGAATTGTGTACAAAGCTGTGCACTATCTATTAGCATATTATGGAAATTAGATTTAGGTATCTTTGGTTTTTGTTGTTTCAAGTTCGGCAATGTATTTTTGGATATGATGAAATGACAAACAAAAAAAATTGTTCTCTTCATTTAGAGGTCAATGTTAAAACATCATTTTTTTTCTTCAAACATGTAAGTACTATAATCATTTTCGTATCGTGGGGCAGGGTACAGGTACAGACTTTACAGTCAAACCCCACATTTATGATGTATCAGGCCCTAATCAGATAGGGGCGTTTCACCCTTTGTGAGTCACAGTCCTAGTACCCGAAGGACTGGGAGTATTTGTAATGGAAAAACCCAATTGCATTTGTAACCGAATTCAAAAAGGAGGAGGTTCTCAATTCGGCCAATTTTGAATTGATTTTGATGATTCTTTTTTCGTTTGGTAGATCATGCTTCAGAGGTGCTCCCATATAAATTTTATTAAATTTGCTTGCGTAGCTTTTGAGGTAGCTTCAATATTTCGTATTTTTCCCACTTATTAGGATAATTATCTGGATGATGTTTTAGGTTACTCCGTCACTGTTATTTACGTAGCAGGTACTGGTATTCTAATTTATGTGGGTTAGGTACCACAACAAAAAAGTGAAAAAAAAAAAAATGAAGTCGGTTTTTTTTTTGTAAATTTTTTTTTACCCCATTATTCATAAGAACTTATTGAGTAAATGAGAGGAAGGAATTATTCGGAAGATGAATGTCTTTCATGACAGGTGATGCAGTACATAAACTGTTTACGTGTTCTTTTTAGTATCAACACGCGATTTCTCCAAAGAATTTCAAAGGCCTTTTATGGGGCCATCTGTTGATATGATGGAAACTGTACATTTTTATGGCAACGTAATTATTGGGCTTGGGATGTGCACTGTTAAACACGTGGAACTAAGTGATTTATATAGTCTGATAAACCTATGTTTGACAGGCAAATTGATAATGAGAAAAAAAAAACAACCGACTTCCAAAAAAAGTGAAAAATAACTTTAATTTCGGAAGTCGGTGTCTTTGCTTTTCAATTTTCGTTTTTTGGTACCGACTTCCGAAATTAAAGTTATTTTTACTTTTTTTGTGTTTTTTTGGAGAAGTTCCTCCTTTTTGAAGAAGTCTGTTAATAGGGGAGCATATTTGGTGGATGGTACTCATCCGTCAGAGATAATCCCTATTTGAGTTTGCATCGATGATGTTCGCATGAATGCAAGAGAGCTTTTGATTTGAATATGTCGATTTTGATTGCATTAGTATTACGGAGCTACGTAAACTTCCCAACAATTCTATACTTAGGCATTTTACCAAGGATATGGAATTTCAAGGCTATAATTTCCGCAAAACGTGGATTCTCATGGACGTAAATGCTGGTATTGTTTGATTGTTTGTCACTTAATTTATGTATGTATGCGTGTTTATTCCCACGTAGAACAGCTGTATGTACTTTGTGAATAAAACCAGGTATTTATCAATGAGTCACGATTTTACCATAGCGGGTCTGCTTTAGACTTATTTATGGGCTGGCAGCACTTCTTTAGATGGAGGAAAACAAATAATTTTTTCTAGCTATTTCCGGCCTGTCATCAAACTGGTCTTTATTTTAATATTCCATATGGCAAGAATTCTAAAAAAAAAAAAAACTGTGTTGATTGGCATTCTTGGTCTCGCCATCCATACAGAACCCTAAGTGTCTTGATTCAATATTGGTATCGTTTCTGATTCAATTTATTCCATAACCACAATTTACTTTGCTATAACACATGACATTATATTTGTACGCAAAGAGATATGCTCCCGTCTGCTTATCTAATTCTAATGTAATTCCATTCCATCTTCCCTTTACGACACTCGAGAGACGCCCTCCTCACATTTGCGGAGATATATCTACGGTTATCCAATAGAAAAAAGAACCTTGGAGCCTACCGCCACCGCTTACAGCACAGCAGTATTATTTTAATCTTACTTCGTGGGAGAAAGAGATGGAGCTATACGTCCTGTAGAGTTTCATCTCTTTCCTACACTGAAGTATTATTAAAATAATACTGCTCTAATCGGTGGTGGTAGGCCCGCTGAAGTATTATTCGAATCAGCCCTTGCGCTTGACCTCAATACCTTAATTAAGATAATCAATACCTCGTCTAGAAGAGTAGATCAAAGCATAGGCCGTGAACCCAATACTGATTAATGTGAATCATTCAATTTCTCGCCTATCAAATCACAGATGGAGGTCGAGACGTTTATCACCACTTCGGGAATCATCGTGTTGTTTATAAGTCAATAAAAACGGGGACTTTTTAACGTTACTTCATAGACCATTACCAATGTTTTGCCCCCTTATCTGAATGTCACAAACCAGCTGGCAACAACAGCTGACAACTTTAATGAAATCGCCGTCTGCGCGTTCCATGAATCATAACTGCTTATCTTAACCCGGATATCGTAAAATTTTAATCGTTTTTATGGAATGACGGTTTTCATTCATTAAATTTGTTACTAAGGGAAATAAATTCTATTGATGAAGCCGGTGGACCGAGAAAGGCCGTTATTAGTTCTTTCATTGAAAAGAAAACCGGCGGGAATCGATTCGAGCTTACACTCATGATGCCCTATTTTTATGTGGGGAATGGGGAGGCGATTGGCTGCTAGTAGTCGTACATTTTTAACGAGCATAGGTACTTTCTTTGCTGTTAGAACTTTTTCATCCAAGCCAGACTTCAATAGTATGAGGTGAATATAAATATAAATTCGAATACCACTGAGAAAAAGTTGACACAGTTGTAAAAGAGAACGGCTTTAATGATGCAGTATCTTCTCTATATCAATTAGATGCCTCTCGTAACCCCTGCCATACAAGGTAGTTAATCAGCCTGACCGCAGACGTGTATTTCGTAATACAATGACAGACGAGAGGCGGGGCTCTGCGTAATATGCACCTCGACATCTTTACACAAAAAATAAGCGGACGTCAGAAGCACTGACAGTTAGTTGCAGTGTTGCCAAGTGCGAAAAAAAGTTAACGTGTTTCTGAAAGGATGAACACGTCATGCGCGCGTTTCTTTTTTTTTAACTGTCAGAGATATGAAAAGCGGTGTTCTATTTAAACTCCTTTTTTATTCGCGACTAGATAAACGAACTACCCACATAGAGCTTGTTTACGTGATAAAATATACGGAACTTGTTTATTGGCAGTATCTGTACTTTGTACCAGTTGTAGCTCTGTTTACTACACCGTATTATGTATTGATCACCTTCGTGATCGCTTAAATTGGAAATAACGTAATTAAATATAATTTTATTCAACAACCGGGGTTTCGTATTATCACTATCACGGATTATTACTACATTATTATAGAACAACAACCCCCGCCGCGTCTGTGTGTCTGAACGCGATAAACTCAAAAACTACGAGGACATTCTCAATTCGTCTGTATTTTTTTTTTTTGTATGTATGCGATTACCCCGCCAATTATGAATCGATTTTGATGATTCTTTTTTTGTTTGGTAGGTCATGCTTCCATATAAATTTTATTAATTTTGCATTTTACCTTCAATAATTACGTATTTTTCCCACTTTGCGTATAATATAGATGATTTAAGTATTTCACTCTTTCACTGTTATTTGCATTGCAGGTAGTGGTATTCGAATTTGTGTGGGGTAGGTACCACAACTAAAAAGAGGTAAATAAAAACTTTTTACAGAAAAAAAAAACAACCGACTTAAAAAAATAACACTAAAAAAGTGAAAAATAACTTTAATTTCGGAAGTCGGTGGCAAAAAACGAAAATTGAAAAGCAAGACATCGACTTCCGAAATTAAAGTTATTTTTTTTGAAGTCGGTTGTTTTTGTTTTTGTTGAAGATGTCGGAAAATATCATGTTGACTAGTTAGCTTTACTGACGTGCGCCAAACATTGGATGTTTGGCACACAGAACACACTGGGTAGGTTACTTTAAATCCCGGTAGTACGTTTTTCTGGGATATTTTCCGACATCCACTCGGGCGAAGGCACTGGCAAAAGCTAGTATTTTTTAAGATAAATTATGTCAACGGTAAATGTTTTTTTATAGTTACACGAGGCAAACCGAAGCATGTTGATAGAAATTATTTTCGCTGTTGTTACACGATTTTTTTTTATCCGAACTCGTGCCTTATCAAATATTAATTTACCGCGTCACGCTACGGCTATTAATTTTCCGTACAAATAGCGGCGCAAGCGCAACGAAGTACATAATACCATTATGTAATTTATTTCGGATGATAATTTAGCAACTATTTGAGCATTCCTTCAACTCCCGACCTGTATTGTTTTTTTTTTGCTTTAGCCTACACTGTCCCACTGCCGAGCAAAGGGTTCCCCCAAATCCTTCCAAGCATCTTTTTCCAAGGCCACCACCATAATTTCTTTTTTATAAGAAGAAATATGAAATTATCCTTGAAACGGTTCTCCTAGTGACCTGTTGCTAGATCTTCGATGTGACCTGTTGCTAGATCTTCGATGCATTTGTTAGAACGTAGTCTTGAGATAACAATAGCTCGTATGATGATATTGTCCGAAATCCCGGATCATTCGCTTCACGGGCGTATAAATGGATCGCAGATCACAAAAGTCAACAAGATGTTGTTGCTACTGATTATTCTTCTGTACGAAAGGAGGAATCACCTTAGATTGCCTTAAATTATCATCATATCCGGCAATTTTTTGGGATTGGCATAGTACGTCTTTTTCCTCTATATTTTGCTATGAGCCATCATCTAAGTGTTCACTTCCTTCCTAACCTTATCATATTTCAAACAATCCATCCATCTTTTCTTTTGGTCTGATCTTCCTTACCCACGGTGTATTGAACTGCATTGACTGCCACTCACTTGTTGCATTGTGACAGTGACTCTAATTAAAGAGGTTATCAATCAGCCTCATCTGAAACTCCCACCTTCGTTCCCAGTTATTATAAACATGCACTTTTAACGAGCCGGGAGTAGTGTTGGCCCCGACTTACGTCGAGGACCAACTGAGGTTATTTAAACTCAATCTTCTCAGGTCGAACCGAAGCAGGCACTTTTTGTAGTTCATTTCATCACCACCGCTCTCAAAACGGTGAAGGAAATCATCGTGAGGAAACCGGCATGTCCTAGAACCTAAGCTACAAAGATATGTGACGTTCACCCACCCGCACTGGGCTCGTGTGGTGGTTTACGTCCTAGTCCCTCTCACATAGAGGAGGCCTGTCTTCCAGCAGTGGGATGGGATGGGAAAGTTATCGGCATTAAAGGATAGCCTTTATTATAACTATGTCATAAAGCGCAAAACTGATGAACAATTTACGAGGGCGGCACTGAAAATTTCGGGAATCAAGGAAGTGACACAACATTACTATTTAAAAATGTATTTATTGCTTTTCGAAGTATTCTCCGCGAAATTTGACACATTTTACCATACGATGGAACCAATCATTGAAGCAACCTTTCCATTCGGAAGTTGGGGTCTCCAAAATGGCCGTTTTGTAGGCGTCCACAGCTTTTTCAGGTGATGAAAATGTCTGTCCACGCAATTTATTCTTTATTTTAGGGAAAGTATAGAAATCATTAGGGCTTAGGTCGGGGCTGTACGGCGGATGGTCTAATAATTCTATGTTTTCTTGCTCTAAAAACTCTTTTGTTCTGTGCGCGGTGTGAGAACTCGCATTGTCGTGATGGAGGATGATGCGGCGGTTGCAGTTCTCTTTACGGAGTTCAGAAACGACCTGTGGCAAACAAATGCTAGCATACCATTCTGCATTAACCGTTCTTTGTCCCTCAAGAGGAATAGTCGTAACATGGCCGGTTTTGGAGACAAACGTGGCCACCATTTTTTTTGCAACACTCCGTGAACGAACAATTTTTGTTGGCTTTAACTCATTTTCGAACACTCAAACTCGTGACTGGTTTTTTGTTTCGGGTTCGCACGCGTATATCCAGGATTCGTCACCTGATATAATGTTGTATACAGCATTTGAGGATCCTGCGTGGAATCTTTCGAGAGTTCTGACGCACCAAGTAACGAGAGCCGCTTTTTGCTCTTCACAGAGCGAATGCGGTATCCATCGGGAAAACAACTTTTTTACACCTAATTGTTAATGCAAGATTATTTGTATTTGACTCATGCCAATGTCTAAAGTTGCCTGAATTTCGCGGTATGTCACATGTCGATCTTCCTCAATCAGCTTACGCACAGCATCAACGTTTTCTTGGGTGACTGCAGTTTTTGGACGACCTTGACGGGGATCATCACTGAGCTTGACACGTCCACGTTGAAATTCAGCAAACCAGCGATAAATTGTGGTTTTGGATGGGGCTTCATCACCAAATGCAGAAATCATCCGGTCAACACACTGTTTTTGTGTTAAACCACTTCGAAAGTCATAATAAATCATCGCTCTTGAATTTTCTCGAGTCAATTCCATTTTCTCAACGACTAAACAAGTTTGACAAAACCTTGTGGCAAGACCGAGAATCTTTTTTTAAATTAATAAATGGTATTCGATTTTTAAAACCAAGTATTGCTGTATATGTCTACCATGTATATCACGGAATACCAAATAGATTATCTCGTTGCTTATGAATTTACTGAAACCTGCAACAGACGTAATCAATCGAAATCGAAACAAGTTTGTAGCACATTGTAGTATCAAGTTTTGTAATCCTGTTATGAAAGTGTTGCCATGGAACTTGGGGGCGTACAGTGTAGATATTAGCTTCCTAATTGATATAAGAGCCGTTCAAAGGATAATAATTGTGCATGTGCATGTGAGGTCGATAACAAAAGTTAACTAACAAAATATTTTCAATTTAATCATCTTATCATTAGGAAAAGACCGATATAACACATTTATCACATTTAACGTTTCAAACGAGCTGAATATTACAAACATATGTACAAAATATTTTAGTTAGCAACTTGTTAGCTAGTAGGATTCACTGTAACAACTACTGCAAATAAAATGTCGACAATGTGGCCACTTGTGTCAATAAACGAAGATTACTTACATAACATAATATGCATTATAGAGTCGAACTAAGATTCATTGAAAACAAGTACAGTATAGCTGGGGGCAAGTCTACGGCTGCGTTTCCACTGGCGGAGCTGGGCGGAGCAGAGCTTAGCGGTTCATGAATTAACCAATCACCATGTTCGAAATCTCCGCTCCACTTCAGTGGAAACAGTGTAAGCGGAGCTGAGCGGACTTCACATTAAATATAATATGAGCACGCAATCCCGAGCGCGATAGACCGGAGACGAGCAATGCGGTGTTGTTAGTAGACTCAGGCCCCTGATCTAGTCTTTATGCCATGCTGTCCTAGAAAGGACATCATGCCATTTTATGCCTTTTAAAATGGCATGATGTCCTTTGTGTTACCGTGTGATTGATATGAAGATGGGCAGCAAAAACTAATCGATTTGTCAAGTGATAATAACAATAATCGTTCTCTGAGAAGTTTTATCTTCGGCATATATAGGTAAAGGCAAGATTCATACACGCACTTTGAGTTTACTTCGTTAAGTAATCATCTCATACGATTGTAAACTCTTTATTTATATAACCTAATGTTCACATTCGTATATAAACGAATGTGAGCATGCGTTTTATTCGAATATGGACCTTTTCTGCCTAATTCGTATGAAACGTAAGTAGAGACAAAGTGCGATGTGTGAATCTTGGGTTAGATTAGCCAAGATGAGGTCTGGTTGCCAGGCAACTGAATCTCAAAGTCTTTAGAGTATGAGGGATCGTTACGTCATCGTCAGTTATCAAGAGCAATTTCGCTTTCTTTGTGACAAAAATAGATCACTGAATCGATTTGGATTCTATAAATAGATTGTTATGTAGTTGGGCAATCAATATACCAAACAAAGTCCCAATTTTACATAAATGTCATCAGAACAATATTTCATTTAAAAGAGTGTCCGTGGAGTTTCTTACCCGTTCTTCTCCATAGTTACTTCTGCTTTGGAATGGGCAACTAGCTTCATCTTTCTGACTGAACGACTCCTTGACAATTCAAAAGTGCCTGTAATTGGTATTAAAATATATGTCTTGAATTAGAAATATTGGTTCCTTTAACGATATTTACATTGTTTCTAGTTAAAGAAGTTCCACTGCAAACTAGTAACAATGAGTATAATAATGCGTTGTATGCGATGTCACTCTTCGTTAGAAAAATATAGTGGCAGTGACTACGCCAATTATGATGTCCATGTAACTTTTGTTGATGAATTATTATTGATCTATACTATTGAAAGAGATTGGAAAATTGCTGAGGCCCTTTCAAGGGATTGAAAGGGCCTGACAGAGGTTAATCATACCTACATTATTTTGGTACGAAAATATATCCGTTTCATTCCGAGGTCGGAATAGGCGACCCAATCTCTCGTATCGCGGGAGGGATGATTATTTCGGGGATCGTACTGTCCGCTTACATGAAATACATTACCGTTACAATACAAACATAGTTGCGTAGGTTTATGAGTATGAATGTCATCATCATCTGCCTAGCTTTTTCCCAACTATGTTGGGGTCGGCTTCCAGTCTAACCGGATGCAGCTGAATACCAGTATTTTAGATGGAGCGTCTGCCTATCTGACCTCCACAACCCAGTAACTGGGTAATACGATACCCCTTGGTAAGACTGGGTTGTCAGACTTTCGGGTTTCTGACGACCCGTAACGACTGTCAAAGATCCACAAATGACAGCCGGGACAAACGGCTTAACGTGCTTTCAGAGGCACGGAGGAGTCTCGGTATGTAAAGATGGTCACCCATCCACGGACCAACCTCGGCAAGCGTAGCTTGACTTGATGGATCGACCAGTGCGGCTGTTATTACGTAGCCACGAGCTCTATGAGTATGGATGTAATAAACATAAAATATCATTTTGGTGATCACAGTTTTCAAGAACGTTACAATCGAGACCGCGTTTTCGGAAATATATTCAAGTTGAAACCGAATACAGAGATCCTAAAAACTGCGAATCAATAGAAAAAAACTTTTGTCAGGGCTCATTGCAAAGGAATTTCCCTAAACGAATCAGAGGGCCTAGACAAGTGACAATCGCTTCCAAAGCGTTTCGTATTTCTACAACGACTTTCAACAGGATTGACATAAGCTTTTCGATAGCTTATGTCAGTCCTATGCATTTTTCCTTTTCCATCATCGGTATCGCTGATAGAATGTCACTTTGTCTAGGGCCTCTGGTATACAAAGGAATGATCTGACCAAGATTATGTGCCCTAAAGGTTTTGATGAGTGAACGAGTTAGTTAGTCCGTGACGAAATCGACGTCATTTAGGTATTAATTAATAAAATCCAAAGTATAAAAGCTGAGTGTGTTTTATAAGTCTACTAACTACATCCTATCCTGAGAATTTGAGCTCACTACGTTTCGAGAAAACGTTTTATCGTATTTGTGCCCCTGAGGGCCTAGACAAGTGACAATCGCTTCGAAAGCGTTTCGTATTTCTACAACGACTTTGACATAAGCTTTTCGATAGCTTAAGTCAGTCCTATACATTTTTGCCTTTTCCATCATCGTTATCGCTGATAGAATGTCTCTTTGTCTAGGACCTCTGGTCTTGGCGAAATCTTATTGACAGATTCCACAAATCCAGTATTCACAATTTCATTATCATTCTACATAACCATAAGATTAGGACTTCGAACGTTAACACGGAGTCTCCATTTCTCCAAGAATAGCCAGTTTAAAAAAAAAGTTGTATTTGGCCTAAAAATGTTTCCGGAAAATAGGGCTGTTAATGAGCTCGTCTAAAAATACGTATCATCGTTACATACGTTCTATGAACGTGTCATGTTTTTTTTTTGTTTTTGTTTATCACTGACGCTGTTGTTTATGATATCGGACAGTTTATGGGAATCGTTTGTAGTCTGGGAATTTTTTGAAGGTTTTTGGTAGTTTAGAAGAAACTAGCCGTTGTCCGCGACTGCGCCTACGATCCAGGACGAAAAGCCTAGCCTATGTCCTTCTCTAGGTCGTAGACTGCCACCGACAGAAATATGGCAAATTTCATAAAGATCGGTTGTTTAGGCGTGTAAACGTAACAGGCAGACAGACAGTCAAGAGTTACTGTCCCATTTATAAAGTTCGCCTATATGGATGTTTAGCGTTTCAATGAATAAACCGTTTGCATATGGGTCGCCCTATGAGTCACTACGGCTGAAAATAATTTTGCCCTGTTTTTTACGATTTAATTTATGTTTATAGAATGTTAATAAACTTGTAGTAATACGCATTTTTCTCTATTTTCCAGAGATTCACACAATATCTAGCATCGAGTAATTCAACATTTCAACTTAGCAATTTTCTAGACAAAAGCGGAGTACAAGGTATGTTTTGAAGTTATTATTTTTCCTCGTTAAAAACGTAATATTTAAAAGACTGCAAATGAAATGTTATCATTGTTATGTTATAGGACTACAACAATAACACCATTGTTCGATAATTAATAACCTATAAGAAGATTGCCTATATAGTAAACTCATTTAATTATCAATTCTTCGATTTTTTATAGGAAGTGTAGTAATGGCCAGAAATCATTGGTCAAAAACAATAAATTTATCTAGCCTTTTCCCAACTATGTTCAGGTCGGCTTCCAGTCTAACCGGATGCAGCTGAATACAAGTATTTTACATGGAGCGACTGCCTATCTAACCTCCACAACCCAATAACTGGGTAATACGATATCCCTTTGCTAAGACTGGTTATCAGACTTTCCGGCGTCTGACGACCCGTAACGACTGTCAAAGATCCACAAATGACAGCCGGTACCAACAGCTTAACGTGCTTTCCGAGGCACGGAGGAGTCTCGGTATGTAAAGATGGTCACCCATCCACGGACCAACCCCGGCAAGCGTAGCTTAACCTGATGAATCGACCCGTGCGACTGTGATTATTTAGCCACGAGCTCCTCAAATTGGTAAAATACAATGCCCATTATAATTTTACTCAATTTGTATAGTACCTGTTGCCCCGTTGGTCTTATGGTCGCAAGCTCTTCTGCTGAGCTGAGCATGAGGTCCTGGTTACGATGTACAGGTCGGGCAGTGTTATTGGGTTTTTCCATCAGGAATTTCTCAATAGCAGCCCGGAGACTGAATATCTGCCCGGTCGATGGCAATACGCTCGCCCCCTATTACATGGGACATAAACATAACTGGCGTAATGTGGGTGTACTATAGGTACACCTCTGCCTAACCCTTTGGGGATCACAGCCATGCACACATGTTATGCTTATGTTATCTATTCTAACTTCTAACTATAATATTATAAACGCGAAAGTTTGTAAGTATGGATGGATGGATGTTTGTTACTCTTTCACGTAAAAACCACTGAATGGATTTGGACAAACAGATAGTTTATAACCTGGATTAACACATAGGATACTTTTTATCCCGATATTCCCACGGGATCGAGACTTACGCGGGTGAAACCGCGGGGCGCAGCTAGTGTTGTATATTTTCAATAATCCCTATATTTGTATTCAACAAGCCATATCTTATTAACCCAACAGCTGTGACTGTGAAGGTCGAGATTATACCGACTGTTCGGTACTGATAGCATTCTACGATTTGTTGGGCGCCAAAAAAAAAAAAAATTCTTATCACGTTTTGGGAAATCCTTTGTATAATATTATAACCTCATGTCGCTTCTAAAAATATAAATTCTTGTTAACCCACATGCTGAAAGCAATAACCTTTTCCGTAAATGCTTTCCAAGATGTAATATCCAAAGTAAACTTCATTCGATATGTACGAAAATGATAGCTTAGGACATGTCGGAGATATTGGGAACGGATATGGGGCCCTAGCCCCTACCGTTTGACAAGAACCAGTAAATATCACACCCCATATTTTAAGGGGTTCTAACTCTAATCACGCAATGTTGCGATGCTTCGGATCGTTGCGTGATGATAAAACTACAATAGTAGCGTGTTTTAGAATAATAAATTGATTACCTACTACATTGTTTTTCCTCTACTCTATTCATTTTGAAGTTTTGAATGAAATTGCTGCAAAGATCGATCTTCCGGTCCGGTCTGTAGGCCGACCGCTTAACTGAGTCTGTTCCTGAGGTAGCTGTGCGGTGCTGTAAGTCACGCCTGCACCTGTACTACGATATATTAATGCCACCATTTTTCCAGTGTTAGTGAGAGACGGAGCTATACAAGGCCGCTAGCACCACCCTTTTTTTTGCAGCGGAATAATGATGGCATTAATACTTCATAGCCAGCCCCCTGAATCAATTAACTATCTTGATCAGAAACGTCAATAATAGCTAATAGAAATGCCCACCACCACAGTTCCAATCAAACGCAACAACCAGTTCTCTCAATTAGCAAGATTCACACTCGAGAAACCATAGTAGTAATGTCGCCGTGTGTGGATAGCATTATGCAACGGACCACAAACTGCCGAGTGGAGTGTATGTGTAGTATTTCCACGTCATTATGTACGTTTACCAGTGCCAAGTAATCTTGGCGCCCTAGTGGCTTATATGGCGCAAAACTAGAATTAAACGTTCGTTGCTCTATATTGGGAAGTTTTGTGTCTGGCGTATGACTGGCGATTTTTTTTCGTGTCTGCGCTCTTAATGGTTTAATTTTTTTTGTGTTTATACTTCATAGATATTTGGCTATTCTTAGAGTTTCAATCTTCCTCCTTTACTTGTATTTAGAAGAAAACATCTTCAGTTCATCACCAGACTGTCGCTTGTTGCTAGGGTAGGTCTGGCAGTTTAATTGGCTACGTAACAATAAGGCAAGCAAGATTACAATGTACTTCATAGGCTTTTTCTATGAATTGGAGTAATACCATCCTACTCGGAAATGGTCTAAGAAACCTTTGGGAATGATTGAGGAAGACAGATCCCGCGATCGAGGGTAAAAACGAGTGTAATCGTATCGTGTACAGGATAATCCACTTAATATATCGTATTCAGTGTCTCTAAGGATTAGGATACTCCATTTTTTTGTTACTGCTTCGTAAATTATGTATGTTATAAGTATAACACGTATATGTTGTTATGGTTTTCCGTTAAGTAAATCTTAGTAGAAGCCCGAATTCTGGATTTGTGCTCAGGTTGAGGCAATAGGCTTGTCCCTTATTTCATGGGTCTTTTAATATTACTGAAGGATTATTCAGTAACGTAGTAAATTGTTATGACTGCGCCTTTGGTCTCGTGGTCGTAACCGCGACTGCTGAGCGTAGGGTCCTGGGTTCGATTTCCGGGTCGGTCCATTAGGAATTTCTTAGTAGCAGCCCGGACTTTGGAAGTTGGCGGTGTGATACCCTAATGCCTCGGAAAGCACGATAAATCATGAATCTTGCACCTGTGTCTGCGCACACACTTGTGCACTATAAAATCTCCCGCGCCGAAGGCGAAGAGGAGATTGGCCGCCGTGGCCGAAATACGGTCTGGAGTACTATACTATACTAATAAAACTAAAAGTACTGGAAAAATGTGAGTCTCCTGGGACACCTTTGACTCCCCTTTCAAAGAAGTTAGTTCCTTTATCCTCATCTTGCACTCATACCAATAAATTTGCGGTCGGCGCAATTTCTTCTACGTCCATACTTCTCTATTAGTCGTCATCCGTTCACCCCCTTTTCTAGCCATAATCATCTTTCACACAGTCCATCCATCGTTTCTTTGGCCTTCCCCCACTCTAATACCTACTCCATTTAACCTGTTGTCCGTATATTCCACAATCCTTAACGATGCATATATGTATATAGCCGTAACACCGGAATGCTATAACCTTCTATATACATAGTTATGTGGGCATATCGGTTTCGTTCCGCCTAACGTATGAGCTTATGGGTACTCTACGTTGACCGGTGACCTTATAGGTCAATGACACTACGGCCTCGGTCAGCTGAGTAGCTCTGATTTTCCCTCGCAAATATTTTTTAAATAAGAGCGGGTAGCCATTTTGAAATGTTGTTTTTTTTGTTTATATTATTGTAAAAGCAGTATGTATAGAATGTTTTCTTGTACTTACTGCAGTAAAAAATAAAAATTTCTTTGGAATACTTAATAGAAGTGCATTAGTCTGTTTATGAAACGAGTAATGTTGTGATAGCAATTATTTGCACAGTTTGATAGCTTTTATTGCGTGAAGTTGAAAACAAATCTATTTATTTTTATTGCGGTCTGGGGGTACCTAGTATTATGAATTTAAGATGTATTAATGCCATCATTATTCCACAAAGTTAAATAAGTTACGACATTTTCTACATCCTTATTTAAGTTACTTCATTTCTGCTACTATATTCTTAAGCCGACCTTTGGTCCTTGTCCACATTATCAAACGGTTAAATTATTCAGTCAATATTAGTTTTATTTGCTAATGCATTTTTTGCTTCAAATACTTATGGTTCAACAGTCTAACTCTGAGTCATCAACAGTTCTCAGTTTCAAACTATAACTTTAGAAACAAAAAGACATAACGGACATAACTCAGATTCAAAGTAAAATGCTTTAAGTTGTAAGGAACAAAGTAATAAAGGTACTTATGCCCTTTCAAAATTCAAAGCTCCGAATTCCTAACTATAAGGCCTAGCAAGCACTGTGATTAAAAAAAGCACTTAATTTTTATCGCAATTCTGTAATATATTGTATCTTATGTATGATCTACATTTAAAATTAGTGCACGTTGCAATGCCGTACACAGAATATAAACCGTGCGAATAAAAATCGCGCGGTAGGATTTCGCAGTGTGTGCTAGGCCTAATATATTTTAGTCTTGATACGGTCAATTTAGTACTAAAATTTTACGGATGTTGTTAAGACTTTTAGTAGGTAACCTATAAATAGACAGACCAGTTCAAAGATAACGCGGTATGAGGTTAAGAGACGATTTAATTTTGGATAAGTGTATATGAGGATGTACTAAAAAAATGGTCGATGCGCAAAAGTTAACTTGGTAGACTGTACGGCTTTTGCTCCTTTCGAGAAATAACAATAGCAATAAATATAGGATAGAATGCATTTATCGCCCGATTGTTAGTTTACTGTGGCTGTTTGACTCAGGCACAGGCACAGGCTAAAAAGAGCTACATTACGACATTATACATTTGCATATAAGCAAAGTCACGATCTTCTCAAATTACTGATTACATACAGAAGTATTTGACCTCAGCAACCCATTGGTGAAGCTGTAGATTTTCACACTACGATAATGGAGAACAGGTGGATTCTATTACTCATTAACCTTCTTAGTCAGTAGTCACCTTATGGTTACGGACAGAAACAACATTGTTGCATAAATATTTATCAAATACAATACGGATAGTTAAAATTGTTCAAAGAGTGAACTTACTGAAGTCTATTGTAGGCTAGGTTACACGGAAGTTTATCGATGAAGAATAAGCGAAAGAGTATACAGTATGTTTTCTAACGAAGGGCATGTATAGCGTCTATACAAGTACCTATACATGCTAAAAAATTATTACCATAAAAAAGTAAAATATTCACAAAAAATATTAAATTGAGACGTAAAAGAAACACTCTGTACACGCACACTTGTGACACTTGTCTTTCCACGTTGAAATACAATTCTGCGTGTACAGTGTTTCTTTTACGTATCAATATTTTACTACTTATTTTTTTTTTTTTATTATCATGTATGGACGCTATACTATTGCGGGTTAACAGGAACGCCCTTTGTTCGTTAATATCCTGTATATTAGAGGAAATTGAGTCTATATTGCAAAGAGCCTCATATACAGGCTGTTAGGGTAAACACCGTTATCCTTGCAACCAGTGGTTTGGTTTCATTTATAGAACGTAAAATCAATGGAAAATCACAACTTTAAAAAAAATATATATATCTATAGGGCAACAACTTGCGTTTCAACGCGGGCGGGGGGTACGGGATGTGACCTGACCGGCAGCGAGCGCGATCCCTCCCTTAGTCAGTAAGCTGTTTCGCTAGCAAGCACGGTGTCAGATAGAAACTTTTTAAAATCTTTTAATGAAAATAACGTTTTTTTTTTGTTGTGTTCGGTCATTTATTTTAAAATTTAAGTCAACTACCCATGGTTTGAATGACAAGAGTGTTTACCCTTACATCCTGTATGCTAGAGAACATGGAGTGAGACTATTATAGCTTAGGGTTTAGTTTATGGGCACGAAACCAACGATGAAGACGGGTGGCGGAGCGGGGGAGTAAAAGTCGCCACCGCCCTTAAGTTGGGTGCCCGCAGGCTTAGATTGTAGCGATGCCCTAGCTATAGTTGGTAATCTTGTTAAGTTATACACCAGAAAACATCTCGTGCGAATTTATCCTTTCATGGACGCGGCGTTGGCACGTGTCTGCTACAGTTCCTGCATATCCTAATATATATTCATACATAGTATAAACTCTGCTATACATTTTATACACATTAACAGTTAACACGTCTGTTCCCATAGACTTTGTACAAGTATGACTAACGAAATACAATCTTCTATGACGCATAAGGAAGTCACTGCCCTTAAAATCGTCTGCCTCTCAATCGTCCTTCGCGGCGACGAAATGTCCTGGCACTACTTATGTATGTACTCTACATAGTATTATTACAATTGGTCTGGTCTCTTCTTCCCATGCTTGTAGTCACCCACACGTAGGGTTACAATTTCAAAATTCGAAAATTCCAGACAATTAAAAAAAAGTCGTTATTTTTTAATCATTCTTTTAGGGTATTCATTTAACAATTTTTTATTTTTATCTTTTTCTATAAAAGGCCGGACAGGTAGTAAGAAGCACAAAAGTCTTGCCAAGGGGTATCGTGCGTGTTACCGGCTGTGGAGGTCGGATAGGCTGTCGCTCCACGTAAAATACTGTTATTCAGCTGCATCCGGTTAGACTGGAAGACGACCCCAACATAGTTGGGAAAAGGCTAGGCAGGACAGCGTCTTACTTCATATCAGTAAAGGCGGTATTCTTAGTTTAACTAATATTAGGATGAATATCTAGGTTTAGGAGCTAGGTTTCATTTGTTTCTGGGTTAATGGCAGTCTGGAATATTGTCCGGCTAGAAAGTAGATCTACACATAAGTATGTTATGAGAGAATTCGGTGATTTGTCAGCGTGTGTACGATGTTTTGAATGACATCATTACTTGTGACAGGGCTTGCGACAATATCCCCTGCCTATTTCATAAAGTATGATTGTTGGAAATACGAGTATATCCCGGGATTGGAAATTTGACCGTTATTATCAAGTTTGTCAAAGTGGTAAAACACTGTTTTTGTTAGCATTATGAGGGTACCTACTGCTCCCATAACCTTGTTAAATTAATTTTAAAATTGGCCGACATGAGTTGCAACAATTAATTAATCAGTAGATTTAACTTTTATTTACAAAACCAATTACAATTCACTTACTTTTTTGACAATTTATACGAGTAACCTAAGAATCTTCAATTAAACTCTAAATACAAACGTTAGGTTACCATATTAACATTTCATTTGCAGTATTTTAATTTTTAATATTAATCTCTAATGCATGTAATCAAACCAGCATTTAATTTCTGGTGTATGATATAAATGACTAAACTATGTAGGTCTGGGTAAACCATAATTATTATCCTTATCTGAATAATTATTGTTAATGTTGCGAATTATTAATTAATGTTAAGCATCCATTGATAAAAAACCTGCCGTTGACCGTGTATGGTGATAATAATTACGAATGTGTTGTTAGTTATTACGAATGTGTTAGGAAACCAGTCATTTTGTTGATTATTTTATCCTGTAATTTGTATATGGATTTTTTTATAAAGGCAATACTGCATGCTTAGCAAATTGATGGATCTTACTGACAATCTACTTAATCGACAGAAGATATTGTCTGATCTCTGAATAAAAATATTGCTATCTTATAGGTACTAGCGGATAATATGAAACAGATGCAAAAAAAAATTATATGTCAAATGTTGACACGTTAGATATGTCGTTTAAAACATCCAGCCTAATTCGACAGCTAGAAATTATCTTCTTCTCTTTCAGTTTATTCTGTTCTTAGTAGATAAGATAGCATTTATTTATTTAGACAGCAGTCAAAAATACATTCGCCTGAAACAAGCATTCACTGATAGCTCAAGGAGCTAGTGCCTTATGTCACACTTATGTGCACAGGTTTTGCAGTATAATAGACTTATAGACCAGGTGGATACATATGATCTAGAATTGCATCACATAAATGTTGTTTGTTTCAAGCACATTGTCTATTGCATTTTGCATAGCACTTTTTGCAGTTTGCACTTGCTGAATGACACAACAGCATATCTCCAGAATCGATTATTTTTATACCTACCCTACTCTTGAAATCTGGTTTCCATACACGAAAATCTCTAGCATTTCGAAATATTATGTCACTTATTTAGTACAATTCTACTGTCTAACTGAATTTAATTTTCCCTAATGCTTGCAAAGGCGCGGCCGGTGCCCGGATTGGTGAGTTTAAAAATAAAATGGCGGCTTTTTGTAAATGTCTGTCCGTCTGTTCACGTGTAGCTGGTACACGCTTGGATGGGGTGCAATTTTTTCTGTTTTTTTTTTGCACTGTACCGCTGCTTGAGTTGAAAAGCTTGATTTGCAGCACCATTCTGTTAGGAATAGTTGATTAATTCAAGTCCTGTTTAAGAAATAAAAAGACAGGTTCAGGGATTTGTAGATACCATTAAAAAAATCGGTTTGTTTTGTTCATAGGCATGTATGTGCTTGCCATTTCATTTCTCGGATACGGTATCACAAGAAAACACGATACCGACCAATTGGGTTAGACAAACTCATGTGTTTTATTTTTTATCGTTCGTTTATTTTAGAATTATTTTTGAACAAATAGAGATTAGCGTACTTGTAACGATTAGGAACAATTCACGCTTCTGTAAATGTTAATGCACTGTGTATTGTCGTCACGAAAATCATTAATCTGGACTTATTCCATTTTGCCGATAAACTCTCTGTTTTATTACCCAATATTTTATCAAACAAATAAGTATTGGGCAATAAAAAAGGGCAATTAATACCACAAAGCACTTTAGTAATAATTAATTATCAGCTGATAGCCATTTAATAGAAACAATTAATAGTTGAAACAACTCATTCATGTGTAGGTAGAACAGATATTTTTTTTAATGATTGCACCTAAGTACATTCAATACGCGTTGGGGTGACATTCTTGGTATCTATTTGATTGGGCCATTATTTGAATAGCCACTGAGGATTAAGATAATCCCATTTTGTGTTATTGCAACTCCTTGATCTTTACACAATGGGTCAATAGGCCATGATCATCCATCGCATGTAATTTTGTCCCATATTTCATGCCTTTCGTGCAGTTGCGTGACACATTTTACTTTACTTTAATTTTACATTTTATTTGACAAGGGTCAAACAAAATTAGCTAGCAAAACTTCGGAGACGGTATGTTTATCGATATCTAAACCCGATAAAAAGAAAGATTTTCCAATCTTTATGCGTTATAGTAATTACAGCTGATTACGAAGTCAACGCCCGAGCTATTGCAGTTACTTATTTGAAATTATGAGTTTAGAAAATCAGTTTTTTGTTTTAGCGTGTTTAGATAACGATACCCACCACAACTGTGAAGTTTCGCCAGCTAATTTACCTTATAGAGTGGTTACTAAGAATGTTGCCCTAAATTGCACATGCACTGTAAATCGTTGCATGGTTTTGATTGACTTTTGAAACGCTTAGCGTTGCATTTGCAGCCCATTTGATGTTAAGGCCCTGAAAGCCTTATTGCCATGTTAGCTTTGTTTATTTTTTAATGGATTTCTCACAAAAGCAAAAATCTTTGATCAATTCATTGTTCATAGTGCATTCAATGCTCTATGTATTTAAATAACACTCAGTTTCTAGAAGCAAGATCAGCCATCCGGTTGTCAAATTTCATGTTATCAATGATTTGTCAACAAAATCAACCAAGATCCACATGAAATTTAACAACTGTATGCGTAGCATAGAAAACCAACCACCGTAGAAACGGGTTTTATCGACGAAAGAATAGACAAAATGACAGATTGAGATTGTTCATGTCATTTTGTCTATTCTTCCGTCGACAAAACCTGTTTCTATTCTGATCATGCTACGCGTGCAGCTGATCATATTGCTTTTAGAAACAGAAGAAAAGCATCCAGGTTTGGATACTAAATCCGATTTGGCTTGTCTAACGAGCCTTAAATTACCTGCCATACTGAATCATGTCACTAAAACATTTCAATTCATGATTTGAAAGCCACACAGCAAAGATAAGCATGTGTGTAGTTATAATGAGTCTACTATCGCCGCCGTCGATTTATGAAGTTTACCAAACTGTCATAGCGCAGTTTGATAACCACATTAATATAAATAGTTATTAAATAAAACATTACACTCCTTTTTGGACAGTCCTGTAATTTACCCCTCGGGTTGTAAAAGACTGTTAAAGGATATCATTCACCGTCCATACATTTTTGGGCGAAGGGTGAAAGCCAAACAAAAAAAAACTATATTCCGAAAGTGTACGTTTTCCCCCTCATTTTTTATTATTTTCAAGCTATTTAGTACTTTTATTAGATTACTATAAATTATTTTAACTACTAAATATACTGAAAACAGTATTTTTCAAAATCGTATAATAGCGCAGAGAATTACGCTACGGGTTTGACCCATAGTGAAAAGTGAAGAGAATAACATATTCTAACGGGATATATCATTTTTTTTATTTGGCACTTTCATAATTTTGCCCAAAATGAATTATCTCCTTTATGTCAGTTGACTGACAATATGTTGGTCAACCAATTACAACTGCTAACATAATTTGACTAGGATTTCGTAGAAGTGACTCACTGTAACTAACTGCACGTATGCCAACCTCATGCATGCCCGCTACACCACACTCACCACTTCCCACCCCGAACACGGTTCATTCTGCTTCTATATGTCCAGGATATGACATGTCTCCGTTCATCCGGCGTTACGCCAAGTACCTCAATGAGAAGGCGCTTTCCTACAGGACTGTGGCCTTTGACTTCTGCAAGGTTAAGAGGGGGTGAGTAGAAAAATGAGTTAATTTCAATAAAGAAAATTTTAATTTTAATAAAGAAAATTGTGTTAAAAGTTCCCACAGCCTATAAGTAAGCGTGGGGTCACCACGCTTACTTATAGGCTTTGGGCGCAATTAACATACTTCTGTAATGTGAGAGGAGGCCTCTGCTCATGCATTGGACCAGTTATAGGTTGATATTGTAACCTCAGTACAGTACAACTACTTTCTTAATGTCCTTTGGCAAACTTCGTGTTTCGTAAGTCGTCGGATTTCTCTTTCTTATCGACTTGGAAGTCGTTGGAGAGCGTCCGGTCTGCACCAAGTGCAAAATCAACTGACGACTGATGAAACACGAAGTTTGCCGAGGGACATTAAGAAAATAGTTGTACTGTACTAGTTAACGGAGCAGACAAATGCTGAGATTACCAACACCAGGCAACCACACCAAATTAAAAGTTAATATCCACGCCATCAATCCATGGATTTATTAAAATCAAGATACAGCTTCCATAAACAACTTCCTTTCTTTTTTAAATCCACAGTAAGGAAGAAGGCTCCCTCCGGATGATGAACGCAGAGAAACTCCTTAAGACTCTACCAGTCTTGCAGGCGCAGCTGGACGGACTGCTGGAGTTCGACTGCACAGCCAACGATCTCACCAACGGCGTCATCAACATGTGCTTCATGCTGCTGTTCAGAGACCTCATAAGGTAATAATGACGTATCATAATCGTAAGGACATCATAAGGGACGTCGCGCTGGTCAAGTACGTGGCTCGCGTACTGCTAGGGTTGCTGCACCACCCGGAAGTGCTGGCAGCGCTGCGGCTGGCTTGCCGGACGGGTGCGTAGTTGCGCGCCGCCGCCCCGCTCTATTAGACGTGCCAGTAGCTAGGACTAACCTTCTCAAGTTTACCCCTATGTCTCGAGCGGCACGTAGTATTAATGTTATTACGATATCGGAGGATTGTATTTGGCCAAAACCTGCCGAAATTCATTAAAATGGCACAAAATTTTATTGAAAGAGGTCCCATCTTATAAGATTTGTCATGTTTATAATTATTAATTGTTATATGACTTGGTAGGTATACAATTCTTTGTAATTCTGCTTACAAGTGATGTTTGTTAATTTGTGTAAACAGTGTACTTATAACATCGCCTTGGAAGATTCTGCAAAGGTGTTATAATTGTGATTTAAATAAATAATACAAATACAAACTGCTCAAGACAATACCAGTCTTGTAGTCACAATTTGATGGAGATCTCACCAACGGCGTCATCAACATATTATTATGTGCTTCATGCTGCTGTTCAGAGACCTCATCAGCACGTCGACAGAAAAATAGACAAAATGACAGATGGTGACTGTTCTGTCATTTTGTCTATTCTTCCGTCGACAAAACCCATTTCTATAGCGGTCATGCTACACCGTCCGTGTAACCTCACGCGTAGCGTGACCGCCTTCATATAAAAACTGTTGAAAAATTACCAGGGGGCCTACCACCACCGCTTACAGCAGTATTATTTTAATCTTACTCAGTGGGGGAAAGAGATGGAGCTATACGTCCTGTAGAGCTTAATCTCTTTCCTACACTGAAGTAATATTTAAAATAATATTTCTGTAAGAGCTGGCGGTAGGGGCCCAGATATACGGACTGCTCGAATTCGAGTAACTACATTACCTAGGGTCGATGATCCCAAAAAAACACGTTTTTTTTTTGTTTTATTATGTTGAGATATCGATACTCATAACGTCTGCGGTCTCGCTAACTAATTTAATTTAACCCAATATAAACATTGCTTGAAGTTATGAGACGTTTAAATGTCAAAATATGCATGGCTCAGTAAAATTTAATCATTATTCATTACTTAACTTTAAGATAAACGTTTATAAAATAAGCGCCTGAGCGTTTATTTTACAATTTCACTAAAGTTATCCAGGATGTATCTAGAAATTGTAAAACAAGCTTTTAAAATACTCAATAATTAACAAAAAAATAAATCATTCACATTCCAGATTATTCGCGTGCTACAATGACGGTATAATCAACCTGCTGGAGAAGTACTTCGACATGAACAAGAAGAACTGCCGCGAGGCTCTCGACCTCTATAAGAAATTCCTCATCAGGATGGATAGGGTCGGAGAGTTTCTGAAGGTAAACCATCGTTTACTTGTGAATAATTTACACCCAGCTTCCCAAAGGCCAATTAGGTCTCTGATCTCTAATGTCAATTCGTAAGATGAGGATATTCTTATTACCATACCGCTCACACAGTAGTTCCCAGGCTTACTTGTAGTTATTCGAGGTAAACTCTATGGATTTAATTACCCTCTTAGCACTTCCTTCTAAAGCTGATCAATGTTAGTTGCTGTATTTGAAAGAAAGAAAGAAAATAAAGTCTGGATTTGTGCCTGTTGATGGCGAAAGGCTCGCCCCCTTACATGGGACTTGAACATAACTGGCGAAATGTGGGTATACTATGGATGCACCTCTACTTAGCCCGTATGTTATGTGTTAAGAAAATAAATTTATTTGATCCAAGTTAAGGTACACAATATACACAAAAAAACAGAACGTATGGTGGCTATGATTGGCTGTCGGATACAACAACGGCCAATCAAATTACTCGTCACGAGATATCTGAACATTCTTTCAGAAAGGGGAAAACAAATAGATCATTATATTGCTAAACTTACCGTATCCTATTTAATTACCAAAAATATTGAAAATAGCAAGTATTTCATTGAAAACAGCGGATTTATTTTAAAATTTCTCGTCATAATGCGAAATTCCATCTTCAATATTGTATTTCGCAACCCAATTACTGTGAAATAATTGGGTTGCAGAGTTCAGATGATATTCGCTCCGTGAAAAGACAATTTCTACCGCATTGGGTGAGTCTAAAAGCTACCCTAAAACAGACATAGTTAATTAATCCCACTTCCCATCCTACTAATAATTTAAATGGTAAAGCTTACATGTTTGTGTGTTTGGATGTTTGTAGGGTGTTTGTTAATCTATCATGCCTTAAAAAGTGTGCAATTTTTAAAGCTGGCAACGTCGCAAACAGCTGATAAATATGTCACTGTTTAGATTAATTTGTCACTATTACAAAATAAAATTAAGCATGCACCACGATGCATGCTTGATTGGTATGTAAACGCCAGTAATGACAAATAAATTATCGATCAAATCAAATAATTTGTTTTTACTCTATTCTTTATAATATTGATGACAAATTAACAAAACGGCGAAATATTTGACAGCTACTTGCGACATTCCCAACTTTGTGAATGCACCCTGTGTACGGCTGAATAGATTGGGTGTTTGGCACACGGGTAGACTATGCGCTGGGTTCATTACATAATTATAGACTGAGAGTATGTCATGCTCACTTTAATGTCTCGCTGGTGGTGGCGTGTGTGTTGGATCATTAAGTTCCCTTCAAAATGGTTGAGCTGAATGGTGCTGATCCATACGTCATGTTCGTGAACGGGCGCCATCAGTAGGGACTGGTCATCTCTTAGCTGCCACGGCTTATTTTGATTTATTTTAATTTTTTAATTGTTTTGTATCTTTTTATCTTTTATTTACGGACGCTTTTAACCTGCACGTTTTTCTACATTGTACTCACATGTATGATTCCAACATGAATGATGTAAACAACATATTGTAACAATATTCTGATTTAAAAGAGTGTCCGTGGAGTTTCTTGCCCGTTCTTCTCCATAGGAACCTACTACGCTTTGGAATGGGCAACTAGCTTCATATTTTCTGACTGACCGACCCTTTGACAATTCAAAAGTGCCTGTAATTGGTTTATTTGAAATAAATGCTTTGTGTTTGAGTTTGAGTTTGATAGGATCCCGGTTTACTGGGTGCCTCCGCGCCTCCACGCGGGCGAAGCCACGGGCAAAAACTAGTAGACACACAATTTAACTCATTTTTCATACACTAGCGATCAGCTCCTGCTTCGTACGGTTTTACGACTTGATGACAAAACATCGTGATTTCTTAGCTAGATTTATCTATCTTTAATATTAACATATTATACACTTATACATTCCGGAATAAATTCTCTAAAAGATGGTGAAAACCTCATCAAAATCTGTTGCGTGGTTTAGAAGAACAACGCGAACATATAGAAAAACGACTTTAATTTATAATATGTATAGATTATTATAATCTATGCATATTATAAATTAAAGTCTTTAACATTTTCTTGGTAATTAACTAATTACGCCCGAAACATACATTACACAAAAAGATACAAAACACTAATTCGTTAAAAGATAAGAGGTGGGGCGCCACGTAATTCTTATTCAACATAATATTTGGTACAATATAAATAACTGTAATGACGTCAGACTTCTAAAATGTTGCCAACTTTTGTAAAAGAAATGTTTACACACATTGCGTAAAAAATCCAGTCAAGGTTACCGAAACTGTACTGGATTTTTTGTGTACCTAAAAAAACTCATGTAAAGGCGAGTTTAAACCAAATGAACACAGAACCAGAAGAAGAGCAAGAGCATTATTTTGTTGATTTTCTTCAGATTTTAGTATAGATAAATAGATAATGCTCCATCACTGTTTACCCAAAATGAATATGGTAGAATGGGGCCAGAATGTGCATTCGCTCGCTTGGTCTAAACCGACCTTGGTAGGGATAATTAGGATTTGATTTTTCGATGTTACTCTTAAATTCTATGAAGGAGCTCGTGGCTAAGTAATAACAGCCGCACGGTTCGATCCATCAGGTTAAGCTACGCTTGCCGGGGTTGGTCCGTGGATGGGTGACTAGTGGTAGTGTTATAAAAGAACTGCGCTCAAATGTAACTCAACAAATCACCCTTATTCATATATTACATTACTAAAATGGTGTTATGGACTACTTACTATTTCATGTCATCGTTATTTGTCAACAAAATGCGTTAAATGCTATAACAAAATACCTTGTGATATATTGCAATTAAATGAAAGAAAATTTAAAACTCATATAAAAAGTACACTTTGTAAACAAGCTTATTACAAATTAGAGTATTATATCCAAGATAAGAATGCTTGGAAACATGCTGGTCTTGCTCCATAGGACGATTTAGTGTCTGGACAAAATCAAACTAATAGCTAATTTAGTTTTTTTTTACTTATTATTTGTATGTCATAGACTTTTACACTCTGTCATTACTTAAACTCACGCACTGACTTATTAGTACTACTTGTAACAATGTTAGGACTATTGTAATATCGTATACTTTTACAATTTTTGTAAATATGTGAGCACCATGTATCTGGTAATTAATTTATTCATTATTGCTCCATTTATAATTCTTTTTACCTTTCGTAGTACAGTAATCTTATTGTAGGTGCATCGTCTTCACATATAATTATATAATTAATGTATACAAAATATTGTAAAACATTTTTAAAAGAGTAACGATGGAGTTTCTTGCCCATTCTTCATACGAAAACTACCTTTTGGAAGGGGCTACTAGAATCAATTCTATTTCTTTGTTTGACGTTCAAAAGTGCCATATATGTGCCTATTTGAAATAAATTATTTGACTTTGACTTTGAATGAAACTTACGGAAGAAATCGATGTACTGCACAAACCCCAAATAAATTGGGACAATTCTCCACCACTCTCATCTTTATCGTCATTAAAATGGTGCGGGAAAATAGTCCTTATAATCATGATCACTTGCTCCCCAGGTGGCAGAGAACGTGGGTATCGACAAGGGCGACATCCCCGACTTAACCAAAGCCCCCAGCAGTCTGCTAGATGCCCTGGAAGGACATCTGGCTACCCTTGAAGGCAAGAAGGGTTCTGCAGCCAATACTCCCACACAGACGGCCAGGTGAGTTTCTGATCCCTGAAGAAATATGGATTGATCACGCACATTAGGGCCGGTACTCATTGGTGAATGCGCCGCGAATATTGTGACAGTTTGTGCTCCCGGGGGGCTACAATAAAATAACTCTTATAGCGATAGTAGACAAAAAAGCTGATGTTTCGAACAGTTTCGAACCAGTTCATTCAGGACGGGTAGCATGACCACCGTACAAACGGGTTTTGTCAACGGAAAAATAGACAAACCGTCCGTCGTCTTCCGTCGATAATACCCGTTTCTACTGTAGTCATGCTACGCGTGCTGGTAGCTTTTCGTGTGTTGCGCTAAAGAGACATACAGACAGCGTATTTACAGTCAAAGTTGAGCAGTCACGCACGGGCACTCGTATAGGTTACACTTAGTAAAATTCAAAAGTGATTTTCTGGTGGAACCCTGAAAACTTTAAGATAACAATAAAAATATATAATAAGGGTTCCAACAATTTTATGTTGTTACGATTTGGAAAGAATACTATGTTCGTGACTACATAATATTTAAAAGTTGCCAAGTGTAATATTAGTACCTGCTCGTGACTAATAGCTGCAGCGTATTCGCGGCATATTCTTCAATGCGGACACATCCTTACATACCTTATAATCATCATCTGCGTAGCCTTTTCCCAACTATGTTGGGGTCGGCTTCCAGTCTAACCGGATGCAGCTGAATACCAGTATTACTATTAGTATACTTTACTACTTATGTTATGCAATATTGTGCATCACACAATTTATCATACACTTGCTGAAATAGAAGACTCACTAGTTTCGGTTTCTTACTTTCCTTACCAAGTGTGTGATGCAACTCAAATGTCTTGCAGAACACGTACCTACAGTACAACTTTTTCTTAATGTCCCTCGGCAAACTAATTAATGTAATAACAAATTAATCGAAGTAATTAATTTAAAAAATGGGAGGAAATAGTTTAAGGAAAATGTTTTACAGCTATATGTAGTAGTATAAGGAAAATGTTTAACAGCTCTATGTAGTTCACACGGAAATCAAAACAAAACAATAAAGTACTTAGTTCATCATCTGCTTAGCCTTTTCCCAAGTATGTTGGGGTCGGCTTCCAGTCTAACCGGATGCAGCTGAATACCAGTATTTTACATGGAGGGACTGCCTATCTGACCTCCACAACCCAGTAACTGGGTAATACGATACCCCTTGGTTAGACTGGTTGTCAGACTTTCGTGCTTCTGACGATTCGTAACGACTGTCAAAGATCCACAAAAGACAGCCGGGACCAACGGCTTAACGTGCTTTCCGAGGCACGGAGGAGTCTCGATATGTGAAAATGGTCACCCATCCACGGACCAACCCCGGCAAGCGTAGCTTAACCTGATGGATCGACCCGAGCGGCTGTTATTACTATACACGATAAGTCTAATTATACACGATAATAGTCTTATTATACACGATAAGTCTAATATGGACATGGAAATTAGCATTCGTTTGCATTCGGAAATGCGATGATTCCCGAGGGACATTAAGAAAATAGTTATACTGTACATAATGTATGTGTCTGTGATGCGCCTTAAACAACTTGCAGGGTGTCATGCACACAGCAAAAGAGTGAAGTATGCAGGCAAACAGCAACTTGCAGGCATGTTTTAGTACTTAATCAATTTCGTGTTCAAACTAAAGCACTCTTAGGTCCTAAACCAGCTGTAGCATGGCGGTCACCTTAAGACAATGCTGAATATTTTCATGTGCCTACAAGTTTTTGCTGAAAACAGTTCGAACAAAACGGATTTGATGTGATTTTTTTTGCACCACATGCTTTGCTAATAAAGCCACTTGAGACACGAACACAGTTGAAAAATAAACGCATTTTTTCCCCATATGGCAAAAACTATAAACCGCAACCTGCTATGACTCTTACCTACATACTTCTTTTGCTTTATCAACGTTCATACATCTGGGGCCGTGCTATGAGGTGCTAAAGTCATCATTGTTCAAGTATGAGAGAGGGAGATGAAGCTATACAAGACAAATAGCACTATTCCTTTTACACATCGGAACAATGATTGCACTTACATGTCAAAGTAAGACCCCTGGTCGACACATAAGTCATAGACATAGAGAATTAGACTGAGCGTTAGCCTCACAAAAGTTACCGCTCTTTAGAAAGAGACAAAGCGACTGAACAGCCAACACCTGTCTCTTTTTATTTCCCGAACGTCAAAAGGAACCTGTCAGCGCAGAACGATAAACTCTTTGACTGTCAGTGACATGGACTAATCAGAATTCTAGACAGAGACTGACCGCACATTCGCTATGTCTCGGTCATACTTTTCTTCTATTAGGTCTTTACCTATAAAATTGCCGTTTTGTATGAAAAAATTTAAACGAATTTTTTTCATGTATTTTTATTTGTATTAATCGAAGTAATCACCCATGCAATCAATGCATCTTTGCCAACGCAGTGGCAGTTTATTGATGCCCTTCTTAAAGAAATCAGCTGGACGGGAGGCAACAAATTCTTCAAAGGCATTTTGTACTGCCTCTCGGGTATTGAATTTTTTTCCCGCCAAGAAGTTATCCAAATTCTGGAAAATGTCTAGGCGCAACGTCTGGTGAGTAGGGCGGATGACGGAGAGCTTCCAACCCCAGTTCTTGCAACTTGGAGACCGTCTGCTGTGCAGTATGAGGTCGCGCGTTGTCGTGCAGGAGCAGCGGAGACGAGCGATTGAGCAATGCTGGTTGGAGATGTGCCAGCTTCTCCATCATTGTGTTCAGTTCTTCACAGTACACATCTGCAGTAATGCTCACCCCGTTTGGTAAGAAGCTGTGATGAATCACACCGGCGCTAGACCACCAAACAGTGACCATCACTTTTCTAGGGGTAAGTTTTCGTTTAAAGCATTGTTTAGGTACTGAACCAGGATCCAACCAACTTGCTGAGCGCTTGCGGTTATCAAACAGAATCCATTTTTCATCGCAGGTAACAATGCGGTTCAAAATTCCTTCATTTGTGTGTCTGTTGAGCAGTGCAAGGCACGCCTCGACGCGTACTTCGCGCTGGCGATCATTGAGTTCGTGGGGCACCCATTTGTCAAGCTTTTTTACCTTGCCAATTTGACGCAAATGGACCAATATTGTTTTGACGCTAACGTCGAAATCTGCTGCTAATTCAGCCGTAGATTGTGTATCATCAGCTTCCACAATCGCCTTTAATTCGTCATTGTCGACCAAAGTCTTCGGACGACTGCGAGGTTCATTTTTCAGGTCGAAATTTCCAGAACGGAAGCGAGCAAACCAATAACAGATGGTGCGTTGGTTTGTAGTGTTAGCTCCGTAAACGTCGTTGATGTTGCGTGCCGCTTGTGCCGCGTTGCTGCCACGACGGTACTCATATTCCATAATTACTCGAATTTTTTACGTATCCATGATGACGAAAAAGATTGAAATGCGATGAAAATGTAACACTAATCATTAAACAAATGACTTCTTTTGAAAAAAGAATTCCATGATTTTAAAACAAAATTAATTTGAAATTAGAATTCTTAGCCAAACAAAAATTATTTTGATTTGAAATGGCCAGTACTGCAGAACGGCAATTTCATAGGTACCGATTATTTGTATTCACTGCACAACTGAATACTTCTAAGTCCATTCTCTATTGTCTATGCACATCAGTGGAACACCTATGTATAGCATAAAATCATGCCTCTCAAGGGGTAGAGAAAGGTATGGATAAGGGGGACACTTTTGTCTACCCCTTTGGCATACTACAATACCTGTCATGTTGACAGTTCAAAAGTATTAATTACTTTATTTATCCACATTCCAGTGCCCAAAAGAACGTAGCTAGCGTGATGGGCGCCTTGTCCTCCACATCGTCGTCGTTCGGCAACGCGGCCGCCTCCACTCGGCTCGACAACCAGCCCAATGGAGCTTCTCCGCTGTTTATTGATGACACGCTCAGACAGCAGGCTCTGGCCGAAGAGGAGGCTGCTATGAATCAGTATAAGGTAACAGAGAAAAGTATGGAGGGATGTTTGGAGAGAATTAAGCACTGGTTTTTAAAGGACCTAGTCTCTGATCAGTAAATGGCTGACATGCTTGCATCACTTGCATGCATGTTTGCTGATACGAATAAAATGACCAATTATAAAAATTATTTAAGATATGGCAAAAGTTTAATGGAACTTGAGAAACCAGTAAATAGGTGGTCAGAAATATGATCAAATTGATCTGATCTAGAGTCTTCCGTAAGTTGGATCAGCTGATTTAGCTATACCTGGTTAGACTGGAAACTTGTGGGTATATGTTCGCACTGAATCGCAGATTCTTGATTAGCCACTGATAACATAAACAAACTCAAGTTTACACAGCTTTTATGGAGTAAGTAATATGTCTAATAGCATGCTGCAAAATCGCTGCTACAAACTTATCAACTATTACTAAACAAAGTAACATAGTACAGTGCTACATTTCATTAAATAATTATATTGTGCTTACCTAACGGTAATTTATAGGGCATTCGAGCTTGGACAACTAAAGGAATATTATCTAGAGTTAACATCCAAACTTCTAAAGTGAGTCTTTTCTATTCTCTGTGATTAATATTAGGGTTGGTAACGATCACATTTCTACATTATTAACACGAATACTCTACTTTTAGCATGTGTTCGATTTCATTAAACCCTCAAAGAACTATTGAAACCGGTGAGGGGAAATAACGTCACATTGTAGATTTAGTTACATACCTGTTATTCACTTCTCAGTTAGATAGTAGGTAGAAGAGCTCTATGTGAAGGAATTAGTCCGGGGTAGTACTATAGTTTCACCTCACCGCTGTTCCGTGCTTGAGGTACGCGCGCGGCTCACGGGTGACAGTGCAGGCCGCTCATTCGTCAACCCTCACCGCGCGTTGCCCCCACCCACCGCTCATTGGTCAACGCTGCCCCGCCTCGGCCGCGGAACAGCGGTACCGATCAGACTATACCTCCATACCTATTGTCTATTGCCAAGCAGCGTTGCTGTGTTCCGGCTTAACCCTTCGTATCCACGCGAGACACAATGGGTTTTTAGTTGTGTCTGTTATTACGGCATAGGATATAAGTGCCGGTGTTACAGGGTTATGAGACATTTCAGCTTTGTCTCACAGAAACGTGCCTGTCTCTGGTATTGCAGTTGTCCATAGGCAGTGGTGACCACATATTATTACGTGGGCTGACTGCACATTGAACATTAAAAAAAAACATAACCAACAAAATATTTCAGGTTCGATTATACCAAGGTGAAGAATGGACGGGCGAAGAAGATATTAATGAGATTACTGAAATAGTAGTAAGATATAAACCCAGGGTTATATATGTTGCTAAGGGTATAAAGCTTTTGGGAGCAGAGAAAGTATGTGTGTCATTCTTGCAGCAAATATCAAGGTGTTAATGAATTTTGCTATGTATAAGCGATGTTCAGAAAACTGTCATTTATATTCATGTGATATAGTCCTATATTCGTGCTATAAAGGGAATATTATATGCTGTTTTATATTTATTTGTAAATGTCTATATTTATGAAAATTATCACCATTTCCTGCTACGCGTCAGCAAATTGATATAATATTTTTGCTACAGTTTCTATGGGAAGATTTTCATCATATTTTGTGTTTGGGAGACAGCACACACAAATTCATACATTGCACAATTTCCTTTCTCATACATTTGAATGTATGTCATCATCATCATCACATACACAAGTGAACTTATTCGTCAACAACTTTCTACAGCATAACATCATTGTAATCATAAATGCTAAAGGGTACACTTTTTCTACATTATTGACAGACTGGTACACTAAATATAAAAGATAAGATAAGAAAAACCAGGGGCCGTATTATGACGTTAATGCCACCATTTTTCCAGTGTGAGTGAGAGACGGAGCTATACAAACCTAATAGCACCATCGTTTTTGTCGCAGTTGAATAATGATGGCAATAATAATTCATAATACGGCCCCAGGTTGTTTTGTAAAAAAGCTCTGAAACATTCGTATACTATGCGATCTGAGAAAATGAGTGCAATTGGCCAAAAATACACTGAAATCGCTACGATTAGTCAGAACACTATAGGGTGTAAGGGACAGCCCTCCGCAAATTAACAGGGGGTATTCAGCTACTTATTTTGAATCATATTCTACCTCTCTATTCTCTATATAAAACAGCTAAAATCAAAAAACCTGCAATGGATGTTAAAATACTCGATCGCCCCCCCCCCCCCCCGACACGGGGAGTGCGGCTACGCGGGTTTTGCCACGGTAACGATACATTGCGCGTGAGGTAATAATACAAATCAGGTTTATTGGATTCCCATAACGTTCCTGAAATAATTTCATGTACCGATCGTCTTAGTATGATATGCTGAATTCATCCCATAAGTCTGCGGAGGGCTGTCCCTAACACCCTGTATATAAAATCTTAAAGATACTCAACTGAAGTCTGTTATTCTGTTAGAACGTCACAAGTAGATCATACTCATTCTGATCGCATAGTACAGCAGGCGTAGCATGAGCACCGTTTTGTCGACGGAAGAGTAGACAAAAATGACGTTTCCTATAGACAGTAGACAGAACGAGACGGCAGCAAAATAGAAAGAGTCAACTGCACTTTTTACGAAATTCACTCTTTTACATAATTCGACTCAGAATTCTTTGTTTTATCATAGGATTTATCGGTTGTCAGTTTGATTTTGACAGTAAGGATAGAAAACTTTCTTCCGAAATAGTCTACATATAAAAAGACCTAGACAAAGATCGTTAGAAATGATAGACAAAATGACAGATTGTAGAAAGATTTCTACGGTGGATGTTTAAAATGAAGAAACGAACTGTCACTTTGTATAGAAAAAGCTATGTCTATTCTTCGTAGAGATAGAAAGCGCAATGCTACGCCTGCTGTCCTCATATCACCTACGCTTAAGGTGGCGGCCAAACCAGCCCCCAACCACCCACTCAAAAACAACCTTTCTCACCCACAGAACAAAGTCCAATCTCCGACGAACGCGGCCAACAACCCGTTCCTCTCTTCAGCTCCTAGCAACCAGAACCAGTCTATAGTGGACTTGTTCGGACCTGCGCCCGCTGATATATCGAATGCTACAAGCAAGGCGTCAGATGATCTCCTGTCGCTTGGCAACCCATTCGCTGATAATATGTTTGGAGGTAAGTCACAAGGGAATTAATTAAATGTTGGGTACAGATTGGGCCAATGATGGTTATTTTCTTTTTCTTCGGTAGAGAAATGAGAACCGCTTCTGTCTTCTAGTGGTTAGACCACCTGTCTCAGACCCGGGTTTTATTCCCAGTAGGGGCAAAAAGTCCCCCTAGCTAGCTACCACCATCTTAATCTGACTCTGTCGCCATAACAACAATGTTAACAGTATTGTTGTGTTTCGGCAGTTAGAGGTAAGATAGCCAGTTCCTCTGTGGTTGAGGATTCCGGGTGAATCTCGCGTCCACCTTCTGCCTGATCATCACTTACCATTAGGTGAAATGCAAGCCAAGAGGTTCCCCATAGTGGTAAAAAAAAACAGCTGTTTATTTAAATAAAAGAGAACTGTCCCATGTACCTAACTTACAATACTTAATATTGTTAGGGAATGGAGTAGTAGAAATGTGTCGATTAGCAGCGCTAATGAGAACATTATAAGTTCCGTCAAACATTGGCCCATTATCTTTATTCCAAACTTCAAGAAAATACTCTCTGTGAGTCGTTTAGTCTGTGGACTATCGATTCATTTCCTACAAAATCTTACTTTACTTGACTACTTCAAATATATTGTTTGTTGGCCCAGTCTGTACCCACAATCAGACAAAGTGAAAGTGACACATTTAACGAAACAGTTATTTTAGAAAATGGATAATTTAATATCCATTGTTCAGACTTACGTTTTAAAAGTTTACAATTAATTTGTAACACCTTAAGACAGACATGAGAGACTAAAAGATGCTCAAATCCCATTCTATTCGATATGAATATGAATTAGTCTAAAAACAATGTATATTTTCGTATAAAACTAATAAAGAAGTAACTAAATAAATCTATGGAATCGCTAACTGACTAAAATTATGGCTTACAGTACTAAAATATTTGTAATAGTTAATATTGTTAATTAATAATTAATTTTCCACTGACATAATAATTTTAGTCGGACACATGATAATATTTACGAAGTATATCAGAAAATAAAAATCGCTGATGTTACACAATCGCCATTACACAATATTTGAAAATGACATCAACATGACAAGTTGTAAACAGTATTTTCGAGTCAAAACTGAATGAAAATGTATACACTGCTGTAAATAATCTGGTGTTAGTAGAAATCTAGGAAAATTGGGGCAGCACTACACATTATACCCTTCACACTGTATTATATAGCACATCCCTTAGCCTAATGGGGATGGTTGAAGCACTGTACACTCTATTCACAAACACATATGGTTCAAAGTGGTAAGTCGCCACAAAAAACTGAATACCGATGCAGTACACAATACAATGAAAGAATACTCGAAACAAATTAGTAGAGGCATTTGTAACTGGTAAAGATTGAATAAATAATGTAATTATTATTTTGTATAAGATGGGTGACACTTCTGCTTATCCCTGCGGTGAAAGCAGGTGTGATGTTATGTTTTCCTCATATAAAATCGTCATCAAAGAAGCACACAGCAAAATAATATTGCCAGCTACAAATAATTTCAAAATACATAAAAAACTGCCATTTTAGTAGTACTGCATTGTTATTAAGTGCGGCAACACTTTTAGCGGCGCCTGCGACCGGCGCGCCGATGTGGCCACAACAACAACAACAACAGCCGAGCAACGGCTTCGCGGCCTTCCCGCCTCAGCAACAGAACAACTCCTTTGTGTCCGAGGCTAACTTCTCTAATGTTTTCGATAACACTGATTCGGCAGGTGAGCTTTCACTAGTAGTCATTGTGCTGGGGTTGCCGTGTTGTTTGGTGATTTCTACTATTTTGGTGAATAAAATAACTGTTGCGAATTCAATACTTTAAAGTAGGTATCGTGGAATTGTATACAAATTCACCAAGAAATATGTCATGCGCGATTGAATTCAAAATGAGAGTCAAACTAAATAGGTAATTGATTTCAGATATTGTACAAAGATGACTGAAAGTCCATATCAAACAACATGGCAGCCCAAACCTTGCTTAAAATAAACATCTATTTCTGGTGATGGGAATACTATGTAAATTCTATATATTCTTTGTAAAATTAAATGTCAAAAATTTCTTGTGCAAGCTGCCGCGGCTAATCCGTTCATGGGTATGGGAGACCTCGCTCAGCCAATCTCCGCGTCACCGGCCCGCCCCCCTCCCCCCTCCATCCCCCCACAGCCTAAGTCAGCCTTCGACGACCTCGAAGACGTCATGCGCATGTCTCTGGGAGGCTCGCCGGCCAAATCCCAGCAGCCAATCACACAACAGCCTCAACCAATGGCAGCGCAGCCTTTCAGTGACGTCATGTCCATGCCGATGTCGCAGCCGATGATGTTTGGATCGCCCGCACGACAACCTATGATGCCGATGGGAGCGACCGGTTCGATATTCCAAACATTTAAATGGACCGTTTTCATTGTCGTTTTTTTAATAGCTTGCAGAGTTGCCAGTAATCAACGTCGTATGTGCTTTTTAATTTTTTAATTCACAGGACTTTTAATTTTTAGTTGTTACCCTTTGCACAGGTTTTGTGTCGCATTAATTTGTAAATAAGCCATTGTTTCTGTTTAGTTAATTTATTTGGTTTAAATGTTTATAATTTTTGTTTTATGTATTTGCTGTAACACGTCCATTATCATAATCCTTCATTGAACCTTGATGATAGCATGAAAAAGTCACGTCATCTTCGTTTTAAAAATCAAACCACATCTATGTTCACTGCATATAAGTAATGCTATGTTCAATTTAAATCGAAAGCATTAAACACCGCATTTATAACTGAATAATATCAACATTTCGCTTTCTGGTTTATTATTATTTATCATAAATATCGAACACGGCTGAAAATCGTCATTTTTTCTCATAAGGTTTTGTTAGTAATCACTACTGCGAACAAATATGAGCTTTACCACGACTGACTAAGGTGCGTTACAGGTCAGCAACCGCAACAACAACAAGGCAAGGTGTTGACAGGTGACCTGGACTCTTCGCTTGCCCAACTGGCCAACAATCTTTCTATCAACAAGACAGCTACGGCGCAGAAGTAAGTGGACTACCCTTATTGTTGCAAAAAAAACTTTTTTTTAATTCCTACACTCATTGTCATGTGCTAAAAGTAGTTTGGTTAAGTTTCAGTCAAAAGTTCTACATTCAAAACAATTCGGAATCGCTCGATTAATGCGCAAGCGACTTTACTTCTAATGCTTGTCACTACGCGCTTACTCAAGCATAAACACTAACGCCTATGCAAAAACACTTTACATTTAATTTACTTTTGCTTCATTGCATACAAAAATTACACTAAATTAAACCCATATTTATCATATAACAAAATTCTACTTCCACATAATACAAAAACTTTTTGACTGAAACTTAACACGTTCAATCCGAGTGGCGTCAAGTGATTATAGCTAGTTCAATGCCATGATATTTCTTTGGAAATATCATGACAACAGCACCTGTTTATTTTCTTTTAAATTATAATTAAACTATCATGAGACAAGCTGCCTTTTCATATTCAATAAAAATATCTGTGTAAAGAATTAAACCTGGTAAATTATAGAAAGGCAACTTGTAATGAAAGCATTACTGTCATATTTGCCGCCAAATTTTACAAAAGTGACAGTTCAAATAAAGTTGCCATATAAAAAAAACATCGCCAAATAGTTGCGTTCAGAATTTTCGAATTTTCGACGTAATGCTTTCTTACTTACCATGGTACGCATGTCCGTACTCACACCATTGTGGTGTCGACTAGACCGATGCAGTGGAATTCGCCGAAGAACGCGTCGAAACCTGGCCAGACGTGGACGCCGCAGCCCATGCAAGCGACTACGGGAGCCGGATACAGACCTATGGTAAGGAACACTGCTTTACACAAGTAGTTTTATAGTTGGCAGAATTGTACACGCCATATTTTCGCTTTTAATAGAGTAAAAGTTTAGTGAATTACCTAAATTATTTTTAAGTTAGTCTAAAATTATTATTTTCGGGGTGAAAATCAAGAACGAAATGTGTTTTTTTTTTTCAACTTTTGGTGATATTTCACCAAAAGTCCAAAAGTTGCAATGTTGTTCATTATAATTTTAGCTGTATTCAGCTAAAATTATAATGAACAACATTGCCGTTTTAGTATTTATTATTTGTTTACCTTTGCTTCAATAGTTATTTTGGCATCGCCAACTCTATTAGATACACTCCTACTTTTAGAAAGCGTGTTGGAGTGCACGATTCTGACAATATTACACCCCACGTCCATGGTTTCTCAATATTCAAAATTAGAAACGAAAGAACCTGGTTCCCGATTCTGATATCTCATTTTATATTCTGGCAACAATAAGCTGCTGTGTCTAAAAAAAAGCAAAGCGGCCTTTGAGAACCATAGACAAAGTCAAACAACAGACAGCATTACAGCAACCGCTGCGCGATTCTGTTGCTTTAAATGTCGCATCATTTTATGCTAAAACCTTGTTTGCTTTTAAAGCTCGCTCTTTTATGTTCTTTCTTCCCGTAGCATGCCTTCCTTTTTGCGTTGCAGGGCCCAGGCATGACACTCCCAACAATGCCCCATACTATGCCCCATGCATATCACCCCCCGCATTATATTATGGTAAGTTTGCTACTTTTTTTTGTTTAGTTTTTTTTTTCTTTTTCGCTTCGCGTAGTTTACACGCGTAGTTTAGATTGTTTCCCTTTTTTGGCAAGAATTTTTTAGTTATTTTTGACAACGCAATCTGCTTATCCTGAAATTGAGGATGTTAGGTTACAAATAAACTATTCTTAAGCAGGACAATATTTTTCAATATTCCATTTTCTTTTCTAAATTAAGGTCTTGGCTCACTGAGTTGTAATTTAATGAGTAAAACATACGAATCAACAAAAAGTTTTATATATTTTAGAAAAGGCCCTCAACCCTATGAGCCAAAATCATAAAATCAATCTTAATTTGAAATAAGGTAATAATTTCTTCAGTTTGAAAGATTTCCTGCATGTATGAATGAAATTTTGTATGATTGTATGAAACGTTTGCATGAATAGTGTCCTCATGTCACCTCATACTTTTTCTGAGAATGTTAAGTGTTGTCATTCAGTGTGATTAATTTTGTATGAGCGCATTCTCTTGCTGTTTTCTTCTGATTTTGAGAAAATTGCAATATCTTCTGGTCTACAATTTCGAACACGGTTATTAAGTTTTGTAAGGTAAATTCTTCTAGAAGTTTTCTATACATATACGGCAGCATTGCTGAGAAGTCAGCAACTACATAAATCTACTGTATGTAAGAAAATGTCATGTTGTAGTTATAGTTATCTTAACAAAAAGTTGAATTCCTACCCACAGCAACAGCCAGGCATGGTAATGGGCATGCAAGGCGCGCCAATGATGCCAATGGGCATGGCCCAGCCCATGCGGCCCGCCGTGCCTCCGCAGCCCGCAACCAACCAATTCAGTTAAGCACCACCTTTATAATTTGTGGTTTACGTTCATAAGGCGACCCGACTGCTTAGAATATTGAACACCGGTATATGGAGCTGGTTCAACGGCGATCCTACGTAATGTGTTAAGAAGAAACTTAAGACAAGAAAGACTCATGTCTAATTATAAGATTATTTGATGTAATAGCGAAAAGTATTCTCTTTAGTAAAATTTTTGAAAGTTTAGGATTTTTATTTAATAGGATTTGTTGGAATTGAAATTATGATAGTTTTGTTTTTGAGCTCAATTTTTTTGAATTTATTTAACGAAGGAAATAACTGAACGTTAGTTTTAAGACTTTTGTCACTATTCATGCTAATATTATATTAAAATATTTTATGTGAATCAAATCTTTTAATGTATTTCTGTCTTCAAATAAACTTCTTTAAACATCTTATTATACAAAATACTTGATTATCTTAAGTATGTTTGTAAAACGATCAAAAGCAGTCGGGTCATATAATGTCATCATTAGCTGACGTGTAATTGGTAGGTCACTTATAAGTGCATCGTTTTGTTGCGATTTTTCAACGGAACATAATAATGTCAATAAGGATGCGTTCATTACGAAGTTAGGATTGCAAGTCGAAAAAAAAAACTAGTTATTTTTTAAAGTTACCTGTATTTAATAGTTTGATGGGAAACGTTTGAATGGATTTCTCAGCTTCAGATTTTAATGATTTGTTTTCCATCCTATCAAAGTAATTACTTTGTTAGAAATACAGTAAAGAGTTTTTGTTTTCTTGTATCACATTAAAAATTGAGACAACATTTAAGTAATTTTTATATGAATATATTTGCCAATCCCTATGATTATGATAATAACATTATGAATACTTAGTTTTGATTGGAAACTATGATATGTATTTGAATTAATTTGAAATTAATCTTATATCGATGATTTCTGTTTTCAATTAACTTTTCGTTATTTGACTTATGATGAATTATGAAATTTTCTTATGAAAAAGGTGCGCAATTTTTATTTTATTTTTCAAAATTATACACATCACATTCCATACTTGTACAAAGAGAAAAATAGTAATTTATTATGAAGTGCTTGTTAACTTAGATTATTTCCTACCTTTGGCATAGTCAGTATTTATGAATTTGAATTGAAGTGAGTTCTAGTTTTTTTTTTATAATTTTTTATTTACTTTCGTGTTATCATTGAGCTGAAAACGTAAGATTTATTTTCAGCATCAGATGCATAAATAAAGTTAAAAATCATATAGTTATATCGGGTAGATGTCACATAGGTACCCTTAATAATACTATTCTATAACTTGAACTATATACTTATTATATTATGTGTATAAAAATAAATACTTGCATATTTAGTCATATAATAAGCCTACGTGTTTTAAAAACGAATGTAATTTTTGCGCTAAAAGTAAATCTGCTTTTGGGTAATAAATACAATCGATAAAAAAAATACTTATTTCCATATCCTCCAGTTATCTTATGTAAAAACTGTATTTGTCATATAGAATATTATGTATAGAGGGTTATGCATTAGATTGTTATAAAATTAGATGTTACGGGTGTATTATAAAATATGTATGGCTGTTGTGAATATATGAACTAGGTGCTTGCTCTATTAAAGGCCCAATTTCGCGATGAAAATTAAGAAGACAAAATTTACCGCAATAAGAAAGATTATCCAAAGATTCTTATGTGCATGGGACCCGGAAATTGCTATGAATATTCGTTTAACGCTCCATAATCGTTTGGTGCGTTAAAAGTTGAAGTTTCATAGCAATGCTAAAGTATGGACTTAACAAAAATACAGTTGGATATTGCCAAATATATTGGAACATAAGTCTACGCCCTTACTTTATATAGTCTTAACAGTTAGTAGCAATACTTTGTACAAATGTAATAGTTGAAGAAAATAATACCGTTCGCTTCTTGTGATATTTCATTTCTAAAGACTGCAATCAATATTTTGAAGTATTAAAATATGCTTTATTTTTATGAATGTTTCTTAAATCTATCGCTTGGACAAAGTATTGTGTAATAGTTGCCATCGTTAACGCGTTCATAATAAAATTACGATAATTATAATTAAATCACCCGTGATTTTCGTATGGCAACACTGTCAATGTTGCTGCACTATGATCAGTGTTACTTATAAAATATATATTCACAGGTACATGTAGCTGTATTATAAACATGATTATTACTGTAGAATAGACGCAAGACATAATGTTTGAACAGCTCAGCCGTGTGGTTCAATGGTGTATATAAATATAGGTGTTGCATAGTACACAGTGCTACTTTACCCTTATCTCTTACTCCAGCTTATTCCACATTAAAAAGGCCAATGACTGTCTATATTTCGTTATTGCATCAACTTTTTTGCTGTTCGGTCGTATTGCTAAAGTCAGGTAACTACACCGATTGTCAGCATGTCTTAAAACGTTTGATACTGTTCCCTATGCAGCTGATTTTAGCAGTATTACACGGTTCTATCGCTGGTTTCATAGGCGTGTTTTAGTGATGTTAGGCTAATTTGATAACCCAAATTAATGATATATGATATCATTTGCAATATATGTTTGAGATCTGTTGGTTATTTCATCAGTTGAAATGATTGCTAGTATTTTTGTGCAATATTTTTTTTTGTAAATTTTTATTCTTGGCAACACTCATGTTGGTATAATCTGTTGTCATTAACTGTGTGCTTGAATGAAAACAATCTGCAGAATAACAGCTTTCAGCACATTTACGTCAACGTATTCATGTAGCTTTTGAAGTATTATCATTTGAATATAATTGAAAGGAAAAGACCAGTGATTTGGTAGATGTTTTCAGTTGGCCATACTGTACTTCTTAGAGGATGCTGTGATGTCAGGTGAATTCGACTGACTTATTTGAGATAGGTGGGATTCGCTCTTAGTTAACTCTATAAGTTTCTTTTTATAAGAAAATACTAGTTAAACCACAATTTTTGAATTAGTTTTTAGTACTCATAGTGGCCTTTAAAATTTTTAAGTTGTAAATTTTATTCATTTATTCTTATTAATGTACCTACTGAGTTACGTTTTATGTAAATACCCCTTCTATGTTATTTACTAGCTCTGTCTTTAGATATTCAATTTAGTTTATTTATGAAAATTAATAAATAAATCAATTAATATTATTTTTTCGTTTTTTATTTTGTTACCCCTATGTTGCTTTAACCCATGGGTCCAGATCGAGCCTATCCAAAAAATGGAGATATGTATAAGTTCAAAAAGCCCTAGAATTTCATTTAAAAATAGAATAGTTGATCGGCTATCAATAGATCAAAGAATATATTTGTCTATATACTAGAATATTGTGTGTCTGTTTACCTCTTATTCCTATGACAATACATTAAAATTATGTAACGGCCTGTATGTGTCTAAGAAAGTTGTTGGTCTGTCCTAGAGAATTATGCTTGAAGCTTTGTCACAGTTCGCGTTTGTTCACGTGTCCTAGGACAGTCCATTATGATGGTGAACCTAGTCGTATATTCAAGATCACAGTATTAAAGTAGCACTTCATAGATGTCTACCAGAATTTATAGCTGTGAAAAGCAATTAGTTCAAATACTTTCAGGTTACTTATTAATTTCTAGATACATATTTTTGTGTAATTTTCGCTTATTATGCCAAACATGATCATTGGTTGGGTAGCTAGCTGATTTTAGTATTGCACGCATTGTGCTAAAATCAAGTGTTAAAAGAAACACGCGTTTACATACACGTCGAGCATGCAAGATCTTGATTTGTGATATGCTGGCACTTGGTTTTTTGGTCCAAATATTCGCGTTAATTGGACAATACAAAATACACCTAATGATTATTGGAATAAAGATCATTTTGTATTAACAAAATTATTTTCACAAATACACCAAGAGTAGTGCCAGCAATATAACCAGCCAAATTACATATTGTCAATCTAGAAAAAAAATGTAATAATAATAATGTATTTAGTAATTAAAAGGTGACCTATCGGAAAATATATTTTTGTTAGAAGCCAAGTGTTCTCTCTACTCTAGTATGAACAATAATTTATTGTAACAATGTTTCTTCATTGGAACTACTTATAGCTTTTGAAAGTTGTGTACTTATCTTGTTGATTCTCAAATAGTGGGGCGATTGATCTATCTATTAACACAATAAATTAATAAAAGTTGTCCACTGATGTTTTATTTTACGAAATATGTTCTGCCCTGAAGTATATATATCTATTGATTGTTACGTTGCGTTGGTCTAGTGGTCACTAGCGCGAATTCTGAATGTGGTGTCCTGGGTTCGATTCTCGGGTCGGGCAAAGGGAAATAACTCGACTCATGACTTTTACAACATAACTGGCAAATTGTGGGTATACTAAAGATAAACATCTGCGTACCCCCTGTATTATATAGTGCTCTGTGGCCTACCCCAAAGGGGAAGACAGCTGAAATGTTATGTAAGAGAGGTTCTGGGTCAAGGAACACATTCTCATCTACGGCGAGTTCTGGGTTCGATTCCCAGGCCGGGCAGTGTTATCGAGTTTTTTCTTCAGGGATTTCTCAATAGCAGCCAGGTGTCTGGAGTGGCCAATTTGATGGCCATATAGTTTCGCCGCCTATTACATCCATACTAATATTATAAATTCGAAAGTAACTGTCTGTCTGCTGTATGTTACCTTTTCACGCAAGACCACTGACAGAATTTCGATATTTGGCAAGGAGATAGATGGTATATCAGGATGAGAGTCAAAATGGCGGGTGTACCATAGCGAACTAAATTATACCAATTACCAAACAAATGTACCTAAAACATACTATTTTGTACCTAGCTCTAAAAAATCTGTACCTCCTTCAGAACGAAATTATTTCGAAATTAAGGTACACCCGCCATATTGACGTCAAGATGGCGGGTGTTCTATAATATTTTATTATTTAACCATTACTCATAAAATATAATTACACCAAAAAATTGTACCTAAAAAGTACCTCAAGTAAAAAAAACACACACTTGATCAGTTGGATAGTTCCTGAGAAATAAAACAACCGTGTCTTGTGTATCCGAAAACACGATAATTATCATGATTTAATGTTATAGTTATTCAGGGTGTGAAGCGAAGCCGTCAACCAAGCATTATGTACATCAAACTAAGTAACTGTACGCAAAAAATGATTGCTGGGAAACGAATTTTTTTTGGGGGCTGAAAAATCACTTTTTATGGTAGGACTGAATGTAACGCACTCAAAACATCGTGCTCTTGGATGGATTGAATAGTATGGGGGTCATGGAAGTGTTTACAGTAAAAATCTTACGTTAAAATATGTATTTAAAAAAAACACTACCTAGAACAAAAAAAATATCGCAATGACGGGGAGAACAAGTACCTTTTGGAATCGTTAAGGGTCTTTTACACCCTTGTTATTCATTTATATTTTACGGATATTTTTTATTACGAATTATATGCACACGAATAATTATTTTATATTAATAAGTTACTAGAAACCGTCCGCAACTAGCTTCGTAAATGCATATTCATGATAAAGTATGTTGCGGGTAGTTGATAAACAATTGGCAATTTGCACTCTATTTCCTGATTAATCATACGAGCTTCATAGTTTACAACACGCAGATAACTTTATTATCATTAATATAATTTTCATTGCGATCATATAGAATTAATCACTATGAAACGCGGAAAAAAAAATATTGTTAATTTAAACGAACAGAAAAAAGTATTTTGTAAATACAAACAACATTTCCCATCAATTAATGATTTACCTTCACCGTGTAGTGAAATATTTTCAAAAATGTCAAGTGAACTTCAACAACAAATATCGCCTAAAGCACTTTATTTATCGATTAAAAGAAATTTTGAATATTTTTTTCCCGTGGAGGATGAAAACAGTGAAGATAAAAATTATGTGGGTTCAAAGAATAAAACGGAAGACGAAGATATATTAATTACGAAAGATGTTGATACAGAAAAAGAGATTGAAGAAGAAAATTTTTACGTCGTGGATAAAACTACATGTAGTGAAGAAGGTAAATCTTTTAATTTTTCACTTGATTTATATCAATGGAGGAGAATTCGGCCAATCTTAAAATGCTCTGTTCGTATGAGAGCCAATAATCCAGTTAGACAAAAAAGTTTATATTACCTAAATATGAGTGGGCAGACTTGTTAAGGGAAAAAATTTGGGGAAAAACGAAATCTCCTTGCAGTTGGTGCTTTAAAACCTATTATGTTAAATGCAATGAAAGAGTGACTTTTCTCGGTGCATGTAAAGAATGCAATGCTAAAATAAAAATAGTGATTACATATCCTACAGAAAATATTGCTTCTTGCACCAGTTTAATTACAGATTTTGATAAAAATATTAAACATCATTTAAGAAGGAAAATCAAATTGTCACCCATAAAGCGCAAAGAATTGATGGAAGAAATGAAACATGAGGCTCCGATAACAGTTCATAAACAATTAATTAGTTACGCAATGGAAGTTGGGGATCCTCAGCCACCCCATCTACCTTCACATGGAACTTTACGACAGATAAAACATGAAAGTAATCTTAGTGAGTATTACCACAAAGACCCAATTTTGGCTTTATTGTACATGGCTCAAAACGTAAAACCCTACAACGATTATATTAAAAACATAACAATTCATCCACATTTTTATATTCACTATTGGTCTACGTCACAAGAAATATACTACAATCAATATCATAAAAACCACAGAGTTATACTGAGCATCGACGCAACTGGTAGCATTTTTAAGGAAACTGATTTAATCGTGAAAAATTACTCTTTGCTGTACGTTGCTGTAATGTACAGCGAAGAAAATAAAAGAAGTGTTCCGGTTGCTCAAATGATTTCTAGTTCTCAGACGATGGATACTATATTAAACTGGTTAAAATCTTGGAAAGGTCAGAAATCAATTCCTAACGAAGTGATTTTGGACCAATCTTCAGCGCTAATAGGAGCCACGATCAAAGCTTTTACTGAACATAAGTGTACTAATGATTATCTTGTAGAATCGTTCAGGAAACTTGACGCTGATGAGACGTCACCCGATGGCTTATATGTTCGCATCGACACAAGCCACTTTGTAAAAACGATATACAACCTTAACTGTTTTCGGAATGTGGACCAAAGAACTAAAGCGTTTTATTGTAAGTGTATTTTGTATCTTAAAAATCTAGATGCCTACGCAACTGCAAAACGAACAATTTTAGATATAATAACTGTAGCTCTCAATAAATACGATAGTATTGGATCTCCATGCGATGAAGCTAAAACAAGGTTAAAAATATTTGGTAAAACCGTGAATCTTCCAGATTATAAAGACTTGGAACATTATAGTTTGCCAGAACAACTTATACTGAAAGAAGTTAAAGACGTTAAAGAGGAACTTACATTTCCCAAATGGTTTCAGGACAAATTAGATCGCGAAAATCTGTTAGTTACATTAACAGATGATGACAGTGACTCCATATCACACGAAAACTTATTTTACATGCCTACTTTTATACCAACACTAACCCGGTTAGTACAGCAACTACCATTGTGGTCAAATGTGATGATTCCTATATATCATTCAGAAAATCAAACTGCGTCTTCATCCAACGTGGAAAGTTACTTTAAAACGCTCAAGAGATACTTATGTCATATTGACGTGAAATCCAATAGATTGAGATTGGACCAATTTATCGTCAAACATGCAGATTTTTTAGATGGGGAATTAAAAGAAGCTATAGGTAAAGTAGAAACTACAGAAAAGGGTGACTTGAAAAAAAGAAAAAATACGAAAGCAAAGGTAAATAAAACAGAAGATGATTTCCCAACAGACTCAATTTTTTCTAAAACTCCCTCGTTTTCTGAAAATTGGAGGGGCAAAGGTGACGCTCGAAAGGCCACGAAGAAAAAAAGAGCAAAATGCATAAACCTGTGCCACTATTGGTAAATGGAACAAGACTACGAACTGTCACGAAGGATTTACACGTATCAAATACTTGCGCATTCGACTCGGTTGCACAAGTAATTGCAGTAGGGTGTGTTGAAGGGTTTTATTTCAATACTCATGTACTCAATCATCAAAATGAATTCTGTCAGTTCATAAAAAAAATGATTGATGTCAAAACTACCAGAACAGATTTATACAAGTACCGTGCACACCTTCTTCAGCCATATTTAAAAAAAACTGATATTAATCATAAAGTTTTCATCTCTTGCGAATGCAATATAGTTTATATTTTTGATAATATTTTGATCGATGCAATTTACAGTGCCTCTGTACAAGAATCATGTACGAATACTGAATGTGGCATTAACAAAGTCCAAAGAAATTTGCTTTTTTGCCACTTAATTTTAACATACCAAATATATCAATGCTCAATCAATCGGCAGAGTCTATGTTATGTGAAGAAAATAATATTGTACAATGTAGACGTAATGACTGCAACGGCATACGAACATTAAAATACAAACTAAGTAATACAATAGCTTTTGAGCTGAATCAAACAGATGTAATTCGTCTTAAAGACATACCTATGGAAATAACATTAAATAATACAAAATACGAAATTCTTGGATTAATTGAGTTTGTACCGTCCGGCGGCGATATTACAGACATCCACAATATTGGCCACTATCGGGCTCATTGTCGTCGTAATGCTGAATGGAAATGTTTTGATGATCTTAATAATTTTATAACCAAAACTCCGAATTCACTTATCGCTAATTGCATTATGTATGGACGAAAATAAAGAGGTACCTAATAATTTTGACGCGTTATTTAACATTCGTGATTTATAATTTAATAATTATCCCTAAAATATATATAAATATGTACCTAGATCAATAATTCATAATAATAATAAACATAAGTAAACGGTTGTTTTATTTCTCAGGAACTATCCAACTGATCAAGTGTGTGTTTTTTTTACTTGAGGTACTTTTTAGGTACATTTTTTTGGTGTAATTATATTTTATGAGTAATGGTTAAATAATAAAATATTATAGAACACCCGCCATCTTGACGTCAATATGGCGGGTGTACCTTAATTTCGAAATAATTTCGTTCTGAAGGAGGTACAGATTTTTTAAAGCTAGGTACAAAATAGTATGTTTTAGGTACATTTGTTTGGTAATTGGTATTATTTAATTCGCTATGGTACACCCGCCATTTTGACTCTCATATATCAGGGAAGGACGTAGGCCACTTTTTATCGACATACCACGCTGGCGAAGCCGTGGTCGGAAGCTAGTGGGACTATAAGTGACGAAATGTGGGTTTACTTACTAGAGTTAAGTACAACTCAACATAATATACTCATCTTCGGCGAGGGGTACAACTCCAAAAGTAACTCTCTCACTAAGGTCGTTCGACTACAGATGCGGGTGTTGCTCTGCTGAAACACATATTTAATGCATGGGAGAACTCGCAAAATGCTATTGGGGTTTTCTGTGATCTCTCCAAAGCCTTTGATTGCGTGCACCATGACACGCTTTTGCGTAAACTTCGTCATTACGGTGTGCAAAACGAAGCTCTGAACGTTATAAATTCTTATTTACAGAATAGGTTCCAATGTGTAGATGTTAATGGTGTGAAATCTTCTGGGCTACCAGTTCAGTTAGGTGTACCTCAAGGCTCCATACTAGGTCCATTCTTGTTCTTAGTGTATATCAATGACTTACCATTCTATTTAAAGGGTGTCTGTGAAGTTGTACTGTTTGCAGATGATACCTCTCTTATTTTTAAAGTAGACAGGAATAGGCAAGATTTTGACGATGTAAACAGTGCACTCTCAATGGTAACGGATTGGTTTACGACAAATAACCTAGTTCTCAATGCCAAGAAAACGAAATGTGTAAAGTTTGCCTTACCGAATGTCAGAAATCTAGGACCCAACATCGTCTTAGATAAAGAAGTGCTTGAAACTGTAAACTCGGCAGTTTTTCTGGGGATAACAGTAGATGCCAAACTTCAGTGGGGCCCACATATATCGAGCGTAGCGGGGAGGCTCAGTTCGGCCGCTTACGCCGTCAGAAAAGTAAGACAATACACTGACGTTGATACTGCTCGGCTAGTCTATTTTAGTTATTTTCATAGCGTTATGTCCTACGGTATTCTGCTGTGGGGTACAGCTGCTGATATTCAAAATATATTTGTCCTACAAAAACGAGCTGTTCGAGCAATTTACCAGCTAGGTGCCAGAGTTTCTCTGAGAGATTTTTTTAAAGATATTGGTATTCTCACGGTGGCATCACAATTCATCTTCGCCAACATCTTATATATTAGGCAAAATATACACTTATACACTAAAAACAGTGATATTCACAATGTTAACACTAGGAATAAGGGCAAACTACGAGTTCCCTTTCACCGGCTTCATAAGGTTCATAACTCATTTGTTGGGCTTGGTATAACCTTTTATAACAAGCTACCCTCTCCTTTGCTAGATTTGCCTTATAATGCGTTTAAAGCTAAAGTAAAATGCAACCTTTGTTCAAAGGCTTACTACTCCATTAACGACTACTTAAATGATAAGAGTAGTTGGTTGCTGTGATTAACTCAAGACAATGTTTATGTTCTTTCTCCAGAATTAGCTTACCCACTGACAGGTTATATGAGTTCATATAATTTTTTTATTATATTTATTTGGACTGTACTTATAGTCAATTTTATTTTAATATTGATTTTAATTTAATTTATTGATGACTCATTACAATGTTTTCTATATGAGTTGTATTGCAATATGTGGTTAGCTAGCGACCTCGACAATGGATAATTATTATTTTTGCCTGAGCAACCGGCAGCAGGTTCGTCATGCTCCCTTAGATGTCACTGCTTGCGGTAGCGTCGGAGGTCGGGTTGTCTCCTTCCCTCAAATATGGCGAGGGGGGTAATGGCTGATCTTTGCGTTATGCTCGTGAACGGGTGCTGCTTGTGGTGACTGGTCGTCTTGCTGATCTCGGTTTTGTTAATGTTATTAGTAATTCATTTTTATTTATTTACTTCGATGGTCCTAGTTTATCATTTATAACTTCCAGTTGCAGCTATAAATAGCTATATGTAAGCGGGCACGCCCTTTGTGCCTAGAGGCTTTTATTTAGTTAATTTATGTTTATGTTTATATTAACTACTTATTTCTGCTTGAGTAGGTACATATAGTTCTCGTTTTTTTTTTTTTTATATTATTCTTTTTTTTTTTTTTTTTTGGTTGGTATATTGGCGTGTGCTAGCTGACATATGGCTAATTAGATTTATGTTTTATGTTGCGTAATAATGTAAATAATTTTGCAAACTTTTGTATAGAATCAAATTTTTCTAACTGAACAGACAGCTGTGCTGCTGGGGAGTTTGTTGCGCCACTTCTTCTTCCCAGCTAAAGCACTAGGAAGTGGTGAAGGGTGGGCGTTTTGGGGGGACTGTCTTATGTAATTTTGACGTTCGAAAAGTGCTGATTCTCAGCCTAGTTTGAATAAATGACTTTTGATTTTGATTCTCCAACTCTGCCTAACCATTGGGGAATACAAGCGGGATATTATGTGTACCCTTTATAAAATTACTAGATGCCTACCTACCTTTTTGGATTCTGATGGAAACCCTACTATTGTTCTCGCGGCTCGTACTGACGACAACAGACGGAATTTAGCGAAAAATGGAAAAAATAATCAAAACTGTAAGTAGGTTCACTGAAATCCATGCAAAAATTCGGATTTGTTCAGGTTTTCAAAACTGCGACTAATAAAGAATGCTCTGTGAAGAAGTAAGTTCACGTTTACACAGCCTAAGGCTGTTTGTCCACTGCACGGTGAACGGGACGTCTACGTCATCTCAACGAGAATGAGACTAGATGGAGGCGCCGAAGTAGCGACAGTAGGTCTAATAGTCAGTCACTCGTCCATGATACCTAACAATTTTTGTGTGGTCGCTTTTTACCCAACTGTGGCAGAGCCCAAAAGCAGGATTATTAGTGTTTTTTTGTCGTAGCAGTAAGGGTGGTTTTCGTAGTTCTAGTATAACTACTGATATGGAGTTGAATGTACCTATTGCTCATATGGGTACCTATGTAAACGGCACACCCACTTTATTTCCAAAGAAATAGGACACTTATAAAACAGTCCTACTGAACAAACAACCACTATCGATAAAATATGTACTGTTGACCCTGATAATTTGTAAAAATGTAGGTAATGGAACTCGGATCGGCAAATAAGTTCATTCTGTGAACCAATTCGAGAAAGATTCACGAGTTGAATTTCGGAGGAAACTGAAATCGATCGCCGTAATAGTCTTTTAAGACAAAGGATTGGGTTCGTCTTCAAATAACCTGAGGCTCAACACCACACATAGAAAAAGCGAATTAGAAGTAACGATTAATTAAAAGTGAAGTGAATTACTAGTACTTAATAATTCCATGGACAAAATTGTCTCAGTTTGTTTCGTGGAACAGCGCGAATTTTATGAACGCAGCAAAATTATGACATTTTTAGAGCTGGCAACACAAAATCAATCGATGACAGCGACGGATTTTCCCCTATCGTCGCTGACGACATTTTGTCAATAAATTTGTAAAATTGAAGAGAATTTAGTAAACTTTTCGTAGTGTATAGTGTTAAATAAGCCACGAAGATGGCAGACAATGAACAGAAAGCTATGCAGTTAATGGCCGAGGCGGAGAAGAAGCTGAGTTCTTCGAAAACTTTCTTTGGTTCACTTTTCGGGTGAGGACAATGAGTTAATCATTATTTTGTTGATATTGCCCTAATTACGACTTAATTGATTTCATTACAAGCTTCTTTATAACTCGAGTAGCAGTGAATGCATAATTAATGCATTTAAGCTTAATTGCTTTCGAAAATTGTAATTTCATTGTTGTACCACTTTGGCAAACAGAATATTCTAATTGAAAGTACCGTGGCGCTGTGAATTATGTTCGCAATTTAAGCAGGAGTATTATAAAAATTTTGCTTTTGTATGGTGAGTTCTAACCATGAATAATAGTGTTAACTAGTCTATGATTCCAATGAGAGTATGATTCATGTACAAGGCATTAGCTGCTATCAACACTCATTTTATGTTATTTTATAATTATGCAAACAGTTTGAGTTACTGTATTTGTTCTGTGTCTTGTGTTGAGTTATTGAACCTATTAATTCATAAATTAAATCTGAAAGAAATACCACAAGATCAGCTGATTTGTGAATTAACTGTAAAACTTTCATAATCAAATCTTTATTTGCATTCCATAATGTTAACAAGATTACTTTCAATCCAACAAGCTTGAAAGTTATAGAACTTCCAAGCTTGTTGGATTTTTGGCTTTATGACCATATTTATAAATGGTCTTTCACCATATTAATATGGCCTTAAAGAGACCATGAACTCTTAAGTTTCTTTCGTCATTTCTTCTCAGGGATCAGTCAGCTAGAAAAAGCTGGTGGCTTCTAGTTTTAAAATATTCACCAAGAAATTGGTTTGTGTCTTATGAGATCTTACAGAAAAAAACATCATTGCATTTCTACACTATAATCTACTAATATTATAAAGAGGAAAGATTTGTATTTTTGTATGTATGTTTGTAATGAATAAACTCAAAAACTACTGCGCCGATTTCAAAAATTCTTTCACCATTGGCAAGGTAGCTTTCTAATTGTGAAAGAATTTTTGAACTTTTGAATGTCTTGAATTTTTGTTCGAATTTTTGAATCTTTATTTAATTATAGCATATGTTACTCAGGGTGAATCTACATTCACCCTGAATATAATATATAAATATTACACGCGGGCGGAGCCGCTGGCGGTAGCTAGTAATTCATATAACTCAATAAAAATTAAATGTTATGTTGAAGATAATAATGAGAAAATTTCCTGACCTACCACATTAGTAGGAAAACCTAAATCTGAATTATCAAGCTGCCACAACCTTCAACACTAAAGAAACAATGCAAGAAGAATAAGAGTATGGTGTGAATATTGCTAACTGATGTGGCAAGTCCAGGAAGGATTAAAATTTGACATGACACAATAGCTCAAAAAAAAAAAAATTAAATTGTTTAAACAGTGGCTGATCGCTTCATCATCTTTCTTTCCAGTTGTCTTTCTTGTTTTCTTCCATGTGTCCTTCTATTTATCTTGATTAATTTTTATTAAAAGAAAAGATACATAGCAGAATATTATTTGTGGTTGGCAAATGGCAATGCATATCTTCTTCCCCCCTCAGTTTTTACCCCCTTCTATCTCAGTTTTTACCCCCTTCTATCTCAGTATTTACCCCCTTCTATCTCAGTATTTACCCCCTTCTATCTCAGTATTTCCGCTTTCTATCTCAGTATTTCCGCCTTCTATCTCAGTATTTACCCCTTTCTAGCCGTATCATCTTTCATACAGCCTTCAGGTTTTAATTCTTCTTCAAACAAATCGGTATATATTTCTGAGTTTGTAAAATTCAAATGTGTGTTACTTATATTTAAAATGAAAACATCAATGAAATTATATTACAATTTCATTGAACATGTACTGAAGGTCTTTGCATAATAATTGATAAATTCTACACTTTTTTTGTATCTACATACTAATGTATGTACATATTATTATTCAGTACTTTGTAAGAAAATAAACCTTGGTACTGAATTCAGTATGTAAATTTCTGCTTTGTTAGTACTAGTTATGGAGTTAGTATAATTCCTCCTGAGAATTATAATATAGATATTGCGGTTTCTTAAGAAAAGTGTTTCTCTACAATATTGTTTATTTTCAAATACCAGCCTGTTATTATCCCCACTGTAGCACATAGAAATATTTCTTCTCATACAACTAAGGCTTGAACATTCTTTATGTGTTTACTTCTAAACGAATATACAAACTAACCACAAGATCACAGGATCCGTAAAAAAAAACACATATAAAATGAGTAAATACTCACAAAAAAATTGGCTAATATAAAAGAAACACTTATATTAAAAGGAGTTAAAATGTATGTTTGTAAGAGGTGATGGACAAACTGATCTGATTAGAAAAATTCTTTCATTGATAGAAATCTATCACTATTACCAAGTGCTATAGGATGTCATAAGGTATACCTAGATGAATTCTACATGGATGGACATTGCGGGCAGGAGCAAGTTTTTATTTTAAAAATTGTTGCACTACTTGGTTACTCAATTAATCCACCCTTTTCTCAACTATGTTGGGGTTGGCTTCCAGTCTAACCGGATCAGATCAGACTACTAACATAGTTTAAAACTTCATAGTAAGTTGAGCTTACATCACAACATAGAATGCGACTGTAGCATGAATACTATGATTATATTACGAGAATTAGTAGCGTGCAGTAGAATAGATTCCACAAGTGGCATTATTACGCACCTGGGGCAGCCATTCGTACATGCATCATGCTGACTGCTGCTAATATTACTACTAAGGCATGACCCATTCTTAGACAGTTTGTGCTGATACTATAGACGTTTCAAATGATTGTTGTTTGTTTTTTTTAATTTCGAGTTTGACGTCTGCACCTGTCAAATTAGTCTACGGGATTAAAAAACGAACTTTAGAGATGAAAAATATTACGCAAATACACAGTAGGATCTTTCTGCCATTTTCAATCCATTTGCCAAATGTGGAGGTATACATTTTTTTTCAATACAACTATCTCAGCTTTGGCCATCTGCATCTTTGGCAGTAAACGTTTACAAAAAAATGGCCTCGTTGGTTTAGTGGTCGCAAGTGCTATTGCCGTGGTCCTGGGTTCGATCCCCAGGTCGGACAAAGTGTTATCGGGGTTTTCCATCAGGAATTTCTTAATAGCAGCCCTGAGTCTGGATTTGTGCCCGGTTGGACGGCAATAGGCTCGCCCCCTATTACATGGGACTTGAACATAACTGGTGAATTGCGGGTGTGTGAGATTCATCTCTGCCTAACCCTTCGGGCAAACAGGTATGATGGTATGTATGTTTACGAAAACTCGTGCTTCCTTGCAGTGGTTCATCGAAAGTTGAAGAAGCAGTTGACTGCTACCTCCGGGCTGCAAACCTATTCAAAATGGCGAAGAAATGGGCGCAAGGGGGCGCCGCGTTCTGCGCCGCTGCGAACCTGCATCTGAAGGCTGGTGTCCGTCATGACGCTGCCACCAACTTCGTTGATGCATCCAATTGTTACAAGAAGTGTGAGCCAAATGGTAAGTGGAAGTTTATTTACCAACGTCATCAGTAGTTAGTACTTTTGTGAGTTAAAAAAACAAGTGTCCCGAAAAAACACAAGCAAGATTCTAACCTACGAGGGGTGTTAAAAAATTAGTGAGAATGAGTATGACGCAATTATCTGTTATTAAATGTTATTTTATTTTTCGACGTAGTCACCTTTCAGGGTTATAGACTTTATATAACTTTTTTCTAAAACTAAAATTCTCTTTCTAAAAAAATCTTCTTTCTGATCCCTTAAAAAATCGTGTACGGCGGCGACTACTGCGTCATCATCTTCAAATTTCTGACCCCTGAGATGTTCCTTTAACCGCGAAAATCGGTAAACATCACTGGAGCAAGTTCCGGTGATTATGGAGGATGTGCCAGCAATTCGAAGCCAGCTTCTTGAATGGCAGCAATCGCAACTCTGGATTTGTACGCGGGGGCGATACCTTGGTGAAACAAACAAACAACAGAACACGTTCCGAAACTACGCAAACAAATGACTTTTTTTTAAACAAAAGAGAATTGATTGTTTTTTTATTATCATCATAGTTATTGTCTGGACTATGCCTGACAGTATTTAATTTTTTTCTTTCCAAGGAGAATGTATCGCATTCTCACTATTTATTGAACACCCCTCGTAAATTTCAGGTGACGAATCATACGTCGACAATAAAAGGTGTTGATGTCATTCAAAATTAGGGTGGCCATCTTTAAAAAAAATCGCGCGTACATCAGGTTTTCCTATTCTTTTGAAAGAATTGGATAGTCCGGCTTTATTCCGCATCATTTATGAAATCCCGAGCCGACCCGCAAGATCCAGGGAATCCCTACTAGATAACAGCCACTGGCCTACCTATATTTATTTGTAAGTAAATAAGAACTGTCTTATCATTACATGCTGTCAAGTTTAAACAGCCAATGACCCAGAGAAGCCCTAACAATGTCATGTTAGCGATAACATCTTTTTTTTCGTGTGGTTAGTGACTAACCTGAGGGACTAGACAAGTGACAATCGCTTCGAAAGCGTTTCGTATTTCTACAACGACCTTCAACAGGATTGACATTAGCTTATGTCAGTCCTATACATTTTTGCCTTTTCTATCATCGTTATCGCTGATAGAATGTCACCTTGTCTAGGGCCTCTGGTGTCGAGTTTTAAAGCCGCCCATGGGCCTCTGACTTGACTTCACATGCTGTCGCGAAATATCTCAGGCATGCCGGTTTCCTCACGATGTTTTCCTACACCGTTTTTGAAGTAAGTGATAATTATACAATACGCACATGAATCCGAAAAGTCAGAGGTCTTGGGTTCCAACTCGAGACCTATGACTTGGCAGTCCGACGGTCGCAGGACTAGGGTATCTGCTGTTAGCGATAAAATTAACTTTCACGTACTTTTGATAAAGTAATATATTTGCATACGCTCCAAACTGAGTTAAATACGGAATTATACTGACCTTATCAGCCTGTTATCATTAGCGGTAAAAGTAACGGTGACGGGAAAATATAAGCATTGCTTTTGATGTGGGCGTTATCTTTGCATCTAGAAATCCGATGAATCACTTTGCCTTGTTATTACAGTTAAAAAACAAACATACATGACGAATCGCAAATTTCCTCTTTAGAAGTCGGTTAAGTAATTAAAAATAGCTTTGTTTCCATAATAATTATTCAGTAATAACTGTAGCCACGTAAGAGCTATTTTGGTACTAGTACCGAAACCGGATCGATTTTGGTATAAGTACAATAAAGCATCCATACTAATATTCCGTTATATTTCCGTGTTCTGTCGTATTTTATTCATCGTGAGGAAACCGGCATGCCTTTTTTTTATGTTTGGAAATCATCAAATGACTTTTCCCGCTTTAGGCGGAGCTGGGAGGGCGTGTCAGACTTTTACTGACTAAAACCCACCCGTGTTCCTTCTGTAGCCTGTTGCCAAGTGCCCCGGTGTCCCTTTTGGACTTTCCCGCAGCCCTGGCAGGCATCGGTCCAAGCGAACCCCGCCAATTGTGCTGACATCTCTTTGAGATGCGTGTGGAAGTGGAACACGACGCGCCGTCGACCCGGGCCTGGTCCTTATCGGACGGCGAGCTATTCATTGCTCGCTGCCCGCAAGCCCGCGCCTACGGTGGTCGGAAATCTGCCTGGGATTCCCGACGCCCAGGGCGTCTCCTGCGTCGGTGGTTAGCGGCGTGAGGGCGCAAACCTTGCCTCTCCCTCACGCGTTCCGCCTCCTTCGCGAGCATTACTGCTTCCAGAAGGAGGTGACGGCTTCCCATGCCCTTTCGTTCCGTACCATGGCTTGGACCAAGGCCGGACGCGAGAGGTCATTGCCGCCAATCGCCGTCGAGAAATTATTCTCAAACTCAAAATGTCTGAGAGTTATTTCTCGACAGCATGTGAAGCCAAGTCAGATGCCCATGGGCGGCATAAAAACTCTGACACCAGGTTAGTCACTAACCACAAGAAAAAGAAAGAAGACTTATATTATAAATGCGAAAGTACCTCTGTATGTCTTTTCACATCTGAACAGATTTCGATGAGGCACACAACTAGACCATGACCTGAGTCAGGACATCGGAGACTTTTAACCCAGTAGTACTTTCCCGTGGGATACTTTCAGATATCCACGCGAGTGAAAACGCGGGCTAAGGCTAGTAGGTATTATTACATTTTAACTATCTACCAGAGAACTGACCTGTCACTGTTGGCCGAACGTTTTTACCGTCATAAATGTACCATAATAAGTAAGTATGCATAATCAGCCTACAATGTTCCCTCTGCTGGGACATAGGCCTCCTCTGGGTGAGAGGCAGTGGGCCGTGATCATCCACCAGGCTTCACTTGTCTTCGAATTTTTGGTTCTGGGACCTGTCGGTTTCCTCACGATGATTTCCTTCACCGTTTTGAGAGTGATGAAATAATTTACACAAAGCGCTTGACTGGGTTCGAATCTACGATCTACAAACTCGTAAGTCGCGGCTGGAGGTATCAATGGACCACCACTGCTCTCAATAAGTAAGCAGCACAAATTAATGGCTCTTTCCTGGACCGAAACCTAACGAAAGCTAATAAATAGAGATTGAACGGAAAAGTTTGAACGGTTTGCGAGTGGTTGATTGAGTGAGCGAGTGCGTTGGTCTAATTGGCAACGTTGTGGGTCGGTTGCAAGCCGGGGCCTGTTTGGCCTGTCTATGTACACTTTGCTGATCAATGCCAAACTGTATGCCTATTGCGTTATTGCATACTGTGAATTGAATGAGGTCTTTGATACGGAGGGAGTCGTGAATGTGAATGAGATAGTCCCTGTTATTACGTGTGTATGTGTGTTTTTCTGTTTAGTTTATGAGACTTGATTATCCTAATCCTAACTAATATTATAAACGCGAAAGTTTGTAAGTATGGATGGATGGGTGGATGTTTGTTACTCTTTCACGTAAAAACTACTGAATGGATTTGGATGAAATATGGCAAACAGATAGTTTATAACCTGGATTAACACATAGGATACTTTTTATCCCGATATTCCCACGGGATCGAGACTTGGGTGAAACCGCGGGGCGCAGCTAGTCACAGGATATTTTGAGTGGAAAATCAGAGTTATTAATGCATTTGCATATTCTTTATTTGCATTTCACGTTGTCGAGTTAGGTTAGCTTAGTTTTTCCAACAAACAAACCAAAAGATAGCGCTGGGGGTTTACCTCCACCGCGTACATTTATTACAACAGTATTATTTTAATATTACTTCAGTGTAGGAAAGAGATGAAGCTCTACAGGACGTATAGCTCCATCTCTTTCCTCCACGAAGTAAGATTAAAATAAAACTGCTGTAAGCGGTGGTGGTAGGCCCCCAGATCTGAATGGTTGTAACAATCTTATTCTAAGTCGATGGCAAGCTATACCCCGCAGAGGGTAGGATTATCAAGTTTATGATAAATAAGAACTATTATTACACAATTAGGCAACGATGTATAAAGAGAATAAAACAAATTATTTAAAAAACAAAAAACCCGCCTGCAAAAACGCATAACTTAAAAGAGAAAAACAAGTATAATAATCTGTTATGCGTTTTTGCAGGCGGGTTTTTTGTTTTTTAAATAATTTGTTTTATTTCAAGCTTTTTAGTTTTATTAATTAATATATTTGGAATTAACTCATTACTAGCTTTTATTCGATACCAATATTGTAATTTATTTAAAAAAAAACCTTCCCCTCCCTTAGTTTTTGTTTGCAGATGAAATATATAAAAAAAATATAGCCTATGTCACTCCCACAATTAAGACGAACCTAACGACACCTCATATGTTAAAATCCATCAAGCCGTTTAGGCTGCAGAGCGTGCCAAAGAAATAGACATACATACATACAAACATACATACATACATACTCTCGAAAAACATTACCCTCCTTCTGGGGCAGTCGGGTAAAAAGTGAATAGGCATCACGGATATCGAATCGGCATCTTCTGGGTACGCTCGTTCCATCCTTATCGCTTTCCGTCAGGCGAGATAGAGGTGAAGAGCAGACCGCATTTTGCAGAAGCAGGCAGCATTCTGCAATCCTTACTAAGATTATACCTAAATGCGAAAGTAACTCTGTTTGTCTGTCGGTCTGTCTGTCTGTTGCGCTTTCACGCCAAAACTGCTGAACCGATTTTAATGAAATTGGTACACAGATAGTCTAGAGCCTGAGAAAAGACATAGGCTACTTTTTATCGACATACCACGCGGGCGAAGCCGTGGGCGGAAGCTAGTAAAAAAATGTCTCCCTTCGTCTTTTTTTTTCATCTATAAATAATTAGCATAATTACGTAAAGAAGTTTCCACTGTTATTAATTAAGAGCGTATTTACATAATCATATCTACCAATAACATTCCGTTGCTATTTTGACTAGAATAACATTCTGTTGCTACCGTTGTTATTTAGCGTAAAAAATTATCACACTCCTGTGTACTGGGGTAAACAAATGTTGATTCAAACGAATTCGCGAAATGGAAAACCGATACACAAAATTATCTTTTACATTGTTCGTTTGTCACCTGACAGAATTCAATATTCTTTCATTCGATCTAAAAATGGTGTAGTGTTTTCACATTTCGCTTTTTGCGTACAATGTTCAAGTGTCCATAGAAACTTTCAAACTCGAAGCATTTATTTTAATTGTTCCATTAACAGCCACTTTTTACCCGACTACGGCGAAAAAAAAAGGAGAGTTATGATTTTGACCGGTATGTATGTATGTATGTATGGATGTTCATCTGTTCCCTCCTATCTTCTAAATCACTCCTCACAATCTTGATCGTCCGCTGGTTAGGCTATGTGACGTCACATTAAATTAAAAATGGCGCCTTCTAGAGGACAAAGTAAGGAACTAAAAAAAAATATCGTTTATTCGTACCATGTTGGGTATCAAATAAAAGGGCTTAATGAGCACATTTCAAAAAAATATATAATAACCCCAAAAGAATTAAAAAAAAATTAAAGTAATAAAAAAAAATTAAGTAATATAAACTAAAACCCAACTACGACTGAGAAGGTATAAACAAGACACCACAGACAGACAAATTAAAAATCCGGAGTCACACGTGTTAGGGCATTCCGGATTTTTAATTTGTAAATTAAAAATCCGGAGTCACACGTAATCTGTTCGATTTATGCCGCCCTATTTACACGTGTGACTCCGGATTTTTAATTTGTCAGTCTGTGGTGTCTTGTTTATACCTTTTCAGTCGTAGTTGGATTTTAGTTTTTATTACTTTAATTTTTTTGAACTGTCAAAAAGTCGGTCAGAGTCAAAACGTTGAAGCTAGTTGCCCATTCCAAAACGTAGATCTCTATGGAGAAGAAAGGGGAAGAAACTCCAAGGACACTCTTTTAAATATAGATAATATTACAAAATCCTGGGTACATTATTATTGTTGTTTCTTTATGTGAGAACAATGTAAATAAATAATTAAAAAAATAAGCCCTGACAGAGAAGAAATGACCAGTCTCAACTGACGGCGCCCGTTCACTTGACGCGGAACATGACGTGTGGATCAGCACAGCGTGGCAGCTAAACCATTTTCTAGGGAAACGAATACACGCGCCACCATCCATACTCTCAACTGCCATGCTCTTTCAAGTCAACATACACATTAATCCTAATCCTAAACTAATAAATTTGAAAGTGAGTTTGGTTTCAGTCTAAAACGGCTGAACGAATTTGTATGCAATTTGGCACATGGGAAGACCATGACCTGACTTATGATACTTTTTATCCCGATATACCCACGGGATCTTGACTCATGCGGGTAAAACCGCGGGTTGCAGCTAGTAATATAATAAACCGCTCCATGGTACTCACATTTACAAAACATATAGTTTGCAATGTACTTATTTGAGAGATTATTAGAATTTTACTACCAAAAAGAAAGAAAATAATTAATATTTATTGGAGCATTCAACAATTCTTATGATTGAGCTTACAGAGGCGAATCAAACCTCGAATATTCAATGTAAGTTTCATCATAATCTGCCTAGTCTTTTCCCAACTATGTTGGGGTCGGCTTCCAGTCTAACCGGATGCAGCTGAATACCAGTATTTTACATGGAGCGACTGCCTATCGGACCTCCACAACCCAGTAACTGGGTAATATGACACCCCTTGGTAAGACTGGTTGTCATACTTTGGGGCTTCTGACGACCCGTAACGACTGTCAAAGATCCACAAACAACAGCCGGGACCACCGGCTTAACGTGCTGTCCGAGTCACGGAGGAGTCTCGATATGTAAAGATGGTCACCCATCCATGGACCAACCCCGGCAAGCGTAGCTTAACCTGACGAATCGATCCGTGCCGCTGTTATTACTTAGCCACGAGCTCCTCTCATTCAATGTAAAGTAAGCCAACTCACAAACAAAGAAAAGATACTTTTATCTTCGATAAATCAAATAGTTCCCCAAGGATATAGGTACAAACAATGTCTTATTCAACAAAATATGAGAAAAAGCCATTTCGTAATATTCAGCGAGAAAGTCGCTAGTGGTGATAACAATATTATAATATTATTACTATACAACATAACATCACGCCCTTCGTTTACGTTACGTTTCCCTGAAGGGTTGGCCAAAGGTGTACCTATAGTGCACCCACATTACGCCAGTTATGTTTAAGTCCCATGTAATAAGGGGCGAGCCTATTGCTATTAACCGGGCACAAATTCAGACTCCTGTCTGCTACTGAGAAATTATATATAAAAAACCCAAAAACACTGCCCGACTAGGGAATCGAACCCAGGTCCTCATGCTCAGCAGTACCGCTTGGTCTAGTGGCGGACTACACCAACGAGGTACTATACAAAATCGATAATAACTGGGCGTTTTAGTCTAGACTCAAATTATAGACATTACCAATGCGCTAGGAATAAATAAAGTATTCATTGAATGAAATTAGTGAGCTTAATTTAAAACAGTTGTTGACTTTATTTTGTGAACGGATTACAAAGGTCGTGATTTTGGTCACAATGCGGGAGAATGGTTGACAATTTAGACTCTTCTCGTCTGGGGAGTTACTACTTTACGAGTCGTCAGAAGCACGAAAGTCTGACAACCAGTCTAACCAAGGGTATCGTATTACCCAGTTACTGGGTTGTGGAGGTCAGATAGGCAGTCGCTCCATGTAAAATACTGGTATTCAGCTGCATCCGGTTAGACTGGAAGCCGACCCCAACATAGTTGGGAAAAGGCTAGGCAGATTGATTTTGATTTGCATCATATAGATGCAAATCAAAATCAATCTGCCTAGCATAGTGTTCGTAGACTCTGGGATACCACTTATGCATCTTTGTGCATAGTATTTGTAGACTGGGATGAATACAGGGTGTTAGGGTAAATACCGTTATCCTTGCAACCAGTGGTTTGGTTTCATTTATAGAACGTAAAATCAATGGAAAATTACAACATTTATTTTTATTTTTTTGAATCTACATTTTATCACAAGAGACGCAAATTCGTTGCCTTATGCGCTAGGGCAACGAACTTGCGTCTCAACACGGGCGGGGGGTGCGGGATGTGAGCTAACCGGCCGCGAGCGCGACCACTCCCTCAGTCAGTCAGCTGTTTAGCTAGCGAGCACGATGTCGGATAGAAACTTTTTAACATCTTTTAATGAAAATAACGTTTTTTTTTTGTTGTGTTCGGTCATTTATTTTTATATTTAAGTCAACTACCCATGGTTTGAATGACAAGAGTGTTTACCCTAACACCCTGTATACTAGGCATCTGCATGCATAGTATATTTGTCGGATTACTTAGCAAGATCTCGGTGTTTTTGACACTTTTGGAGGTGAAACAAAAGTTTATGTTGACAAAAGTGCACTGAATGTAATGTAAAATGTATTCTAATTAGTAATTAAATTATGTCAGCGTGTCACGCCGATATCCCAATGAGGCTTTCACTTTTGATATGAAGAAGATTACGTAAAAGATTGACTATAGAGTCAATCTTTTGTTCCTTTCTCAAACACATCAATTTATCGGACTAGACTTAGATACAATCTTTGAGTGACTTTTTTACTCAGAAGTCGTGACCTAAGAAGTTCTTAGGTCATTCACACCAGCAAAACCTTTATACATACTAAGGCCAATATATTCGACATTATTGAACGTGTGTTTACTGTTACACAAGTTTGGTTTCCAATGTAACAATTTCAATTTAATAACAAGGAAGTTTGCAACGGATACCAAGTTCGAGATCTGGTTTAATCCAAGTGGTAAACATGAACCTCTGGTGTGGGAGTGGTACTAATAAACGTTGTATAGCGCCTGTATAGTTACACAACGCTTTGTCTCTTCTTTCGAAAGTCAAATTACTAACGACTGAAAGAGAGATATCGGTGTGTAACTATTCACTTGATATAATACGCCTATTAGTAAGGAAGGAAGAATATAAGTATACACGAATTTCACACTAAGTTTGGCCGATGTAAATTCTTTCGTAATACATCCATTACTACATAATATATGAAACATCTCATTCTAGACGAGGAGGCTTGCATTTCGTCTAGCTAACGGACTTCCGCCGAACGAGCCAGCCAAGTAAAGCCTACGTATCGTCTAGCCTAGACTATCGTGTATAGAGCTACAGACGATGTGTTGGACGATCGCCAAACTGTCTTAGTTGTGGATTTCTCTTTTTTTAACAGGCCAGGCTGGTAGTAGTTGTTAATATATCATTGTAGGTCCCTGGTACAATCCGTCCTTTAATCGATGGTACAAGTTTGGCTCCCTTTATTCTAAGTAAAGACTTCGCCGTAAAATCAATGTACAAGTTTGGCTACCTTGAGTTCTATTAATGATATCTAGGTACATGTGGAAGGCTGGCGACTACCGCACAAATAACACCGATACAGTTAAACAAATTATTTACTTTGAGGAAAGCTTTTATAGATGAGTGTCGGATAGAGTATCTGAAGGAAAAACTAGAGAGTACTTACAAATAAGGAGATTCTTTCGGTGTAAACAATCAGTAAAAGTGCAATCTCAATCAAATCAGTAAAAAAACTATGAGTAAAATTCCGTTTACGAAGGAGTTAGTTTAAAGCAAGATAAGGATTCAGTAGCTAGATCTACAGTGTCAATTGTGGTAATAAAATTAGGCCTATCCCAGATACGTGCCAGTTGGCGGCCCTCATTATTTTACTGGAAGCATTAAGGCAAACCATTACAAAAAGTTTAATTCGTGTAGCTTCCTACCAGTTATTTGACTTGAAATTTAACAATAAAATCCCCAGTATTCTGCACACATTATATTTTGAAGTGATTACTCCTAACATATTTTTCTGATGCGTCTCACAGTGGGGTGCCTGCCCCCCCTGGGTGTTGCTTCAATTATTATACTCCATCCAGCTTTTATACAATTTCCTGTTTTCCATTCCCATTATTTATTAATAATGTTGTTTCCTTATCGTTGGCATCAAGGATTTACATTTTTCATTTCTCTGGTGTTTCTTTTAACGAACCTAAAGTTTTCGTTCGCATGGTTAATATCTTATACGTTAATATTAATTGATTCACTCCCACTGACATTAAGATTGTAGCTTTTCAAATTGTAGAATAAAATTATATTATTTGTATAAGGAAGCCTTTTCAATTTAAAAAAATATTCTTCTTTTGAAAACATAGCAAAAGTTCTACATCACAGTGGTTTAAAACCAAAGTAATCTTAGCATTGCTGAAATGTGACATGCTACAAATTCGGAATCGTCGTCCTTGACTAAATTACTAGGTATCATTGACGATGGTCCATCCGTCGTCGCAGATTACAAGCTAAACAGTGTAATAAAAATCTAATACGACATTTTGATCTACAACGCTATCTATTCCGAACGATTACATCACTCTTTGCCCTGTTATCAGTGCGATTGTCACTGATAACGAATCATGCATCAAGGTCGGGGATATCGAGTGGTAGCTTATCCGTAATCTGTGTTTACTCGATTTTTACAACATAACACAATGGGTCTCATTAGATATTTCGTAGCTAAATGTAGTACCGTTTTACAAGTTTGTAATGAGCTCTCTTATTGGAACATAAATCATAATTTTAACACGTTGGCACGTTTTAATTCATAAAAATAAAACATTATATATTTTTTGGTGCTTTTCTTTTAATTTTATGTGAGCCACTGCCGCGGGTCTTGATAATAGATTTTCTGATACTGTGGAATACATTCAATTTAACTGAATCCTAGGAAAGTTAGCTGAAGAGATTAAGATAAACGTAAGCGTGTTGATGATAGTTGGTAGGATCTTTCAAAATTAGATACGCGATTCTGTGGAACATATAAATCTATATATATCATAATATTTGCATATTCAGTGTTCCAATAAGTGTGATATTATGGATGTAGGCTGTCTCCTTCGAAATGGAGTATGTAAAATAATGGTGTTAATCGATTTCCCTCAAGCATTCAACACGGTCAACATGACGTTAGTTGTTTGCACTCTCATATCAAAGCCAGAAACGTTTTTCTGCAATTTCCTAATTTTGTATGTATTAATAAATTTTTAAGCGAGCACTCTAAAATTATACTTTGTTACTTCTCCCAAAACAATGCGTGGGTTCCACAAGGAGTTATCTTGGGCCCTCTATATGCTTTAATTGCAAACATATGTTCTAAATTGAACCAAAATAAGAATACACAAAGTTCTTCGGCTGAAACTTATGTGGAATGACATAATTATATTTCACTAGTAGTTTTAACTCCCTGACTCTCAATTTCATGAAACTCAACATCATGTGACGTCACTATGAACTATGTTTAATTAGCTAAGTTTTGTTGCAGAGGCTGTCTCGTGTCTGCTGAAAGCGATTGAGATCTATACCGATATGGGACGATTCACTGTAGCCGCTAAACAGCATCAGGTAAATATATTTTTTTCATTTATAGTTAGTTTTTTAGTTAATTTAGTATAATAATTGTAATGTATATATTTTGTCATATTAATAATAAACTTTGTTGAACATAGTTGGGAGATGGAACATAATTTTGACATTCTGTTTACGAAATATGGAATACAATTATTAACATGATTTAGGGGAGGCCTCAGCAGTGGCACAGTGTAGGCTAACATAAGAAAAAACATTATGCGAATTTTATTAACATCGCCAGAATGACTCAACGATGATTCAACGTATGTGTCATTGAACTAATGCCCTAATTACGATAACATTGCATTGCAGCCAAGTCAGACGTGCATTTAAAGTACGACCCCTGAGTTAGTTTCTATATTCTGTTCAGAAAAACTGAACTCCAAAGTGATTTGAATATCCAAGTTACAGAATAAATAATTTCATTTCTTGGCTACTGGCCCTTGAAAATTAGCGGTTTTTAATGTCTCAACGGCTTAAGCAATGCGGATGTGACGCTATTTTCAATGTTGCCATAGATTCAGAAAAAAAAAAGCTTTTTCATATTCATATAAAAGTGCAATACCTATGCGGTGAAAATGTATGGAACAGCAATTTATTTTTTAATAACCATCCGTTTTTAGTAACCGCAGAGTGATTCAGAATCATGTACTGAAATCCATGGTGACATGCTGCGCGTCGATGTATGCCACCCTATATATTTCTGTATGATTAAGTGTCGTTACTCTCAAAAAAGATATAACTGCAAGCCTTAGCTGTCAGAAACGAGTCCGCATTCTTGGTATTCAAAATTCAAAAAAATTCAAAATTGTTTATTTCTTTAACCAAATTACACAATTAGTTTGTGATTGGAGCCTTCTTTTAAGCACCACGGAGCACTTTGGGTCTACCTGCCAGGATTGCGGGTTAGTCCGAAAGGGATACCGGGACCTTGGCAACAGGCAACTGAAGGAACACTAGTGGGTTTTAGTCAGTAAAAGTCTGACACGCCCTTCCGCTCCACCCAGAGCGGGAGAAGTCATTGGATGATTTCCGACCCTCAAAAAAATAAAAATGGGTCTTATCCACGGAGTATAGAAAGAAGAACTTAGTCACTTGTTCAACGCGTGTCTAATGTCAGTTTTATGTCAAACTCCATACAGAAATGTATTTAAAAGGTGTTTAGGCTAAATAACTAATAAATACGGTGTTTTGGTAATAAGGTTTATATCTAAAATGAATAATTGTGGTTTTTCCAGAATATAGCAGAGTTGTACGAGACAGAATGCGTAGACCTGTCTCGTGCGATGCAGCACTACGAACAAGCCGCCGACTACTTCCGCGGCGAGGAGTCCACCTCCTCGGCTAACAAGTGCATGCTGAAGCTGGCGCAGTATGCTGCCCAGCTTGAACACTACGACAAAGCCATACAGATCTATGAGCAGGTTCGTACAAAATAGTAACACCTGCGTATACTGTAAAGTTCTGCTATCTCATTGCGTAACCGATTTAGCGGGGCTTGTGACACGTCCACTTTGCGCACGGGTAAACGTCATAAATGGCGCTAACTATCGTCAAATCAAAAACAAGCGTTGTTTCACCAAATAATGGAATAACTTTGACACAACGCTTTGTAATTAACGAACGTTAAATTTGGCGTACGTATGTTACGTTAACAAACCGTTTAAAACAACCGGCCCTAAGACTAATTTGTTTCATTTTGACAGTTCAACAAAATTCATTACGTTATTTACGTTGTTGAGCAGTTTTTTTTTCGAACTTTGAAGCAATGGATTGGACATTTGTTTCAAACCGATTTCAATTCTGATTGATCGTGTATTACGCAATTCAGGTGCTGGAAATTCCTTTTTTCAAAAGGCCGTTTTCATCCTTGCATGGTGATTAAAAGTTGTCGTGTCTATCCCTCAAGTAAGTATCCACTAAAGCGGTTGTCTTGGGGTCGATTGTAAAGATATTACTCACCAGAACTTTAATTACCACTCATCAAAATCCACACCCCACAAACAAACAAGTTCTATGCTACTAAGATGGCACATGACTCGTTTCTTGGTAATTCTTGACGTTTTCTTGATAATTTTAAATTAGACTACGTCTTATGGCGTGACTTAAACGGTTTACTTCATATTTATTGAATTTAATTACAGATATGGTTATATTTGGAACATGACTTCCATTAAACTTCTGAACTGTTTACACACATACATAAACTCATGTCTTTAAGCGATAGCAACCTTAAGTCATCGCCTGTGACTACAGTATTTTAAAATTTACATACCTCTCTTCTTTTAGATCGCCAAATCGTCCCTAGACAACAGCCTCCTGAAATACAGCGCCAAGGAGTACATGTTCCGCGCCGCCCTCTGCCACCTGTGTGTGGACATCTTGAACGCTCAGCACGCTCTGGAGAAGTACTGCGGACTGTACCCCGCCTTCGGCGATACCCGGGAGTGTAAGCTGATCAAAGTGAGTCAAATTATCTTTTAATTCTTACATTATAAATTATAGTTGGAATTTGAAACTACCCAGGTCATGGTCTACCCATGTGCCATATTGCATCTAAATCCGTTCAGCCGTTTTAGCGTGAAAGCCTAACAAACTCACTTTCGCATTCATAATATAAGTAAGGATTAATATTAATATAAGTAAGGATTAATATTAATATAAGTAAGGATTAATATTAAACTCACGAATAATAAATAAATGTCGATGTTTTTAAAAAAAAAGTCGTAAAATCCGTGCGGAGCAGTTTTTAGGTCCTTTATAAGTGGAACTTCTTTGTACCCGAATCTAAATTTATTCTTCTTTATCGAGTCGATATTTGCATGAATTATTTATGTACCTGGCTAATAAGACGTATCCTATGTGTCTCTCTGGGGAATATTTTAGCTCTGTGCTAAAGTTTGTTCAAATCTTTCCAATAGTTTTGGCCTGAAGGTTAAACATACAAGCAGACGAAAATACTTCGTTGTATATAGTTTTATGATGTGATTAATTTTCTTAACAATTCAGGACCCGAATATGTCGAATGTGACCGCAACGATTAAACGAGTTACATAAATCCTTGTTTCATTCGTTCTTATCAAATCTTTCCAGGAACTGATTGAACACTTGGAAGATCAGAACATTGACGCTTTCACCGAAGCCGTCAAAAACTACGACAGCATATCTCGACTGGATCAGTGGTATACGACGATGCTCGTGCGCATCAAGAAACAGATCAACGACAACCCCGACCTGCGTTGAGTGAGTACCGCGTGCGTGCCCGCCGCAACCGTGTGCTTAGCGTGAGTGGCAAGCCTTATTTCCCTTTATTAATACCATATTAAAAAATCGAATTCTTTTTTTTCCATTGGCAATTTTTTTTGTCTTCTATTTTTGATTTTGAAATCAGAATCTTCCAGTTTTTTGTCAGTTGAGCTCAGTATGCGTTGCGGTTTTACCTGCTCGATATTTATCGCAATAATAATAAATTAATAGACAAGGAATCGAATTCGTTTTTATGAGAATCGTAATGCATGCTCAGCTGTTAATTAAGCTAACCTATCAATATTACTCGTTTTAAGTTCGTTTAAATGCAATTTTTAGTTAACAATTTTTAAAAATACTAAAAAATTATCAAAAATATTTAAAAAAAAACCTATTTAAAAATGGGCATGTCGAAATCAAAATACGACTTGACATTAATCATGAAATAACATTCATAACGTTCCAGTCATGACATCTGCTGTCACTTTGACGTTGTCATGACCAAATTGGCTATAGACTACTATAGAGTATGATCGAAGCAATTGATGCTCAATGGATGCTTGCATAACGGTGAGCGGCGACGGGCGATATACTGTTTCCTTTTTTATCATAAACTCTGTAGAATATTTCATTATGCCTATTTCATTGTAACAAGTTAGGCATGGTCTGTGTGACATTATTTGATGATTAAGTTATTTTTCCTTTGCTAGTGTAAATTGAATGTAAACGTTGACTGATAGCGGTTAAAGAAGGGTTTAGTAAGCTCTCGTGGTGGATAAGGGCCTTAGCAGTCATCTTAATCCTGCAAGCATGAATAAATCAGTGATATAGTCGCTTTTTGGTACTGCGACTGAACGATTTCCAGTCTCACCGCTTTGGATAGACTTTGGCATATGTAGAACACGCAGAAAACAGCACAATTTTGACATCGTGCTCATACGCATTGGGCATTAAAGTAATCGCTGAGACGCCCGATTTTACATTCGCTACCGAATGCAGAGACTCGTAAGCCCACGTTCGAACGGACGTAAATAAAAAAGTGGCGGGTTTCTTTCGCGCACTGATTTTCAACTCTCGGTGTTGAGCCAAGGGTTGAGAATCCAACAGAGGGCCATCCCAGCGCGTCGAAAGACACACTGTTGAGTTTTCAACTCTCGGCGCTGAACAGAGCGAACAAAATCGAGTGTGCGCGAAGCAACATTATAATGTAAAAGCCGCATGTCTGCTTAGGCCCTTTGGTAGTAGTTGTAGTTACCAGAAACTAGAATGATGAATGTTGATTCCAGAATGAAACAGGTAAGAATAACTTAAAATGACGATATACTCTTCCCTTTCCTTGTTTGAAATGCTATTTACCGCCATGATGTCATTAAAATCGCGACCTGGCTCTAGCATACTCATGACTAGGAAATCCGTGCGAGTTCGCTACTAGTCGGGTAGACCTATGAATCCTACAAACATAGTAGATACACACACGGGAGGTGAAATCATCGCTTTGGCTTACGAAAGGTAGTTTTTTTTTGTATTGTTACTATGTTTAATAATATGTCTCGCTCAGTGTCCTTGGACTGATTTTTTAACTTTATATGTTTTAACTTAATAAGTGCTTAGATCACTAACTATTAACTGAAACAACTTTATCATGATATAATAACTTCAAACAGTAAAATAACGACACAGGATATTTTAAACATAAAACAACTGCCTCTTACAAAGGTTTCAGGACAAGGCCACTCATATAATCTCCAATCTATTGTGGCAAAACTAAGTTGCATTTAGAATCCAGTCTAATTTAATTTCTTACCTCGTTAGCTGACGTTTCTCCTGTCAAATAATGTCTCACAGACGCAGTATTTAGTATTCAAGATTTAGTCGGTATAACTAGAATATAAGTCGGGAGTAAAATCATTATCGAAAAATGTTTTTTAACTGTACGTTAAAACTGAGACGTTCCAATTTACGCAGTACACTTATTTGAGGATATACTCTTTATTTGTATTTATTTTTCTTGTATTGTGAAGCCGACGTGGCGTTTATTGTATATATTATTGTTTTTAAATAGCGTTAGAAGGAAGACCCTGTACAATTTTGTTTGATTTAGTGGTATTGCCAGCTTGAAATATTCTGATGATGTATTTTTGTTAGTTGCAATCTAGAAAATTAAATGAGATTAATTTGATCTTAATTTTGAATTATTTGACTTATCCAATACTTTTTTTTCTTAATTAAATTAAAGTTGGGTAGATACATAACGGGGGTTGGGTAGCTACATGTTAACCAGTGCATTTGAGCAAATTCGTGTTGCCTTGCACTGACCTTAACGTTTCCTTTTCTTTATGATTAAGTGCGTCATGTTTCCTCGGATTTGTCGCTAATTATATTTTTATTTACCATACAATATATCGATTTGTGGCATTACCACTTGTCAATTTTGTTTCCCATGAACGTTATTATGTAATGGGGCCTATTCTCATTTAGATTTAATAATAATATTTATAACATTTATTTTGTTGTTGTAAATAATGTCTTGTTTCGTTAATAAATTTTATATTTTTAATTTCGTTTTTTTTTACCCTAGAGTTTTTCTTTTTTTTATAGGCTTAGACATAGTTATGTTGGACATGACATTATGGCCCGTGGCAGATGACAAATCTTTAGCGCAATTTAGTCTATGGTAGGGACATTCGAAGATTCATACTTCATTTACGTCATGTGTATTTAATTTCCTCATGTAATTAATTGTAACAGCTCAAAAGGCGCCCTATATTGTCTGTGGTCCATTTTGGACCTGCCTTAAATGATCTTCATGTGATTGAAGCTCTGGTTGGGACTTTTCAGACCATCGAAGAGAAAACAGGAATCCAACATAGCTTTGTCTTTGCAAACAGCTGTGTTCACACTACGATTTAAATATAGCGATTTATGGACAGGATTTTATTAATGTTACTTGAATGTGGACTAAATTTAATTATCAGTTGAGAACCAACTAAAGAATGTGTATAGTTGGTACGTTTCATGAGCGCAATAATTGCAATGAATTTTTTTATGAAAATTCACGCCACCAGTTGGCGCCACTTTGACAACAGGTCTTCCATTTCGACAATGAATAAAAACTTAATGATGACGTGCATCATTCAGTCACGATTAAAGAAAATAATGGCGCTTTGACACTTTTGACAGGTGCCCGGACCTGACGTCTCAGTGCTGCCACCTAGTGAACGTTATTTCTAAAAACCCTCACTAATAACATTACCCGAACTTGATTGTGTGTAGCAACCCTTATGTCAATGACAGAAAACTCATGAAACGCGTTCCTGATTTGAAAAAAACATTTTTTTTTTTGCGTTTTATCGCAAAACTAATCGTAGTGTGTATCCAGTTCCTTGTTAAGCGGCTTCCCAATTTCTTAGCTAAGGTAACTGACGCACTTGCGATTTGTCGTGAGTGTGTAGTATTTAGACAAAAATCGTACGGCATTAAACAGTCGGTCTTTTTAATTACATATTGTAAGAGGTTCACTGAATATGTCTAAAATTCGCCTTAATATTAGGCTTACAGTTTTGGTAAATACTATACTTACAGTGTGCCACATCTATTATCAACATGTTAAATGTAGGAAAATATGAATTCAAATTATTATTATAAACCACTACTCTTCCAAGCAATAGACATTATAGATTGAGACAAGCCTGTTATGTCAAAATATTAGAAAAGTTACATCTTGTTATTTTTTTAAATTCATATGTGTATTCATAGGTGTGGCATACTGAAATACAGTCTAGAGTTAAAGTTTCGCAATTATCCGTAACCATAGCAACGCCAGTTATGTATCGCATTGTATGGCACACTGATATTCGTTTAATGTAAAAATAAAGTGTTAATACAAACATTGTTTTTGTAATTCATTATGTTCCTCTCCCTAGAGCTAATATTAAAATAACACACACAGTATAGTTGTTACCATAGACATTGAGAATGGACCGAGCGTTCCGTATTCAGTTGTGCAGTGAATACAGACCGAAAGGTGCGAGAGAGACAAAGCAAATTTGCGGCCAGTAGTTGTCTCTTTCCAGAATTCTAATAGACTATTGAATTTGACCATTTGACAAAATTAAATTTTCTTTTACAGGCTTGCAGAAAAGAGATAGGTTTTGGCCGTAGTCGCTTTGTCTCTTTCTATAGAGAATGGTCACTTTTGTGATGCTAAAGCTCAGTTAATTCTCTATGTCTATAGTTGTAATATTTCACGAACAAAGTCTTAGTCAAAAAACGCACATAAAAAGGCACTTTTTAACTTTATAATCAAAGGAATAGAACTGATTTTAGTTGCCCCGGGGTCCAAAAGGTAGTTTTCAGAGAAGAATGGGCAAGTAACTCCACCGTTATTTTTTTCAAAATGTCTTACAATATTTTGCATACATCAATTATATAATTTTATGTGAAGAAGATGCATCTAGAATAAGATTATTGTACTGATTAAACTAAAGGTAAGTTTAAAGTTTTTCCATTATAGGTACTGTAGAAAACAGATAACGATCAGTTTGTGAGAAAAACATCTATAGTTTTTTTTTTTTTCATATTAACATTACAAATAAGGTTATCAAAGGATATCGCGAAGTAGACAATAAGTATGACGTAGTTTTGTCCAAAAATAACATGTTTGTAATGGACTAACGCTGACGTGGTCCCGAAACCATACAAAGACTATTAAGATTCAAAAATCGATACATTGTTTAAAAAAATCTGCCTTAATATGCTTGTCTACCTAATTCCACATCATCTGTTTTTACCCGACTGCGGCGCTACCCAAAAAGAGACACAAAAAGTCAACTAAAATGGTATATACAAGACATCACAGACAGACTAATTTTTTCTACCTTTTTTAGTTTACTTTTTGTCATAGGCGGCGGAAGGCGTGGGCGGTGTGGGCGACCGCCTACGGCCTCGCGGTCTGAGGGGCCTCGTACCACGACGGTTTATGCATTACTTAAAAACCGTGAACGCGACGAAAAAAGTTCACTCTTCATAAAACGATAAATATATTGACATGTTTTTTATTAAGTTTTGCTAGCGTCGTATCGTGGGGAATCCCCGCTGGCCAGAGCTGGGGATTTCCCATTCTGTTTGTTTACGTTACTTTCAACGGCTAGGAAGTCAATCAAAGTATCGGATGCGGTCCGACCAGGGCCCCCGATTCTGGGAGGGCCCAAATCTTTAGAAATACTTCTTAATTAAATCCCAAACAAGGCCAACATAAAATTTTAGGACCCAATAAAATACTGCCTTTTACTTACTGAACATAATATTATTATGTTCAGTAAGTAAAAGGCAGTATTTGTTGGTTATGTATGAACGTATTGTCAAAGAGAACCTTACCTATCAGGGGCGGGGTCCTAAAATTTTCGAGCTCGCTACGCTCGCTCTTACATCCTACTTTTTCAAACCATTCTGTATGGGTCGACAAAGTAATTCCTATTTTTACATAAATGTTCAAATCAAAATTGACCCAGACTGCAAAATGTTTTATCTAAATGCATCATGTTTTCGGTTAATGCTCCAACTTTTTCGTTTAAGTCAAATAGTCAAAAGAAATCGTAACCTGTTTGAGGTAGTATGCCAGAATTACGAGCTCGCTTCTCTCGCTCGTTAAGTGTACGTTTTTCCTAGTTTTCAAAGTTTTACGTATGCAGAAACCGGGGCCCGGGGTGTTTAAAAAAACCGGGCAAACTAAATCCTCTTTAGTTTGCCACCCCGGGCCCCCGACAATCTTCGAGCTTAGTCCGCCACTGCCTATCTCGGCCTACCTAAAAATAATATTATGATAGTCTCAAATGTTTTTTTTTTCTTCTTGCTCCACCAGAGGGCCTCGCGGAGTGTATCTCGCCCACACTAAATTTAGACATTGCGCCACCACTGCTTTTTGTTGTAGTTTGGTTTTAGTTTATAAAATTTTTTTTCAATTTTTTTTGAGTTATACAGTATGTTAACTAACACAGGGCGTTCCCGTTAACCTGCAATAGTATAGCGTGTATACATGCTAAAAAAAATATTACAACTCAATTTTTTTTTTTTATATAGGTAGTGAAATGTTCACAAAACGATTAAATTTAAACGTAAAAGAAACACCCTGTACACGCACACTTGTATTTCAACGTAGAAAAACAAGTGTGACAAGTGGGCGTGTACAGAGAGTTTATTTCCGTAACTATTTAATATTTTTTGTGAATATTTTACTATACAAAAACAAAAAAAAAAACATTTTTTTTTTTAATGGTAATATTTTTTTTCTCTGCTCTGCTCTCGCGTCAAGCAAATTTCATGTCAATGCCAATGTGTACCTGATCGTACAGTTCACGGTAGCTGTGTGTATCGCTCCGACAGGCACACCAGCGCAACATTTGTAGCACTCGATTCGTAGTTGCAACCGACGCTCCGCCGGCCCCTTAAGCCCTTCCATTTCATAACCAACATAGCATCATAAAAAAAAAAAAAACACTTTTTTCTCTAGAGGGCGCCATATTCAGTTTAATGTGACATCACATAGCCTATAACCAGCGGACGATCATGACGTTTCCAACGATACCTCATTTGTCAAATTATGATGAATAAGTACCTACTTTAGGAATTATGGCCGGAATAAGCCGACCCCAATATAGTTGGGAAAAGGCTAGGCAGATGATGATGATGATATGAACATACATAGGTACATACAGGTCAATATCATAACCCTCCTTTTTTGCTTCGACGTAGTCGGGTAAAAATAAATTTTAATACTCTTGCCCTATCGCTCTCTCATGCATAATGCCTAAAGTATTTAATTGCTTTTACAGTAATTAAAACACTACAGCAGACATAAATTTAATTTTTTTTCAAAAAAAATTATTTCTTTAATTTTGATCTTAAATTAACATTATTTAAAGGTCCATTAGAATTGGCCTCATTTTTTAACTTATGGTTGCCATAAAGATGAACGTTCTCCTGCTCAGTTTGCACCATTTTGTCCAAAACTGTCAAATCTTGTTCTCCTTTCTCTTTTTCGTTACTATTTTTATATTCCTTTGATTTTTCATCGGTGGTGTCATCCTCTGTACTGAATTGCGAACCGAATTGAACTACGTTGCTTATTTCTGTTGGTATTACCCCGCCGAGTTCGGAGTACGCTTCTTGAAAAATTCTCGAAAGTTGTTTCCCCAACGTTATTTTACCTGTGATAGTGAGGTTGTAAGCTTCGGTTACTGATAGACCTGGAAAGTAACAATGGTCAATCATTCGGCCGAGCCTTTTCCCAACTTGAAATCGGCTTCCAGTCTCACCGGATGCAACTGAATACCAGTATTTTACATGAAGCAACTGCCTATCTGACCTCCATAGACCACAACCCAGTTACTGGGTAACACGATAAGTCGATAACCCTTGGTAAGACTGGCTTGTCAGACTTCGTTCCGTTACGACTGTGAAATATCTACGAATGACAGCCGGGACCAACGGCTTAATGTGCTTTCTGAGGCACGGAGGGGTCTCGATATGTTGTGTATGGTCACCCATCTACGGACCGACCTTGGCAAGCGTACTTAACCTTCAATTGTGCCATTGCTCGTTGGTAAATAATTACATCCGTGCGGATGTAATTATTTACCAACGAGCCCTTCAAGTAACAACATGGTGGCTATCTGAATTACTAATTTCTACTGATGAATTTCAGTTTTAAGGCATGGCCATGATTTTTGCCAGAATAGAAATACTGTCTTGCTAACTCAATGTGCAATTATTATAGGTAGGTATTCCAATGAAGGTGGTAGGAACAAGTCAATAGTGCAATAATAATAATATGTTCATGAATGAAATTAATAATATGAATTAATAATATAAGTTAAAAGTCTTACCGTAAAGTACGATTAATAAAAAATGAAACATTTTTCTTTCTCAAACTTACAACTAACATAATGAATAAGAAATTGTAGAAACCTATTATTTTTTACTTCATCGCTTCCTTCCAATTAATAACGAAAAAGTAATAAAGGATTTAGCAGTAAATTCTGATAACGTTATAACGTGGATGCAAGTATATCAATACATAAGTACGTCCACGATAAATCGTCACGTTAGAAATTATAAAAGCGCTGTTGGTGTTTACAACCAACCTTTATACAGTAAGTATGATAATTAACAAAGGGCGGTCCCGTTAACCCGCAATAGTATAGCGTCCAAAAATGATTAAAAAAATATTACAACTAAAAATATTTTTTTTTTAAATCTTTGCAGGTAGTGAAATATTCACAAAAGTATTAAATTGATACGTAAAAGAAACACTCTGTACACGCACACTTGTCACACTTGTCTTTCTACGTTGAACAACGTAGAAAGAAAAGTGTGACTGAGTGATAGTTTCTTTTTCGTATCAATTTAATATTTGTTGTGAATATTTTACTATAAATAAATTAAAAAAACTTTTTTTTTAATGGTAATTTTTTTTTTCATGTTTAGATACTATACTATTGCAGGTTAACGGGTACGCCACATAATCCTTACTTCCTTTCCTTACTAATATTATAAATGCGAAAGTAACTCTGTCTGTCTGTCTATCTGTCGCGCTTTCACGCCAAAATTATTGAACCGATTTAAATGTAATTTGGTACACAGATAGTCTAGAGCCTGAGAAAGGACATGGCTACTTTTTAACAACATACCACGCGGGCGGAAGCTAGTATACTATATATTTAGTACAGTTCCTCTAGATTCTGGATTAATCACGTGTACGGTGTAAGTGTAACATACAATTACTGTACGATTTGGTAATAGACTCGATTTTATTTACAGTCCAGTGTGCCTAAGTCACGTTCAAACAGAGCGTTCGAGTTCAAAGAGTCAATCGTGTTTGAATATGTAGTTACTTTTACATGTCGCATCTACGTATTTAACTTTAACTAGGCTAATGAGAATTTTTTTAACGAAAGGGGGTGCCTTTTGGAAAAAATTGTTGGTGATCGCGAGATCCCCAGGCCGTCTAGTGGTATTGTATTGTCTGCGGCTAGTTGACCGTTGCGACCAAGTGCGTGTTTCGTATCGGTACCTCTCTATAGTTTACTTGGTCGTCGCGACCACTGGTGGTGGTCCTGGCCGTCTAGTACGCGAGATCCCTTAGTGGGCACTACGGGATCTCACGTACTAGACGGCCAGGACCGATTTGATGCTGTAACGCTCGGTCGGGTTATTGGCCCATTCTAAATCGACGTGCCTTTGCATAATGTACAAGTTACATGTTTAAAACTTATGTAGAACTTGACAATCTGCGCACAATAATAATGACATTTTGGATGTTTGATACTAGTCAAAGAGTATTAAACCACTAACTAACCAAATTATTATTATATAGTCATTGATACTAGTATTACTAATAACGCCCTCTAGTGGATCAGGCGTCTCTTTCTATCTTTCAATCGATGTTCAGTGAACCGTCAGACTGTCACTGTCGCAGTTAGTGGTTTTTTTTCTAGGCTAGGCGATAGATGGTGTTTTCCAGAAAGGTTGTGGTGTGCGGTTCCTAGGCGATCATGCGGCATGACCGTTACGTGCTGCATGCATGACCGTTTAGCTGTATTGCATGATGTTGTGAAATTCCAAGAATTGCATCTTATTTCCTCTTGTTATCGACACGTTCCGATTTGGTGTAGGTACCCTCATTTTTGGAGGTACTCGTAATTTACCATACTTACCTACAACCCGAACATTTCTATTTACGATAAGCTGCAGAATCAGCAGGAATCCCCAGGATCAGTGTTACCAACTTAGTGGATTTTCCACTAAATCTGGTGGTTTCGAACCCGTTTTAGTGGCGAAATATTGCTTTTAGTGGCTGGTGGTTTTTTCTAGTGGTTTAGTAGATTTCAGTGTAGGTTGTGCAGTGTAGTCACTCAACCACTAAGCCACTAAGGGCGAATTTCACCAAACTTTTATACTGAGTATAAGTCTTATCCTGGGAATAAATTTTGAATTTTTGACAGTTTTTCCATACAAAAACTGTCAGACGACAATTTTATTCCACGGATAAAAGATATCTGACTTTGATAAAACCAGCCCTTAAACGAATTACCTCTAAATAAGAATTATTTTTACTCAGGAGTAGTTATTTACTTTTACTGTATGAATGTAATAAAAAACAAGCTGAGGAACTGAATAAAGTTGATTTTTTTTATAAAACAAATTGATACCAATTACACTGACGATGATGATACAGACAAAAATTCATCTGAATTTTAGAATATCAGTATTGTTTTATTATTTGTTGTTATTGTAATAATTTTTATGGTCCTGGCCTTGACATGTTGATTTACTAATTTTACTATTTATCATTATTTTAAACATTTTTTACGATTAAAAGTACTAACTGTTTTCTTTCGTAAAAACTAATTTGTTTAGTGGAAATTTTAGCGATTTTTAGAGTAGGGCCGATTTTTGTTAGTGGTTTTCTGGTGGTTTTAGAAGTTGAATCTGGTGGAGAGATAGTTTTACTGTTGGCAGCACAGCCCGGGATAGACAGGCACGAAATGGAATGACTATTGCATCATATGCAATTAATGAGTTCTTTGTTATCTTCAGAATAAATTGTCGGCACAGCAACCCCACGACCTTGTTGTCGAAGCCATGTTGTTTACCCTGTGACGAAGCCAAAAAAGAGGGTTATGTGTTTGACCTGTATGTTGGTATGTCCTTCCCTATGTTCATGTTCCCTCGTAACTAAGTACTAAATGGCTGAACCGATTCTGATATATGATACCTATAATGTCCTTAGATTCATCTTTTTGCGTGAGTGTAAGTCGAGTTGAGAGTGTCAGAGAAAAGACATGGTGGATAATTCCTGTTTTTTATTAAGTAGGTAAGTATTGGTTTTTGCTTTTTGTTTTTTTAATAATTTGCTTGTTTATAATTTTATAAGTAAGTATTATAAAAAAAATAACTTTAAATTGAGACTTTAACAAACTCTAGAATTTACACCCAATGAAATATTCACACAATGATTCACAGTTTTCAGTAGGTAATAAATTACTTAGTTAAGTACTTATTATATTTTTTTGTAGGTAGCTAGTATCTAAAAACATCTTGTTAGAATTATTATGAAAGACTAGATTTTGCCGACGACTTCGTCCGCGTGAAATTCCTAGTTTTAACATAAAATATGAATCACTGAAAATTCAGGTTTTATCTTTATTCCCAACGAAGTTACAGGGGTATCAAAAATGTCCTGAATGGCTTAGAGAAAACCATGTTACGGCTGAGCCTCTGTTTGTTTTTGCTTGACTGCCATGCCCCGAGATCCTATGTACCTATAGCTATCTAGCTTTTCAAAAAGCCGACTTTTTCTTTGGTGAAAGTCCCATGGTTCCCATGGTGACGTACTGCCGGCATGGTTACAAGTGCGCGGGCATGCCGTCTTAGCAGGCGGCAACTCCTGCTCCCAGATACGGAGAAGCATCTCAAAAGTCAAAACACACTTTAATGTAGCGTACACACTCATTTTGTTTGTTAAAATCACGCTTATATTTCACTTATAGTACATCCACATTTCGCTAGTTAGGTATGTTTTAAGTTCCATGTAATACGGGGCGAGCTTTTTGCCATTAACCAGGCACAAATCCAGACTCCTATTGAGAAATACCGGAAGGAAAACCCCAATAATACTGCCCAACCCGGGAATCGAAACCTGAGGGCCTAGACAAGTGACAGTCGCTTCGAAAGCGTTTCGTATTTCTAAAACGACGTTCAACAGGATTGACATAAGCTTTTCGATAGCTTATGTCAGTCCTATACGTTTTTGTCTTTTCCATCATCGATAGAGCTGATAGAATGTCCGGTCCCCAGGACCTCGTGGTCAGTAGAGGCGCTTGCGACCACTGAGCAACTAGGCAGTCAGAAATTTTGTTCACCGGAAGGAAATCACGAAAGATTTCTTAGAGAAATTGGCAGTCATCTTTGACAACGCAATACATTGTGAGGTTTCTTTTTACCCGACTGCCCCAGAAGGTGGGTTTTGTTATTCGAGAGTATGTATGTTATCCTTCACTCGCTAGAACCATGGGACTGTCAAAAATTAGGCCTATAGTGAAAGAATTTTCAAAATCGGAGCAGTAATTCCGAAGATTGCTCCCTACATACAAACTCACTTTTATATACCTTTTTATATTAATTTGTAAAAATTACACTCTGGTGTTTATGTAAATTACTGTGGTCTTACCTACGTCAGAGACTTGCACTGTTTTTTCTAATGACACATAGAGGTGGTTGGCATATACCTATTGGTAGTAAGAGTAATTGGTTTAGTGCGGTGTGCGATCTTCGGTTGATATGCCGTCGACTATTTACAATGGTTTTGAGATTGATGAAGAGACGGACTGGCTTGAAGGTAGGTTCCTATATTTTGTATTGGTCAATAAACGGGAGGACTCTTCTCAACGGAAGTCTATGACAACTTCCTACGGTACCTGCGGGCTGCTGCACTGTTCCGACGAAGGGAGCATGAGGTCCTGGGTACGATTGCCAGCTATTGAATTAAACTTATTTTTGTAACCGAAATTCATGTGCGTTATTTACGTAGCAGCTGAGCAGATTTTTTGAAGTGAAAACTTCTTTAAGCGCGTTGAGCAATTTTTGAGCGAACAAAAATCATGGAACTCGCGTAATTTCACCGAACGCTTGTTGGGTGAACAAAAATTATGGAACTCGCGTCATCGTCACCGAACGCTTAAAGAAATGAATGAATGTTACTTGGTTTCACTTCTATTGGCAGTCCCAAAGGACTGCCCCGCATGTTTTTTTTTTAATTACAAATGTAGCAATTGGTTTCAATCCGATTTAGATTGTGATTGATCGTATATTACGCAATTAGGGTGCTGGTCGGGTAAAGTGTTATGTATTGGATTTTGTCTCGTGTGATGTGACACCAGATGCAGGGTATTAGGTATCCCCCAGGCATGGTAACCTGTGGGCCTTTTTTTTTGTGGGTGGGAAATCATCCAATGACTTCTCCCGCTCTGGGCGGAGCGGGAGGGCGTGTCAGACTTCTACTGACTAAAACCCACCCGTGTTTCTTCAGTTGCCCGTTGCCAAGGTATCCCTTTCGGACTTGACTCCCGCAACCCTGGCAGGCATCGGTCCTAGCAAGCGGACCCCTGTGCTGACATCTCTTTGAGGCGCGCGTGGAACACAACGCGCCATCGACCCGGGCCTGGTCCTAATCGGATGACGAGCTACCCATTGCTCGCCGCCCGCAAGCCCGCGCCTACGGTGACCGGGAATCCGCCTGGGATTCCCGACGCCCAGGGCGTCTCCTGCGGCGGCGGTTAGGGGCGCTGGTCGCGAATTTTGCCTGTGAAACCCCTCACGCGTTCCGCCTCCTCCTTCGCGAACATTACTGCTTCGCAGAAGGAGGTGCCGGCTTCCTATGCCCTTAATCTGTGGGCCTAACCTCTATACTTATTACGTCCGTATGCCTTCTCCATTGAAAAGGAGGTGAACTAAACGAGTTAAAAAACTGCATTTTGCTTATTTATCACAACCACGTCTTGAATCACATTATGCATGACCCGTAGTTAATATTTCCGTTCAGCCTCTATTGTACAGAATGCTCTATTGATAAACAGTGCAACATCATTTACTTACTAAAGTATTTTGCTTCCGGTTTATGCTGAACATTCTAGCCGTAGGTACCTATTACGATCCCGTATCTGTGTCGAAATCTCCGTGAACCCTGTCTGAATAGAATTCAATAAGTAGGTAAGTATAAGTAGCTACTGATAAACTCGATGTTAAGTTGATTTGTGGCGCTAATGAATGGGATGGCCTGAATAAAGATGGTCAATTCGCGCACCAATTCAGATATTTCCTTCGTATTATTTAAAACAAATAGGTACCTACACATTTTGAAAATGTGTTATGTATATTATAGAAAACATATACTTGCTTACATATTTTTTGTTAATTGTTTGTATTTACGCCGTTTTTTTTTGTTTTTTAGAGATTACTTCGGATTTTTTTTCGATAAAGAAAATTACAAGTAGGTAATCGTGGTTCTAGAGCGTACGATTTATAGAGTGAATCCTTGGATATCTTACATATTAATTGCATAACTAAAGGTTAATAAATAACGATGCAGCAAGGGATCAAATTAACGTAGGTAATTATTTCGAAATTACGTAACGTTCCCTCGGTGCACTCTTAAATATAATGTAGGTAAAACCTAACACTTATGTTATATACACTTATTATGTACCTAAGTACATAATAAGTGAAGTATATAAGTATATAAAGGAGAAAATAAAGATAAATAAAGGGAAGAGCTCACTGGGAATCAAAAACTTCGTCCGCATCGCTGTCAGTGGGAAAAGTGCCCAAAAGGCTGGCAGCGTTGCTGGCAATATGATGCAATTGCCATCCAACGGGACTTTGACCCAAAAATTGGCCAGCCCTCTGGTCACGTGAAGAGTCGACCAACCGCTTGACGATGTCCCGAATTACTCGATGAGCTCGCAGACCCAGTTATATTTGCGCTGTTTGAAGTTGTCTGCACCTGCAGCAGCCGCCTCAGCATAGCTCGCCGTGCTAGGAAGATGGGATGGCGCGAGGGTGTCGTCACAGGTTGCATCCCACACCAAAGGCGTACGTAACCAACTTCCAAGACTCTTCCCATGGTCACGTGACAAGTGGAAAGCCATTGGGTTCTAAAACAGCTGGCACTCTGGCAAGCGCCCGACGTTTACGCATATCTTAAACATTCGATAGGTACCTATCTCCTACGAATATTAAATAATTTCTAAAAATATACCTACATTCGTCGTGCTGTCCGTAGCAAAAAATATGAAAATATAGAAATCATGCTACATAAAAAATAACACTTCGTCCGCAGTTGGTAACCTATTGTACTTACTTCATTGTTATAACATGTACTTAGATAGTTTTACATAAATTATTGCTGTTTTAATACAGTTTTTAAATCGTAATACGCAAAAGTCTAGATACGTAGGCTACATTTGTATGTAATTAAGTTGAATGAATATAACTTTGCCATTGTGCGAATAATTAACGAAACAGAAACTAGGATACCTAATTTAACCAAATAACAAATCCTTCTACAAAAAGGTTCTTTTGTAACTGCTTTTTTTATGTGGCTTCTCTGTAACTAGCCTGCCACCGGGCGGGGGCGGACTCGTGGTTACACCAGGTTGTAACACCAGTGTGTCTAACAGGAATGATTAAAATCATTCCTGCCCACGAGTCCGCACCCCCTGCACCACCTCTTACAGCAGTAGGTATTATTATAATCATTAAAAAAAAAAATACAAATAAAAAAACTGACTTCCAAAAAAAACACTAAAAAAGTGAAAAATAGCTATAATTTCGGAAGTCGGTGGATTTTTCACTTTTTAGTTGTGGACACACAAATTAGAATACCACTACCTGCTATGTAAATAACAGTGTAACGGAGTCACTATATGATGTCGTTTTGAAGCTCGAAAACTACGCAAACAAAATTGATCTAATTTATATGGGACCACCTCGGGAGTATACCCTTTTGAACTAAAAATTTTATAAATCGGTTCACAATTGGCGAAAATATAGAAAATACATACAGACGAACATAGAACTTCCTCCTTTTTGAAGAAGTCGGTTAAAAAATGGAGAGAACTTGAAAGGTTTCCTTTCCATTTGCATAAAATTTTAAGACATAATATAACATGGCATACTTTTGTTTATCCTAACAATATTTACGCATAATATTATTTTCGCCTATCAGCAAACGCATAATTATTTTAAGCATAATTTCACCAATCATAATAGTGTATAAGCATAACATTCAAAAGCATAAATATATTTACGCATAATGACTTTAAAACATAATTTTTAAACGGGATCCCTTCTTTTCGCATAATTTTCTTTGTCCTAATATACTTCGGCATAACGATTTTGGCACAATTTGTTTTGGCATAATAATACTTCGGCATAATTTTTTTAGGCATACATTTTATGTTGGCATAATCATCTTAAAGACTAATTTGTTTTGGCATAAATTTGATTCGCATAACGTTAGTAGGCCTAATTACTATTAGCATAATAATATTTAGGCATACAATGAATATGGTATCCTGCCTTTTCGCCGAAAATTGTTAGGCAGATTATCACTTGCCAACCAACGTTTCGCCGATGTTTCACTTTGACAACTAACGATTAGCAAATTTTTGTATGACAACGTTTCATTTGGTAGAATTATTGTTAAGGTGATTATTATAATGACACAAAACGTTTGGGACATTTATCATTTGTCAAACATTTCAATCTTAGGTTACGATAGGTTAGGTTAGGTTAGAGTATGACAAACAACGCACGAGCCGAGCGAGCGTAGCGAGCGTGCCGCGGCAGCGGCCGGCGAAGTGCTAGAAGCGAATCGCTTTTATAAAATGAAACCCTTAAGTTAGGTTAGGTCACATTAAAGATAAAGTAAAAAACACTCACTCACTGAGCACTCTTCAATACATCCACTCATTTTAATTGAACTCTACTTGAAAGTTGGTATTTAAAAAAGTGTCATTATGAAAAGCAGACCAAACGTACAGTTGGTAACTGTGAGGTTGGGAAATAAAACAAAATTATATGATAAGTTGGCAAATGATTATTCGGCAAAATAAAATTCTGCGAAACGTTAGTTGCCAAGTGAAAATCTGGCAAACAATTTTCGGCGAAAAGGCAGAATTCCGTTTTAATATCATTATGCGTAAATAAATTTATGCTTTAGGATATTATGCTTAAAAAAATTATGCTTTAGAACTTTATGCTTAATAAATTTATGCTTTAGAATATTATGCTTAATCATTATTATGGTTAGAGAAATTATGCTTAAAAAAATTATGTGTAAGCTGTTATGCGTAATTATATTATGCGAAAATATAATAATGCCAAACAAAATTATGCTAAGTTATATTAGGTCTTAAAATTTTATGGAAATGGATAGGGAACCTTTTTAAACGCATAAGAAATACGCATAATAATTGTCTCCAACAAAATTAGACACTACAACATACCTATATAATAACAAGTATAATGACTACTTGAGAAATTTCATGTATGAATAGATACACCTTATATAGCTACTAGTCGTTTTTGGCACTTCGCCGGCCGCTGCCGCGGCACCGCTCGCTTCGCTCGCTCGGCTCGTGCGTAGGGGATCACAGTTCTAACCTAACCTAACCTAAACCACCTAACATTATTTTTGTAATAACTACGTAAAAACAACTTAATTTTGGGTCCGTTATTCCAATATTTTTTATGCCTTAACACTATTATGCTAATAGTCATTATGCCTAGTAACATTATGCGAATTAAAATTATGGCAAAACAAATTATACAACAAGATAATTATGCCAAAAAAATTGTATGGCAAAAAAAAATTATGCCAAATAACTATTAGACCAAAAAAAAATATGCCAAAATCGTTATGTCAAAGAATATTAGGGAAAAAAGCATTATGCGAAAAAAGGGGTCCCAACTTGAAAGAGATGGAGCTATACGTCATGTAGAACTCCATCTCTTCCTCATCCTGAAGTACCTAATATTATAATACTGTACTCCATGTTCAAGCCCCTTTAGGATTTGTCAGAGAGCGACACCTTGCAGTTCACGCCAAGATTCCAACTTTTAGTATGATCAAGCTCCTGATCCAGTATTATATGAGAAGCTACTATTGGCGGGCCATATCAACATCATAATTATTCATCATCATTCTCCTGTCCTCCCAATTTATTTGGGATTGACGCAACATGTCCCTTTAAACTCAAACTCAAAGCATTTATTTCAATTAAACCATTTACAGGCACTTTTGAATTGTCAAGGAGTCGGTCAGTCAGAAATATGAAGCTAGTTGCCTATTCCAAAGCGTAGGAGGTACCTATGGAGAAGAACGGGCAAGAAAATCCACAGACAATCTTTTAAATAAAATAAAATCGTTACAAAGAATTGGTTACATCATCATTTTCTTCCATATCTCTCTATTAGTCCTCATATTATCATCTTCACACGGTCCATCCATCGTTTTTTTGGTATTTCCCTATTTTTATAGCTATCCACGTTCACAGGTACTCAAAACTTTCCTCACTATATTTTTCTCTCATTCCTCTGCATCACATGCCCATACCATGACAACGGGTTCTCACACAACTTTCAGTCACCGGTGCTAGTTTCAGACTTCGTACTATCCCACACATATCAACAAATTGCTAAATATTTTGAGCTTTGATTAGGGAATGCTGAGTCAACATCCGAATTATCAACAAATCAAGTGCCTCGTCAAGATTTTGTCCTGAAAAATGAAAAACAATAACTTGTACAATGGTCCTTCATATTCCGTTTACCCATTATCTACCCGGAACCCTTACCCCTTCCTATTCAAGTTTTCTCAAAGCGATTTATTTTTATATTGTGTTTAGAACGGGACTACTTCGTCATGGCTCACCTTTATTTAACAATTCAATAGGTTCAGAGGTCTTGCATTAAAATGCAAAGACATACAAATCGTGTTCGAACCACTACAGGCGGCACCATTCGCCAGTATCTTCCCGGTACTTTCAAGGGAAAGACGAAACGCAACCCGGGATTTCAGTTTTTTTAATTCTCCAAAAATGTACCAAGACAATGAAGTTGGGGCCAAGGAGAAGAATAAGTTCGAGTCTTCTATTAGTGAATTGAAGAAGAAGACGTTTGTTTCTGTTGCTGATATTGAAAGTTATGGTGAGTTTGTTTTTTTTTCAAAAGGATTTGTCGCGCCTACTTGTAGCTGATTTAGCAGTAGGCACTTTGAGAGTCAAATCAAATCAAAATATTTTATTTCACATAAACCTACATGGGCACTTATGAAACGTCAGAAGCTAGGTGCACGGTTCCAATTGGTCGTTTCCTATGGAGAAGAGCCGGCAAGAAACTCCATGGTTACTCTTTTAAAAATAATTGGCTTTTACAATACTTTCAAATTACAGTGTTGGTAGGCATGGGGGGACAATGTAGGCCTTTCAACAAGTAAGTACCAGGTACTTAACAAAAATAGAAGATGTTCAATAAATCTTTGTCGAGAGCAGTGGAGGCCCAGTGGTAACGGTAGACATACGAGTTGAAGGTTGTCAGTTCGAATCGAGACAGGCACTTTACTTTGTGTAAATAATTTAATCACCACTGCTCTCAAAACGGTGAAGGAAAACATCGTGAGGAAACCGGTCATAGAACCAAAAATTCGAAGACATGTGACATCTACCAACCCACACTGGGCTCGCGTGGTAGATCCAGATGATCCGCGTCGTAGATCCATGGTAGGCCCATCACTCCCTCTCGAAGAGAGACTTGTGTCCCAGCAGTGAGAACATTATAGGCTGATTATGATGATGACTTTGAAAGCAATGATATAATATGATGGACTGAAACTGAAGTCAAGGAAGAGTTGATTGAATCTTTCGGTAGATTTTTCCATTATTGTGCAATCGAACTTTTCTGGAGACTCATTATGAATCACTATGAATTGGTTCAGCTACGTAGTATTATAATATCTGTGGGTTCAGCTAAAGCCATTGTATGCTTAGTTTTGTTTTTATTAATTTGCATATTGTTAATCATGGATTTAAATGGTGTATAAAAATAATCGGATTTGAAGACGAAGTTTAAATGTACGCCGTTATCCAAGAAGTTGTTGTGTCTGTCAAATATCACGGGCAAATGATTCGGAGAAATGAAGGACATGTCGTGAAGAAAGTTTTGAGACGGTAATACGGATTGTGGACAGAAGATTCGAATGCGTGTAAGATGATGCGCTGTGCTGAATTGCTGATGGGGAGACGAATATTTAGATGAGTGCTGATTAAGATGAAGACAATGCTGTGCCAATCTCTAGCAAATCGGGATAAGGGATAGAAGCGGGAACATATCGATCATGATCTTACGAATACTTCTAAGGGTGATCCTGATCATGGCGAGCCTCTGCGTACCTACTCACTTCAGTTTTCATCAAGCCTTTATTACTGATACTAAACATGATCGGCCAGTTTCTTCATCAAAAGTAACAGCCAAAGTAACGTCAAAAATAAACAAATTTAACCGTTTCTTTGACTTTTTGACGTTACTTTGGCTGTTACTTTCGATGAAGAAAGTGGCCGTTACAAACTATGGTATTAAACTTATACCCGGGGGAAGATGAGGTAGACGTCAGCCAAGCTAACTGAGTCTGTCAATTTTGTCAATGGCGGGCGCCCTCCTCCCTCTCACCGGTTACATACCTCAGACTCACAAGCAGTCGCGCGCGGACTATACTACACATCGGATTTCCCGGTTTAGTGATCAGCGTGTCCTGTGTTTCTAATTTAATTTATTATTGACATAATCTACTCATTACAATGTTTACTATATGAGTTGTATTGCAATATGTGGTTAGCTAGCGAACTCGAAAATTGATAAATATTATTTATTTTACTTCAATGGTCCTAGTTTATCATTTATAACTTCCAGTTACATCTAGAAATAGCTATATGTAGGCGGGCACGCCCTTTGTGCCTGGAGGCTTTTATTTTGTTAATTTATGTTTACATTTACTTTTATTTCTGCTTGAGTACATATCGTAGTTCTCGTTTTTTTTTTTTGATTGGTATATTAGCGTGTGCTAGCTGACATATGGCTAATAATTAGATTTATGTTTTGTGTTGCATAATGTAAATGATTTTGCATACTTTTGTATAGAATCATTTTTTTTCTAACTGAACAGACAGCTGTGCTGCTGGGGAGTTTGTTGCGCTACTTCTTCTTCCCCGCTAAAGCACTAGGAAGTGGTGAAGGGTGGGCGTTTTTGGGGGACTGTCTTATGTAATTTTGACGTTCGAAAAGTGCTGATTCTCAGCCTAGTTTGAATAAATGACTTTTGATTTTGATTTTGTGACACGTAGGCCTTCCAGCTGTTTCTGTTCTGTTAAACTTCAGTTAAAGTTGGTTACATACGTGATTATATTAGATACATCTTTCCTCAAACGTTTCGGGCATATTCAACGACAAACGCTTGGCATGCCGTTCTTTATAAAACGTGAAATTTACATTCAGATTTGAGGCTGTTGTATGCTCCGGAAGAGTTATTAGTGCAGTTGCAGATGCACGTAGCACCGTTGATAAATAAACATAGGTTGGAATCATATGAAACATAAGCAGTCGAAGCTGACCGCTTGCAGATTGCTGCAATATTTATTGTGTGTGTAACTTACCTATCTTTCTGAATGCCGAGGACATGAAATCCTTGTCATGGGACATATTTTAAATCTGTTAGTGTACCTACTGTAGGTATAATATTCTGGTTCTGAATCTGATGAGTTGTGAATGGCACCAATGACGTTGAATCAACTTACGCAAAAGCGTCGTCATCGACTGCTTTTAAAATACTCTGTAGCCTAGGTATACAAGCCCAGGGCCTTCAGTTTAGGAAAGAGATGAAGCTCTATAGGACTTCAAGCTCGAACCCTTTCCCCCAATGAGTAAGATTAAAATAATACTGCTGCAAGCGGTGGTGGTAGGCCCCGATCATAATAATTTCTTCCTAATCCTTCGGGTCATACATACATACATACGGGAGCCTGTTGATAGGTAGTAGGTACCTATTGGTACTTTGCTACATTGTATAGACTTTATGTATGGCATTGTGATATACCCGGGCATTAACGCGTCCTTGAAGGTATAAGGTTCAACTCCGTCATCGGTGTAAAGGTTCCCCGAAACGATCAATTGCAATATTTGCAATTGGCAATTTTTACGTGATTGATACACATTGATGGGCAAATTGATCGTCTACCAAATGCAATTGAAACGATTGACAATATTACTAAAATTGCAATTAATCGTTTCGGGGGTTTCGTATCACGCTTGTTATAGACCGCTGACACAAACGTTCATATTTCATAGGATAATATTACATTCTTATAAAGACGAGACAAATTAATAGATTATGCTAATTTAATAACATAATACCTTAGGTTTTTTGAGACTGCGCATTCATCCTTGATGAAGGCTTACTGCTCAAGAACCTACTTTCCGTGTCTGACGTGTCTGCTGACTGTCTAATCCATTACTTCATAAGTTAGAAAAAAAATCTGCTCAACAACGTAATTTACGAAATTATGAAGCAATGGATTAGACATTTGTTTCGAACCTATTCTAATTCTGATTGATCGTGTCTTACGCAAAAAGGGTGCAGTTTCGCCTCATTTCTTAAAATCCGTACTGTGTGAGGAGGATGCCATAAGGCCCAAAACTCCATTTCTTCTTCTGTTTGCCGTAGTCCTATTTTATCCATTTTATGGAGAATCTTCTAACAGCTGATCAGGGAGAATTCCTCTCTGAGAATAATTCTCTCCTATCAGTTATTACATTACCATTCACTCTTCCTATTCTTTCAAATCATTCTTCACACAATTCATCCATCTTTTGTTTTCTCTTTCCATCCATCAACATTTACATTCATTACCTACTTTATACCTAGTTTTATACGTTTCAGTCCTTGCATTACCTCTCCATATTATCATATCCATGGTTTAATGAAACATTTCCCGTATGACCATGTTTATTTTCCCATTTAGGTGAGAGTAGTGTGACTCCAGAATACCAGGAGGCTTACCGACGTTCTATCAATGACCCTGAAGGCTTTTGGGGCGAGGTTGCCCAAGAGTTGGATTGGACCAAACCTTGGGATCAAGTGCTGGACAATAGCAACCCGCCGTTCACGAAATGGTTAGTAGCAACAAACACATAAGCATTTCGGATGGTCCATTAGTTTCCGATGATTCTGACGAAATGGATATCCTCCTTCCATCCGGGGCAGAAGGACCAAAGATGCATGGCGTGTCTTCAAGAACAGTTAAGAGCCATAATATGGCAATATGGTACTTAGCTCTTATTCGCCCCAATTAAATGGAGAGACGACTTAATTTGGGCGAATAAGAGCTTAGGGTTCCGTAGTCAGGGACACTTATAGTTTCGCCATGTCCGCTTGTCTGTCAGTTTGTCTGTCCGCGGCTTAGCTCAGAGACTGTTAGTACTAGAAAGCTGTAATTTGGCATGGGTATAATTATATGTTAATCACGCCGACAAAGTGGTAAAATAAAATCCTAATGGCGTCCCAAGACGCGCGCGATGTGCGTTGCAAGCACGTGAATTTTTCATACTTTTTAATTTTGACCGTCTAGGGACGCCATTAGGACTTTGCGACCGAATGGTCGTATAGCGATCGCTATCTTTGTTGAGACTGCGGCCCCAGGTTGCCTGATACTTAAGTTCGTGCGTACTGAACGTACGGCTAATAACAGAAGGCCAATTTCTCGTACTTAAAAAACGTTCACATTCAAGTCGCAATCTGTCACTTGTCAAAAATGATTGATTGATGATTTATTCTATTTTTGACAGATTGCGAATACAAAAGTTCTTAAATATTACGGGAATTGCGCCTCAGGTGTACGCGGCCTCAGTCTGTTGGTGTTGTGATGAAAGAAGACCGTGAAAGCCATTGCTAATCATTGTCTTTTCCCCAGGTGGGTAGGTGGAGAGATGTCAGTATGTCACAACGCAGTAGACCGCCATGTTGCCAGCGGCAAGGGCGATCAGGTAGCGCTCGTGCACGACTCACCCTTGACCGACACCGTACGAAAGATCACCTATTCGGAGATTAAACATCAGGTCAGTACCTATTTCTTTGCTTAATTTTTTTTTTTTCGCATGGGCATGACTTTTGTATAACTGACCTTAAGCGGGGTCAAATTAAATTGGAGATGCGGAGTTTCCCTAGCTAATTTAGTTTAACCCTGTACATACAGTATGTTAACTAACAAAGGGCGTTCCCGTTAACCTGCAATAGTATAGCGTCTATACATGCTAAAAAATATATTACCATTAAATAAAAAAGATTTTTTTTGTTTTTGTATAGTAAAATATTCACAAAAAATATTAAAATTTTGAAATTTTAAAATTGAAATTTTATGCAACAAGTGAGTGAGTACTGGGCCCGCGTGGTAGTAAAGCCCATTGTCTCTCGAAGAGAGGAGGCCTGTGTCCCAGCAGTGGGGACATTATAGGCTGTAAATGTGTAAATCATCTTTAACAAAATCCATGCATCTTTTCATATTCTACGTCAGCTGTTCTTCTCAGTGAGAAGAATGAAGAAGAGAAGTTCTCATAAACAATAAGCAATCGGTAACTAAAAAAATCTCAATTATCAGGTGTCCCGCCTGGCCGGTAAGCTGGCCTCACTGGGCGTGACTAGAGGCTCTAGAGTGCTGATCTACATGCCTCTCATTCCTGAAGCCATCATCTCCATGCTGGCTACCAACAGGATAGGAGCTATTCACTCTGTTGTATTTGGAGGTAAGATTTTATGTCTATTTTCTAGCCAAATTGATATTTTGTCCCGCGTGATCCGGTTCGAGAATACCACGCGGGTAGTTTGACGGGGGCGGTCAGAGAATAACGCAGGTGACCTAAAGTTAGCTCAGAGAGAACAGAAACCTCGCGTGGAACAAAGGACAAACGTTGGCTTGATTCAGACGTTCAATACGCATAGAGACTGCGAAAGCATATCCTTGTTTTCTTGGAGTTTGTTGCCTTAAGTATCATTTCCAGAAACAGGAAAAAAACGAAAATTGAAAAGCAAAGACACCGATTTCCGAAATTAAAGTTATTTTTCACTTTTTTAGTGTTTTTATGGAAGTCGGTTGTATTTTTTTTGTTAAAAATTTTTTAGCCGCAGATTTGCAAAAAAACACAAAAACGAGCGGAAAAAACAGCGTGAGAAACTAACATTAAGTAATTTCAAAAAACAGCGTGAGAACCAACATTAAGTAATTTCAAAAAACAGCGTGAGAACTAACATTAAGTAATTTCAGGATTACATTTTGAGAACGTCCAAAAAAATAATTATGATGATATGAAATTATAAGATTACCTACGTGACGTCACTAAAACACTACTTATTGTTTAAAAATGCTAATTTTATAAAAATATAAGTAGACTTTTAGGCACTTAACTGTTATTTAATTTTTTTATCTTAATAAAAATAAGTACCTATTGTTTTACGTTTTATTTAAATTAATCTAAATACCAAATTCCGAGAATAATCTAAAATTTGTCGTTTTCTTCTTCAAAAAGATTTCTCAAAAGAACCTTTAGAATTGAAGGACCAATTTATTTTTTGCTCAGGTTTCGCCGCCAGGGAGTTGAGGACAAGGATCGAGCACGCTGAGCCCACGGTCATAATAGCTGCGAGCTGTGGGGTGGAGCCTAACAAAATTGTCAGGTAATATAATACTACCTTGGCTTAATGATAACAGCTGCACTGGTCGATCTTTCAAGGTTAAGCAACGCTTGCCGAGGTCGGTCGGTGGATGGGTGACCATCCATTAAATACCAAGACTCCTCCGTGCTTCGGTAAGCACGCTAAGCCGTTGGTCCCAGCTGTCATTTGTGGGTCTTTGACAGTCGTTGCGGGTAGTCAAGCCCGAAAGTCTGACAACCAGTCTTACCAAGGGTTAACGTGTTACCCAGTAACCGGGTTGTGAAGGTCAGTTAGGGAGTAGCTCCTTGTAGCATGCTAGTATTCTGCTGGAACCCGTGAGACTGGAAACGGACTCCAACATAGTTGGGAAAACGCTAAGTGTACCTGCGTAGCCTAGGTTTGTCAACAATGCCTGCGGCTTCACCTGGGTCCACCCAGATGAAGTCGCAGGCAAAAGCTGGTATTGTAAATTATCCCACGGGCACACTACTGGGATAAAAAATACCTATTCTATGTCCTAGCCCGGATGCATGGTCTGTTCTGACATAACAATTCCATGGAGGACGAACCTCTTCCCATTATTTGATCTCCTCATGACTGAGATAATGTATACTAACAGAATATGGACATTAAATAATCTGAATAAACGAATTAATTAAATTATTTATTTTACTAATCCGGGCACAAAACTAGACTCCTAACTGCGACTAATTAATTATTCATTTATCAATTCAAGTTACTTATTTTGTCTATTCTTTCGTCGACAAAACCCGTTTCTACGATGGTCATGCTACTCGTGCAGAACGCTGCAGCAGGCGTAGCATGAGCATCGTTTTGTCGACGGAAGAGTAGACAAAAATGACGTTTCCTGTAGACAGTAGACATTACGAGACGGCAGCAAAGTAGAAAGAGTCTGCACTTTTTACGAAATTCACTCTTATTTATAATTCGACTCAGAACTCTTTGTTTTGTCATAGGATTTATCGGTTGTCAGTGTGATTTTGACAGTAAGGATAGAAAACTTTCTTCCGAAATAGTCTACCTACAAAAAGACGTAGACAAAGATCGTTAGAAATGAAAGACAAAATGGCAGATTATAGAAACATTTCTACGGTGGATGTCAAAAATGAAGAAACGAACTGTCACTTTGTATTGAAAAAGCTATGTCTATTCTTCGTAGAGATAGAAACCGCCATGCTACGCCTGCTGGGGCTCTTACAGAGACGCGCTCCCCTTACGCATCGTTGTCGTTGCATTGCATAGAAGCAGTCGCCGCTAGCTCGGCAAACATACCCGAGGCAATACAGTGTCCCGGCAGCCCCATCAGCGGTCTAAAGGCGTTGTTCTATTGAGAGCTTCGTATATTTTTTGGGTTTGATTCACCAACGGGCTGCACGCTGCTGCTATATTTCTTACTAGCCGGAATGTTTATGTGTATAATAAACTAGCTGCGCCGCGCGGTTTCACCCTCGTAACTCGATCCCGTGGGAATATCGGAACAAAAAGTATCCTATGTCCTATTTCAGGTTATGGTCCACCCATGTGCCAAATTTCATCCAAATCTGTTCAGCCGTTTTAGCGTGAAAGCGTAACAAACAAAGAAACAAACTCACTTTCGCATTTATAATATTAGTTAGGATTTCTAGTATACTTAGTTTATCTTTACCATAAACTTTAATTTCTCTAGATACAAGGACATCCTGGACGAAGCGCTATGCCAGTCAGACTTCCAGCCAAACAGCTGCATAATCTTCCAGCGTCGGAGAGTGCTGGAGTGTACCCTGGAACCCGGCAGGGATATCAACTGGGAGGAGGCTCTAGAAGCAGACCCTGTACCCTGTGTGTCTGTGGAGGCTAACGAACCCCTGTATATTTTGTATACTTCAGGTAAGACACATATAAACATAGAAAAAATTGTAGGGGGGATGCGCTAAGGTAGCAAGCGGAATTCAAATTTTCTTACGTTTTTTGCAATTTGAATGTCATTGTCAGGTTGTATGTTAATGATAAAATATGATTCGCGACCGTAACAAATGCGGCGTTACAGAATTATAATCATTAGAATCAACAATTCATATATTCAATCATTTGAATGAGAATGAGGTCATTTCAGGTTCAATGTCCGTAAACATCAGTAACTTACAAAACTAGAATTTATCGATTAGGTCAGAGTAATTTAATTGAGTTAGCTTGATTGATTATCTTTAACCATTTGTCCAACGCCACCGTCAACGGGACGACAACGAGAACGAGATGACGGCGCCGAAGTAGCGATATCGGAATAATAAATAGGATATCGGAATCACTTTTATCACATTTCCTAACTGAATACCCCTGACAAAAAATTGCGAAACAAAGTCAGGGGTCAAAGTCTCTTTTAAAGTCCAGACATAATCTTGCTCAGTCCATAAGAGGCCTATGTAGATTAGTGTTTGAAATGATCTTTTGAGGAAAGAACCACACTGATTATAGTTATTCCAAGGATAACTGTCGAAGTGTCGAACCAACAGTGTCCAACTCTATTCCATTAATTTGAACATTGGTAGTTGGCTGCCTCACATTTGTCGTTGATCATTTAATGAGTTTAGTTTTTTTTTTGGTTCAGGAGAACATTATTTACATTAAACCAATGCACAACGATAGAGAGTGCATCTTGAACTTGTTCAAAGTCCACTAACAGACGTTTGATTCTATTTTCATCTGCACATAATACAATCTTGTGTTTATCCCATATGTGGTAAGGTAAGTCATTTATATTAATTAGAAATAAAAACGGAACTAGAATTGAACCCTGCGAAACGCCCATGGTGAACGCAGATCCTGCAGATCCTTGCCATTAAAATCGACCCTCTGAATTCTGTTGTTCAGATAAAAAGTTAGAAGGTCGAGAGCCTTGTCCCTCATACCATAGTGGTACAGATAACTGATGAGTTTATCATGATGGACGCAGTCGAAGGCCTTAAAAAAGTCGCAGGATATGCCAAGAGCATCTTGCGATTCCTCCCAGGCCTCGAATATACTCTTCAGTAATTCCACTATGTTTCAGATGAAGTAAAATAATTGGATTGAAATGCGGGCCGGACGGCACGATTTCTCGGTGTCACACTCGAATTCCCCTGAACTTTGAGTATTCAATTATTATTATTGTGTTGTTTTTCTGCGCAAAACTTTATTAATTTCATTTCATTCACCCTACAAACTCCTTCGGAGGATCGGCAAGAATCTATGGAAGCTGGTCTTAGCACCAATAACAACCACACATATGCCATTAGATAGGTATTTTAATATAATACAATAACTACTATGGCGGCTCATTAGAAATCACTGTGTGAAAAAAATTGTGGCCGCAGGACTGACCTGGACGCTAGATAATGGCACCTTTGAATAGTTAATCACATCTGGTGATCATAGTTCGAATGTTTGCAAATTCAAGAGTTCTGTTATCTAGCGTCCAGAGGCCCTAGACAAAGTGACATTCTATCAGCGATAACGATGATGGAAACGGCAAAAATGTATAGGACTGACATAAGCTATCGAAAAGCTTATGTCAATCCTGTTGAAAGTCGTTGTAGAAATACGAAACGCTTTCGAAGCGATTGTCACTTGTCTAGATCAGTCACCCTCAGATCAGTCATCAGGTCGTCGTCATCTGGTAAAATGAACAGGACTCGTTGAGACACATCTAATAAGCCCACACTCGATGGGTATACTAGAAGCTAATCAAGAGTTCTGTTATCTAAGATCCAGGTCAGTCATCAGGTCCTCGTCATCAGGTAAAATGAACAGGACTCGTTGAGACACATCTAATGAACCCACACTCGGTGGGTATACTAGAAGCTGTTCAAGAGTTCCATTATCTAGCGTCCAGGTCCATCATCAGATCAGCTCGATGGTACCATATTATTGAAGTTATTGTATTATCATCGCATACATTTGAAAATATTCAAAGTAGACCACTAGAACTTATTAATATTCAAGTATTGCGATTACATAATGTCTAGGTCCGTTCTGCGAAACATCGCGATGTTTCGCAGAACGGACCTAGACTAGCCACAACTTTTTTCACACAGCGATTTCAAAAGTGCTGCCATAGTAGTTGTTGCTCTATATTAAAATGCCTATCTAATGACATAGGTCTGGTTGCTATTGGTCGTGGGGACCATTTCTTCCGGTCCTCCTTTGTTTTAAAATTAATTTTCAAAGATTTTGCTCAATGTAGGTAATATCGAAATAGGCCGAAAATTCGTGTGATCAGCTGTGCTATGTTGAACAGAGGAAGCACTTTGCAAAAGACAAAATAAATAGGCAATACACAAATAAACAAACATAGGCAAAAAAATTGGCAAATCATTTACTCTGTATTTTGTACATATTTACTTATATACTTGTTTGTGTTAACGACATGAAAATTATTATTATTATGTCAAATTATTTAAAATTATGTTTAATTTATGCGTACAATAATTTACATACATTTACTATTGCCGCGTGTCTACCGCACGTCCGTCAACTGAATGCTAGGATCGCGGCCCCCGAATTTTAAAGTTGTTCGGTGCGACCGCTAGAACTCGGACCGAGATGGTGTTGGGCCGATGTGCCAGCAATACTAAAATACGTTTTATCTTTTCCACAGACTGCCGTCGCACCGGCCGGCGTCGTTCGCCTGGCTTTTGTATTGTCTAACATACTGAACCGCCGAGTTCGGTCGCGGTGGGCAAACGATCGTCGTCGCTGGGACGTCACGTTCGGTTCGAATATCTAATCACGTTTCTCGTTGACGTCCCGTTGACGTTGATGATGAAGAAACGGCCTTACACTGTTTGTCCGCGGTGAAGATTTCACCGCGCATAGCAAACGTCCTCAAAGCTCGTCCCTTCTCCATCTGAGAAGAGGCGCTTATCCTGCAGTTTAAATAAAACGAACGAAACGAATAGAAACGCACTGTGGCGGCATCTACACCGCCATATGCGAACTACGCAATGTACGAATTTCTACATTTGTATCTGTATTTTTTATGGTCTACATAATAAAGAGTATTCTATTCTATTCTATTCTACGCATCAAAGACCTGTCGTCACACAAAAATCCTGACGTCACATAAATCCTGCATCACAATCGCTAATGCAGTTATGAGCTGTGCCCCGTGGTTTCACCTGCCTAATAAAATTATATCTTGATCCCCTAGCTAGGAATGTCGGGATAAAAAGCAGCCTATGTCATCTCATACCCCAGGTGACCCATGTGCCAAATTTTATCCGAGTCCGCTCAGCCGTTTTAGCGCAAACAACCTTACTTTCGCATTTAAATATTAGTTAGGATTAAGTATATCAACGACCTCTGGCCCTGACAGTAAACGACACGTACAATTTACGAATGACATTCATTGCGTTCAGTTGATTGTGACTTAATTGGGCTTCGAACTTTGTTCTAGTCATTATAATTGATAATTACTTTAACGGAGTACCCCATTGTTATTAAAGTGGGTCTTTTTTTGCATATTATGTGAGACACGTGTGGGTTACGTGGTTATTTCTATAGAGTAGCAGCTATTGTTTTTATGTAGAAAGTTTATTTTTTAACCGAATCGCTTTAGCGTGGCAATAGCGGTCATTGCCCTTTCCCTATGATCTCCGTAGGAACACAAACAATAAATAAACTAGGTATGTATGTTTTTTTGTTATTGCAACATGTTGAAGATCACGATAGATATTCCGGAATTTATTTCAGTTTTTCAAATAAAGAATGCTAGAAAATGTAGGTAGGTCAAAGACCGCTATTTCCACGCTAAAGCGATTCGGGTATAGCTGCGTTATATCTGTAGTAGCTGACTAGTAGCTGTTGTAGTTGTACCTATATTAGTCATTGTGTTGTAGTTGTAGCTGTCTTAGTCGTTGAGTTGTAGTTGTAGGTGTTTTAGTCGTTGTGTTGTAGTTGTAGGTGTTTTAATCGTTGTGTAGGTACCTAATCCTATATTTTGTAACAGCATCCTATCCCGTCTATTATGCGACCAAACCTAAAATCGCGAAAAAAATATCAGCTGTTCCCTACATTTTTACGATTTATGCGAACATTAATGTAGGGAACAGTGAAAGTTATTTATAATTATGAGTACCGTTAAAACGAATAAAATGTAACCCTTTAATACAACAATATTGGTATCAAATAAAAGCTAGTAATAAGTCAATTCCAAATAAACTTAAATTAATACTTCATACTACAAAGCTTGAAATAACGCAAATAATACAGAAAAAAAAACAAAAAACCCGACTGCAAAAACACAACTGAAAAGAGAAAAACAAGCATTGAAGTTTGTTTTTTGTAAGGTATTGCAGGCGGGGGACAAACCAATAATCTGAAATATGTTTTCTTTTTACACTATAGGCACAACAAGCGCCCCCAAAGGCATCCAGCGACCATGCGGACACGCAGCAACACTCTGCTGGACCCTGCGCAATGTGTACGGGCTCAAGAAGGGCGTGTGGTGGGCGGCATCAGACTTGGGATGGGTGGTCGGCCACTCCTACATCTGCTACGGTCCCCTGCTGGCTGCCGTCACGTCTGTGCTGTATGAGGGCAAGCCGGATAGGACTCCTGACCCTGGACAGTATTTTAGGTGAGATTTACTTGGAATTAGCCCATGATAAGTTATCTAATAAATTCTCCATACATTTCTCTACGTATAAATTGGTTACAACTAAATTAATTCTGGGTTCAAAGGACCGGAAAACGTTTTCCCTTTTATTACCATATACAGTAGTGTTATAAAACGAAAGGCCTTCCTGTTAATCTGCAATAGTATAGCGTAAATTTTTTTATAGTAAAATATTCACAAAAATTATTAAAATGATACGAAAAAGAAAAATTGTACACGCACACTTGTCTTTATAGGTTGAAATACAAGTATGCATGTACAGAGTGTTTCTTTTACGTATCAATTTAGGTTTAAAAATCATTTATTCTCATAAAAGACTAAAAAGCCACTGAGGAACATTAAGTAGGTAAACTTATTTGAGGTAACCGTCACCAAAGTATATTATGTATTATATAAAATTATTCTATCTTCAGTCAACAGTTTCAATTCTCAACCATTAATAGTTATTTATGCAACTGTTATATAATAAGGGGTATTAAAACACGAATGTGGGTTTCATAGTATCACATGAGTGTTTTAATACCTAATTATTTACAGTTGCATACAAGACTTTATCTACACCCATGAATGAATCTTCTATAAAAGTTTCTTTGCAATACCAATATCGAACAAAAATGGTGCGGTACGACGTGAAATGTGTTTTGTTTTTAGAAAATAATCGCTCACAGCGATAACTTGCGTACCTACCGAATTAGATATCACAATTATGACAGCTGAGGGCTGTCAACAATTCGGAACGCTCGTGAACGCGGTCACAGTCCTCGTAACTATAAACATAACCTGAAACCTTGCATTGTTTTTATTGTTGATATTCATATTTTATAGTGCTTCTGTGTTAAAAACATCAAATTAAAAAAAAAAAACAAATTCATCAGTATAATCGTATTCATCAATAAAAAAAAATATGATTAAAAATGATATGATTTAAAACAATATATATATGTTATTATGATTTAAAACAACACAGTACACACGGCTACACATCAAGCTATACATTTCCAGCATAAACTGACCTCGCATTGTAAGGAAATTCTATACAATGCGAGATCAGCGTAAACTGGAAATGTATAGCTTGATGTGTAGCCGTGTGTACAACTGTCAGTTTGACAGGTCCGAAATAAAATAAACACGTATCATCTGCATACAAAGTTATATGACCATGCAGATTTAGTTCTGTAATGCTATTTATGTAAATCAAGAACAATAGCGGCCCTAATATAGACCCTTGCGGGACGCCGTATGTGATCGGCAATGTACTACTCTCAGAACTGTCTATTTTAACTATCTGAAATCTATTGGTTATAAGATTTTAGCATTTTAAGTGCACTGCCCTTGATACCTATGTTTTCTAGTTTTTCTAATAGTAGTTTGCGACTTACGGTATCAAAGGCTTTTTTTAAAATCAATGAAGACACCCAGCACATAGTGTTTTTTATCGATGTTTTCTTTTATATTTGTTGTTAAATCTATAGTAGCTGCAGTTTTGTTGTTTTTGGCTCTAAATCCATACTGACGATCAGATATTAGGTTAAAAGAGCTAACAGCATTTTCTGTAAGACTTTTGACTCAAACTCAAACTCAAAGCATTTATTTCAAATAAACCAATTACAGGCACTTTTGAATTGTCAAAGGGTCGGTCAGTCAGAAAATATGAAGCTATTTGCCCATTCCAAAGCGTAGTAGGTTCCTATGGAGAAGAACGGGCAAGAAACTCCACGGACACTCTTTTAAATCAGAATATTGTTACAATATGTTGTTTACATCATTCATGTTGGAATCATACATGTGAGTACAATGTAGAAAAACGTGCAGGTTAAAAGAGTCCGTAAATAAAAGATAAAACGATACAAAACAATTCAAAAATTAAAATAAATCAAAATAAGCCGTGGCAGCTAAGAGATGACCAGTCCCTACTGATGGCGCCCGTTCACGAACATGACGCATGGATCAGCAGCATTCAGCTCAACCATTTTGAAGGGAACTTAATGATCCAACACACACGCCACCACCAGCGAGACATTAAAGTGAGCATGACATGCTTTCAGCCACCAGGGCACATTCAAGTCAGTGAAAGACGTACCTAGTAAATGGTAGCTTTAAAGTACTTAGGTAAGTACAAAGTGCTCACACACATGTGCTATGCAGTTATACAATACTAGGAGATTGAATTTATACAATGTAAAGATAGTTTTTACAATCTTCAGCAGCTCCAACAATATTTTCGTATGCTAATCAATTAGTTGTTGCGCCCTGTGGAGCTGGACCAGCGCTGAGCCAAGCATTTTTGTCAGTGATAAAGATAAAGATAAATTTATTTGTTCAAACATGTGTTACATGATACAAAAATATGCACATATAGGTGGAAACATAATTTTAGCGGACCAACATGTTTTGCCTCACTCGGCGTACAAAATGTTCATGAATGATATTAATTAAATAGGTAGGCAATTATAGATTAATTATTAATGTAAGGTTCAAATATGAAATTAGAGTCTGTGCAAAATATAGTCAATAATTCAGTTTACAATTAGAGTCAGTACAAAATGTAGTCAATACAATACTCAAAACAAATAAAACACAAAATATGTCAAAAAAATTATAAAATTAAGTCAAAAATAAAATTCAAAATTTATCATTTAGAAAATCAACAATATTATAGTAGCACTTATCAGTAAGCAGCTTTTTCAGTGTTTTCTTAAACAAATAAAAATTCAATTGCTTAATGTCATTCGGAATGTTATTGTATATTAATGGGGCCATGCAAACCACACTTTTTCCTAGAAGTGCTGTTTTAGCCGGGTGTGACTGCACCCAAAGTCTATACTTCCCACGTCTGTTTCTATTAGAATTGTTTGACAAAAGAGGGAACCATTGAGGATTACTTTTCACAAATACAGCTATTTCTAATATGTAGAGTGACGGAAGTGTTAAAATTCTGTGCTTTATGAACATTGGTCTGCAACTGTCCATAGTTTGTAACCCAAACATAGCCCGTACACAACGCTTTTGAGCTTTGAACACTGTGTCTTTGTTCATTGAATTGCCCCAGAAAATTATCCCAAATCTCAATAAAGATTCGGCAAGTCCGTAATAGGCCGTTAGTAAGGTGTTTGTATTGACAGTAGGAGCAAGTTTATAGAGGGCAAATGACGAGCTGCTGATTTTTTTACTCAGTACGTTAGTCTGTGTTTTCCAATTTAGTTGCGGATCAATGATTAATCCCAGAAATCGGGCTGTATCCGCTTCTTGTATATTAATGTCATTGTATGATAAATTAAATTTTGATAAATTATTTAATTTTTCCCTTTGTCTAAAATGCATTATGTTAGTCTTATTAAGATTAATTTTCAGATTATTATTGTTAAGCCAGGTAATTATAGAGTTTAATGAATTATTTGCGTCAAAATTATAGTCAGATAAATTTTTTGATGTTATAGTTACAGTACTGTCATCAGCGAATAATGTCATGGGTTCTTTAGTTGCATTTGGTAGGTCATTAATGTATAATAAGAACAGGGGAGGTCCCAGTACACTTCCCTGGGGCACACCATGCGTAATGAGACGTTTTTGAGAGGAGAAGATCTGTACCTTTTTAGTTTTCATATTGAATTTTGATATTTGAGTTATTTGTTGTCGGTCTGTTAGATATGATTTTAACAATTCCAAGACATTACCTCTTATACCGTAGGCTTCAAGTTTCTCTAACAGAATATTATGGTCCACATAATCGAATGCTTGGGACATGTCACAGTAAATAGAACAGACAGGTAAAGATTTGTCAACATGTGCTGAGACAGTGTATATAAAGTCGTAAACTGCCATATTAATGTTTCTATTTTTTCTGAAACCTTTCTGTTCATCACGTAAGATTTTATGTTGATCTAAATATCTATTAAGTTCGTTATATATATATTTCTCAAAAAAATTTGAAAATACTGAAATCAGTGCTATGGGTCTATAGTTCTCCATTAAATATTTATCATCTTTTTTAAATAAAGGTTTAATTATTGTCAATTTGAGATCTTTTGGAAATGTCCCACTTAATATACAAAGGTTCATAATATGACTCAAGTGTTGTGAAATATCTTCATTCACTGCTTTAATCACGTTCGTTGCAATACCGTCATACCCTACACTACTCGTGTTTTTAAGATTTGTTATAATCTTCTGCATATGGTAAGGCAGGCTTGGTGATAAAAATATTGCGTTGGGTTGCTGATTGATCAGAGCTGTGGCATCCTTACCAGCACCTGGGAGAGGGATTATTTTGTCAATAAAATAGTCATTGAATTGATTTGCAACTATTTTAGGATTTGATGTCAATTTTCCGTTAATTCTTAATTCTACTGTCGACTCCTTAGGTAAATTTAATTTGTTATTATTTATAATTTGCCATGCCGTTCTAGTTTTATTAGTCGATGTAATTATTTTGTAATTGTTTTGTGCGCGCTTAGTAAGATGTATAATTCTTTTAAGCAGTTTAGAATAGCTAGTATATTTATGTTTATTAGTTAATGATGGTTTCCGTCTGAATTTCCAGAGTAATTCTCTTTTGTTTTTACTACACACTTTAATCCCGCGCGATATCCATTTTGGCTTGGTATTTACTTGCACAGTGATTTGCGTTAGCGGAAAGCACAAGTCATAAAGTAATTTAAATGTTTCAATAAAATGCTGATACGCTGCTGATGGGTCATCGGTTTTATATATTTTATCAAAAGAAAGGCATTTAATATGTTTTTTGAATTTTTCGATGTTTTCTTAACTGAAATCCCGTTTCATTTTGCGCCAACATTTGAATTTCTATATTTTCTTAACTGGTAGCTTAATCAACTGGGCAGTATGGTCAGATAAGCCAAATTCCAACACATCCGTCTTACAATTTTTATTAAAGTTATGGGCAAAGTTATCTAAACAAGTATTACTGGACAATCTTGTAGGCTGTTTAAGTGCTAATGTAAGATTATATTTTGACAATAAAAACTCGAAATCTAAGGTAACATTGTTACACTTCAAGATATCTATGTTGAAGTCACCTGCTAAAATAGAATTATGATTTTTTCGTCTAGAAATACATTGTAATAGTCTTGTCTTGTCAAGCCTACCAAAAAATAGATTGAGGTTACTTGATAACGGTACTCGGTATACACAAACTATTATAATTTTGGAGTCAAGTAATTCAATTGCACAACATTCAATTACATTCGTTATGGACAATTGACTAATTTGAGAAATTTCTTTAAACTTATGCGCCTTATTAACTAGAATACAGGAACCACCTCTTTTACTGCAAGTACGACTATAACATGCCGCGAGTTCATAGTTATTTATTTTCAGGTGCTGTTCATAACCCGCTAACATAAAGTGTTCTGTGACACATATCACATCCACGTCAATATCTTTGTCTTTTAGCTCTTCTATATTTACTAATAGTGGGTCAGATTTGTTCAACAGTCCCGCAATATTTTGATGCAGAACATTAAGATATTTAAAATCGAAAAAATAATGAATTTGCTTCTTCTTCAGTATTTCCAATATCGTCTTTAGTCATGTAACTTATAGCAATGTCATTAATTAAATGTAACAAATTTTCAAAAATATTGCGTAAACCATAGTCATTGATACGGCCCTTTATCAAGTCAAACATTGTATGGTCATAATCTAAATTACAATTACAATCTAAGAAATATGCATGTTCATGAGATAATATATCCAAGTACAATAAATTATTAAACGTCTCAATTCTCCATTTATAAATATTGGTGTAGTTTTGTAGTTTGTAGGTGGGGGTACAGATTATTACATTTGTATGAGAAATTTGTTTCAAAGTATCTCGAATGTTTACAATAGTATTAAAATAGTTGCTTGTAATTTTAAAGTCTTCCTCTCCAATTAGTAACACACAAAAGTCACTCATAGTATAATCACACAGTTTAGATTGGATTCCGCTGAGTAGATGCTCTAATGTTCCGTTCGATGTAATATAATGACATAAGTGATATTTGTCAATAAATAAATCTTCGGCTATCGATAAGACTTTATTCCAATTATTTGTGCTTAATATGCATATCTTGTTTTTCTGAGCAGGAACGGGGATTGAAGTTGACTGATTCATTATAGGAGCCTGATTCAAATTAATGGTAGATTCACTTGGTTTAATACGATCATCATTTTTAACCTCGAATAGCTTGTCATGCTTTAGTGAGCATGAGCCTGATGAAGAGGGGTCGTCATTCGTGTTCTGAATTATTGTCTGTTTTTTCTTTGATTTATTGGCTTTCTTTGTTTTAGTTGGTGGCGTTTTTTCTAAACTGTTGATCTTTCTTTCATCATTTCTTTTTTTTAAATTACTGTTTTCTATTGATAACAGTTCTATTTTCTTCAGAGCACTTTTTAGTTCAGATGTTAGATTGGCAATCTCATCTTTTAATAATTGAATTTGTTGGATGTCCTCGTCTTCGGACACGTCGGGTAAAGTACTCGCCGTACAGTTAGGAGTTGGTAGAATAATGTCACTGTCGTCGTTAGATGGATCGTGAACGGGTACGCCGGAACGTTATATTTTCTAAGAAGTTCATGTTGAGAATAATAGTAAACTTTCAAAAATAATTCTGTTTGGCGAGATCCGAACCTGGGATCGCTGGAGTTTACGTAGCTCGTTACACCGCCAGGACAAACGGTATTAACGATTCTTGTTGAAATTAGCGTTCGCTATAAGTGTAGGCGACACAATTGTAACCTTTTTTTTTTTTTTTTTTTGGGTGGGAAATCATCAAATGACTTCTCCCGCTCTGGGCGGAGCGGAAGGGCGTGTCAGACTCTTACTGACTAAAACCCACCCGTGTTCCTTCAGTTGCCTGTTGCCAGGGTCCCGGTATCCCTTTCGGACTATTCCGCAACCCCGGCAGGCATCGGTCCTAACGGACCCCGTCAGGTGTGCTGACATCTCTTTGAGGCGCGCGTGGAACACGACGCGCCATCGACCCGGGCCTGGTCCTTATCGGACGGCGAGCTACCCATTGCTCGCCGTCCGCAAGCCCGCGCCTATGGTGGCCGGGAATCCGCCTGGGATTCCCGACGCCCAGGGTGTCTCCAGCGGCGGCGATTAGGGGCGTGAGGGCGCAGGCCTTGCCTCTCCCTCACGCGTTCCGCCTCCTCCTTCGCGAGCATCACTGCTTCGCAGAAGGAGGTGACCGCCTCGCATGCCCTCTCGCTCCGTACCATGGCCTGGACCAGGGCCGGACGCGAGAGGTCAGTGCCGCCAATCGCCTCCACGAGGACACGGCGGTGCTCCGCCCAAGCAGGGCACATCTCCACCGTATGCTCCACCGTGTCCTCCGGACGATCCGCACAGTGGTGACACCCGGGCATTTCCTCCCGCCTAATCCTACACAGGTACCTCCCGAAGCTGCCATGTCCGGTGAGGACCTGCGTCAGGCGGAAGGTGAGGACGCCGTGGCGCCTCTCCAACCACTCCTCAAAGAGGGGACTTATCGCCGCAATTGTGGCGTGCCCAGCACTGGGTTGCGACAATCGCACTCTCCATGCCGCCATGAGATCCTGCCGGAGCTCTGTCCGCTGTGCCGCGATTTCTCGCGGCAGCGGAGTTACGCCCCGGCGCTTCATCTCCTCGCGCCACTCCCAGATGTGCGCGAGGACCTTCGCCTCCAGATCCCATGGCGGTAATCCGGCAAGGAGGCTCGCCGCCTCACGAGAGACCGTGCGGTATCCCCGGGCCAGCCTAATGGCCATGACCCTTTGGGACGCGTTCAACCGGCGGGCTGGCCGCAGCCTAATGGAACGCGCCCACACCGGTGCCCCGTAAAGGGCCATGGACCGCACGACCCCCGCGTAGAGCCTCCGGCAGGAGGCGTTTGGCCCCCCAAGATTGGGCAGGAGCCGCCCCAAGGCGGCCCCGGCCCGGTCCAGCCTGGGAGCCAAACGACGGAAGTGCTCCACGAAGTTCCACCGGCTGTCGAGGACGAGTCCTAGATACTTCATCGTCGACTCGACGCCGATGTGAACCCCTCCCACCGTTATTTGGGAACCCGACAGTGGCGCGTTCCGAGGGCCATGAAAACACATGACCTCGGACTTGTGCAAGGCCACCTCGAGTCCCAGCTGCCGGATTCTATCGACGATTGTCGCAACCCCGCGTGTCGCTAGTTCGGCCGCCGCCTGGTGCGACCTCCCCTGTGCCAGGACCAGCGTGTCGTCAGCGTAGCAAACTACACTGACGCCACTGGGGAGGTCGGCGCGCAGCACCCAGTCGTAACCGATGTCCCACAGATGCGGCCCCAGGACCGATCCCTGTGGGACACCGCACGACATCTCTCGCCGGTTCCACACTCCCTGGTGACCGGGGTAGATGACGGCCCTGTCCGTCAAATAGGCCTCGACCACACGACAGAGGTAGGTCGGCATCCGGTGGTACCAGAGTGCCTCCCTTATGCAACTCCAGGGCAGGGTGTTAAAGGCATTGGCGATGTCTAGAGACACCGCCAAGACGACCCCACCCCGGGCCACAGCATCCCCCGTCGTGAGGGCCCGTACGCGCATGATGGCGTCCACCGTAGAGCGCCCTCTGCGGAAACCAAACTGGCTCTCCGCCAAATCCGGCCCCTTCCGCACCAGCCGCCCGACGAGGCGGTTTGCAATTACTCTTTCAAAGAGCTTGCCCACCTCGTCGAGCAGCACGATGGGCCGATAAGCGGACGGAGAGACCGCAGGGCGCCCCGGCTTCTTTATGAGGACCAGTTTCCCCGTCTTCCAACGAAGTGGGAACTGGCCCCTCTCCATGCATGCGCTTAGGAGACCCCTCAGTCGAGGCCCGAGAGCCTCCATGGCCAGGACCCACGCCTTCCCAGGCAGGCCGTCGGGTCCTGGGGCGGTATTCTTGGCATTCAGCCTTCGTACCGCCACTCTCATTTCTACCTCGGTCACCTCCGGAGCATCGTCGTCGTCGTCGTCGGCGGTGTGGTCCGCTTCGAGCACCGCAGTAGGCGGAGCCATGAGTGGGGAGGTATGTTCCCCTCTCGAAGGGAACAGAGCGCTCACCACGTCCTCCACAAGCTGAGGCCGGAGACTCTGCGTCAGCGGGGGAGCCCATGGGCGGAGTTTCTCCCGCACCATCTTGTATGGGCGTCCCCACGGATCTGCGTTCATAGTCTCCAGCGTCTCCTCACGGGCCAGTGCCCTGGCCCGCAGGATCTCCTCCTGGAGGGCGGTCTTCGCCGCTCTGTACCCCTCGTACAGCTCCGCCTGAATGGCTTCCGTATCCGGAGGGCGGATACGGAGCCTGCGGTGCCTGGCGTACCGGCGTCGCGCAGCAACGCACGCATGGCGCAGAGCCGTCAACTGCTGCGACCACCAGCTCACCTGGCGCGAAGCACATCCGGGCTGGACCCGGGGCATTGCCACGTCACAAATATTTGACATGGCCTCCCGGAACCACTCCGCCTCGTCGTTGATGTCGGCAGGCCTGTCCGGTGATGACACCCAGGCCTGCACGATCGAGGCTTCCAGGAGAACCTCCCGGTCCAGCTGCTTCAGCGCCCACCGCGGACCACTCGGGGCCTGTCGGACCGGCGCGCTCGAGGACTGGGCGGAGACGTCAAACCGGATATACCGGTGGTCGGAATACGTCTCCACCCCCTCCATGACGCGCCAGTCAGTGACACGTGGTGACAGAGCGGGGCTGGCGAACGAGATGTCTACCACCGACTCACCCCGCATCCGCACACACGTGGGGACAGAACCCCGGTTTAGGACGACCAGGCCAGTCTCCAGAGCCCAGTCCTCCACCATCCTGCCCCGTGTGTCCGTATACCGGGAACCCCAGGCCACATTCTTTGCGTTGAAGTCCCCGAGGACGAGCACGGGGAGGGAACGGAACCCGACGACGACGACTTTCAACTCCGCAAGGGAGTTGTGGAACTCGGCGAGAGTTCGGTTCGGGGAGAAGTACACCCCTACCACGACAATCTCCCCGAACCGTGCTGCCACGCAAACCCGTCCTCTCTTGACAGCCTCGAGGGACGGGGTACCGGCGGCGGCCGACGAAATAAGGGTCACTGAGCCGCTCAGGTCCTCCACCCAGTCATCCCTGGGCGGGACAAAGTACGGCTCAGCGACCACGGCGATATTAATCGACCACTGCGCCATGCTCTGGAGTAAAAGATCCTGAGCGGTGGCGCAGTGGTTGATGTTCGCCTGGAGGAGGCGAAATGGGGCCATTATTGGCACTCCATTTCAACCCCCTCCCGAGGCCCATGCGAGGGCCCTGCCGCAGCGGCAGCGGCGGCGACGACGACGGTGGTGGTGGAGGCGGCAGCGGCAGTGGCGGTGGCGGCGGCTGCGGCGGTGACGGCGGTGGTGGCGGTGGTGGCGGAGGGCTTGCCCCTGCCCCTGGCTTTGCCAGGCTTCGGTGGAGCGCAGGCCTTACTCCCGATCCGGTGGTCGGCCGGCTTGCCTGCCGCCGCACATACGACGCAGACACAATTGTAACCTAATTTATTGATTAGTCAAAAGATGTCACTGTATCTACTTAATTTAATAATGAAGTATATTTTATGAACTGTCAACACTGATTAGCGGTTGGTAACTAATTCTCTTGATTGTTTGGTTTGCTGAAAGATGGCGTTACAGTCAAGCTATTTCAAATAAAAAACGAATGTTATTGTGGTATTTTTTTTGGAAATCACTACATTAGTGAAATTGACGGCAGAAACTAAGTTTATGTTTTTCGTAATAAGTTTTAAATGTCACAATCTGCTCACAAATCACCTAAGAATGTCTAGTTCCGTATTATGCAAGTCACTATTTGGGTAACGTAGAAACACTGTTATTTAAGATTTTCGTACACAATTTTCAAAATCAAAATCAAAATATTTTATTTCACATAAACCTACATGGGCACTTATGAAACGTCAGAAGCTAGGTGCACGGTTCCAATTGGTCGTTTCCTATGGAGAAGAGCCGGCAAGAAACTCCATGGTTACTCTTTTAAAAATAATTGGCTTTTACAATACTTTCAAATTACAGTGTTGGTAGGCATGGGAGGACAATGTAGGCCTTTCAACAAGTAAGTACCAGGTACTATCGCGGTCTAAAAATGTTTATCAGTTTTCAAACTAGCTTCTTTACCACACTGTGTGCAGTAAAGTCTAAAATGCTATATCTGCTTCTTATTACTTTTATTTCATAATTTTAAAGTTGACATTTTACCATAATGACATAAAATGCTATACCTCCTTCGTATTACTTTTATTTCTTAATTTTAAAGTTGACACCTGTTGACATATTATCGTAACCATAATGACATTTTAACAAAGAAAATAGGTTTGAATTTTAGTAAATATAGATTGATAGAAATACAATGGCTAGTATAACCCCGCAACAAAGGGCTGAAATATTATTTCTCCACGAAGATGGCTTGAATATTAGTGCGATATCACGAGAGCTCAATATATATCTCGCTCAGACCAACAATGTTGGTCTGAGATATCTCGATTAACCGTGAGATTTTGGATTCGGCGTCATGGCGAAGAAGGGCAAATAACAGATCATAGAAGCAATTCAGGACGACGGGCGATACTAACCACCGCGCAAATAACTGATATGGTTCGACATTACGAAGAGCGCGGCTTCACACCAACTAGTCGTTTTGCTGCTTTGTATGATGTGGGTCCTCGGACGATTCGACGAGCTTTGCACGGAGCAGGGCTACACTACAGACGTCATGCTATAAAAGTGGAACTCAAAGCTCACCACAAAACTGCCCGACTTAATTTTGCGCGACAATATCTTGATTTTGATTGGTCGAATGTTATATTTACCGACGAAAAAACTTTTAAATCGAGTCAAATTGGAAGATTGACTTTATGGCGTTATAATCGCACTCGGTATGATGAAGCTCATATCGTGCCTCAAAATGAATCTGGTCGCATAACAGTCAACTTATGGGGGTGGATGAGCCACGATGACGTCGGAGAACTGACGTCGTTAGAAAAAAGGGCTACTGCGAATAATTATGTGTCACTTTTGGAAGAGGTGATGCTGCCTACTGTGCGCGTTGTGTATCCTGCAGCAGAATTCCCACAAATTGATTACGTTCAAGATAATGCACCGATACACAAGGCCCGGGCTACTATGGCGTGGTTCAACATGCACCGTGACATTCGTCTCATTCAATGGCCTGCTCGTTCAGCAGATATGAACCCGATTGAAAATCTGTGGGGCATAATGGTTCAACGCTGGGACTGTCAGAACGAAAGAAACCCTGAAGCTCTTAGATCACATTGTGCACGGGTATGGGATGATATCAGGGGGACAGATTTATGCGCGCGGCTTGTCTCATCTATGAGAGATAGACTACGTGCCGTCATAGCTGCTGATGGAGGCTATACTAGTTATTAAAACTATAAATTATTGATAATTTCCATAAAAAAATAAAAATGTTTACTATAAAATTGTCTATTTTTGCATTTTTAGTAAGAAGTTCAACCTCGCTTGGTTAAAAAAGATTTGTTTGAGAAAAAATATTAAATGATTTATTTCTGTAAGTAGGTTTGTACAAACACTTTTAAACGTCAATCACATTTTTAAAACTAAATGAGGTCGGCGTTTAATATCTGACTACTCTGAGAAGAAAGGCCGAAATCACTATTATTGCCATCGACCTTGTGACATAGATGTGTGCATGCAATTCTAAACCTTAAGGTGGTAAACATTCTCAGACCGCGACCGTACTTAACAAAAATAGAAGATGTTCAATAAATCTACAGTCCAATAAGCCTACAACGTTCTCACATTCACAAATAGAAAATAATCTATCTAAAAGACTAATGATAATAAAATTAGAATTCAAATAAAAATAAAAACCTATTTAAACCAATTGAAGTGATTGCTATTACAACTGTAACAAATTGAATAATTATAATCCTGTCCACAAAAGCCACTAAGAGTTGAAATTAATTGCAGGTATATAATGTCAAATACAATGATTATATGTCAAGGATGAATGTAAAGAAAATAAATATGGTAATTTGGGAGCAGTTAATAGACTCATACATAAATATGCCGTTAATGAGGTACCAGGGAAGCCACATGTGCAGAAGGAATTATTGCCAAACTTCCTTGTCTTCAACGTAGTCTTTAATCTTATAATATGCTTTTTTGATAAGGACACGTTTGATGTGGGTTTTGAACTTTCCATCGCTAAGTTCTGTAACCGACTTTGGCAACTTGTTATAGAAGCGGATACTGTTTATTAGAAATGACTTGCTTGTTTTAGTTAATCTAAATTTGGGTATGACAATTTCATGTCTACTACGTGTATTTATATTATGGAAATCGCTTCTTATTTTGAAAAGTCCTAAGTTTTTGCGAACATACAAAATACTTTCAAAGACATAGAGAGAAGACAGAGTCAGTATATCAATTTCTTTGAATTTGTTTCTAAGGGACTCGCGAGGACCCATTTTATAGATCGAGCGGATTGCCCTCTTCTGTAAAATGAAAATTGAATCTACGTCAGCTGCCGATCCCCACAGCAGAACGCCGTAAGACATAATACTGTGGAAATAAGCAAAGTACACTAACCTAGCTGTGGCTATATCAGTCAACTGCCTTATTTTTCTTACTGCATATGCAGCTGAACTTAGTCTACCTGAAAGAGTTCTGATGTGGGCGCCCCATTGTAATTTTGAATCTATTGTAATTCCTAAAAATATAGTTTCCGTGATTGCATCTAGCTTCTTGCCATCAAGTTTTAGATTTAGACCCACTTGAGATACATTTGGTAATGAGAACCTAATACATTTAGTTTTGTTCGCATTAAGTAAAAGATTATTGGCTGCGAACCATTCCGAAAGAATTTCGACGAAAACACTGTCACAGTTCGCTTATATCTTAAGCTTCACTTTGTAATATGTTACACTGTCCGAAGTCACATTAAACTATTTTTTATAATTACTTTAGTAGGATCATAGTCAAAAGCAATGTTTACACGACAGCGCCATCTGACGGACCTGTGATGTAATCCCCCAATTTATAATATGCACAAGATTTAAATTTTGTTTCATTCAGTTGGAGTATGTGGGGAGGTATTTTATTGTAACATTTTAAACAGTACCCCATGAAGGATGAGTCTACTTTAGCCAGTCTGAAGCCCGGTTGAACTAATTGGTCCCTATTCCTAGTCCTATAATTGTGTTTTTCACCTCTTTTACTAAAAAGACTTAGATTTTTCCTTACGTACATGATGTTTTCGTAGATATATTGACAAGGTACCGTCATGATGTTAATATCTTTAAACAGTTCCCTTAGAGAATCGCGCATACGGAGGCCATATATTGCTCTGATAGCTCTTTTCTGCAGAATAAAAATAGACTCGATATCTGCAGCCCGTCCCCATAGTAAAATACCGTAAGACATGATACTATTAAAGTAACTGAAATAGACTAGCCTCGCGGTATCTACATCGGATTTTCCTCACAGCATATGCTCCTGAACTTAGCCGTCCTGCAAGAGATGTTAAATGAGGACCCCATTGCAGCCTTGAGTCGAGTGTCATCCCCAGGAAAACAGTCTTATCGACGAATTCTAGTTTCTCCTTATTCAATATTATGTCACAATCACTACTTTTAACATTGGGTAAAGCAAATCTCATGCATTTAGTTTTTTTCCCATTTAATACTAAATTATTAGCAGTGAACCAATTTTGGACCTGCAGTAGGGCGTTATTTACGTCGTCAAGATTTGATGCACGTCTATTTATTTAAAAAATTAAGGAAGTATCGTCAGCAAATAACACCATTTGTGGTTGGTTTTTTAATAAATGGGGTAGATCATTAATATATACTAAAAAGAGGAAAGGACCCAATATCTAGCCTTGTGGAACACCCATTTTTACATTTAAACCGAGAGAATTGACATCATTTATTTGAACTTGCTGTTGTCCATCATTTAAATAAGATTTTACTAAACTGAGCGCAAGTTTACCTAGTCCGTAATGCTCAAGTTTTAAGAGTAAGGTTTTGTGATTTACGCAGTCAAATGCCTTGGAGAGGTCACAAAAGATTCCTATGGCATCTTGGGCCTCCTCCCACGCAGTAAAAATGTGTTTTAATAAGGTGACACCGGCGTCAGTCGTACAACGTCCTTTGGTGAAACCATACTGCTGATCGTGTAAGATTTGGTTGGTGTTAAAATGATTAAGCATTTGATTGAGCATTACCTTTTCGAAAACCTTGCTGAACACCGGCAGAACAGATACTGGTCTATAATTGTTGGAGTCTTTACTGTCTCCAGATTTAAAAAGTGGTATAACCTTACTGTATTTCATTAAATCCGGAAAGACTCCTTGATCCACACATAAATTAAATATTAAAGCCAAGTATGGTGCTATAGTCTCGATTATGGATGTACAAACTTTGATAGATAATCCCCATAGATCTTCGGTTAATTTTATTTTGATTTGTCGAAAAGCTTTTATAACTATCATAGGGTTTATATGCTTAAATTAAAATTCAACCGGGCAGCCTGGAACGTTCGGTCTTAATAAATCAATTGAGACGTCGGGTGAGGAATTTAAAACTTCCGTCGTTTTAGCTGGTATGTTAGTAAAGAAGTGTACAAATTCTTGAGCTACTTCTAAATTAGAGCTTATGGCACCACGTGAAGTCTCCAATGTGTAATCAGTGTTTCGTATTTTATTCTTATTAGTTTCACTATTTATAACTTTCCAAACTGATTTTATTTTATTTTCTGCTGATTTGATCTTATTGCTAATAAACAGGGCTTTAGCTATCTTGCAGGTATTTCGAAAATTTTTAGAATATGTAGCAACATACTTATTGAAAGTTCCAGTGTTAATGTAAGGCTTACAGCTCGAACAGTCTTTCCCTACTTATCCTAATACCTCTAGTTGCCCAGTCACTAAAAATACAATTAGGGCAAATATTTTTTGTTTTCTTTTCAAAAGTTTTATTGAATTCAGTGTGCACTACTGAAAAGAAATCCTCATACAATTTGTTTGCATCGTCCATATTCTGGCCCAGGGCATTTAACTTATTATTTAGGGTACTATTGAATCTATTTAATTTGCCTGTTGTACAACAGGTATAATCGGTCTAAATTGTATTTGCATTTTTTGCATTGGTGTTTTAAACTTAAAAGTAACCGTTTGTCCACTATGATCAGACGGCAAATAGTTTACGATGGCTTTATCTAAATAATCACAATCGCAGAAGACATTATCGATACAAGTAGCAGAAGTTGGAGTTACTCTAGTCGGTTCTGTAAAAACATTCGATAAATTGAACGATTTAAAAAGGCTTAAGCCCAAAACACACACAGAGCGAGTGCGGGGCGGGAGCGGGTCGGGTCGTTTTCATCGCGTGAGTCGCGCGGTTCATCGTGTTCACACAGAGCGCGGGCGCGGGGCGGCAGCGGGTCGGGCGCGGGACGGCAGCGGGTCGGGCGCGGTTGTACTTTGACAGACGACAGCGGTTGCAGTGTGAAAATGTTGGGTGATTCTGACACGGACGAAGAATTATTATTTTTTACTTATTTTAAAGAGAAGAACGCGAAAATGGAAAAAGTTGTAGGTTCTTGACATTAATAAAAAAAAACATCAATATGGAGAATATCATCGATACGTGTATTGCAACGAATGTAACGCCGTTACACCCACATTGCTATTCTGTAACCATCTTACCTTGAAAACTTAGGTGAAATGAGAGTGGAGTGAGTCATTGTCATCGATACCTACTGATGCTAAGGCAGTGACAGTTCACTCCAAGCTCACTTTGATATTTTACTACACTTAGTTTTCACGGAGATATTTTTACAGAATAGCACAACCGATCCCGACCCGCTCCCGTCCCGCGCTGTTGTGTCAGCGGGCGCGGCTCCCGCTCCGCGCCCGACCCGCGCCCGCGTTCTGTGTGTTGACATCCATATAATTCCTTGAATTACAATTTATGACACCCGCCGTACTCCCGCGCCCGACCCGCTCCCGCCCCGCGCTGTTGTGTCGGCGGGTGGCGGGCGCGGCTCCCGCGCGGGTCCCGCTCCGCGCCCGACCCGCGCCCGCGTTCTGTGTGTTGACATCCATATAATTCCTTGAATTACAAATTATTATACCCGCCGTACTCCCGCGCCCGACCCGCTCCCGCCCCGCACCCGCTCTGTGTGTGTTTTGTGCTTTAACATTCTACAGCTATTAGAATTATTTTCCAGAATATTAGTATTAAAATCACCACAAATAATTGCGGGTTTGTTACTGGATGCAACTTTTGCTACGACATCTTCCATTATTGACTCAAATAAGAAAAAGTTCTGATAATTAGGGGGTCTGTACACGCACACTACGACATGCTTATCCAGCTCAACACAGGACAGTTCGATGCAATTTTCAACTGATAAACCAACTATGTCATTACGTTGCTTAGATTTTAAACAATTTTGTATCAAGATCAGAGAACCTCCGCGTAGCATAGATTTACGTTAAAACAACTGCCCACACTGTATTTCTTATAATTAATTAGCATTTGGTAATCCTTTAGCCAATGTTCAGTAAAACAAACAATCTCAAACTGTGTTTTTTCTAAAAACATTTCAATTTCTAATAATTTGGAAGAAATACTTTGAATATTTTGATGAAATAATTTCAAGGCATTCTGCTGATCTCCTTTTTGATAATTACTTATATTAGAGCAAGAAGACACCTTGTTGTTGTTAGTTATAAGAATATTCTTACTGGTACCTTCTGTTGTCTTATAAACTAGTTTAAATGACTATCCGGAGTTAAACCCAAGACTTCAATGTCATCACCAGGCAGTGAGCTCATAGTCAGTGAGGGACATGGATACTCCTTCGTACAATTTGTAAAACTATTTGTAGCATTTGAGCTACATTCATTCAGTTTCACCGCGTTATTATTAGTATTATTACTAATCATTGTGGTGTTAATAATACAAGACTTCGACATACTATTTAGGTATGTCTGAGTTTATATAAAAAGCTAATAGCCTTGCTATTATGTGTATAAAACTAACAGGCAGATACACAGTACCCCTAGTCGACTTTAAAGTTTCCACAAAAGTGTTGGTGTCAAGAAATACAAGCTTGTCACTATAATGGCTAACTAAGAATTGCATATGCTTATTAAGCATTTATGAATATAATTGTTTTGTCTTTTTGTCAATTTTTCAAAATATGGGAATGCACACAATATTATTTTACTACAATTTAGCTTTAACAACCCAGTTACACAATCAGTTATTTCTTCTATTTTGACCTTAGAACAGGTAATAGTTCTAAGGTACAAATACAGTAATGTTGGTTTTTGGGATTGAACACATTTCCTGTTACTGATGCCATTATTTGTTTGTAGGTAGATCCTTAATTTTGAGTAGAACAACTCAGGTTATTACTAATTAATTTACAATATTGACAATATTGGTAACACAGAAATCGGACGATAGTTCCCTGGATCGGTCTTTGGTCCCGATATGTAGATCGGTGTTACCTTTGGAACTTTCAGAGTGTCAGGAAAGTCACCATCGATCATTAATTTATTAAAACATTTAGCTAAACCGTCTGAGATTAAATTTTGTAAACTTTTTATGACTTTTGTGCTAATTTTGTCTATACCACTTGTATTCGAGTCAAGATCTTTAATAATTTTGATAATTTCATTTGAATGACATGGATCCAATGTCGTAAGTTCATGATTGTAATTTTTCTTTGACTTAAAAATAGGGTGATTTGAGCTGTTATAGTATTTACTAGGTATTTTATCTGCAAGTATGGATCCTATTGTTGAGAAGTAATTATTAATCACATCATAAATTTATTTTACACTAGAGATACATGTACCATCAACTAGGAGTTTTGAAGGAGCACTACTCTGTATGATTTTGTTGTTAGCTAAGTTATTTATAAGCGACCACATTTTTTTAGGATTATTTCTACAATTTGTAAATATTTTGTAGTAGTAAGAATTCTTTGTAGCTTGGATTAATCTTGCAATTTTATCTCTCATTTCTTTATAGTTATCATCTAATTTCTTATTTTCTTGGTTATTCTTGTGTTGTATCCATAGGTGGTTTCTTTGGCTAATTCCGGTAATTATCTCATTGTTAATCCAATCTTCTTAGGGTGTGTTCAAAACTTTTGTTCTCATCACTTTGCTGTCTTCTACATACTGTTTTATTCTTGATGTTCGTGCCCGGCGTTGCCCGGGTGTAATTCCGACTTTTCCGGTGGATCAACATAAAAAATTTTTCATACAAATACAAATTATATACGATATACCGGATGACTTTTTTTACCGTCTCGACAAACATAGGGTGTAGTAGGTGAACGGAGTAGAAGCCAATGGCATAGTCAACTAAATTTTTTTTTTTTTTTTATACCCTTTAAACTAATTGATTTATCTAAAAATACTACCCATTTGAAGTAAACTTTTAATACAAAAACAATAAAAACAGAAATTATTTATTTTTTTAATAAATCCATGAAAAAATATCGAAATTCAAATCATACGCACCCTACTAAATGCACGGAATTTATCAATGAATTAGATACGTTCCTTTGCGGCCGATAGGTACTCGCCGCACTTGCCGTCGGCTTCTTTGATATCACCAGGCGCTTGAGCCGCCGCCGCCGCGCCGGAGCTGCTCGCTCGCGCATCCCCCCGCCCGCCCGCGTCCCGAGCTTCAGTCACCTGCGATTAGTCACGGCGGCGTGACGTCGCGCTGTTTGTTTCCACGTATGCATCGTGCACCCGGTCATATTTTGTCGTATCTAAACATGTACGAATATTCTAACGTAGAGTATCTTGTTTGGTGAAAACAGCCAGTGCAAGGCGAATGTACGCAGAAGAAGAAAATCTTCAGTCGCTGCGAAGGAACGGTATCCGTTCTCCTCAAATTCCCCCTCGGACCCCGCATGGAGTTTTGTCACTGGGTGCAGAACCGTTCTGTCATTGACACCATGTTGCAAGACGTTCCTGATCCCTATCTGCAAGACATGTACTTCCAGCATGACGGATGTCCAGCTCACTACAAACGATCTGTGCGCGCGTATCTCGATGGTCAATTTGGTGATAAGTAAATAGGTCGCGGTGCACTAGTGAACCGGCGGCCGAGGTCACCAGACCTACATAACACCCCTTGACTTTTATTTGTGGGCCGACCTAAAACGTTTAGTCTGACGTTTAGTGTATACCGAAGAAGCTCAAAGCGTTAGTGATTTAAAACAGCGAATAATTTAAAACGCTTTTAATGTTTTGAAAAGTGATAGAGACACGCCTCGAAGTTTACCGAACAATATGCAAAGACGTGCTAGTTTATGTTTAGAACGAAACATTTTGAACAATAATTACCTACTGCGATATCGCTAAAAAGGTAGGTACAGACCTAAGTTCATTTTTTGTAAAATGCGCGCAATGCGCGTGCGCGTCTGTCGGTCGTGTCGCCCGCGCGCGAGTACCGCTCAGCTGCTCGGCTCTCGTACGTGAACCCCGGTAAGTGAACTCTCACGCACACATCAAGTTTCTATGTACGTGTGTGTGCGTAGGCGCGCCGACGTTACTTAGCAACGGGTCGACCGAACAACATTCTGTCAATGTTCTCGCTCCCGCATGTATGCACGTCCTTTTCATTTTGAATGAAGTACAGTCGAGTATTCTTGCTTATTCAAGTATTTATTGTTTCGAATTATTTAAAAAAGATTACTTAGATTGTTTTAAAAGTTCGTTCCGAGTCTGTAACTGTTTTCGTTTTATTTGTAAGGATAGGTTTACTTATTATTTTATCTTTTTAATTGGTAAATTGGTGGGGTTTTTATTTGTACTTACGTTAGTATTTGTTGTGTTTTATTATTTTAGGTAGGTTAAGTTTTCTTACTTGTGTTAAGTTATTACCTATTTACTACTTATTCTTTTGGTGTGAGGCTTATTTGGTCAATTGGGTATTTGTATTGTATGTTTGAGAATTTTTGGGTATTGTGTTCATTTTATTTGTAGATCAGGTTTGTCTTAGTTTATTAGTAAGTGGACTATAAATGTTATTGCGTTGATTTTGGAAACGTTTTCAACACGACTGTACCATGCGAGGGGCGGTCGCTTACTAGGTTTCTACGCAAAAGAAATGTGCGTGCGTTTCGCTCGCACACACGTACAACTATCATTCATGCGCCATCGCAGCCTACGCCGTTTACTATCTCCTATTTTGGCTATTATTCGTTTTTACGCACGGGCCGTAGGATGGATAGTTTTCATGATTTTTGAAGGAAATTCCGAACCTGTACAATCTCAATGGTACTAAGCAAATATTCTCGGGTATGGCTTCTGTTCCACTTACACAACACACCTGATTATGCTCGAGACGGTAAAAAATGTCATCCGGTATAGTATTGCAGATACGAATAGAACAAAAAAGTGAGTGATGTACTTAAAATAATCTAAACGTGAATTCATGCAAGCCTAGTACTTTTTGTCAGTTATAATTATTTGATATCCTATTAGTTCATACTATCGTGAATTCATGCAAGCCTAGTACTTTCTGTTAGGTTACAGCTCGGAAACTGCACAATTTCTTGTGAACAGAATACCGTCAAGCGCTGCACGTAATACCCCGATAAAAAAAAAAACATAAGTGTTAAAACCATATATCTTATGATTCTGCAGGTCGATTTTGATGAAATAAAGACTAAATGTTACTCACAATAAAGCTTCTTATTGTTCAGTAATTCAATTTGGAATCCAATGAGTGGCTTTTACGTGATGCGCTCACAAACGAACAAACAAACAGACAAAAATTTCAAAAAATATTTTTTTACTTTCTATTACTTATTTCTCGCGGCTTCCAGTACTTTTTTTGCAAAAATCTTTAATGTACAGACACGGACCGTTTACGATTTTATTATATGTATAGATTCCAATTGTATATAATCGCTTGTCACGTCTTCAAGTCCCTGTGATTCTATCGTCATATGCAGCTTCTCGTAATGTATTGTTTCATAATTTAAGCGTATTTTTGAAGGTTTCCATTTGCTAAATTGTAAATAAATTTGCTTGTGATCCGACATAGATGAATTGATAATAGCGATTTTATAATGTTAGACGTGATCCAGTATTGACTGCTTTTTTGTGAGTCTCTTGTACAGTAGGTTTTATTGAGTATTTTATATCCGGTTTCATTTATTCTTTGTTTGTATTTTTTTAGAATTTTATTTTTTGTCAAAAGGTCTATGTTAAAATCTCCAAATACAATTGCTCTCCTTCGTTGCTGTAGCTCTGAATCATATAAATCTAAAAAAAAATCAAAGTTCGTTAATAGTTTTGTGAATATTTTAATACATACTTCTAGAGATTTTTTTAAATTAGTTAGTTAATTATTAATTAGATTTTTAGCATGTATGGACGCTATACCTGCTATCGCGGGTTAACGGGGACGCTCTTTGTTAGTTAACATACTGTATAACTAACTAACGACGGTCGGGTAAAGTGTTATTGGGTTTTTCATCTGGAATTTCTCAGTATCAGCCCGGAGTCTAGGTCAGTCAGTATCAGCCCGGAGTCTAGGTAGATGGGAATACGCTCGCCCCGAATTTAACATAACTGGCGAAATGTGAGTGTACCTACACGTCTGCCTAACCCTTCGGGGAATACAGGCGTGATGTTATGTTATGTTACCATAAGTATAAATATGTGAATCTGATTTTGTGTAAAATCTCGACGTCTTTTGCTTCTTCAAAGTCTAGTACTGCTATACTAAATCCACTTGAGTTTGAAAACCTACTCACAGTGTTCATTGGTCATTCTCACCACAATATTCAGTAGTCATTAGTATTTTTGCAAGCTTTATATTAGCTTGCTCTGTTCGTATGTGTTTCCGGTTACTCCAATTGTCATCCATTTTTCAAGCATTTCCTGGCATTCGATTGAGCTGAAACTTGGCATACTTTTGTAACGAACGAGACACTGACATTTTGAAAAAATAATACCATTGAACTGGTCTGATGATGGAACCGGAAGTTGGCTACAGGAACTCTTCAATCAAAAAAGATAGCACGATCGTGTTTGGACTCATTAGCTATGTATTAACAAGTGGTTTGACACTAGGTGGGGGTCAGGGTCTGAAGATGGAGCCGGAAGGTGGCCCTGGGAAAACCCTATTTAGTTCATTAAAAGCTTGTTTTTAAAAAGATTTTTACGTATGATTTATTTTTCTTTTAATTTTGCAGGATCATAGAACAGCACCGTGTGAACGCGCTCTTCACGATCCCCACAGCATTCCGAGTGCTGAAGCGAGCTGATCCGAACGCCAAGTACGCCAGGAGATACTGCAGTAAATCGTTGAAGACCGTGTTTATTGCTGGTGAACACTGTGATCAGGATACGAGGGTGCGTTACGGTCTTCTTCTCTTGTTCCTTTCGTTTTAGACTGGATCTAGTAGGTAACATATATACAGGTTAAAAATAAATTAACTGGCGAACAAAAACAATGGACGTGGATGTGTTTAGTAACCTATTCCTAAAGAGTCATAAAAACCCTGTAAGAAATCGACACGTGTTTCACCTCTCAACGAGGCATCTTTAGGATGACGAGTTAGTTTACAGTACAGTCATCATCTGCCTCGCCTTTTCCCAACTATGTTAGGGTCGGCTTCCAGTCTAACCGGATGTAGCTGACTAGCTGAATACCAGTATTTTACATGGAGCGACTACCGATCTGACCTTCACAACCCAGTAACTAGGTAATATGATACCACTTGGCAAGACTGGTTGTCAGACAGTACAGTACATGTAATAATAACGTAATAAACACATAAACCTTCCGGTATAAATTCTCTAAACGATGGTGAAAAGCTCATGAAAACCGACTTCAATTTATAATGTGTTTAGATAACTGACGTTATTTAGCCGTTATTTGTCTAATGCTATGGATGGAGTAGCTCAGTACGTAGGAAAATTATAGAGAAGTTACTAGACTTTCAATAATTTATTCTCCTTGACACGCCACAATGAAATCGTATCTATACGGAAAGCTAAATTAAGTTAATTAATGCATTCATTGTTATATCAGAACGATATTGACCTCCGGCTTTATATGCACGCCGCTTACCTACGTGCGCTGTCCCTGCAATGAAATGGAGAAAAATTCAACAAAGTATACAGGTTGGATTTTTGTGATGGGGCAGTAAGGGCAGGAACTTCAACCGTTGTTGCTTGCTACAAGAAAATAGTCTTAGGAGACTGTCTTTAATTATTCAGATATTTTTATCTGCATTCACAGATTTTGAAAAAAATATACAGTCAGCAAGTACGTAAATAGGCAGTTTTCGCGAAACATTTTTTTGATGCCAACCGATCCTATTTCTTTTATTTATCAAAAACACAGGCAGGTCTGAACATAGGTGCATATAACTTTCATGCATATTCTCTCACTCACACTTGCCTCATGTCACCATTTGGTTCCTAAAAAATGTTACTGCGCAGCCCTCTGCGCGAAGTTCGGAACTGCCAAGTTATATCGGCCGTATTGTATGTATGTAGGTTTCTACTATTAATGGTCATAATTCCTTATGCTATTCATACAGCAATGGTCCGAGCGTATATTTGGCGTGCCAGTCCTGAACCACTGGTGGCAGACGGAGTCAGGGTCACCCATCACAGCCCCCTGCCTGGGGTATGGTGTGAAGGCCATACCACCACACTCGGCTGGATACCCGGTTCCTGGATATGATAGTGAGTATATGACTACTCTGAAGTTAATTCGGTATCGTAAGAAAAGAAAGGGTAAAATTAATTTATAGTTCATGAAACACGAAATACCTACAAAAATAAAATTGAAATGTTTGACAAAAACCAGTGAGTGCCACACGGTTGCACCAAAAAAACTCCAATGACTGGTCAAAAATGGTTTAGTATGAACGGGTGTGACCTATTTAAGACCTTGATTATGGAAAATTCCTTTTCTTTCAACTACTTAGTAATGTTATCATTAATCACCACAAAACCGATCCCAAAGGACGTATTTTTTGCTTAGAACCAAAACAGTGCAGTAAAGTTGTATGAAATTTCATTGTTGCACTATTTTTTCACAACTTTACTGCACTGTTTTTAGGGTTCCATACCCAAAGGGAAACACGGGACCCTGATACTAAGGCTCGTCTCTCCGGCTCTGTCTGAATTGAGTTAAGTTGGGGTTGCGGAAGATTTTTACGTTCCCGCGACCCCCGGCGTAGGTGTGAGTCGGAACACCGGGGTGGTTTTTAGTCAGTAAGAGTCTGAAAGACCCATGAGGACATCCATGAGGATTTACCACACTGGAAAAAAAAAAACAAAACTTGAGTAGACTTGAGTTGACCTGACTTGAGTTGAGTACATTGGTAGTTGAAAGAAAAGTAGATTACGCACCTTGCTAAAGTGAGTAATAATGCACTCGTGTTAATTTAGTGCCCTCGCGTACGCTCGGGCACCTATCTACTATTAAATGATTGGCTATTATAAGGTCTTCCTATCATCAGCATATAGTTCACTGCGTCTCATAGGCCTCTCTAATCGCACTCGCCACCCTGTGAAATTGTAGCTTCAACGACCCTGATGAGACACCACTTTTCGTTTGTCGTTTCGATATAGCGGTTAAAGTTTGAATTAAAATAATATGTTAATTATGTTCAAGTTTTATTTCAATCTTAACCGTTACAAAATTTTCCAGTTCGTGCTTTAAAAGAAGACGGCTCAGAATGTCAGCCAGGTGAGGTTGGTAGGCTGGTGGCCAAGCTACCTCTGCCTCCTGGCTTTGCTTCTACTCTGTGGCAAGCGGATAAGAGATTCAAGGAGACCTACTTTGAGACATATCCGGTAAGTTTTGTGGCAATTTTCTTGTAAAGTTAAGTAAGGTAAGTTACTTGACCTTTTTTAAACTGGTCACACTCATAAAGCTTGTGCGGTGCATATATAAACTGCTTAACTTATCCTATACTTTAACTGCCATCCAATTGATTATGATTGTTATGATAATGATTTTATGTAAAACAAGGGGCTTACGGCCCTGATTTGTTAATATTGTAATAATAATATTATTCTGCTGCAAGGTCAGGAAACAATTTGCTTTTATAATTTCTTTTACAATATAATACCTACTTATACTTACACCTAGGCGTGTGGTTTAAGTATTATTATATCCAAAAGGTTTCGTTCCGGTTCATTGGCAGAAATGAATTTGCTTTGGATGATAGGTCTGTTGTATCATTAGGTATTAATACCTACCTAACATCTCAAGCTAGTTTCTACAAAGTAAATGAGTGATGCATGGTTCCTTTACAGGGCTACTATGATACTCAAGACGCTGGCTGGATAAGCTCCGAAGGCGCCGTTTGGGTGGTTGCTCGAGCTGATGATGTCATCAATGTAGCAGGCCATCGTCTTTCCACTGCAGCTCTCGAAGATGTAGTCCTGCGACATGCCAGGGTCGCTGATGCTGTAGTTGTCGGAGCTCCAGACCCTACCAAGGGGGATGTTCCACTCTGCCTGTATGTTATGAGGCCTCCCCAAGATGGTATGTGATTTACTGTAATCTGATAAAAGCCTTGCTCCAGATCTTTTTAAAACAAACAGTTACTTTCCTCTTTTTAATCGTTATTTTGAGCTATTCTATTCTATTTTTATTTATGGCAATGGTGCCGATGTCGACAATTCTGCCAATGTCAGATGTGGTAGGAGAAAACGCGTGCGAAGGAGGGAAACAAAATTATTAGTGTTCCATTTTGGGCTATTGTTACGATTTCGTTTTCGATTTATTCAAAGACAGGATCTCAAGTAGTACTAATCTAAAAAGTCAGTTAAATTATGACCTCCTTTTCTATTATAGTAGATATTAATCTAAACAACCGATTTTGTTACAGATGAAGAAATCGTAGCCGAGAGCACAGTGACTCAAGAGTTAATTGCGTTGGTTCGACACTTGATCGGTCCGATCGCCGCATTCAGGAAAGCCGTAGCTGTTCCCGCATTACCCAGGACTAGGTCAGGAAAAGCACTCAGAGGAGCTATCGCCAAGTTGGCTAGGTCTCAACTAGTGAAATTACCATCTACGATAGAGGACCCCACTGTATTCGGCGAAATTAAGATCGCGTTGCAAAAATTCGGTTACGCCATGGATGCTCCTGATCCAGAAATGTAATTTGTCTAGAAAAAAGTTATATTAGTTCATACATTCATACAGCATGGCGAAAAGTTTTCATAAATACTGTTTTTTTGTTTCTGGCAACACATTATCTTGCTGTTAGGCTCTTGCAAGAGTACTGTGTGTACTGTGTTTTTAGAGGAAATAATTAAGAGTTATTTTCTAAACTTTTAGCCAAGCTGTAATTTTTACTTACTATTTATTTTTATTTCACTGTGATAGAAAGCTGAAGTTTTAGCTTTTTATTTTTTAATGTAGATATTGTAGTAATACGTCTGTACCAAAAATTTGTGTTATTGATACGAATACGATCAGCAATAGTTCATGTAAACATTTTAGCCGGAAACATTGTCATGAATGGATTTTAGGAGCTTTTAGTGTACTTACTAATTTTATTAATTCCATTTGAAACATTTTCGTTAAATTATTCAACTAGTAAAAATATAAAGTGGGTGATAAACGTGCGTACTTATAATACGCTGTCTTTAAGTTCGCGACCTTACTCGGCTCGCCGTCGGTGACACACGTGAAGCTTTCTCAGAATTTCATTGTCAAACTGGCTCGCTGCGATGACAAGCGGGCGAGTATGCCGAGCCGAGCCATAAGTACGCGTACTTGCTCGCACGTCTATCACCCGTTTAAGATTATCATTCGATTATTGATTTTTATGGTGTACATAATAAAGAATATTCTATCTATCTATCTATCATCTAGTCTAGGTGCACTATTACTTTATTTGATTTTTCTAGGCACTTTTCGATAACTTGTTCTTTAAGTAGTAGCGCATGCACCATTTATTCTGTGTTTGCTCTAAATTGCCCAGTGTCCACAAGTCCCACAACCAGGTTATACAGAGCGCTCGCGAGGTAAGGTTTATAATCTTGCTAAAATGTACTTAGATACCACCTTTATTTCATGAAAAGATTATGTGTCACCGTTACTATTTTATTGTAATAAATTATTTTAGCTACATAATTAATTTAAGATGAAGAATGATTTTTTCAAAGAACGATAAATGGATAGGGTTTGGTTTTCTGTTTTATTACCTAAACTTTTCCTCATGGCTATTGTAGAATCCTGTTGATCCCGTATTTAAGCTGATTATATCACTACACTGGCTCATCACCACGACCCAGCCTCTCGTGCAGGTACGCTGTATCTTCCACCGTTTCCCGCCATTCATAGTGAACTGACAGTTGACATTAGTGACAGCGACCTCACTGCTGGCGTGCATGAGATAGTGTTTACATATCTATTAAATAGATACACTACATCCCTTTCTTATTATATTTTTATTTGTTCAACTTAAAACACGTTACCAAATAACCGTGTAAAATCAAAATCATATTTATTTCAACTATACATTTCTGCAAACAAGTACCAATTAATTTAAAGTAATAATTAAAGGCAGTTAAACTAAACTAATGAAGTCTGGTCATCTGTAGATATGACCTTATTAACATGTGTTCTCATCCTTTGTCCAGTTTCCTTGCTCCTACAACCTCTTCCCTTTCATTTAAAAATATTAAAAACTTTTTGTTTCAACTATCGCCCAAAAATTTAATTTCGCAACTCGGAAGATTAATCTATTTCTATGATTAATTGATATAGTATGATGGTAATCTTTCTTTTTTAGCGAATAAACGATTATTTATTTATTTAAATCTAGCTATCAATTTTTTATTTTTTATCTTCAGCTATTAGGTACTTTATCAAAGCGTTTTAGGATTTTTCAGATGCTAATGCCACATTAATCAGTATCTCATAATAATAATAATAAATCAATAAAACAGACCTCATAATAATATTATTATCTAATAGATATAGCAATACCTAACTCACACAATATTATTCAAACCACCATATCCGAAAAGCTCAGTAAATATCAAGACCTCCCCATAGAAATTAAAACCTAATGGAACGCACAAACCGTTCATATTGTCCTCATTGTTCTTTTATCTACTTGTGTCATACCAAAATCTCTCACACAAAGCCTTAACACCCTCAGATGCCTACTCACACACTTTACATGCTCTAAAAAGCCACCATCCTTAACATCATCGTATCACAAATAAGTTCCTGACTTCTTCAATATTGTCATCCAACTTTTCTATCTAAATTTCACCTTACATACTTGGTCCCGACCCGTGTGTAAGGTTGGTTTCTTAACCTCTCTTAAAGAGAAGAAACGTAAAGAACCGAAAATAATAATTCTATCAAGCAATAAAGTAATCATAAGCCTCCAACTGTCACCAACGAGACAACAGAACCCCAACTGCCACCGCCCTCCAAAGGCCAATCGACAGTTGAGCGGTTGAATAAAATCAGTTACGTCCATGACAAGACCTATAGAAAATTTAGTAATCCTATAACATCCTCTTGGTAAATATCCAATACTTATCTTATTATATATATATATATATATATCCCACTAGCGATTCGCTTTCGCTTCGCACGGCTTCCACGTCCCGACAAAACATCGAGACTTCTCAGCTTTAATCAACTCTAATAATTAACTTTAATATACGCACCACACACACAAACCCCCCGAAACAAAACCTCCAAACGACGGCGAAAACCCCATCAAAATCCGTCGCGCGGCCCAGAAGAACAACGCACACATGAAAACGACTCCAATTCATAACATGTATAGATACTAACCTTCTTTCCATGAGGGACATGAAACCATGTTAAAGTAAAATTAAATGATGGACCGCTAGCCACCACGCGGGCCCAGCGCGGGTCGGCGGATGTCCACGCAGCGAAGCATCGGCTCCAGGACACGCCCCCACGATGCTCTCCTTCATCGCTTTGATACATCCGATTTATTGGTGTGTTACATTTGGTTTCCTCACGATGTTTTCCTTCACCATTTTGATACATCCAATTTAATGGAGTGTTACATCTGGTTTCCTCACGATGTTTTCCTTTACCGTTTAAATGCATCCAATTTAATGGAAGCCCATGCATCCAATTTAATGGAAGCCTATGCATCCAATTTAATGGAAGCCCATGCATCCAATTTAATGGAAGCCTATGCATCCAATTTAATGGAAGCCCATGCATCCAATTTAATGGAAGCCCATGCATCCAATTTAATGGAAGCCCATGCATCCAATTTAATGGAAGCCCATGCATCCAATTTAATGGAACCCCATGCATCCAATTTAATGGAAGCCCATGCATCCAATTTAATGGAAGCCCATGCATCCAATTTAATGGAAGCCCCTGCATCCAATTCAATGGAAGCCCATGCATCCAATTTAATGGAAGCCCATGCATCCAATTTAATGGAAGCCAATGCATCCAATTTAATGGAAGCCCCTGCATCCAATTCAATGGAAGCCAATGCATCCAATTTAATGGAAGCCCATCTACCACGCGGAAACAGTGCGTACTGGCAGATGTCACATGTCTTCGAAGTATTGGTTCTCAGACATGCCGGTTTCCTCACGATGTTTTCCTTCACCGTTGATGAACAGTGGTGATGAGTATGAAATACACAAAATGCCTGCCTGGTTTCGAACCCACGACCTATGTCGGGCTAGGCCACCACCACTGTTGTGCTATAAAAAATAATAAATATTAATAATATTTTTAACACAACTTCCAATTCACACGTAGCCAATCTCACCGCGCAGAATGCCACGCGAACGTTTTCATTATATATTCTATTCTTTTCTTCTTTTTATTGTTGTTGTGTTAAACACTTCTTACCAAATAAATGTCTTTCTTTCTTTCCTTATCCAAGTACTTTGAATACTCAATCTTAGATAATTTACATGTACACACACATTTCCACTTAATCAGCCTTCCACGTTATACCCAATACCAGTCTCAATTAATTTTTGATTGACCGCATGTATCTACTTGTACTAAGGTACCTATGACATTAAGTTTGTGTTCCTAAAACTTGACAATTATCCAAGATTCAGAATTCAAATATGCAAAAACTCTTAATTACTTGGTTGAATAAAACTTCCAAACAATATTAAAGAGCTTTCCATATTTTGATATAGCTGAGTACAGACCTACCACTCGAACTGTGTAAGTATTCTTGTACTTATTATGTTATCTTTTTTACATGCGCGTATTCCTGGTTAACAATTTGTTCTTCCTTTCTTTAAATTTATTCCATACTAAACAATAATCGGTATAGAAGAACATATTGTAGGAGTCAATGCGAACAATGCTAATATTCAGAAATGCAAAGGTATTTTAGAACTTCAATACTATAACTTCATTACTTTTACAACTTCAATACCTATTAGGCTTGACAAAAATCCTAGTACCTAGTTCAAAAGGGTTTAATTACCCAATTGTGGTTTTATGTTTATAAGTCCTCATGTAATAATCTAGTTATTATATAAGTTTGTGATTTATGTTAGAAACTAAATTACTTAATTCTAATTTTAAATCGAATCATCAATAATCATACTTAGGTACCTATACTTAATTGCATTAGGTATTTTCCAGAATATTGGGTAACACAGCATCCCAACCAACATAGCTACAATAACAACTGTGCAGTTGTTATTTATGTCTAAAACCCAAAACTCATAATCGTTCAATTTTAACCATAGATAGTTATTAACTAAAACATCGAAATCAGTTTAATAACTAATCTTCCAGCAATACATGGTGACTGCTAATGTGACAAACAATCCAAAAGATGGTGCTGATTGTTAGGAAAGCACTTCCAGCGTTACTTTATGAAGTCTTCCCTTCTAGATTTATATATCATCTATGTGGTGGTTGCTAGGCTACACTTGTTATTCTATGTACTTTTGATATTGCACACAATATATATAATAAAAACCCAATTCCACTGCGTTTACTTTAATACTGATCTCATAATAAAGGAATCAATACTTTCTCACAGAGCCATTGTAATAGTTCTACAAGAACTCACAGAGAGCAGTGTTTTCCAGATCATAAATAAGAATTATAATCACACAATTAGGCAAAGATTATATAGTATTAGAGTAGTTAACTTGCATTCTGAGGGTCCCGTCCAAGTCTCATGATACAGTGATTGAGTCCACAGCCATCAACCGGCCACACTCAAAATCCAGGTCTCCACAGAGGAACTCCTGAGAGAATAAACCCTACAACACTTTGCCCCACCCTTAACACAAACCCAGCTCAGCAGCTGTACTCAGTAACACTTGTGGCCACTAGACCAACAAATATAATAATCAGTTACTAATAATATTATGTAAAATTTATTAATCTTAAATTAAAACGCTCGCAGCAGCATATTATACAGTTATGTATTTTTATTTTATTTATAAAATTGTTTGAATAGGCATTACTTCTACATTGTATAATGGCACCTGGAACTTAGTGCCCTTTGTAGTATTGCCACAATAAAAGGGGTTTACTCAAACACAAGAAGGCTACTTCTTCCTGATCCCTGAAGTGGGATACCTTATCAAACAGTAGTTTACCAACAACATGCCTAGTCATTGTCACATAACTGTATTATTCTAATTAATCATTTCAATAACAGTAAATTGCTTTTTTAGTGCATTACGTTCCCTTCTTTTTTCAAGTTTGTATCTGCTCTGCAGCACAATCAAAATCACTGCTTGTATTTCAGCTAACATTTGTATAATTTTTTAAACCCACAGGTATCCATAGTTTTACAGGTGAATAAATAATAGTTCTTATTAAATGTGTAGGCAGGTTGTCAGTACATCCCACAGTCAGAGTTAAAGGAGTCATTACTAAGTTCATGTACCTTAGATTACTTAAAATCACAAAGGACTCCTATAGCAACTTAGAATATTTTTGCCATTTCCCAACCCACTGCTGACAGTAAAATGAAACAACAATTAAAATATTTACTAAATATTATACTTAGGTCATTAGATGTATGAAATGCAAAGTTTATCATGATTCTAACCCAACTCTGTCCTGTGGTTAAGTAGGTAGAGGCAGCAGTTTATTCTGCAGGTAATATGGTAATTGTTTCCAAATAAATAAGTACATAGCAATTCCACATAACTTAATGACTGTGGTTCATATTCTAATTTATGTAGGTACTTACCTTATTACAATGGTGTGGATTTCCTAAGTGATCCATCTGTCCATCTCGTCAGCTTCGGCGGTTAAATGTAAACATTATCCCATAATTTTAATAACAATAAAGCTATGATAGAATCCTTCCTTCTGCATGAAATACTTGACGCCAGTAAGTACGGAATATAACAATTCACATTTCACATTAGATTTTGCAGGTAGGTATCATGTATTTTACAATTTTACTTGATCAACACAACATACCATTTTCCTAAGTATTTTTTATTTTGTCTGACCTTTATCCTCGTCGCCACTTGTAGAATCCTGTTGATCCCGTATTTAAGCTGATTATATCACTACACTGGCTCATCACCACGACCCAGCCTCTCGTGCAGGTACGCTGTATCTTCCACCGTTTCCCGCCATTCATAGTGAACTGACAGTTGACATTAGTGACAGCGACCTCACTGCTGGCGTGCATGAGATAGTGTTTACATATCTATTAAATAGATACACTACAGCTATGCTGTGCTTGCCCTAGACATAACTTGGGTGGCTGTTCATTAGATATCAAAACTGAAATGCTCTTTGTTTTGGCTGATAAACAACCAAACAATCCCGCTGACAGAGAGATTCAACTAGAGTTCGTTTCATGAAATAGTTCCTATGCCGTAATGTTGTCTCCACTGTTGTAGGACCAATTACGAGTACGCTACGCTGATAAGGCGCTACGTAATAGGGTCTGTTTTTTTTTTAATTAGTACAACCCGTGCGCATTAACATGGCACCTGGCTCAATGACGGTTGGAGCTCTCCTCGCTTCCCCACACGGCGACGGCGGGAGGCGGCGCGGGTAGCGGGAGGAGTATTGAGTTCCGAGCCAGGTGCCATGTTAATGCGCACGGGTTGTATAGTGAAGCCAACATTATGGCATAGGAAGGAACTATTTGATGAAACGAAATCGCTGGATAATCTACTACCTCTGACTACATCAGATATTACCTGACAGCTGACACCAGCAGAGTTACGACAAAAGGGTGTTTTTCTAAAAAGTCTTTACTCATTAATTACTATATAAAAACAGTTTCTAATGCTAAAAAACATCATCATCATCTGAATTGGTAACACAGTGGTATAAATCGCAAATTTTGATAGCTTCACAAATCCTAAAGCGTTTGTCCAGTTTTCGATCAATTTTAAAACCGGCCAGGTTCCGTAGTTAGTTGGGATGAATTTATGCTGTTCCCCTTAATTTCGTTCTATTGTATAAGTACATAATACTGCCGTGAATTTGTTCACCAAAACCAACCATTTAGCTGGCAGGGGGGGAGGGCACATGACTCTAACAAAAATAAGCTTATTATTTCGCAAACGGATTCCTTAATTCGAAAAAGGGTTCCTTAAATTCACAATATTTTTGAACGACCTTTCCAACGATATTGCACGCCATGGGATAGGCGAGAAAAAAATGTTCCCACTTTAAGTGTAGGGGAGGTACGTACACTAAAAAAATGTTTTTCATGATTTTATTTTACCACTTTGTCAGCGTGATTTATATACAGGGTTAACAATTCCAATTTTCGAGATTCCTCAAAATGGAAAGCAGATTCCCTACAAAATCCACTCAAAATTATTTCATAAATTAGACTAATTATATACAAAAAATCAATAATATTTAATAACAAATTATAAAAATTCACAATTGTAAAGAACATAAACCTTAATAACAGGATTTAAAAAAAAATATTTGTCGCGCAGCTACATTATAGCAGGGGTTTCCCCCGAAGATTTATTGAAAAATCTTAAAAAGGTCTTAAATACAATAAACATTTTGCTTACTTACACATTTTAGCATGCTAAACATACCTAAAAAATAAGTTAAAATTTTAAAATTCCCGCATAGTGCCTCTCCCCACAAAATCCCCAATCGTTTTGAGTTTGGGGAAATCCCCAGAAATTGGCAACCCTGTACATATGTATACCCATACCAAATAACAGCCTTCTAGTAGTTCTAGTACTACGAGTCTCTGAGACAGACATACAGACGGACATGGCGAAACTATAAGGGATCCTTGTTGAATACGGAACCCTAAAAAGGAAGGAATAAAACATTACCCTCCTGGGGCAATCGGGTGAAAAGAGGAAAAGTATATTCAAGCACTGGGTGTAGTTTTGTTTTCAAATACGTAGTTTTCTTTCTTAATTTCTTATCCTAGCAACATTTTACATCTTGTCAAAAATAAAAAATGGCTGATCTGAGATCTGATGACAGCTGCTGGTTGGCTGTCATTGCTGTCAACGTCAAATACGATTTACAAGTGACGCATCGCGGGGTATCGCCCTACTTGTTTCGCAAAATAAATCGAAATAATAGCATCTGTGGGGTTTTATTTTATGAGAAAATCTTAATTAAGCATTCCCTAACGTACATCAGGTATTATCCTTCTAGTTGGAATGTCCATGTCGTGTCAGTAAAGGGTGAAACTGTGTGTTTACGTGTAATTGAAAAACCGGCTTAAAAAAGGTAAGAAAGCGCTTTCTATTTCATACATTTTCTCTTATTAATAGCTAAACTAGACAGCGTTCAACTTACATTGAGTTTATTGTAAAAGTTATATTGAATAGAGACCTCTAAAAAGTATTTTTGGTAAGTAAAATAATGTACACAACATTGATTGGTATAATGTTTAAAAGTAGTGCTACACCTTCGCATTACGTCAAGATAATAATAGATAATGCGATAACTTCAGTTCTATAAAAGATAGCTTACTAGTATTCGTGATATAATCGTGCTAATCAATATTTTCAACATGGTGAGTCATTTCAAGTTAAATATTATAATTTCCTCACCATAGGTCCATTAAAAAAAAACAATTAAATGTGCATTAGCTATATCCAAACAAGTTCCTTAATGATTCATTTCCATGTATTGTAAGTATAAGATCATATGAATGAGGCAGTTAGACAGATTATTGTTTACATTTGCCACCACCCATTGAATCTTTTTACTGTTGTTTATGCTCCTGAATTCTATGAATGAATGTTTTTATTACAGAAATAATGGTCAGGAGTCATCTTAGGCCTATTTCTCAAAAGAAATCAGTTATTTAACTATAGTATTTTACTGGAAATGGTCTTGTATCTGATCAAATTAAATTGATAATACATGGGAAATGTGTGTAGGCAGTGTTCATCCCATATAACGGCAAGCTAATGCACAATGTTTCCTCACAAAGCATTTTAACATTATATTCCGTTGTTTGCCATCATTCCTTCCATCTTTTAACCATGGTACAGTCAACTGTATATTGATGGTACCAAATTGATAGTGCCATAGCGCTTATTACAGACCAATACAAACTATTTTCCCTATTCAAGCGTCCAGTGACTGTTAATTAGAATACAAAGTAGTGACTCATAATTTTTGTTGCAGATGTGGAAAGCATCAACTAACGTGGCACCGCCAGAGCTTGCTGAGGCAGATGACTGGGAGACCGACCCTGACTTTGTAAATGATGTCACAGAGCATGAACAGAGATGGGGCCCGGGAGGAAGGAATGTTGAGGCTATTGAGTGAGTTTGTTAATTTATTTATGACTAGCTTCCGCCCGCGGCTTCGCCCGCGTGGTATGTCGATAAAAAGTAGCCTATGTCCTTTCTCATAAGTTTAATTATGACACTCATAAGTAAACAACAACCATGACCTCAATACGTATAGCCATCTGGAACATAAACGGCTTAGCGCCGAACAAGACAGAACTAGAGGTGCTCTTAAAAATAAATAAAGTGGACATTGCCTTAATATCTGAAACGCATCTCAATGATCGTAAACTATTTGAAATGAATAACTATTGTGTATACTGCACCAACCACCCTGACAAAACCTCTCATGGTGGAGCTGCTGTTATTATAAAAAATAACATAAAACACCACTTACATAGCGAGTTTAAAGAAAACTGGCTGCAAGCGACTACAATCACCATAGATGAGAGACTAGGTCCCCTCAACATAAGTGCGGTATACTGCCCACCAAACCAGAAGGTCAAGAAAGCTATGTTTGACACATATTTCAACACGTTGGGCCACAGGTATATAAGTGGCGGAGACTGGAATTGCAAACATACCTCCTGGGGGTCTAGACTCATCACAACCAGAGGACGTGAGCTGAAAAAGAGTGTTGAAACCCACAGGCAAAGCTTGCTGTCGACTGGTGAACCAACTTACTGGCCTACTGATACCAACAGAACACCTGACCTTCTGGACTTCTTCATTGTCAAGGGACTGTCAGACATTAACTCTAGTGTGGAGTCATCATTCGATACACTTTCTGACCACTCCCCAGTTATCGCTACATTTAGTGTTACAGCAGTCCAAAGAGAGCCAAAACAAACCTTATGTAATCGAAAAACTGACTGGGACTCATTCGCGGACTACCTACAGGAAGAGGTTAATCTAAAAGTAAAACTGAAAACTGAAGAAGACATAGATTCTGCCACATTCTACATAACTAATCTTATACAAATAGCAGCATGGTGCAGTACCCCAACACTGGACACTTCAGCCTATCAAAATAATATACCCCTAGAAATAAGACATAAACTGGAAGCCAAAAGAAGATTGCGAAGGCAGCTTCATTTGAGTAGATCGGAAGAGGACAGAAGGGATTTTAATAAAGCTGCAAGAGAACTGAAGGACCTCATTAATGATAACCAAAATACCATGTTTCAAGAAAAACTCTCAACACTGTCAGCTCGAAAACAGGATAACTATTCATTGTGGAAGATAACCAAAAACTTCAAACGACCACAAAATTTTGTACCCCCTCTTAGGCAACCTAATGGATCTTGGGCCAGAAAAGCAAGTGAAAAGGCGGAGCTTTTTGCTCAACACCTTTCTGTGGTTTTCACTCCGAATGAGTCGTCGATGACTGATTTTGAAGGGGAAGTCGATAATTATCTTAATAGCGATCAACAACTATCACCTTTACTCGAACTGGTTACGCCGAAAGAACTGACAAGGACAATAAGAAATCTGGAGAACAATAAAAGTCCTGGTTACGATCTCATCACAGGTGAAATACTCAAGCACCTACCTAGAAAAATTATTGTCTTTCTAACAATGCTGTTCAATGCTGTCTTTCGACTACAATACTACCCAAAAATGTGGAAGATATCACAGATATGTATGATAGCGAAGCCTGGAAAACCACCAACCGAACCAAGCTCATTCAGACCCATAAGCCTCCTTCCTATCATATCGAAGGTCTTTGAGAAAATATTTCTACATAGATTAAAACCAGTCCTTGAAGAGAATGGGATTATACCAGACCATCAATTTGGATTCCGTGAAAAGCACGCAACTGTAGAACAAGTACATAGAGTGGTCCACAAAATCAGACAGTCGTTGGAGAATAAAGAATACTGTTCTGCTGTGTTCCTGGACATCCAACAGGCATTTGATAGGGTCTGGCACAAAGGACTGCTGTATAAAATTAAATGTCTTCTACCTAACTGTTTTTATATGATATTAAAATCTTACTTAGACCAAAGAAAATTTCAAGTTAAGTATGAGGAAGAAATGTCTAATATCTATGAAATGAAGGCCTCAGTCCCACAGGGCTCTGTGCTCGGACCCGTTCTCTACTCGATCTTTACTGCAGACTTGCCTAATTCTGATGACGTGTTAACGGCGACCTACGCAGACGACACTGCCTGCCTTGCGAGTGACAAAGATCCAATGCAGGCATCCCAAAAATTACAAGTCCAGTTAAATAAAATTGATCTTTGGCTGAACAAATGGAGAATTCAACCTAGTATAACTAAGTCAGTTCAGGTGACGTTCACTCTTCGGAAGGGCGATTGTGCCCCGGTGTACATGGAAAATAAACCACTGCCACACAGTAACACAGTAAAATACCTTGGCCTACATCTAGACAAGAGGCTGACCTGGGCCAACCACATTAAGGCCAAGAAAAAGGCAGCCACCATTGAGATGAAAAGTCTATCCTGGCTCTTAGGAAGGCAATCAAAATTATCTCTTAGTAACAAAATACTTGTTTACAAAGTTATAGTAAAACCAATATGGACTTACGGAATAGAACTCTGGGGATCGGCAAGCAACTCCAATATCGAAATTTTACAAAGATTCCAAAATTTAGCCTTAAGAACAATCTCATGTGCACCCTGGTTTGTCAGAAACATAGAAATACATGAGCACCTAAAGATACCAACAGTGAAAGAAGAACTATGCGAAAAATGCAAAACATATAAACAGAGACTGAGCAAGCACAGCAATGTTTTAGCCAAGAACCTTCTAAACAGACAGGGGGATATAATCCGCCTAAAGAGATGGCAAATCCTGAACTTGGACCAGAGACAGTGAAAATTTAAAGTTTATTTTGTACTGAACCACATAATGTGAATGTTCAATGGAGCATCACAAAAACAATCTCACACGAAGACCCCATCTGATTATGACTGGAAAGTCGATTGCAGATAAAAGGAGAAAACAAAAAAAAAAAAAAAAAAAAAAAATGTCCTTTCTCAGGCTCTAGACTATCGCTGTACCAAATTTTATTTAAATTGGTTCTGTAGTTTTGGCGTGAAAGCGCGACAGACAGACTTACTTTCGCATTTATAATATTAGTAAAGACTAGACTCCGTTCCCGCGGAAGTCGAAAGATAGGTAATAGGTAATACGGACTGATATCCGCAACTCCACGACAAAGCGCGTATTTTGCGTACGGGTGGGAAATCGTCTATTCGATCCACCCTAGCTCCTCCAAGAAGGCCAAAGATCGAGAGTCGAGAGATACACATTAAACTAAAATAAACAGCCACATTTTTATAAAACGCCATCAGCCCCCGTCTACCGCATCGCATCGCATCGCCCGCCCTCCGCCGCGTTATTTCTGACTTATTTTTCCTGGCTTCTAAGTTTCGTACCGTGATGTTAAATAGCCTTACTCAAGAATTGAGCTATGCATAAAGAAGTTTTCAAATCCGACTGTTAGTGTTATTCAAGAGATTAGCATGTCCAGACATAAAAATCAAATAAACTTTTCAGCTTTATTCTAAATATTATAGTAGTATAGATAAATTGGAATTCAAATCAGTTGTTTTGTCAAAAGTGCAGCTCTACTGATAGATTAGTTTGATTTTATACATATAGATAAAATAATATTAATTGAATACAAACAAAGATGGATGGAAAAATTATAAACCAAATATAAAAAAAAATAGGATTTCATAAGACATCTTTACACAATAATTATTTCATAAAATGTATGTTACAAACGCTGTTGGCTTGCAGGAAACCAAACCAGTTTTAGTATTACTAAAGAATGTTTTCCTTAATTTATACATACATTATTGATTTTACATAGGGAAAACTGTACTTTATGTCAAACTATTTTTAGATTGAACTATCTTTGTCATTGGGTAAAAACATTTAGTAAAGAAAGAATGAAAGAAAGAAAGAAAGAAAATACATTTATTCAGCACAGACCGAAAGGCACACAATATACATAATATACAACAGATAAGAAAATAAAATATAGAAACCAGTGAAATGACCATAAAAAAAAAGTGTAAAAGTGCGACATTATCAGAGGAGTGTGCCTCACTGCACCAAAAAGGTCCAGTAAAGTGAAAACAGAGTGGTGGTAGTAAAGTGTTTTATCAATTAAAATTCAATAACAGTCAACAAAAAACAAAATCAATCAATCAAAATCAATTATCTAATTATTCAATGCAATAACAATACTATCAGACTTAAGGCTTTTGCTGCAATCTCTATGTGACTGACCATGACCTGTAGATGCTTTGAATTACTCATTCATTACAATAATCAATTAAAATTCAATGGTTTCTTAGGCTTTGTGTCATGGATTTCATTCGAAAGTCAAATCACAAAAACATACTTCAACATCATCATCAGCCTATAGCAATCCACTGCTGGACATAGGCCTCTCCAATTGCACGCCATTCAGCTCGATTTACGGCAACTCTCATCCGGTTGCTACCAGCCACCCTGCGAAGATCGTCGCTCCACCTATCCTGAGGGCGTCCTACCTTACGTTTTCCGATTCGCGGTCTCCACTCAAGAACACGTCTACCCCAACGGTCATCGGTTCTACGGGTAATATGGCCGGCCCATTGCCACTTCAGCTTGCTTATTCTGTGATGTCAACAACTTAGGTTGTCTGCCGGATTACCTCAATAAAACAAATTACCGTACCCAATTACCTTAATTTAATTACCTTTTAATTGGATAGCTTTATTAAAACATACTTATCATTTTTCAAATAAAAATAATAATGAATACTAATATTTTTGTTGTGAGTTGGAAAGCGGCTAGGCAGATGCTGACTGACATAGGTACACAATTACACATGTATTGGCCGCGGCATGTGAACAGGGGTTTAGCATAGGATGCGATCGCGCCGAGAGTGTGGTGCCAATGCCCTGCAGTATCGGCCAGACAATGCTAATTATAATAAATTGATATTAAAACAGTGAAAGGGAAGCGTGTGGGCGATATTTTCTTTTATACAGTCACGGTGTAGGAAATAAAATGAATGTTTATGTTTTCTACACATAGCATAACATCACGGCTGTATTCCTGAAGGGGTGGGCAAAATCACACATACATTTCTCTAGCGATGTGGTCAGTCTTATGTACTACAGGGTTTCTCAAGAGCCAGTCAAGTCAAGGCATTGATTAACCACAAAGGCGGGTTATAAGCTACTACTGAGATTTGCCCAATGTAAGACGCTGTAGCATTTTGCCCGGCTTGGGAATCGAACTCTGTGCTGTTCTATGTTAAGAGTTTGGTTTCCGCACTTAGTCCTTCACGTGGACCATTGTGCCGTGTGCGTGGGCCATGGCTGTCGTCCGTGGTTATTCCAACCAGCCCACCTCTCCAGAAGTTGATTGTCTCCTGGTCTTTTTAGAACATCAATCTGCCTAGCCTTTTCCGAACTATATTGGGGTCGGCTTCCAGTCTAACCGGATGCAGCTGAATACCAGTGTTTTACATGGAGCGACTGCCTATCTCACTTCCACAACCCAGTAACTGGGTAATACGATACCCCTTGGAAAGACTGGTTGTCAGATTTTCGGGCTTCTGACGACCCGTAACGACTGTCAAAGATCCACGAATGACAGCCGGGACCAACAGCTTAGGTGCTTTCCGAGGCACGGAGGAGTCTCGATATGTCATCCGCTTCCTTCGATGTGCCGGTATTTGTTTTGTTTATCTTTTATTTTTTCCCTGCATATGTACCTACTTCTATTTTTATTTAACATGCGTTCTCTTTCATACTCCGATGTCACTTAGTGGACAATAGTGTGGGTTATACGTTTTTCGACTGTATACTTTAACTACTTTTTAGTGAATGCTGTAATGTATAACTGTTATTTGTCCCAAATAAATAAAATAAAATAAAATATGTAAAGATGGTCACCCATCCACGGACCAACCCCGGCAAGCGTAGCTTAACCTGACGGATCGACCCGTGCGGCTTTTATTACTTAGCCACGAGCTCCTGCTCGGTCTTTCTAGAACATCGTAAAATAATAATAATATATAACCAGTCATTGATTCATTCAATTCAATTAATTGTTGTCTGTTTATTTTCAGTATGGCGAAGCTGAGAGAGGAAGTATTTGAGGCAGATTCACAGTCGAAGAAGAAGCAATATGAGGCTGGACCTAAACCTTCATTTGGGTTCGTAATATTTCAGTGACAACGCGATCAACACTTAACGATGAACTTTCATACAGTCAAAATTACGATAGATCTTCAAATGAGATAACTTTTCATCGCTTTATAAATACCTTATAATTTATACTCACTATAATTTGACCGGCTCCTCTGACCCGCGCTCTAGGAATGCGTTAGCCAATGAGCGACGGGCGGGGGGCACACCGTGAGCGGTGACGAATGAGCGCCTGCACCCCCGTGAGCCGCGCACATATCTATGGCGCGGAACAGCGGCTCGGTCAAACTAAAGCAACTTACATGATAGGATTCTTTTTTTTTTAACCACTACTTGGAATCTAGGTACCTCTCTGTTCTTTCAAGTTTTATCATTTGAAAACAATGTACTTTATTGGTATAAAATTTTGTAGCGTCGGCGGTAATACCGGCGATCGTAAACCCTCGCAATTTTTGCGGCACCTTCAAACCCTAGCCGGACCAAATATGCCCGAGGCGTTTTTGTCCACGTTGTGGGCGAGCAGGCTGCCAACCAACATCCAGACGGTTATCACGTCGGGGTCACCAATTTACGGGTATGAGGAACAGGGTGTAAAGTTCACTCATCCACCATAGTAAAGGGACGATCCTCCGACCAGACGGGTGTTGTGTCTGGCGGGCAACTGCCCAATGATTGATATTGGGTTTTTGTATATATGTTCACTGCACGGTAAACTCTAATTGCGCGATGCAGGATTTATGTGACGTCAGGTCTTCGATGCGTAGTTCGCATGTGGCGATGTAGATACCGCCACAGTACTAAAAAACAATTTTTTGAGCCAAATTATAATTGAGACTTATTGATTCATAACATCCACAGTATGACACATTAGACATTATAATTATAAGGATTTTAAATAAATATTAATATTTACATTTCAACAGTTATGGAGGCAAGTTTGGTGTGCAACAGGATCGGATGGACAAGTCTGCGGTCGGACACGACTATGTCGGCAAGACTGAAAAACACGTGTCGCAGAAAGATTATGCACAAGGTAACTAATGCTTCATATCCGTTCATAAGGGTACATTCACAAAATATGAAAACTCTTCTGTAGTTGGCGACAATGCCGCCTGAAACCGGTTTTCATAGAGTTACGTAGAAACCAGACGTGTCGCTGCCGTTCTGTCGTTGCGATTCGGAGCCGGTTGCCGTTGCGGTTTCCGGTTGCAGTCCTGTACCTTAAAGCGAACAATTTCCTCTATTTCTTTACTCACCAGCTACCATTTTCTACCCAGGTTTCGGCGGCAAGTACGGTGTGCAGGCGGACCGCATGGACGCGTCGGCCGTAGGGCACGACTACGTGGCCGAGGTGCACAAGCACGTGTCGCAGACTGACTACGCGCAGGGCTTCGGCGGCAAGTACGGCGTGCAGACTGATCGGGTGGATAAGGTGAGAATGTAATAAAGGGAATTATTTAAGTATTATCACAGAATAGTACAGAAGGCGCACTCCGGATTTTATGTATGGAGCTACAAGTACTCGTCAATATCCGCACAACAAATCTGCTAAAGATTTACAACCGATTGCAGGGTGAACAATGAAAAAAAAAAAAAAAAGCTACAAGTACGAGGCGGGCTCGTCTTGTCGGGTCAACTCAGTGAGCGTAACGTAGTCAGAAGATTAGAGTTACGCGATAGAAAAGGAAGCAACTTCTCTGAATTGCACTTTATTTCGTCATAGCAAGAGTCGCTTTTTATTTGAATGATTTTGCGGAGTGACCATCTGTATTAATTTGTGTTATTATTTATTTACGTATAAAATACATTGTATGTTGTTTCATGGCGTACATAACAATATCTACAGAATATATTATACTTGTTCAGGATCTAAGGCTGAGATCTATAAAAAGCTCTCAGATGTTACTCAAGCTAAGCACGTCAAGCGTTTCATTCTGAACCGTATTCTTATGAATATAATGTTCATATTCCTACAAGAAAATTTAATGAAACGTTTCATGCGAGTATAAACATTAATTTGAGGGGGATTCTATCCGCTTAGTGGTACAGGTACGTTATTGAAATAATAAAAAAAGTACTTAGTATTTTTTTTACAAAATTAGCAGTCGTAGAATGTGGGACAATTATCACAAAAAAAAATTACATGTTTATATTTACTTTCCTATTTACAGTAGGTCGCCGTAAGCCGTTGGTCCCGGCTGTCGTTCGTGGATCTTTGACGACTGTCAAAGATCCATGAATGACGACCCTTAACGATTGTTAAGGGTCGTCAGAAGCCCGAAAGTCTGACAACCAGTCTTGATCTTGCCAAGGGGTATCGTATTACCCAGTTACTGGGTTGTGGAGGTCAGATAGGCAGTCGGTCCATGTAAAATACTGGTATTTACCTGCATCCGGTTAGACTGGAAGCCGACCCCAACATAGTTGGGAAAAGGCTAGGCAGTGAATGATGAACCTATAGACAATTTGTGCGCAGGCATTAAAAAGAATACAAAATTTTACACAAAACTAACTACTTTTCAATTAAGTTTACTTTTCTATTCACAGAGCGCAGCCGGGTGGGAGCACAAAGAACAAGTAGTGAAGCATTCCTCACAGAAAGATTACTCGCACGGCTTCGGAGGCAAGTTCGGGGTACAAGCCGACAGCCAGGACGCCTCCGCTGTGGGCTGGGACCACAGGGAAGACGCACAGCATCATCAGTCGCAGAAAGGTATGTACTTATTAGCTTTCTAGGAAATTTTTAAGAAAGAAAGAAAGAAAGAAAAAACGTTTATTTAATGCAAATAAACGCAAAAAAGAAAATAAACGCAAAGAAAAAAAAATAAGAAAAGGTTGGGGGAAACTTGCGTCACATCCACGCAAAACGGCTATCGCTCAGCATTATGCTGCGACCCTATGCAAGACAGAGCCCCAGCGCTGGTTTTTAGCGACAGCCGGCGCTGACGTAATGACGTCTGCTTTTTCGTGTTGAAAGCCGCTCTTCAAGTCACAAGTGAATAGGTTACTACTCATGAAGCTCGCAACTTCGTCGACCGCATCACCGCTTAATATCAGCGGGGCAATTCCCTTATAAGAACGTTCATTCGCAATCTGTCAGAAAAACCATCAATTTAGTAACATTTTTGACAAGTCTGACAGGTTAAGACTTGAATGAATCTTTTTTTTTCCTGTGGCAACACTACAGCTAACAGCTGATTTAAACTTGTTCTTGTAATTTTAATTTAAATTATTAGTTTCTTTGTTTTTTTATGGTCTATTTCCAATTACTCATCAAGTAAATAGGATAATATTGTGTATTTCGTATTAGATTCACATACTAAGTGCAAAATAAGTGTAAATATTTCAATGTGAATCGGTGACAGTTACCGGTACAAGTGAATTTTTGCATTGTCATCTTGATATCAGGTACAATACATTTTATTTAAGTTGCTATTAGTTTGTTTTCGTACTATATTTAACCAACAATCACATAGTTCACTTTTATTAAGGCTACTTATTGATGCCAATGACCTATAGACGTAAACATAACCTTAGTTTTGTTTGGTGATAGAACTCCTTTATGTACATCTAAATTTCATTTTTCCTTTTAAACTAATCATCTCTTAAGCTACTGCCATAACTACCTTCTCTCTTTCACTTTCTTGTCGCTTCCCTTTAAAGTTATAGTCATGATTATGACTCGCAGCGCCCGTGCTCGCCTCGAAGAGTCCAAACTCAATCAGGCTTTGAGCGAATTAAAGGCGTCAAAGGAGTCCTGTGACCAACTGACTAGGGAGATAGATGACAATGAAAAGGTGCTCTTTGATGCCCATGAAAAGATTAGGAAGTTAAAAATTGAAATGGCTCAGATATACACTCAATTCACTGAGGCCACCGAGGAACGGGACAGACTTCGACTTGTTGTGGACGGGTTCAGCCAGTGTAGCATAGAGTATGAACAAGCTCTTAGTCACAAACATTTATTAAAACAGCAGCTACATGAGGCTCAAAGTCAAATAACAGAACTTCAGACTACAAATCTTAACATCACCGCCTCGCTGAATCAAAGTCTGTTCAATGAGTTGATGCCTGTTGCCCCGTCAATGGTTTCTGCACTAAACCCCTCTAACACTATAGATTTGACAGGTGATGACGATTCAAAGTCATGTAATTCAGTGAGGGTAGTCACTAGTAAAAACAAACTTAAAAAATACATTAAAATTAATAAATACATTGTTAAAACACAAAAGATGGTAAAAAGACAAAAGTTTTTTATTAAAAATGTTAAACTTAATAGAGAAAGGCTAAATTTACTTAAACAATTAGATATGTATTCTTTTAACTTGGAACAAAGTACCAGGAAACACAACATTGACACAGAGTACTTGCAATCTGAACTTGACCATTTACAGGAGAAACTTAGTTCAATGACTAATAAATATAATACCTCTGAACATCTAATGAGGGAATATGTGTTGGCAATGAATGAGCTGGTGAAATCACAAACAAACAACTGTGAGCAGTGCCGAACACCATCCCAAGTACTTACACCAGACCATTCATTGACAACATGTAATACCAGCTTACCGCAACCCTGTGTTGATCTGACATTTCCTGCTATCAATAGTTCAAGTAAACAATGTAAACAAAGTGTAAAAAATGATATTGTATTATTTTGTGATGAGATTGGAAAGGACTTAGGCCACTTGTTGACAGATGAATATCCGGGACACTCCATAATAAATTACTGCATGCCTGGTTGTTCTTTGTTTGATATTATGAAAGAAATTATTAAATGTAACTTTAACCAGGACACTACATTATTAATATTTATGGGTAATAGGGGAAATGTGAACAAAGGAGAATTGCTCCAATATTATAGAACATTATGTAATCTTAGTTTAAGAAAAATTGTGTTGTTTACATTCCCTTACAGTGAGAGTTTGCCACAGGAAGAAAATAACCTACGATTTGAATTAAATATGACATTACATAATTGGACATTCAATAATAATCTGTTCCATCTAGTTGATACTAACAATTATGTTGGTAATAATTTACATTTGACAAGACATCGATATAATATTCTTATGTACTATCTTTCTACCTACTATAAAAGACAGATAGCTGTGTCGCTATCATATTTTTTTTCTATTTCAGCCAAAAATTTGGCTAAACAACTTGCTTCTTTTGAGCAATGCAATGTAATTTTAAATAATTCTTCCAATAATTTGGCAACAATGAATGACATTGATTATAATTTAAATTAAAAATTAGGACAATAGAGGAAAACTCTTGCCTAATAAACGCAGAAATTATAAATACTGGTGTAAATGATCAAAATGTTACAAAACGTTCTTCTTTACTATCCTCTCACCCATCACATTGTAGTAATTTAAATAATAATAATAATAGTCTAAAAATAGTCCATCAGAATATACAGGGTGTGATAGGTAAGGAATTAGAATTGGAGCTGTTCATGAACTGTAGTTTTATTGATATCTTATGTGTAACTGAACATTGGTTAAAAGTCCACCAGTTCATGTTCAGCTTTAACAACCACCAGGTTGCCAGCTCATTCAGCAGAGTTAATATGATACGCGGTGGGTCTCTAATAATTGTTCGTAACAATATGAAATTTAAAGAACGTAAGGATATTGTGAGCCTCTCTGTTGAGCGAGTTATTGAAATAGCTTGCATTGAGCTTGAGCAGTTCATTGTAATAAGCGTGTACAGGCCCCCATGTGCTTCATATGATATTTTTGAGAAATCTATGGAAGAAGTATTATTAAAGACTTGTAGCAGTAATAAAACGGTTGTTGTCTGTGGAGACTTCAACATCAATATATTAGAAAAATCTGCTACAGTAAATAAATTTATAACTCTATTAAAGTCGTATAACTTGTACAATACATTCTCTGAGCCAACTAGAATAACTGCCACTAGTGCTACCTGTATTGACAATATTTTTACAAACTTAAGACCTTCTAGCCATTTAATTATAAATGAGTTGGACTCTGATCACTGTGGCCAGTTAGTCACTTTCCCTCTGAAAATAGTCAGAGCTCAAAGAAAACTTGTGAGTTTTGTTCCTGTAAATAAAAGTCGCTTAGAACAATTTAAAAATAATTTAATGGAAAAACTACCCGGTTTGCCTTATCACAATGACCCGAATCAAGATTATACTGCACTATTTAACCTCATCAATTATGAGTTTGGGAAGGTTTTCACCTCAAAAACATTGCCCGTTTGTGACCGCGTTATATTTAGTGATTGGGCAACACCAGGAATTTACAAAAGTAGGCAAAGGTTATTTGAATTATATCATGAAAAAACATATAACCATGATGAAACTTTTAAAGAATTTGTTAAGAAATATTCTAAAACTTTTAAAAGAGCCTGTTCCTCAGCAAAAGCCATACACATTAAAAATAAAATAAAATCTTCTGGAAATAAAATTAAAACAACCTGGAATATTATTAATTCTGAAACGGGAAGAACGACAGTACGGAATCGTGACTTCCATCTAAAAATCAATGATGTAGATATTAAGGCAGACGTGGAGGTGGCAACTGAGTTTGAAAATTTCTTCACTAATATTCCAATTTTAACAACCAAAACTCTGTCATCGTCGTCCTCGACTTCTGCTTATTCAATAATAAAAGAATGTGTACCAGAATGTGACAAACTTTTTGAATTCACAATTGCTACTGCTAAAGACATTATAGAATCTTTTAAAGAACTCGATGTAAAAAAACTGCTGACCTTTGGGGATTATCAGTACATACCATGTCCTCAATAATTGATGTTATTTCACCCTTTTTGGCAATTGTTTTTAACTCTTGTATTGCATCTGGTGTATTTCCTGATCTGATGAAACTTAGCAAAGTGATTCCACTGTTCAAGTCTGGCAGCACAACTGATCCCACGAATTTTCGGCCTATTTCGATTTTACCTACGTTGAGCAAAATCTTTGAAAAATTAATTTTTAAACAGGTGTTAGGACATTTCAATGCATATAATTTACTCCATTTAAAACAGTTTGGTTTTACAAAGGGTCGTTCAACTACAGATGCGGGCGTGGAATTACTAAAGAGCATTTTCGAGGCCTGGGAGGAGTCGCAGGATGCTCTTGGCATTTTCTGCGACTTGTCCAAGGCTTTCGATTGCGTACATCATGATACTCTCATCAGGAAACTGTACCACTATGGTATGAGGGACAAGGCTCTCGACCTTCTAACTTCTTATCTGAACAACAGAATTCAGAGGGTCGATGTTAATGGCAAGAGATCTGCAGGATCTTCGGTCACCATGGGCGTTCCGCAGGGTTCAATTCTAGGTCCTTTCTTATTTCTCATTTATATTAATGACTTGCCATTATATTAATGACTTGCCTTACCACATAAGGGATAATCATAAGATCGTATTATTCGCAGATGACACATCCCTCATTTTTAAAATCAAACGCCAGTTAGTCAATTTTGAACAAGTTAACGATGCACTCTCTAAAGTTGTGCATTGGTTTAATGTAAATAATCTCCTCTTGAATGAAAAAAAGACTAAACTCATTAAATTTTCAACGCCAAATGTCAGGCAGCTATCTACCAATGTTAAAGTTAATGGAATAGAGTTGGATCCCGTTGAATCGACAGTTTTTCTTGGAATAACCATTGACGGTAAATTACAATGGGGCCCATAGAAACATTGTCAGGTAGGCTTAGTTCGGCCGCCTATGCCGTTAAAAAAATTAGACAGATAACTGACGTAGATACAGCCAGAATTGTTTATTTTAGTTATTTTCATAGTCTTCTGTCTTATGGGATTCTTCTCTGGGGAGCCTGTGCGGACATTAATGCTATCTTTGTTTTACAGAAAAGGGCTGTTCGAGCCATTTACAACCTAGGTCCAAGAGATTCCCTTCGAGAAAAATTCAAAGAAATAGGTATTTTGACTGTAGCCTCACAATATATATTTGAAAACCTATTGTATGTACACAAAAACATATCAAAGTTTAAGAAAATGTCCGATATTCATAGTTTAAATACCAGGAATAAACACAATCTTGCTGTACATCGCACTCGTCTCCACAGAGTAGGCAACTCGTTCATGGGTCAATGTATACGCTTTTATAACAAACTTCCCATTGACATTCGAAACTTACCCATTAAACGATTTAAAAGCTGTATTAAAACCAAACTTTGTAAAAAAGGGTACTATAAAATCACAGATTATTTAGAAGACAAAAATGCATGGGATTGAGCTGCTCGCTCTGTAAGGCATTGTGACATTTTGAATATTATGGAAAGCCATAAAAATATACCTACCAGTTTTATATACAAATTGACATTATTGAATATTATATACAAAATGACATGATGATTACTTATAAGTATTGTTTTATTGTGAATGTGAGGACTATGTGGATATTTATTTTTCGTTCTGTTAGTTTTAGGGAAGGTCTGGCAATTTGAGAACTTTATGCGACCTACCCAAACGTCCTTTCTTTGGTATTGTTCGTCGAGTCGTTGAGCTCCTTTAGTTCTGAGTTGAGCTCCACTATTACTGACAAATGCTTGCACTGACTGGACAGGTCCACTCAAATCTGTGTGGTTCTTTCCTCAAAAGACCATTTCAGACTCTTATCTACATGGTCCTCATATGGCCTGACCAAGATTATGTCTGGACTTTAAAGGAGACGGTGACCTCTGAGTTTGTTTCGGCCTTTCTTCTCAGAGTAGTCAGATAGGAAACGCCGACCTCATCTAGCTTATTTTTACAACTTTTTAATATGACGTGTAAAAGTGATTCCAATATCCTATTTACAGAATAAACAATTTCATTTCAATGTTATGTATAATATATAATGTACTGTTAATGTTAGAATTAGAAGTTAAGAGATGGCCGTTAGGTAGCATAACAGCGTCTGTGATAAATGCCATACTTTGTGGCATTCTCATTTACAACTTGGTTCAAAAAAATGTTTTTTTGTACATTGTTTTCAAATGATAAAACTTGAAAGAACAGAGAGGTACATAGATTCCAAGTAGTGGTTAAAAAAAAAAAAAATCCTATCATGTAAGTTGCTTTAGTTTGACCGAGCCGCTGTTCCGCGCCATAGATATGTGCGCGGCTCACGGGAGTGCAGGCGCTCATTCGTCACCGCTCACGGCGTGCCCCTCGCCCGTCGCTCATTGGCTACTCATACTTTGTGGCGTGTTAAGTCTAACTATATACTGTACAGTCAGGCCGCGTCTTAATCAAATCTGATCGTCTCAATAAATAATAAGGATTTATTATCTCCCACAAAGTACAGGAGTCAGGAATCCAAACTAGGGTACCCTGTGCTATGGACTCCTGCCCCCCTCGCCTCAATGTCGGCTTATAATTTTTATTTTTAATATTTTGAAATTTTTTATAACATTTTCCATTTTTACAAATTTTCTACTTGACCCAATTTTCTTTTTTGGCTTTCGCCTTAATAGGGAATATGCATGTATTTTTTTAATATTTTTATTCGATAATTTACATCGTCAAATAATAGTAAAAAATAATCGACGGCAAAAAAGCAATTTAAAGTACTTAAAAAAAAGTTTAAAAATATCCAACCGATCCGGGGTATTTAAACGCCCTCCATTTGGCGCGCTTGGTGTGGTGACGTCACAGACCGTGAAAACAAACAAGCAACTGTCAAGTCAACGTCAAACACTCCTTTTTGTATGAGCGTTTGACATTGACTTGACACTTGTTGATTGACTTGACATTGACATTTTGATTGTTATCCCGGATTGTTACGTCACATCCGCTCTTAGCTTTTCAAGTATTTGAATTACCCACGGTTTTTTGGGACTTTAAAAAAAATAATTTCTCGCTCAAAAATAAATTTTATTCAAAAATATTGATGGAGGCATAATTCTGAAGTAATATAGTTTATAAAAAAAAATATTTGACCCATATTTGAATCACATGCATATTCCCTATTTCGGGATGTAAATTGAGCCTTATTTATACCTGTTGTAACATTATTTTTGTATAACAGACTATGCCATCGGTTTCGGCGGCAAGTACGGCGTGCAGACAGACAGACAGGATGCGTCTGCTCTGGGGTGGGACCATCAGGAGAAGACACAGGCTCACGCTAGTCAAGTGGACCATAAGAAGGTATGCCCATGATATTGATGATTTAAAACTTTGTAAAATAAACATTTTTATCTAGAACTGACTTTGCCCGCACTTCGCCCGTGTGGATGTCGAAAATTATCCCACGGTAATGTACTTCCGGGATAAAGAAGTATCCTATGTCCTAACCCAGGGCATGGTCTACCCATGTGCGTATATTTCATTCAAATCCGTTCAGCCGTATTAGCGTGAGAGAGTAACATAATCACTTTCGCATTTACAATATTTGTTACTAGAGTCTGACCAACGAAAGTTGTCCAAGAAAAAAGGCGGCAATTTAAAAAATCAAGAGCTTGTTATACACTGCATAAACGGAGTCGATACTATTTATTATTCAAGACATATTATGCGATAATTACATCAGTATTTCATTATTTATATAATAATTAGACATGTAATAATGTTACTTAGAAGCGAAGTAAAATATTCCACAGATAATAATTCGTTGGTCAGACTCTAGATGCGCCCCGCGGTTTCACCCGCGTAAGTCTCGGTCCCGTAGGAATATTGGGACTTCCTATTCCAGGTCATGGTCTACCCATGTGCCAATATTTCATTCAAATCCGTTCAGCCGTTTTAGCGTGAAAGCGTATCAAAAAACAAACAACTCACTTTCGCATTTTTTTTTTTTTTTTTTTTTTTTTTAAATCTGTATTTTGTTTAGGGGACCTTTCGCATTTATAATATTAATTAGGATAGCGACCCGCTATTGCTTCGCACGGTTTGTTGGACTTGACAAAACATCGAGATTTCTTAGTTACATACATATAACTTTAATATACGTATTATGCGCATGAACCTTCCGGAATAAATTCTCTAAACGACGGTGAAAACCTCATCAAAATCTGTTGCGTGGTTTAGATGAACAACGCGGACATACAGACAAGTATTTGCTATGCGGTTTTTGTTGCGCGTCAATTGTTGTCTCAAAATCAAAATCAAAAGTCATTTATTCAAACTAGGCTGACAATCAGCACTTTTCGCTCACGTCAAAAATTACATAAGACAGTCCCCCAAAACGTCCACCCTTCACCACTTCCTAGTGCTTTAGCTGGGAAGAAGAAGTGACGCAACAAACTCCCCAGCAGGCGTAGCATGGCGCTTTCTATCTCTACGAAGAATAGACATAGCTTTTTCTATACAAAGTGACAGTTCATTTCTTCATTTTTGACATCCACCGTAGAAATCTTTCTACAATCTGTCACTTTGTCTTTAAAGGATGGTGGGCAAGGATATATGGGAGCTGGTCCCACGACGCCCACGGATAAAACCACTGTAGTTTTGAAGACATTACTTCTCCCTTTACTCAGGCCAAGGCACATCAAAATCTGTCCCAGGGTTATTCAGTTCTGACAATGTTAGGTCAGGTTAGGTTAGGTTTGGTCAGGTTAGGTTAGGTTAGGTTTTTAGCGGAAAGGTGTGTCACCTACAGGGGACGCGACGGCGGAGGCCGGCGCGACATGTCGTGCGGTGTTCCACAGGGTTCGGTCGTTGGCCCACCCCTGTGGAACATCGGGTACGACTGGGTGCTGAGAGGCGAGCTCAAGCCGGGTGTGGCCCTGGTGTGTAACGCGGACGACACGCAGGTCACGGCCCGGGGAAGCTCGTACATCCATGCCAGATAACAGCTGTCTAGTACTAACAGTGTTTGAGCTAAGCCGCGGACAGAGAAAAATACTTTAGATGCACGTAGTTCGGTTCCTCCGGGACAGATTTTAATGGTGTCATAGTAAAAAATGTTCAGTGTTATCTGCCCTTTTATATAATTTACACGTGGTGGCTGGCCGTGCTGGGACCACTCTCGCCCACTCAGATAGCACTTAAAAGCTTAATATTTCGTAAACGGATTACTCAACCTAAAAATGGGTTTTACAAACTCACAATATTTTCAAACGGCCTTTCCAACGACACCCCACATCATGGGATAGAGAAGAAAAAAAAACAACATTCCCACTTTAGTTGTAGGGGAGGTACCCTAAAAAAAGATGATTTTCTCGATTTTATATTACCGCTTTGTCGGAGTGATTAATATGTCTATCCATGCCAGATAACAGCTATCTAGTACTAACGGTGTTTGAGCTAAGCCGCGGACTGAGAAAAATACTTAAGATGCACGTAGCTCGGTTCCTCCGGGACAGATTTTGATGGTGTCATAGTAAAAAATGTTCAGTTTAATCTGCTCTTGTAAGTAATGCACACGTACTGGCTGGCCGTGCTGAATAAGTTAGGTTAGGTTAGGTGTGATATTAATGATATGAAAAATACTTCAGATGCAAGTAGCTCGGTTCCTCCGGGACAGATTTTAATGGTGTCATAGTATAAAATGTTCAGTGTTATCTGCCCTTTTATGTAATTCACACGTGGTGGCTGGCCGTGCTGGGACCACTCTCGCCTACTCAGATAGCTCTTAAAAGCTGAATATTTCGTAAACGGATCCCTGAATCCGAAAATGGTTTTCACAGACTCACAATATTTTCAAACGGCCTTTCCAACGACACCCCACACCATGGGATAGAGAAGAAAAAAAAACACCATCCCCACTTTACTTGTAGGGGAGGTACCCTAAAAAAAGATGATTTTCGTGATTTTATATTACCGCTTTGTCGGCGTGATTAATATGTCTATCCATGCCAGATAACAGCTGTCTAGTACTAACAGTGTTTGAGCTAACCCGCGGACAGAGAAAAATACTTTAGATGCACGTAGCTCGGTTCCTCCGGGACAGATTTTGATGGTGTCATAGTAAAAAATGTTCAGTTTAATCTGCTCTTTTAAGTAATTCACACGTAGTGGCTGGCCGTGCTGGGACCACTCTCACCCACTCAGATAGCACTTAAAAGCTTAATATTTCATAAACGGATCCCTGAATCCGAAAATGGTTTCCACAGACTCACAATATTTTCAAACGGCCTTTCCAACGACACCCCACACCATGGGATAGAGAAGAAAAAAAAACACCATCCCCACTTTACTTGTAGGGGAGGTACCCTAAAAAAAGATGATTTTCGTGATTTTATATTACTGCTTTGTCAGCGTGATTAATATGTCTATCCATGCCAGATAACAGCTGTCTAGTACTAACAGTGTTTGAGCTAACCCGCGGACTGAGAAAAATACTTTAGATGCACGTAGCTCGGTTCCTCCGGGACAGATTTTGATGGTGTCATAGTAAAAAATGTTCAGTTTAATCTGCTCTTTTAAGTAATTCACACGTAGTGGCTGGCCGTGCTGGGACCACTCTCGCCCACTCAGATAGCACTTAAAAGCTTAATATTTCGTAAACGGATCCCTGAGTCCAAAAATGGTTATTGCAGACTCATAATATTTTCAAATGGCCTTTCTAACGACACCCCACACCATGGGATAGAGAAGAAAAAAAAACACCATCCCCACTTTACTTGTAGGGGAGGTACCCTTAAAAAAGATGATTTTCTCGATTTTATATTACCGCTTTGTCGGAGTGATTAATATGTCTATCCATGCCAGATAACAGCTATCTAGTACTAACGGTGTTTGAGCTAAGCCGCGGACTGAGAAAAATACTTAAGATGCACGTAGCTCGGTTCCTCCGGGACAGATTTTGATGGTGTCATAGTAAAAAATGTTCAGTTTAATCTGCTCTTGTAAGTAATGCACACGTACTGGCTGACCGTGCTGAATAAGTTAGGTTAGGTTAGGTGTGATATTAATGATATGAAAAATACTTCAGATGCAAGTAGCTCGGTTCCTCCGGGACAGGTTTTAATGGTGTCATAGTATAAAATGTTCAGTGTTATCTGCCCTTTTATGTAATTCACACGTGGTGGCTGGCCGTGCTGGGACCACTCTCGCCTACTCAGATAGCTCTTAAAAGCTGAATATTTCGTAAACGGATCCCTGAATCCGAAAATGGTTTTCACAGACTCACAATATTTTCAAACGGCCTTTCCAACGACACCCCACACCATGGGATAGAGAAGAAAAAAAAACACCATCCCCACTTTACTTGTAGGGGAGGTACCCTAAAAAAAGATGATTTTCGTGATTTTATATTACCGCTTTGTCAACGTGATTAATATGTCTATCCATGCCAGATAACAGCTGTCTAGTACTAACAGTGTTTGAGCTAACCCGCGGACAGAGAAAAATACTTTAGATGCACGTAGCTCGGTTCCTCCGGGACAGATTTTGATGGTGTCATAGTAAAAAATGTTCAGTTTAATCTGCTCTTTTAAGTAATTCACACGTAGTGGCTGGCCGTGCTGGGACCACTCTCGCCCACTCAGATAGCACTTAAAAGCTTAATATTTCATAAACGGATCCCTGAATCCGAAAATGGTTTTCACAGACTCACAATATTTTCAAACGGCCTTTCCAACGACACCCCACACCATGGGATAGAGAAGAAAAAAAAATACCATCCCCACTTTACTTGTAGGGGAGGTACCCTAAAAAAAGATGATTTTCGTGATTTTATATTACTGCTTTGTCAGCGTGATTAATATGTCTATCCATGCCAGATAACAGCTGTCTAGTACTAACAGTGTTTGAGCTAACCCGCGGACAGAGAAAAATACTTTAGATGCACGTAGCTCGGTTCCTCCGGGACAGATTTTGATGGTGTCATAGTAAAAAATGTTCAGTTTAATCTGCTCTTTTAAGTAATTCACAAGTAGTGGCTGGCCGTGCGGGGACCACTCTCGCCCACTCAGATAGCACTTAAAAGCTTAATATTTCGTAAACGGATCCCTGAGTCCAAAAATGGTTTTTGCAGACTCATAATATTTTCAAATGGCCTTTCTAACGACACCCCACACCATGGGATAGAGAAGAAAACAAAACACCATCCCCACTTTACTTGTAGGGGAGGTACCCTTAAAAAAGATGATTTTCTCGATTTTATATTACCGCTTTGTCGGAGTGATTAATATGTCTATCCATGCCAGATAACAGCTATCTAGTACTAACGGTGTTTGAGCTAAGCCGCGGACTGAGAAAAATACTTAAGATGCACGTAGCTCGGTTCCTCCGGGACAGATTTTGATGGTGTCATAGTAAAAAATGTTCAGTTTAATCTGCTCTTGTAAGTAATGCACACGTACTGGCTGGCCGTGCTGAATAAGTTAGGTTAGGTTAGGTGTGATATTAATGATATGAAAAATACTTCAGATGCAAGTAGCTCGGTTCCTCCGGGACAGATTTTAATGGTGTCATAGTATAAAATGTTCAGTGTTATCTGCCCTTTTATGTAATTCACACGTGGTGGCTGGCCGTGCTGGGACCACTCTCGCCTACTCAGATAGCTCTTAAAAGCTGAATATTTCGTAAACGGATCCCTGAATCCGAAAATGGTTTTCACAGACTCACAATATTTTCAAATGGCCTTTCCAACGACACCCCACACCATGGGATAGAGAAGAAAAAAAAACACCATCCCCACTTTACTTGTAGGGGAGGTACCCTAAAAAAAGATAATTTTTTGGATTTTATATTACCGCTTTGTCGGCGTGATTAATATGTCTATCCATGCCAGATAACAGCTGTCTAGTACTAACAGTGTTTGAGCTAACCCGCGGACAGAGAAAAATACTTTAGATGCACGTAGCTCGGTTCCTCCGGGACAGATTTTGATGGTGTCATAGTAAAAAATGTTCAGTTTAATCTGCTCTTTTAAGTAATTCACACGTAGTGGCTGGCCGTGCTGGGACCACTCTCGCCCACTCAGATAGCACTTAAAAGCTTAATATTTCATAAACGGATCCCTGAATCCGAAAATGGTTTTCACAGACTCACAATATTTTCAAACGGCCTTTCCAACGACACCCCACACCATGGGATAGAGAAGAAAAAAAAACACCATCCCCACTTTACTTGTAGGGGAGGTACCCTAAAAAAAGATAATTTTTTGGATTTTATATTACCGCTTTGTCGGCGTGATTAATATGTCTATCCATGCCAGATAACAGCTGTCTAGTACTAACAGTGTTTGAGCTAACCCGCGGACAGAGAAAAATACTTTAGATGCACGTAGCTCGGTTCCTCCGGACAGATTTTGATGGTGTCATAGTAAAAAATGTTCAGTTTAATCTGCTCTTTTAAGTAATTCACACGTAGTGGCTGGCCGTGCTGGGACCACTTTCGCCCACCATCCTTTCTAACGATCTTTGTCTAGGTCTCAGGGCCGCAGCTACCCTACAACCCGATTCCTATCGGCTTCCCTTCTGAACTTCGGAACAAAACCACTCTATCCTCATTGAAAACTAACACAGTCAGTAGTGTTTAAAATGCCTGTTCAATAATCACAATAGAGGTATTTAATACACCATAAAACTAAAACTATACAAAACGCCCACATTCAATGTTTTGTCATTGTTATCTCCCGACCGCAAAAAAAAATTCTCTAAAATAACTCGGTGGTGCGGGCGGCTTGTCGTTGATTCAAAAATCAAGGCGTCATGACGTCACTTCGGTCACGTGACACCCCGGTTTCATACGGCTCCAGTAACCCGGCCGACAGCGAGTTATACCTACAAACAGTGATCGAAAATTGCTTGCGCGTGAACGAGATGGAGAGATATCGGTTCGGTAGTTTTCGTTGATTTTCGTAATGCGTTCGGCTCGGAGTTCGGACAGGACGCTATTGTGTGGTTGCTGTTTGACGTAATCGCATTATAATTTGTTTACACTTGCAGTTAATTTGCATTTTGTTCGTATTATTTATTGAATACATTAGTTTATCAGTACGAGAATCGTAGTAGTAGTATTAGTTTGTTGGTATAAAACAGTGATTAAAGTGTTTTGACTTTACTGAAAGTGTACGTTGTAATTATGTATTTGGGGTAAGTAGATAGTTAATAAGTTGAAATTTCTTAATAGATTTGAAAAGTTATTAGTACTATCAGTAGGATTAGGATGGCGGCAATAATTCGTCAAGGACTTTCTAATTAACTACAATGTCTTTTGGCCCGCGTGCTGCCCGTCTGGTAGCTTAGTGGTAGCCTATACATTGTTGTTTAGGATTATTTTCTTTGTGAGGAAACATGCTTTCCAAGGTAAAGTTTTGAGCCGTGCTCGCTCAGATATAAGTATAAATTACAAACGACGTGATAGTTTTTTCAAACATTCTAATGTTTCCCTTTACGATAAATATGAATGGCTGACTGGCAGTTGTAAATAAAATAAAATGTATTGTTTCCCTTGTTTACTTTTCTCAGATTCTAGTAGTTTATGTAATAATGGGGTTTTTACATTCATAATCTGACGATTTTTCGCTAATTCGTTTGAAGCTCTACACCCGCGCGGCCAATTCCCTCTAGTGGCCGTGAGCGAAAACTCTGAATTGTAAAATGCCACTCCCTAAAAATTTCTCGTTAAACGCGCCCTCTGTTTAATTATTTGTGAATTTTTTTAATGGAGATATCTCGTTCTTGTACTGACAAAATGCATTGCTTTTCTGATATTTTCGTTAGATGGCGTTGCGCTATTAGGAGCGTAGGAGCTTAGTATAGATCTGCGGTAGTGCGGTTGAAATCACTTGTTGAACTGTGTGAGTGTGCGTGGTTTGTGAAAGCGGGCTTTTTGAATGTGAGTTTATAAATAAGTTTGAGAAAAGTAGATCAAAATAGGAATTTAATGAAACGGTTTATTGACACCATTCTTTTGTTAGGTAAACAAACAAGAAGTAGCTTTTCGCGGCCACAAGGAAGGTCCGAAGTGACATCATAACAAGTATTATTAACCGAGTTCTTCAAAAAGGAGGAGGTTCTCAATCAGTTTTTTTTTTTTTTCTTTTTTTTTTACTCCGGGTTCCCACCCCCGAAAAATCACCCTTCGCCACTGCTAGGTCTTTTATATGTAGACTATTTCGGAAGAAAGTTTTCTATCCTTACTGTCAAAATCACACTGACAACCGATAAATCCTATGATAAAACAAAGAATTCTGAGTCAAATTATGTAAAAGAGTGAATTTCGTAAAAAGTGCAGTTGACTCTTTCTATTTTGCTACAGGAAACGTCATTTTTGTCTACTCTTCCGTCGACAAAACGGTGCTCATGCTACGCCTGCTGGTCTGTCCCCAGGTCTGTCCCCAGGACTGTCTTGTTTCTATGCTAACAAAATCTGATATTGTTAATGATTCACTCCTTCCATTCCTCAGGGTTTCGGCGGCAAGTTCGGCGTGGAGACTGACAGGGTCGACAAGTCAGCTCACCGGTTCGACGAGGTGGAGAAGGTTGGCACTAACTACACCAAACAGAAGCCAGACATAGGCGCCGCGAAGCCTTCCTCTATACGGGCCAAGTTTGAGAACATGGCTAAGGAGAAGGAAGAAGTAAGTTTGTCATTTTTGTTAAAGAAAACATTGAAACTAGCATCAACTATCAGAAGGTGAGGAGCTCGTGGCTAAGTTATTACTTAGCCACGAGCTCCTCACCTTCTGATAGTTGATGCTAGTTTCAATGTTGCTGTTATTACAGCCGCACGGATCGATCCGTCAGGTTAAGCCACGCTTGCCCGGGTTGGTCCGTGGATGGGTGACCATTTTCACATATCGAGACTCCTCCGTGCCTCGGAAAGCACGTTAAGCCGTTGGTCCCGGCTGTCATTTGTGGATCTTTGACAGTCGTTACGGGTCGTCAGAAGCCCGAAAGTCTGACAACCAGTCTTACCAAGGGGTATCGTTTTTCCCAGTTACTGGGTTGTGGAGGTCAGATAGGCAGTCGCTCCATGTAAAGCACTGGTATCCAGCTGCATCCAGTTAGACTGGAAGCCGACCCCAACATAGTTGTAAAAGGCTAGGCAGATGATGATCAACTATCAGAAGGTCAATTCTCGCACACTCCTACCAACTTATCTGTGAAATGGCGAAAATTGTAACTACGGCCGTCATGTTGAAAGTCATTCGACTGTCAGTGTCTACTACATTCAGTGCACAATAAAATTATTGTCATTATTAGAATGTAGATGAATTTATTCATTCTGATGTTAGAATGTTAGAATTAATTTGTATAATCAATCAATTAGCAACACTGAATCGACGGTGCCGTCCTCTTTCAGTTCACAGATAAGTTGGTAGGACTGTACTTAAAAATACCGGTCAAAATCATAAGCCTCCTTTTTTTTTCGCCGTAGTCGGGTAAAAAACGTTCTCATTCAAGTCGCAATCTGTAAAACTTGTCAAAAATGTTGGTAAATTGGTTGTATTATTGACAGATTGCGAATGAGATGCGAATGTTATTAAAAATACAGGAATTTCCCCTCTGACTAAATGACCGAGTCCTTGATAATTCAAAAGTGCATGTAAATGGCTGAAATAATACCAACTTGTTATGGTCCCAGACAGACAGTTATTTTCGCATTTATAATATTAGTATGGATGCAACAAGTAAATTAAAATCCAGCTTATTTTTGAAACGAAAACTTTTTTAGGCGCGTTGAGCGATTTTTGGTAGGGGGTAAACTTATGGATTCGCGTAGTGCTGGGCTGTAGGATATAGATGGCGCTAATGCTAGTTTTAAGTTTTGCCCATTTTTATATAACTATTTTCTATTTGATTTTCCAATATATCATGTCTATTATTTATTTCACAGGAAGCGTTACAGTCGGTGCAAAAGATAAGACAACAGAGAGAGGCTAATGACAAAGACTTGTCACAAAAGGTATGCTTTCATTCATATTATAATATCTTATTTCAATTTTCTTATTGGTTGTAATTAGAGGGGTTGACTAACCGCCTGGCCGACCTTTGCTTTCGGAGGAGTTCGGTTTAAAAAGAAAACGGTTTAGATTTTTTTGAATGTAAAAATTTTGTTTTACTTCATTTAAGTTCAATTATTGTATAATTTCAACATTAATGATGTACAGTCACGGACTTTAATTGATGAGCCACCTGGTACTGTTCGCATTTTAGCCTTGTAATGCAAATGCGGGATTATTCGGTTCCCGACACGCAAAGTCATGTGTCTTCGTATTAGAAGAAGAAAATTATATTTCATATCCTAACCTGAGAGCAGAACTACAAACTTGACAGCAGTGACTACTCAAAGTCAACCAATTGCACTAGACCTGCAATTGGTTGACAACAGTAACCTAGCAACGATAAACAATTGTTGCTAGGTTACTGCTGCATAGTAGCGTTAGCGTACGGAGAAATTCTCTGACATCGATATTTCAACTGTCACTGTCTTCAGTTAAGTTTTCAGAATTATTGAGTTAATGAGCTATGATTCAAAGGAGGTCGGTATCAAATAGATTGGATAAACTTAACGCAACATTGTATTTATTTTTATCATTGAGAACTTATTAGTCAACCTCTATGGATATTTCCGATTAAAAGTAATTTATTTGTCATCTTGATATTTCAACTGTCACTGTCTTCAGTTATGTTTTCATAATTATCGAGTTAATGAGCTATGATTCAAAGGAGGTCGGTATCAAATAGATTGGATAAACTTAATGCAACATTGTATTTATTTTTATCATTGAGAACATATTAGTCAACCTCTATGGATATTTCCGATTAAAAGTAATTTATTTGTCATCTTGTTTACGAGCGTGCGATTTGAGTTCGTGTTTAATCGTGTAATCTCGTGAATGTATGAAACTGCAAAATTGAAAAGTTTGAAGGTGCCTCATCAATTAAAGTCCGTGACTGTACTTAACCAATTTTTTGTATCAATTTTTTTATTTAAAAGAGTATCCGTGGAGTTTCTTGTCCGTTTTTCTCCATAGGTACCTACTACGCTTTGGAATGGGCAACTAGCTTCATATTTCTGACTGACCGACTCCTTGACAATTCAAAAGTGCCTGTAAATGGTTTAATTGAAATAAATGCTGTGAGTTTTGAGTTTTGATTGATTACCAAAGGAAGAGTTCGTATTCCTAAATCATGTGATTCTAAAATAAAAATTATTAACAATAAAGGTAACGATTAAAATGTCAGTCACCCTAATTTGAAGCATAGAAATATGAGTAGAAGCATAGAAGTAAAGAACAAACACTACGTTTTTTGCCGACTAGTCGCTGTCTTAGTATATTATTTTCGCGATCTCCAGACTTTGATTATACGTAAATTAAAACTTGTTTATTTATTTATATTTTATATACTTTATTGTACACCACAAAAATATACAAAAGGAAAAAAACAAACACTACAAAATATACAATGGGTGGCCTTATCGCTTTCCGCGATCTCATCCAGGCAACCTTGGAATGGACAGTGATTTAGCCTGGACATAAAATGGGGCTGTCGTAGGTGCAAATAATAAGTATACAATAAACTAAAATAGATACACATATACATACATGTCCTAAATAATAGATACATACATTCAGATCATAACAACTTAATGATCTCCTAAAACAGGGCTTCCTCTCTCCTACCCTTTTGCTGTGCCCAGGGTCCATAATTATCTTAATTATATAGTTACCATCCAAGTACACCTTCTCCATAGGTACCTACTAAGCTTTGTAATGGACAACTAGCTTCATATTTCTGACTGTAACATAGTACTCGACTAAGTTCAGGTGTGAAGCCACAACGTTACAGTACCCCGGCTGCAGAGAGAGGATTTTACCTATATAAAATCCGCTAGAACTACCACTTCCCACTTGCTGTCTAATCTTTAGCACAAGTCTGAATCCAGTCCAATCAGAGCAGAGACTGGAACCATACTCTATAGCCATGAGTGAAACTAGTTAGTCATAGTTCACTCAAGATTTCCAAACAGCAAGCAAAGAAATACACAAGATTAAAAGCAAGTGTATCTCAGTCAGTAGTGTTCTATTAGAAGCTGGTACCAGTGTATTTAGTAGTATTCCTACATGTGAGTAGACATGTGGTGTATTCGATAATTAGATCTTAACTGGCTTTAGGTAAATATAGGTAAGTGAGTTCAGTGTGTACTTGTAGGTGTAGTTAGGTAGTATGCACATGTAGTTAGAATGCGTTACTGTTAGTGTGTTAGTAGGGGTAGGTTAGGTTAGTGGGGTAGTGTGTAGTGGGGGTAGGTTAGGTAAGTGGGGTAGTGTGTATTGGTGCGGTCACCTCACTTGTAGGTGCCGTCTTTAAGATGTTCATTTGAACATGACATATACAACACAACAGTTAAGGGTAGTTATAATAGTGACCTGCTCTGCAATAATAAAAGGACATCCCTTGGGATCCACAGCGTCCGCTAGAATAGCGCCAGAGCAGCATATGCTATTTTAAGAGTTTTTTTTTTTATTGTTTTAGGTAACAGATAGACAACACAAAAGCTAAGGGTAGTTATAGTAATGAACTGCTCTGTAATAAAAAATAGTCATCCCTTGGGATCAGCAGCATTCCTTAAAATAGCGCCAGTGAACAATAGTATAGTTTATGTCAGGTCATAGATGTAGTTTATTTTAAGTTATAGATATAAATAGTGTATTTTAAGTTTTATTTAGATGTAGTTTTAGTTTAATATTGTATTTAGTAGTCATTAGTATTCTATAATAACTCTGATAATAGAATAGTTAAGCTAGCAACAGATCAGATTTCAGTAGGTAGTTACTGTTGTAGTCCAACCTAAGTCCCAATAGTAAAATGCAAACACAGGACTAGAAAATTAGGGTCCAGCCCAGTGTACTTAGTATCCAGTATGTAGGTTTTATTGAATACATAGTGTCACCCTAAACCGCACAGGAATACCAACAATTACATAGATAGACAGTTTACATAAATAGATACATTTGGTTTAGGCTTATTTAGGGAGTAACCATCCGCTCCTGCAAGGGCTTATTTATAGAGTTGCACCGCTCTTTAGAGTATAGATATGTAATAAATAGGAAATTTGGTTTAGGCTTATTTAGGGAGTAACCAACCGCTCCTGCAAGGGCTTATTTATAGAGTTGCACCGCTCTTTAGAATAGATAGTAAGTACATACATAGATTAGGTTGCTTAGGTTACCAATGGTTTAGGGCCAATTGATAAAGCAGAACCACTGATCAATGGGGTAGACCATCATGATCAGTTATAGTAGGTAGGTGATGAATGGGGTAGGGCCATCATCAATTATAACTATGGCTGTAGGGCCAATAGTCATGGTAGAAGTTTAAGATGAATGGGGTAGGGCCATCATCCTAAGTTACTGTTTGGATTTACCAAATAGTTGGAAGTTTAGATAATAGTATGATAATTGTTGGTTATATGTAGATAGTGGGTAGTTGTAGAGGGTGAGTGCAAGTAGTTTTAGTAGTTTGTGGGGTAGGTTGTGTAGTGTTTTGGTATTTAAATCTGATTTTTATGTAGTGGTTGTCAGCTGTTTATTATGTTGACATAGGTGGGTAGGTTGAGAATTTATTTTAGATTAGTTTAGATTTCTATGTAAATAATTGTTGTATGATGTTAATTTTTAGGTATGACAACAATTCATTAAATATTAGTTTGTTAGGTAATTAGGTTAAATTGTTTGTTTAGATTATAATTATGTATAGAAAAAAGTAGTAAGTACTGCAATATTGTTATTGTTTTCGTTTGTCAATGAAGGTAGTAGTTTTTCATTGTTAAAGTAGAAAACAATACAATTTTAGTTTAATTGTAACAGCAATTTAAGAATTGTTTTGAATAAGAATAGAATTATTTAGGTAGTTTTATTTTATTGCAGTAGTTGTAGGAAGGTAATTGGTGTAGGTATGAATTTGTGTTTAGATATTCCATGAAGTTTTTAGGTAAGTGTATTTTAGAGTGATAGCTGTCTTAGTGTTTTATTTCATTGGCCACAGTATTTATATTGTAGTTTTATTATTTGTGAGCCAGTAGATTAGTCATTTAGATTGTAATAAGTAATGTTCTATAGTTAGGTAATTTGAATGATAAGTGTAGGTAAGCTTGTAGGTTATGTTTAGTTTAATGTAAGTTTTTAGCAAAGTTAAAAGTTAGGTTAGGTCATTATATTAGTAATTAGAGTATGTTTATAGTAGATATTATCAGTTTTAGGTATGTAAAGGTATGACAGCTATCAATACCTTGGGTAGTAGTCACAATTCAATTATTTAGAAAAAATGCATTTCACCGCTGCCAGCACTGAGTAAGTTTTTAGATTTAGATGAGAAGTAGAATAATTACACATCAGGTGAGTTCCCATTATGTACACAGCCAGCATTAGAAACGCAAGTAGTTTTCACATGTCAGATTAGTACAATACAAGTAGAACTTAAAACTATACCGCTACGATGATTAGCGAGGAATGTGTGCGAGGGCTCAGTCAGATCAGCGTTAGGTTTGGTAGGATTAGAGTTGGGCGCCACTGTAACGGCTAGGGCTTTGCAGGTAGGCTGCGCAGGCCGTTAACGGATAGATAGGTAGGTAGGTAGGGTAGAGAGAGGAATGAAACCAGCTGGGTAGTTTGATACATATATTCGTAGTAGATCCACAGCTAGGTCGCGGGTAAGGACACTGATCTTTCCGAGCACTCACACACTTAGGTAGGTAGAAGGGTACCGTCCTTGGTCATCCGTTGTAGTAGGAAGCGGCCTGCCAGCGCAGGCTCAGCTGGAACGGTAGGGTAGCACACGTCGGAGACACGTGGCAGACGAGGCCTGTCAGCACAGGCCTGCAGGTGGTACTCGGCGTTAGGCCGCAGGTAGCTCGCGGCGGTAGGCCGCAGGTAGGCCAGGCCTCGGCAAGGACTCGGTAGCGGGCATTGGCAGTATGCCAACGCGTCCTGTCCTTAGCCGGGCGTAAGAGCCGGGACGTAGTAGCCGGGGTGTAGAAGCCGTGTAGAATCCGAGACGTAGAACCCGGGATGTAGAACCCCTAGACTCGGGCCACATGGTAAATCTAGGGGTTCTACAACGAACCGCTAGTATGGCTGGTTACAGATGAAATGCTGAGTAGTCTGTCCAATAGTGTTGGGCATGTAATTTAGTGTTGTGCTCAACCACTTAGTAACATAGTACTCGACTAAGTTCAGGTGTGAAGCCACAACGTTACAACCGACTCCTTGACAATTCAAAAGTGCCTGTAAATAGTTTAATTTAAATAAATGCGTTGATTTTGAGTTTACACATTATGGTAAAGCAATAAAGATATTGAGTATTGGGACTTCAAATATGGCCGGATAGTCGGTTTTCCAGTCTAATCGGTATATCGCTAGGTGTAATGATCGGCACCTATACTATGACGTATGAATGCCATCATTTGTCCAGTGTTAGTGAGAGACGGAGCTACACAAGGCCGCTAGCACCATCCTTTTTTCGCAGTGGAATAATGATGGCATTAATACTTCATAGTCAGCCCTCTGTTGATCGAAATAAAATGTAACAAATTCTTTCACAGGAGAAAGTTCGCGTAGACAAAGAGAAAGCAGACCAGCCTGAACCGGACGTCGAACAGGAAGCCCCGACCAAGCTGCCCCCGGGCCGCCTCGCCAACAGACAGCCGGTGTTACCGTCTCCTACCGCTTCACCCGTCACTTCGCCACTTAAGTCCGCTTCACCCGTCACTTCGCCACTTACTTCGCCTATGATGCACAAGGTTTGTCAAAACTCTTCTATTATAATGTATGAAAAGTCGGTCTATTTTGTAAATATTCCACCGTTAAACTTAGGTGAGTGAGCTGTCATTTCACCTGGCGGTCTATTCTGTAAAAATCGCACCGTTTAAACTTAAGTGAAGTGATAATGATAATTGTTTATTTCTAGATTGTTTTTCAAATGTTTTACAAATTAAACCTAGGCTAGTTTTGAGTACAAATGATTAAACATTTAAACATCTGTAGCCGAACTAGGCAAAACCTGTATTTCGGCAATCAGCGGCAAATCCACTCGAATATTTTTACATTTATAATAGCCATTTTACAGGAAAAATTAAGAGTAGTGTTATTTGAAAATATTATTATGTTAGCTTGAAGTTAGCTGCCATTCCACGCGTAGTGCTGTTGTGTAAACCATCTCACCATGAAAACTTAGGTGAACTGAGCTGTCAATAGTGTCAATCCCTAATAGCGGATGGGATGACAGTTCACAAGTAGCTCACTTCACCAAAACTTTCACGGTGAGGTTATTTATTACATAAAATACTATTTTTATTTTATTTTAATATTTTACTGGTTGTTTACGGTCCTCACAAAATAGGTCGGGGGTCCGCCATTTGGTGACTCCTGGATTAAAATATTTACACCATAATCGAAATATTACATCTTTTTTAGGTAATGCCTGATGTACCGCCGCCAGCCGAAGTAGTACGATCTGCGCCCGCGCCGGCTGAAGCAGCGGAAGTGTCGTCAGCGGACAAACTGCCCAACTTGCCGGATGTCACGCTAGTCGGAGAGCCCAAGGAGGATAAGGAAGAGGTTTGTTGATTATTTATTAAGTTATTGTAGGTTTTGAGACCCACTTTACGTTGTGGGTTCAAAACTTGAGAGGTATCAATAATTGTGACATATTCGTTCTTTTAAATAATATAAAAACTGTGTTTGTAATGTCGTAATTGCATGCTGTTTTTAAATGGCTGATTTACACTAGGGAAATTTCCCGCCTCGAATGGGAAATATGTATAATCGAAACGGAGGTAAAAAGTCGACTCGTATGCGATACTCGCATGTCAAGAACGGAGTCTGGCTTCGCTTTTCAGAACAGAAACGTCTTAGTAAAGAAAAAAATCGTATTTAACCGTATGTAACCGTCTCTGTGGTCCACCTGTCTCAGACCCAGAGGTTTCGGGTTCAATTCCCGGTGGGGGCAAACTTTTCTTCTCGGTTTCGCTGGTGGTATGATGTTCTCAGTCCGCCTGGCTACTGTGGCGGCATCTACATCGCCACATGCGAACTACTCATCAAACAGCGGCGGTACTGCCATACAAGCTGAAAAGCCCGGCTTGCCTTCAAAACTGAGCCAATCAATTAAACAAAAAAACTACTCTATACTTCCAAGTCAATCCTTCATGTCGCAAGAATTGATAAGAATAATAACATAAAAACTTCGCGCTGCACCAGCCGCGCGCTATAAGTACAAACAATGCACCGTTGCCAAACTGCCACAGTTGCGATCTCGCTCTAACACTATAGCGTTAGGCGAGATCGCATCTATGAATGAAGACGTCAATTCTGTAGTACATTGCATCTTTCTCGCTCACACACGCTTGCGGCAACGGTGCAGAAGCCAGCTTCTAGACCTCTCATTTTTTGCATTGAAAATGCGTACGTTGTCGATACTATTAGAATGTACTTATTTTGCAAAATGTTCTAATATTTAAGCCCGGCTTTTGAGTTTTTATGAATGGAACGAATCGTGTGTTAGAAGTTCGCGCAAATGCACTAGCCGCGATGTTGACCCGCGTAAAGTGAGTTACAAGTCCGCGAAGCGACTCAATTTGTTATTGTTTTGAAATAATATTTTGAGATCAGTATTTTATTTTTCAATTGAGGTTATAAATTATCTAGTTTTATTATTTAAAATGATGTGATAGTTATTGCGGCTATGTCATTCCTTATGCTTAGTAGTGTTTTTATCATCAAAATGTGAATTTGGAAACTGTGTTCGAAAAGGTATGTAAATACATTGAGTTTTCTGACAGTAAGTAACTCTTTGCTTCACCGTAATCAACCCCAAATTACTATAACTCGGAAATATAAACAATTAGGTAGGTATTTTTGTCAGTCGAAGAATATATTGAAATTGGCATTCGATTGTTTAGTATGTATAAAGTTAAGAGTATGACCAAACTTAGGTAGCCTAGCTGGTGCCATGAAAGACATCAAAATTTGTATAGTGTTGTTTGTATGGCAATTGTAGTTTTGGTAAACCACTAAAAAACAAACCACTTATTAGAATACATCTCATCAAGATCACAAAACACAATAATTTTCGTATCGAAGATATTCTTTGAAATAAAGGCGTTTTGAAATAAAGATTAGAGTTGGCTATTGTCATTATGATTAATTATAAAATGTTATATACCCAATTTAATATCTTATTTAACATTTTCAATCGACTTAAAACTTAAATTTAGTTAAAACAACAAATCGATAATTTGGGGCCATCTAGCGGCTTTTGATAGAATAATTTTTATGTGACAAGCGTTGACAAAGTTATTATTATGGTGAAAAGGTCCTGCGAAGCGGTGTGGTTACGCGCATTCGTTAATAGATGGCGCTTACGACAATTCCGTACTGATGTCTGAAATAATATGTAGAACTCTTCTTCATCCGTAAATCGCTCACTTGTCTGTTTTTTTAAATCGTTAAAAATCTGTCGGCTTGCCCTGGTTTTGAACCCTAGGCACGCCACTGGGCATCAAAGATCTGACGTCACATAAATCCTGCATCGCGCTGTTATAGTTAACCGTGCAGTGGACATATATACGAGAAACCGACATCAATCGTTGGGCAGTGCCCACTAGACACAACACCCGTCTGGTCGGAGGATCCTCCCTTTTCTATGTGGTTGAGTGAAATTTTCACCCTGTTCCTCATACCCCTAAATACCTACCACCATCTTATTTTATTTTATTTTTATTTTATTTTATTTATTTAGGACAACCAACAAAGCTTACACCAAAAAAAAAGACATGTTAAAACTACCCATACTATTTTTACAATTTATAGTGTAGCCTTAATTAAAGGCTGCCACGGCATGCATTTATTTAACATAGGAGTATGAAACACAAAAAAAAAACAGATTTCACATAATTAGTTACTAAAACACTGACAATTGTTACATGAATCCAAGATACAAATACAAAAAGATGAAAAACTTACAATGAAATAAAATGCAGTCTTATTTAATCAATCTCGCCATAGCAGCAATGTTAACAGCATTGTTGTGTTTCGGCAGTTATGAGGTAAGACAGCCAGCTCCTCTGTAGTTGAGGATTCCGATTGAAGCTCATTTCCACCTTCGGCGTGATCATCACTTACCATCAGGTGGGATGCAGGCAAAGACCTTCCGCGTTGTGGATTAATAAAAAATAGAGTTTTCAGAAGAGAAAATCTCCTTCGAGAAAATCTGCTTCGAGAAAATCTCCTGAATGGTCTCGAATGACATAATTGTTGGAGAGTGTTTGTTTTTCGCTTGAGTGTCAACACTACAGGGTGTTAGGGTAAACACCGTTATCCTTGAAACCAGTGGTTTGCGGTTTTTTTTTTTTCCACTGGACTATTTCACCCTTTCACCTATGCGCTAGTGCAACGAACTTGTGTCTTAACACGGGTGTGGGACGTGACCTGACCGGCCGCGAGCGCGAACCCTCTCAGTCAGTCAGCTGTTTCGCTAGCTAGCACGGTGTCGCATAGAAACTTATTAAAAGCTTTTAATTAAAATAACGTTTTTTTTTTGTTGTTACTCGGTGATTTATTTTTATATTTAAGTCAACTACCAATTGTTTGAATGACAAGAGTGTTTACCCTTACACCTTGTATAATACCCTACGGACTCGCATGGTTACTATCGTCTTGCGACAGACGAGGAACTCCTCGTGTGAATGCGCCGAAGTAGAGATGTGGTGTCAGCATGTTTGATATATTTTTTATTTTCTGTCCCCAGCTCACTCGCCAGCCCACAATAGTGGTATCCCCGGTGGGGTGGGAGAGTGAAATGGCAGGAGAGGGTGAAGTAGAGGGAGATGATGAAGATGGGTACACGGCCAGGGCACTCTATGATTACCAAGCAGCCGCCCCTGATGAGATATCCTTCGACCCTGATGATATCATCACCAATATCGTGATGGTAAGTACTGTGATATTATCATGTTTATGATGATGACGTTTTCTAAATTTTCGGGATTCCTAGAAGAGCGGTTCTGTCATATCATAACGGCCGTCATAAAAATCCGTAATTTTCACCAGTATTTGACATTAAGTTGTCAAAAAACGTTCTCTATTTGGATAGCCGTTAATGTGTGACCGTTCACCGCTTTTGATGCGGTTTTTGCCATCATTTATTTAGATAATTTATTCCTGAAGGTTTGTGTATAATCCATTAATATTATACTTAATGATTTTTCAATTTTATAAAACCATGCGAATCGCTCTTATTATGATATCAACAGAAAGTAATAAAAAAATATTATTTTCATCTTCAGATCGACGAAGGCTGGTGGCAAGGCCTCTGCAAGGGCGCTTACGGCCTCTTCCCAGCCAACTACGTCCAGCTTCAAGATAAGTGAAACATTCCCTACATAGACCGCTAGATATAACACTAATATTAAAGAGTATGACTTGTCTGTACATTGGATTTCGTTAAAATATGACACACTTCTATATTTGAATACCGAATCTTAGATAATTTAAATGTATTGCCGCTTAATCAACTGTCTACTTTATCGTGATGTACTCTAAGTTTATTTTTGAGAAACTTGGAATAAAAACGTCCTAATGGAAATTGAACTTTGTCATGTATGACATCAAAGTATCTGAAGCTCATGTCTTGTGACTGCTTTACTTTTATAATGTGAATTTATGATTTCGTGTTTGAGTATGTTTGTCGTGGCAAACCTACATAAAACTGTAATTAACGAGACAATAGAATTTTAATTGTTATATATCATAAAAGACTTTTTGACAGTCGGAAGGATATACAAGGTGTACGAGCACGCGTAGCATGACCACTATCACGGAAGAATGACAGGTATACAGTATGTTAACTAACAAAGGGCGTTCCCGTTAACCTGCAATAGTATAGCGTGTAAAAGAAACACTCTGTACACGGACACTTGTATTTCAACGTAGAAAAACAAGTGTGACAAGTGGGCGTGTACAGAGAGTTTCATTTTCCGTAACAATTTAATATTTTTTGTGAATATTTTACTATACAAAAACAAAAAAAAAACATTTTTTTTTAATGGTATTTTTTTTTTTTGGCATGTATAGACGCTATACTATTGCAGGTTAACGGGAACGCCCTTTGTTAGTTAACATACTGTATACAAAATGACAGATTGTTATTGTTTATTTGACATTTTGTCTATTCTTCCGTCCACAAAACCCGTTTCTACGGTGGTCAAGCTACGTGTGCAGAAAGGTGTTGAACTGGTCTTTAAGGGTTTGGTACATACCATCATACCGAACAACTTTTTCCATGAGACGAACATCATATTTGCGAAAAAAAAATTAAAAACTGTCGACTACAAAACTTTAATACTCGACCCAAATGTATGGGACATCTGATTATTTTTTCGTGATGACGATGTTGGTCCCATAGAAAAAGTGGTTCAGTTTGATTCATTTTGGGCTAAATTATGAAATTGCCGGCCAAATAAAAAAATGATATATTCCGTTAGAACATGTTATTCTCTTCACTTTTCACTATTGGGCCAAACCGGTACGGCAATTCCCTGAGCGGTTATACAATTTTGAAAAATACTGTTTTCAGTATATTTTGCAGTTAAAATAATAAAAAAGTAATCTAATTAAAGTAATAGCTTGTAGTAATAAAAAATGAAGGAGAAAACGAACTCTTTCGGAACATGCTCAACAAGCTTTTTTTTTGTTTGGCACCTTCACATCTTTAGCCCAAAAAATGTATGGACGGTGAATGATCTCCTTTGACCACACCTTTCTGGTACACCCTGTATTTAGACTATGCAATAAATATTTTTCTCGAAGCGGGAATCAAACTTCGACGATAAACACGGAAGGCGTATGACATACTCGATTTTTATAACTGCGCTTGGAGTTGTCAAAATCGTAAGTTGTTAATATTGAATTCATCTGCATGATTACCTCCTCAGTAGCCGCTTACTACGATCTTCAGAATTCGTTTCGTCTCCACAGTTATGTCATATTATTTGATAAGTTGTTAATTTTGTTATTTATACCACATACATGTCATATTTTGACGTTGACAGGCGCACAGTTATAAAAATAGGGTTATAACTTCACAAAAAAAATTCAAGACAACGCTATTGTAATTTAAAGCATGATTCTTTAGACATCATAGACGTTTCGGTACCTTAAGCAAATGCTAGTTGCAAAAAATATTAGATGTATAAAATAAATAAAGTGTGTAAACTAGTTATTATTGTTATGAAAGACTTTAATTTTGATAAATGAGTAATTTTGATGATATAATTATTAAAATGTTGAAATGATAATATGGACAGTTTTAATCAATAAAATGAATTTTAGTAATCTTAACAACGGGATGTAAGTATGTATTATTAGCTCTTATGACATGTTAAATCCGACTTAATATTATAGTCAACTAGCTGTGCCCCGCGGTTTCACCCGCGTAAGTCTCATTCCCGTGGGAATATCGGGATAAAAAGTATCCTATGTGTTAATCCAGGTTATAAACTATCTGTTTGCCAAATTACATCCAAATCCATTCAGCTGTTTTTGCGTGATTGAGTAACAAACATCCAAACACACAAACACACAAACTTTCACATTTATAATATTAGTAGGATTGATTTTAAAAAACAGGGGATCGTCAGAACTGTCAATAGATAAAGGAATTATTCTAACATATTATAACCGTCAATATTATTATAATTTACCCAAAAACATCGTGTTAGCTTTGAAACTTAGCGCAAATAAAAATATTGATAATATTTGTTCATAACTCAAATAGCGTTACGACGCAAAAAATATTATGTACGCCTTGCTCAAAGCGGACAAGATTTTTTTGCACAAAACGTAGAAATAGAAAAGAGTGAGCATTCTTATGAAGAAGGATTTCTACTGCTAGTTAACTGCTAGTTCGTTTAAATTGAGCCGATACTGATCAAAATAAATGAATCAATGACCGCAGCAAAATCTTCTTTTCGTGTGGTTAGCGACTAACCAGGGGGTCAAGTCTACTAATTTACAAACGTCTCAGTGGTCTCACAATTATCAGTTTTTGACAGATATGCAATACAAAATCTGTCAAAAACTCATAATTGCGAGATCACTGACACGTTTCTAAATTAGTAGACTTGGCCCCCTGGTGTCAGAGTTTTACATCCGCTCATGGGCCTCTGACTTAGCTTCACATGCCGTCGAGAAATAATATCTCTCAGGCGTGTCGGTTTCCTCATGATGTTTTCCTTTACCGTTTTTGAATAAAAACTGAGAAATAAAATCTTCTCTTGACAGACTTTGTGAACTACAAACCACTCCTTTACGGCGAATTATTCCAAAAAAAAACTGAACGCGATGAAACTTAAATTCAAAGTATTTATTCCATATAAACTAATTACAGGCTAAACAGACATTTGAATTATCATGGAGTCACTCAGATTTACTAAGATTAGCTTCAGAGCTCTCAACAATGATGACATTGCCGGCTGTTGAACGCAGTTTAGATGTACTGATCGCGTTTAATTTAGGTGACATTCGCCCTTAGTCAGTCCTTACTAAACTTTGCAAGTATGCTCACTCTAATTAATAGAATTTAAGTAACATAATCTTTGATAACGTACTTATGACATGAGATAACGCGAGAAACCTCATTACATTGACATAAGGTGGATTTTAATTATTTTGTAGCGATCGCCTAATGCGTAGGTTTTCATTGGAGGTAGGACTAATAATGTTATAACATTACTATTCACTACGATGCATTTTGTGACTTATGACGTGGACTTAGGGTCTAAATTGTAATGATAAATGTATCATCGTAGAATGTCACTAGTGGAACAATTTGCAATGATGCATTGTGTGACTTATGACGTTGACATTAGGTCTTATTTAGGGTGTTATCATGGAAGGTAATGATGGAGCGTGATTTACGAAGTGTATACTCAGCGAACGGTTGCTTTTAGTACGAAAAATATCAATCTAAACTTTGATATTGAACCTTACAGGGTAATCAGTGTCTGTAGGTAAAGTACTATCTACCAGATAAATTCAAACTGATACAGAATTGACGTTTTGTTTCTTTAATTTTTTACTAACCCTTCGGGGAAAAAGGGCGTGATTGTATGTTATCTGTGGTACAAAATTTGTATAAAATTTTCTGCTAGACAGGTAAACCGTAGAGTTTAAGCACTTCGTAAATTAAGCAAGTATATCAAATTAATCATTAAAAGAGTAGGTCGCACATTCGTTATTCAATAGAATAAGATAAGTATATATTGTCTTCCAAAACCTACCTCTACACGCAATCGCATTTTATTTCAAAATGCACCACATTTTGCACCTTTTTCATAGAAAAAGAAATAAACTTCGTTTCGAAACGAAACTCATCATCATGTGCCTAGTCTTTCTCAACTTTGATGGGGTTGGCTTCCAGTCTAACCGGATGCAGCCGAATACCAGTATTTTACATGGAGCGACTGCCTATCTGACCGATGACGAATGCGTTTCAAGTTATGGGGCGTATGATACGCCCAGTTTCGCTTCCATACGAAGTTTTTTCTTTATTTCTTTTCGCATGTATTCAAAGAAAGAATGCATTTAATTTAATAAAAATAAATTATTTGTAAGCCGACTTATATTGTGTTAAGAATAATTTTAATGAGTCTACTATTATTTTTAAGAAAAAAATGTATTAAAAATCGTTAATTATAATTTTATTTGTCACTCTGCATCCTTAGAATTTATCTTCAGTGTAATATTTCCCATTATATTTAATTGATGATAAAAAAATCCTATATCCCTTTTAATGTATCCAATGTTTAATTTGTCATAATTATATTCCATATCTTATTGTAGAAAATATCAGGCTTTAGATAATAGATTAGATAGTAATATTAAATAGTCTCAAAATTATGAATGGTTAAATTATATTTTTTATTTTATGTATGAATTTGTTTCGAGTCTTAAACCTGATTTTTGAAAGGCTTAGATGCATTCAAAATGCTTCCAAACTGTCAAACTCAAGACGAGTAATTTGTAAGCTGTAATAAAAAATAGGCAGTCTGTCGACAGAAGTGACATCTTGAAACTAGTATTAGCGCCATCTAGCTTCTATAGTCTACGGCGCAAGCATGTCGGTGACGCAAATTCATAAGTTTATCCGCTGCCGAAAATCGCTCAACGCGCCTAAAGAAGTTTTCACTTCAGTGTTACAGTTCCCCACCAAAGGCCCTAGTGCGAGTTCCTTATAATCATCTCGACTTTACGCATAGGCCACGTTCGGCGCTCCGGCCCTTCACCAGTGAAGGCCAGTGAAGGGCCAATCGGAGAACTGAACGCGGTCGATGCGTAAAGTCGAGATAGTTTAATGAAACTCATACTAGGGCCTTAGTTATGGATAAGCAAAAACTGTACAATACAATAAAGAACTTCACTTTAGTGGAAAAGATCTTCTGTACTAGTTGAATAATTGTATCACAGGAGGCAGGCCTTCCTTATTTAATCAGCCAATCACAACCCATTAGCCAATTTTTGTTTTGCTTTTCTAGAACCAGGTGTTAAGTAGCATGAATACTGACAGTCATTACGAATTGAGAATTAAGTGATAAGTTTTATTAACAAATATTTTTAAGAAATGTCAACGACATTAGACTAGGTAATGCCCGTTTTCACTAACACCAAGTAAAACCTAAATATAACCGTAAATAAACATTTCACCAATTTGCTTACCTGAGGCACTATCGAGCTAAGCGTTCTCTTGATAATTTATGATGTGCCCGAAAACTGGCATTAAACTTATTGAAAAAAATTAGTAAATGATTTGTGAAGTTTTAATTTTTATTCCAAAAAGTATTTTCCAATTAATTTGTATTTATAGAAATCTTACACCAACTAAAATAATGGAGTTTGCGAATAATTTTAACATAATGTTGAGTAACTTGAAACTGCACCACATGGTCACAAATATTGAAGAGGTTATATTATAGTAAAAACAATGTGGAATTTTTTTGACGGAATGTAGTGTGAAATAGTTTTTTTTATTCGACGAATCGTGTTGCTTTATATCCCTATGTCATAGTTGGATATCGATTGCCAATTCTCATAGTAATCTGACTATTGATAAACCAGTCCTAATCATATTTTTGTGGCATGTGGAGTGGATTCGAGATAGCATATAAGTAGTATGTATAGGTATCTAATGCCGAACTATGTTTTATATAAAACAATTTATTGTTTAAAGATGAATAAATAAAATATTTTATAGCTATTTCCACGTTTTATTTTCGCCTAGTTTTCAATATCTTAGACGCAGTGGAAAAACAAAGCAAACTGGTAAACACCATGTATACATACATACAAGACAACGTATTGTCGCACAAATTGGTCGCTAGTAACTAAGCTCCCCGACTAAATGGCCTAGGTTAGATTAGAACTGTGACTAAACGCGCGAGCCGAGCTGGTCGCAGTAACTAAACCGGCATCCCGACCAAATGGATTGGGTTAGTTTATATGAGCGCAGCGAGCGGTGCCGCAGCAGCTGCCCGGCCGGTGATTCCTACAACGAAGTTACTCGCAGTTACTTGGCTATTCAGTATTTTAATAATCAAATTAGGAATGATTTGGGATCCCATTAAATACATGCCTTATTGTAGGTAATAATGACGTTTCAAACTCATTACGTAGAAGCCTTGTACACACGGCTACACATCAAGCTACATTTCCTGTATAAGCTGACCACGTATTGTACGGAAATCATAAACAATGCTAGATCAGCATGAACTGGAAATGTATAGCTTGATGTGATCATCACATACATAGAGACCTCAATAACATCATTTCGATGAGTAAAGTTGTGAAAATGGAAGAAGATGAGATATAATTAATATTTGTCCGTTTTCAATTCAATGCAGCATTGCGATTGTGGCTTGCTGGCTTTACACAGAGTTGCCTTTCTAATGAGTATAGATGGCGTTATTAGTCGTCCTAGTTACATGCAACAGCGTAGATGTCGCTACTAGGTACATCTTTGGCATGCCGCACTCATTGTTGTGAACATAGGTGAGTATAAGTTCCTTGGTTGTGAATGTGTTATAGGATAACTGGACATGTATGCATTTAACTTCAATTGACTACTAGAATATAATCAGATAATCATGGGTAGATAGGCCCCATACTGGGCAGTGGGCAACCATAATTATGCTATCGGAATATCACCAGCTTCACCAGCGGAGAAAAATGCATAAAACCTGATGTCGAAATAGATCGATCCGTGTAGGGTAGGTAGTTGTAATTTACCTACAAGAGAAGGCCATTGAAAGTTAAGCTCAAATTCAAATTCATTTTATTTAGTATACACAAAGTTCTTAAATTATACAAGTAGCATGGTATAAAATTCTCACTAACAGAAGACTTAAACAGATTAGACAGCGGGTCCCAAACTAGGCACAGCCTGTATCTTGGTGACCCAAACAATACCAAGGTTAACAATATTTGTTCTGTTCTGCTAGCGCAAGATTTTTTTATTAATTAAGTTCATTACACCATTTTGAAAGTTTACAATAATTAAGTGCAAAGAAATATATAACCTAGATTATACATACAAAAACAGTAACAGGTGAGTGTGTGGTGTGAGTGTGAGTGTGTTCTATCTGTGAGTCTTAATTATCTGCAGCAAAGTAAACTTTCTGTTTCCTCAGGAAGGGGGATTCTTTCAGTTGTTTTTCTACCCCTCTTACTGCAGCTAGAGCGTTCTGTGTTGACTTTTATGAGGTTGAGAAGTGACCTTAGGATGAACAGCTGACGTACGCGTAAAACCCCAGATTCCGTGTATAGTTCATCCGTAGAGAAACGCCGCGGCTTACCCAGAAGTACCTTGAGGACAGCCCGCTGGGCTCGCTCCAGTTCCAGCATGCATGTCTTGGAAGCGCTGCCCCAGACACTTACGCAGTATTGTAGGACAGACTGACATAGAGAGATGTAAACTTGTAAACATATGTGCTTAGGAGCACTGACTCGTAAGAGTTTCGCAATGTAAATGAACTTGTGAGTTTTTTTTGCGAGTGTTCGAATTTGTGCTTTGAAAGACAGGTTCTGATCAATTATGACGCCTAAATATTTTGTGGTTTCTACTCTCTGAATTTCGTTGCAATTGCAGTCGCTAGCGGAGACGGCTGCTGCTTTTAAGACATTGCATTTGCCGTTATGTACTTTTAGTGTGTCAATGTTTGGTTTACTAGATCGAGTGACGTGAAAGGTCAAGAGATTAGTTTTTTTCAAATTCAATGTTAAGAGATTTTGCTCTAGCCATGTTGCAATGGTACTCATTCCCTTTTCAGCCGCATCCAGCGTTTCTTCCCAAGTAGCTCCATGAAAAATAATAGCAGTATCATCAGCGTAGCAGATGACTTCCGCTTGTGCAATATTAAGCTTCAGAATGTCGTCCATGTACATGATGAAGAGGGTAGGTCCCAAAATACTTCCCTGAGGCACCCCGTAGGCAATTGGAAGACTCCTGCTGACGCTATCCCCAATTTTGACGAGCTGACTTCGACCAGACAAGTAACTGCTGAACCAATCTAAAGACAGCCCTCTGACACCAAAGGATTCTAGTTTTTTTAGCAGAGTAGGAATTGACACTGTGTCAAAAGCCTTGGCGAGGTCTAGGAAGACACCAGCTGAACGGTGGCCCTTGTCGATGCTGGAAGAGATTATGGCAGTCAGCAGACTCACGGCCTGCTCAGTAGACTTCTCTCGCCTAAAGCCAAACTGCCGCTCTGAGAGTAAAGAGTTTTTCTCTAGAAAGCTTACGAGGCGGTTGTTTATAAGTTTTTCTAGGATTTTAGATGTCACGGAGAGCAATGAAATTGGCCTGTAGTTATCAGGGGTATCCTTGGCGCCATTTTTGTGAATGGGCGTGATAACAGCAGTTTTCCAGCAAGTAGGAACGGTTCCAGTTTCCATGCTCAGATTGCAAATGTGTTTTAGGGGTTCCAGTATGTGTTTCTTTGTATGTTTAAGGAGCAGAGGCCGAAATTCGTCGCGACCTGGAGCGCTGTCGTCTTTAAGATTGTCTATGATGTTACCAATCTCATGATAGTCAGTAGGGTGTAGAAACAGTGAGTCTTTAGGTGGGTTTTTACCTTCAGGACCAAGGCACTGTTCGTTCCCAGTGGTCGCCCGGCCGTTTAAGATGTTGATTGCAAGGTTCTGACCAACTGAGATAAAGTACTCGTTACATTTATCGATGGAGATACTTTCGTTTTCTTTATATTTCAGCAATTCTTGGTTGTCGCTGGTTCGTTTAGGAACTTGGCATATTTCTTTAATAGTCCGCCAGAGCTTTTTTGGTTCTTTGCTATTACTTTCCAATTCCCTCCTGTCATGATCGGCTTTGCGCTTACGCAGAATGTCGTTACAGTAGTTTCTGTATCTTGTGTAGATAATTTTTAGAACATCATTTTTTGGTTGCTGGTTTGTTTGAGCATGGAGAATGTCTTGATGACGGATGCATCTAATGAGGCCTGGCGTAATCCAGGGTTTTAAATTAAATTTTGAACGACTGACTGTAATTGTTGAGGTGTGTTTGTTTATTATTTCTGACAAGGTCTTGTTAAAAACAAGTACTGCATCATCAATAAATATTGTGGAGGTAACGTCAGCCCAGTCGAGCTGCCTTAGTTCTTCAACCACCATGGAGTAGTCGATTTTAGTTTTGAGTCTGTTTTTATTTTTTACTTTTGGGTTAGAGAAGTTGATTCCAAGCAACACTAGATGGTGATCCGTTACCGAGGCCTCACAGACGATTCCCTGTGCGCTAGTGCCTTTTAGTTTAATGTAGCCATGGTCTAGACAGGCCTTTCCTCGAGTTGGGTGAGTGATAGCCGGCAGTCTGCCCATGTTCAGTCATTAAACATTGATATGTTGCATGGACGGCATTCGGCGAGTCATTTAGTAAGTCAATGTTAATATCACCCGCCACAATGACACATGATTCGTTTTTTAATTTGTCTAAGGAATCGTCTAAAGAGTTTAAAAACCGTTCGATGTTGGTGAATGAAGGTGAGCGGTATATTAAATTAAAATTAAAATCTTTTATTTTCAGACCTTATAGTCCATTTGGTTAGTATATACCGAGGACTGTAATTTTATTGTGAAGCTTGATCTGTAGTACAATTAGCATCATCAAATTCTGGTTCGGAGACTGACACAGGCCAGAGATCCTTAATGTAAACAGTATTTTTTTTTTTTTTTTTTTTTTTTTCCCCACTCTTGTTGATTTTTTTGGTTGTATGGTAGCTCTTGTAACCGGGCAATTGGTAAATGACGGAGTTTTCATTTAACCAGCATTCTGTCAGGACAACTATATCAGGTTCAAAGTCAAGGCGGCATAACGATGCTTGCAGGCTGAGGAAGTTTTTTTGTAAGCTCCTGATATTTGAATGTAATACCCTGAAGTTATGTTCCAGAAGTAAATTCCCGCACAACTCTAGTTTCTCGACGGTGCGGCATGATATGCTCAGCGTCTCGTCTATTTCGGTTAGCAGATCGGTTTTATCCATTATCAAAAATTGTATTGAGAGTAAGTGCTGACAGGGCAATAATTAAAGCCGCAGATTTGCTTGGAGGTATTTGCCTGACACACCCGTGCGAGACGTGCAGAGAGTAATAGGGTACAGAAGGGATTCTTACTTTGATGTTAGTTTGAAGTGTAGCTGTATGTGTGTTGTTATGTGTTTTTATTGTACTGTGTAGTGTGAAAAGGTATTTGCGACACGATAGATTATTTTGTTGGAGTGCTGTTAATGTAATAACTGTTGTTTTGCATGTTATGTTATGGACCATTAAGTTACAATAAAAAATAATTAACAAAGAAAATAAAAATACAAATTTAGTTTCAGGTATCAGGTATGAGACTAGAGTCAGTTTTCGAACCGAGAAAAAGATCGAGATCCTTAAAACTCTTGATTGCAATGGCTGGTTGCCCTTCAATCTTACGGATGAGTATACGCCCGTTGTTTGTCCAGCAGTATTTGTAACCCGTGCTCTGTGCCCGGGCGCGTGCTTCACGAAACAAGATACGGTTATCCTTTATTAGATGCTCGTTTACAAAGATCTTACGCGCAGGTCCTTGGATGTCAATGTCCTTGGAAGAGAGATTGCGCCTAGTTTTGGATGCCTTTATTAACTCATCTCGTTTAGATCTTCTTAGTAATTTTACGATAACTGGCCTAGGAAACTTCGTATTTGAGTCGGTGACAGGGGATTTCTTTGGGCCTGCCCGAGCTGTCCAGTCGATGTCGTCCACAGTCAACTGAACACCCAGCTTAGACGAAGTTACTAGGACGATGTGTTGAAGGTTTTCGGAGGGAGATTCTTCAATGCCCATGATCTCAATCTCATTACGCATTGTTGACTGCATTTGATTGTTTAATTGATCCTTTAAATTGCTAATTGTTTCATTTAAAACAACAACTTCGGAATAACTTTGCTCGAGGGAATTAATTCTCACGTCATATCTGTCTAGACGGGCGTTGCATTTGTTAACACCGTCGAGCAATGAATTCAGTACTGTTTTGACTTCATCAATGTCCGATCGCATAAGCCGAATTTCAGAGACAAGCTCAACAGAGCTAACTAAGTTCTCGGCAACATCTCTAGCGGGTGATCCGATAGCCATGCGTTTGTGAGCGCGTGATTGGGTGTTTATGTTCGAGACCTCGTGCCCGGCGCTCGTAGTCGCTGGACGAGCAGGAGTGTTGCTGTTGTCAGTGCGAGGTGTCTTAGCCCGACAGAAAGGACATAGCCATAAATCAATTTGCTTATTAGAGTCGATTAAGGTTGCATTGACACATATTTTATGATAGTTAGCATCGCAGTTAGAACATTTAATGAGTCTATCGGTCGTAATGTCCTGCTTACAAGCTTCGCACAACATACTCATCGTGCCGTTTGTTTTAAGTTTTTAAAAACGTAGATTTTGTTTGCATGCGAGCGCGAGCGTGGTGGGCGCGTGATGTGGGCGCGAGCAGGGTAGCAACAGCCGTTTAGCGGTGGAGTGACTGCGATAGATATAGTGTGATGTCGTAGTGCGGCGCTCGCGCGCTCGGTGACTCACCCGTGCCGGTCAGCTGTTCAAGGTTTATGTTTTGCACCAACTTAAAAACTGTTGTATCTCAAGCAATTGCAGTTAGAATATGGATTCACTGTCACTGTTGTATAGCACTAGAGTTCAGCTTCACACTGGTATAACATTTAGGTATAGTAATGCACTTTTTACTAGGATTGGGAATTAAAAACACAGAGCGTGAAAAAAAGCGTGCGCTAACAAACTCGTTCGACCAAGCAAAAAAAAAAGCAAGCTACGATTGCCGAGGTCAGAACGTGGATGAGTGAACATCAAAGCACGTAAAGCCGTTGGTGCCGTCTTTCGTGGATCTTTGACAGTCGTTACGGGTCGTCAGAAGCCCGAAAGTCTGACAATCAGTCTTACCAAGGGGAATCGTATTGCCCAGTTACTGGGTTGTGGCGGTCAGATAGGCAGTCGCTCCATGTAAAATACTGGTATTCAGCTGTATCCGGTTAGACTGGAAGCCACTAGGAAGATGATGACAAGGCCATTGAACACATTTCATGATTACACGTGTAAAATAATTATAATACATGTTTCTTCTGTAAAGGTACAATAAAAAAAAAGTCTTCATTTTTGGCTCATTTTACTTTGCGGAGGAAGGGAAAGGAAATATATGGAAGCTGGTACCCGGTCCAATAGGAATAAATTATAATTATATCATGAGAAAGGTCTTACCATGTGGAACCAGAATTCCAATGGCGCTTGTCTCGATTCCTTGTCCGATCGGATCGAGTAATGTAGCTTCGCAGTATGGACTTTTTTACGTTATAACGCCCCGTTGAAGATACAACTTCTATTCAGTTCGAATAGAGCTATCCAACGATGTATTACACATGGCTATTGGGGGGGGGGACCAAAATAGGCATCACCTTTAGTTTAGTTTGTGAACAACATAATCGGCACCATAGAAAAGTATGGAATAGAAAAGAATATTTATATTTATTTGCATTTAAACATGGTTTAGTGTGGTCTTACTATGAGGGTTATGATCTACATGTCTCGCCATGGACTGGCATACAAATATTATAAAGAAACCAAGTTCCTTAGAATTATGTCCTTAGTAAACAATCTTCCATAATTACAGTCTCACACTGATTGACCCCAAATCCGAATTTACACCTTATACAGAACCTTGTAAAAAGTCTCAATTACAAGAAAATAAGCCTGCAATAACGAAATCAAAATCCTGACCATAAATTTTGTATTAATTGCGTCCCTCTTGATAATAATAGGGTGTCAAGAGCTGGTCTTTGATTAAGACGATCTTTAACAATCATTTGTCTGCATTAGGGAGGCAGAATGTTTGCACAGGCGGCAAACATTGTCGGCCGCGAGTTTGTTTTCCCTGACTTGTAATTATTGGGTCCAATTGATTGTAAGCCTGGTATTAAGATTGATCTGAAAAGAGTGTAATGGCAGGGATACTGAAAGATTTTGTGCGAGGAAAGATAATGTCGTAAATTGTTTGTAAAAAAATATAGGTCCTCCTGTATTTTTCTTGGAATCACCCTTTTTTTTTGTAGGTTTATGTTCTTTCTCTAAGGGTCGGTTTTTCAATCGTGAGATATCGGTTTGACAGCATTTATATAGAAAATATGTCAAAGTGTTATGTTTATTCTAGGGATCAAAAAAGGGAAAAATCAGCCCTAAGTGAAGCGACGTGACGCTGCGCGCAATTTTTAACAATTATAGAACTTATTTCACTAAGGGCGAATTTCACCAAACTTTTATACCGAGTATACTTAAGTCTTATCCTGCGACAAAATTTTGAATTTTTGACAGATTTTCCATACAAAAACTGTCAGACGCCATTTTTATTCCACGAATAAAAGATATCTGACTTTGGTAAAATCAGCCCTAAAAGGTATAATTTCAGTGCGAGTGTTGACACGTGACAAAGTACGCTGAGATGCGCGGGGCTGCGCACCGCGTGTTCCTAATTGTGTAGTAAATAAATACGATCGGATCATAAAAAAGTGCGCGTCGCTTCGCGTCCCGGTGTGAACAGACCCTTACTAAAATGTTATAGTCATCGCCACGCATTTCTTGCACGAAAGACCTGCTTGGTCCAAGAACTTCAAGTAGGTACCTACTTCAACTTAGACGGCATAGAGCTCTATTGACAAAAAGACGTATTATTTATGCCGTAATGACAGAACTGACCACCAGCAAACCCACTTTAATACATTCTCTGTGCCCACTGTCAAACCAAAGTCAAACAGATCAACAAAACGATTTCATCCCAATTTCGGAAATGAACAAAATTACTAATGAACCTCCTCACAACTCTTACGTTTCTCATTCAAAGTGTAATATGTGAATATGATAGGCGTGTTTTAACTACACTAAAGTACACCAGATACAGCATAACACCCTTCGTTGTTAACGGTAAACCTGCAGGACAAGAGCAGTTCCCATACCTAGTGTCCCTCAAGGAGCCCGTACAAAACTTAGAGCCAGGAAAAATAGTATGGCAGAATCTTTGTGGTGGCAGCATTATTGCTCTGAAAAAGGTGCTGACAGCAGCGCATTGCTTCGAAAGTCAACAATTCTTCTACGCGAAGCACCCGGGAGTGCTGCGCGTCGTGGCAGGCAACATAAATACGGACCTCATACACACCGGGGACACGGAAACCACAGCAGATGCCCAGTGGAGATCAATAAAACGAGCGATTTTGCACAGGGACTTCCATTTCCCTGACTACGATATTGCCCTAGCAATGATGGACCAACCGTGGGTCTTCAACAATAAAGTCAATTTGGTGGCACTTGCGACAAAGGTATCCGACTATCAGTGTCATTGTTTGACCGCTGGGTACGGAAGAGTCGGCTATGATTCGAAATCCAAAGTCTCGCCAGTCGTGCTTATGGCTAATATTGAACCTATTACCAGGTTAAAGTGCTCCGTAATGTGGGAAATGAATATGAATTCGTTTATTTGCACGTCCACTGCGGTCACAGATGTTGCTATGGGTGACTCTGGAGGGCCACTGGTGTGCATGCATACCGGGGATCCCAAGGAGGTCGGGAGTGGAGGTATCTTGGTCGGTGTAGTGAGCGGGAAGAATTTTGATAAGACTACTTTGTATACTCGTGTCTCTCGGTACAGTACTTGGATTGCGAGAGATGGCGCCAATCAGCCTAATAATAAATTACGCGTAACTGTGAATGTTTGTTTGTCTATTATACTGTTCGTTTTAATATATCTTTTGTTTTACTGTTTAGTTTCCTCAAGAACTAGGTATGCAAAATACTCTGTAGAAGCACTAGAAGTCTAGAACCCTCAGAAAATGCTCAAAATTGCCTGTTTAGATCGCTGTCATCAGAGGACTATTGTACTTTGCCAACTATTAAAGAAAAAAAAACAGATGTAAGGGCACAATAAATATCCTTTCAATTTATAAAATATCTTTCAAATTGGTACAATATTGGAGGAGGAAACAGAAGAGAGCCGAGCCTCGAATTATGACTTTCTGTATGGAGAACAGACCGACCCTATGTCCTCGTTTCGCAGTAGGTAAATAAGCGAGTATTATACCTAGTAAGTATTCAATTCTTTGTTGTGGATCGAGATAATATAGGAAAGAGAGATCTAGAATACACCAGCTAACTAGCTTCTTTGAGAAACCATAATTTAAAAAATTATAGCTTAGTTTTGCATAATAATGAGAGTCGGCTATTATGTTATGTAAAACAGCTGGTTCCGCATTAGACTTGATCAAGTAATTTTTCATTGTGAAGCGTCGTCAGCTTGAAAAAATATTGAAAAATGGCGTTTTTAATTAATGTGCGGTTTTAGAATTATAAGTAAAGGAAAATAGGGTGAGATTGTTTGTTATTGGATAATAAATATGGTGCTTTTGGATATCATATCGGAAAATGGAAATGGAAAATGCATGCCAATAGCAATATTTAACCTTTATTCCACAATCTAAAAAAAACATGAATGAAAGTACCTAAACTGTTAAGTAAATAAAAGTAACTTAACTAAACATATCCTTACATATTATAAAACAAAGTCCTCCCCCTCGTCTGTCTATCGTCCTGTTCGCGATAAACTCAAAAACTATTGCACCGATTTTCATGCTGTTTTCACCAATGGATAGAGTGGTTCTCGAGGAAGGTTTTAGTATATAATGACCGACATCCGGGCAAAGCCGCGGGCCTCAGCTAGTTTAAGTATAATTTGACACCGGTATTGGGAAATGAAATGATTGTTTATACTGTGAATAGGATCATAGAACCACTTCTACAAGACAAAAAAATAGCTAGATGGGGTCGACACTTCCTATCTGACTACCCCTTTTTTTTTGAGGTTTGGAAATCATCCAATGACTTCTCCCGCTCTGGGCGGAGCGGACGGGCGTGTCAGACTTTTACTGACTAAAACCCACCCGTGTTCCTTCAGTTGCCTGTTGCCAAGGTCCCGGTATCCCTTTCGGACTTTCCCGCAACCCTGACAGGATCTGACTACCCCTGAGAAGGAATTCCATTCCATTTGTTCTTATATATAAATTCTCTTTTATGGTCCCGACATTTAAAAATATCGTGTAACAAAATGCAGAGTAGGTAGGTAGCTTCCGGGCTGGCCTTTGAGGAAAGAACGAGAAACAGAGTATTATACCTAATAGGGCTCTGATAGAAACAGTGTGAGTAAACCTGCAGGATAATTGCGTAACACACATAAAATGACTATTGATCGCAATGGGTTTCATTTTGACAGATCACCCACATTCTTTGCGATTTACGTTGTTGAGCAGATTTTTTTTTCAATTGCTACAATGGGTTTATTCACAACTTTTGTAACAAACTAGCTACGCCCCGCAGTTTCACCCGTGTAAGTCTCGATCCCGTGGGAATTTCGGGATAAAAAGTATCCTATGTGTTAATCCAGGTTATAAACTATCTGTTTGCCAAATTTCATCCAAATCCATTCAGTAGTTTTTACGTGAAAGAGTAACACACATCCATCCATCCATACTTACAAACTTTCGCGTTTGTAATATTAGTTAGATTAGATTAGAAGTTAGATTAGATTAGATGAATTGGTGATCGCTGTTTGTTTATATTAGGTACAGACAGGAGGACGCAGCTGCACTCTGTCGAAGTAATTCCTTAAAAAGTCGTCTTTCACTGGACAAAACGGTAAGGATACATTCAGAAAAATATAAGACTTACCTGTGATCTCTATTTCAACACCTACGAGCTCTACATTGATTGTAATAGTAGAGGTAATAGTAGATCCCCAGGCTCTACTATTACCTAATACTAAAGCACTATATCGGGTGGGTATGGTCTGTTCAAAAAGTGTCCTATGAAAAAGTAAACAATGGATCATAAAATGTACCTACTTGTGGATGCCAATTTGTAGTGCCACTTACAAATTGAGTGCAATGATTATTTTACAGCCGATTTTACATTTAGAATTTAATCATGTAAAAAAAAATTGGAATTTCTCGGTCTAACCTGATGCTTTCGCCTTAAAATAATCTCCGATCTGTGTCAGTCGTACGCAGATGAGAATACACAATACAGGGTGATGTGCCGATTGTAATAAATCAAGTCATACACTTATTACTTAATAAGGAGCAGCGTTTGTCAAACTTTTTTCGAAAGCGACGTTAAGTTGAGGTTAGGTTGAATTTGATATAATATCAATGTTACGGGTTAAGATTCATTGTTTCCCGATATCATTGAAAAAATAGAAAATGAAAACGCACATCATTCATGTTCATCTTCTCTTACAAAAACGCCTAGAAAGTCAAATTTTCGAAGCTCAAAGTTCATTTTTTAATCCCGTTTGGGTTTGAAACCCTAAGGCCATGGGTTCCTAGTGCCCACTTGGTTTTTCAAGACATCGCCAACCGGTTGGTCAACTCTTCACGTGACCAGGGGGCCAAGTCTACTAATTTACAAACGTGTCAGTGGTCTCACAATGATCAGTTTTTGACAGATATGCCATACAAAATCTGTCAAAAACTCATCATTGCGAGACCACTGACACGTTTGTAAATTAGTAGACTTGGCCCCCAGAGGGCTGGCCTATTTTTTGGCCAAAGAATCAGCATTGCCATACAACGTGGCAGTGCTGCCAGCCTTTTGGGCACTTTTCCTGTTGACAGCGATGCAGATGAAATTTTTGATGCCCTTTGATCATTTTCCCTTGTACATAATTATTATTATTAAGTAGATATTATAAGTCAGTAAGTAGTTTTATTTGTATGCTTAAAGTAATAAATATTTACCAAAAATTTAATACTTTTTATTCTTTCAAAAAACTGTTTATTTTCCTTCTCTTTCGTACTTTATTTCTTGTACAAAAAGTTGGCAGCCCTACATGCGCCGTACTGATTCGCATTTGATTTTGCCGCCAGTGCGATCCGCTCGGCAAAATTCGCGAATCGCCCCGCCAGTCGCCGCTGCCCGTGGCATGCTTAGTACATTTCTATACATTTGTTTCTGCCGCAAGACGCACCGCAATTCGCGCCGCGCGAAAATTCGCTACCGCGAATTTCCCGTGGCCAGGCCGTAACTATCTCACTTAGTAATTTCACCGGCCACACACACACACACACACACAGATAAACTACTTAACTACATATAAGGTAAGAAAGGTGACCCTAACTACCTACGGAATTTTTTTTTCTTTAGTCCTTTGCCTTAACTTTGAGAACCCCTTATCGCGAGTCATAGGCGGTTTTAATGAAACCTTGTGAGAGGATATTTTTCCCTCAGCCCCCATCGTTTGCATGGAGTAATTGTATGGGTATGTATGAAGTCGCGTTTACATTTATATTGAACCATGAATACTTTGGTAGAAGTATTCATCCGAGATAATCGGAGTGGGTGAACTTATGAAATGTGTTATTTTACATGTCCATGGGGATAAATTATGGGGGTTTTTGAGTGGTGTTTTCAAAGTTTTTATAATTTTAAATCATATAAAAATTGATAAATTGAAAAAAAAATTGAATTGAATTGATTTATTGATGTCAATAGCATAGTTTGTATTAAATTTTGAAAACCCTCAGCGATGCCTGGAAACGGCTGCTAAGTTGTAAGTACTTACCTATATTATAAAGGAACACCAAAATGTACACTTAGTTTGCAAATAAATCAATCAATTTATTAGTGCATTATTTTTTTAAGAATAAACCAGCTATCTGGAGAAAGTTGAGGTCTGTCTTCAACATGCTACACAATCGAAGCACATGAGTAATAATGAGTATAGTTATTAACATTGTCGACAAGGGTCTCTAACTTACAACGTATACAATTTTTCAGTTGCAAATAGATCCACCTACCCATCTCATAGATGTTCAAAGAATTCTTAATAAAGTTACAAATCGAGATATTGGCACGTTATTTGAAACGTATGGGAATGATATAAATCTGTACCGCACTCCTATATGGAAAAATATATTTTCTAATAAACCAAATAACTTTGAAGAAGTGCGAGGGGCGGGTTTTATAATGTACAAATTTCATTTTTATTGGCGTATATTTGATCGGAACGGTATTCCATCTTGGAATTGAGAATTTGATTACAGAAAAATATTATGTGTTATACATTTTTCATTCGTGATTAGTATTTACTTTAAGTAATTTAGATTCGGTAAAAGGAAACGTTAATTCCTAAAAAAAAATACTGGGTAAGTAATTTAGTCTCCTTGTGAACACCGCTATTTCCGCCCCTAAACAGATTTACTGTGTTACAATTTGAAGTGTAAGTAGGTACCTACTTGTGAAACAACAGGCATATGTATGAGATATTTCAATGTTGTCTCTAAAGTTAACAGAACATAGGCAAGGCCTCAGGGGGCTTCAAACAGTCACTTTGGCAGAATCATAATAGGAAAATATTATGAATCATCGTAAAATGTCACAAACTGACAATTCATAATATGATCTGTGTGCGATTCATATTACGAAATAATTCACCTATTTGATAGTTTTCTGTGGAAATTCGTAAAATGGTCCACATTTTTGTGTCAAATTAGAGGAATTGCTACTGACAGCTGGAAATTCAGGAAATGAAATGCTTTTAGAGGAATTGCTAATGGGGCCGTTTTAGGCCCAATGAGGGCCTAAACCTCAGGCCAAATAAAAAACCAAGACTTTCAACAGTGACGTGAGGCCGGTTTCGTAAACATGTGTGCACTTATTGAGGTGTAGTTTCATTGTAAATGTGTGCGTGTGAGCATGTATGCACAGAGGGCCTAAAACGTCCACATTAGCAATTAACTATTCCTCAAGAGTCATACAAAACCCTGTAAGAAATCGACACTTGTTTCACCTCTTAACGATTGACCAGTCGCGAACCGGAACACGACGTGTTGCTACGACGAGCGCTGGACGCAGAGTTGGTGGAACATTAATAACGCAATGAACGGGGATGAACTGTCAAAATGAAACCCATTGCGATCAATTGTCATTTTATGTGTTTCGCACATACCCCGCTGTTCAAGTATTACGTTATGTTTTTAAAACCTGCCACTTGTATAAGCCCTCTGGTGTTGTGGGTGTCTATTTGCAATTCTATAACTTAAAAGATCTACTTTTTGTTGGAAATGCATCGATGTTAGCAAAGAAAAGATGTTTATTTTTGTAATGTGATAATAATATGATGGCAAACAGGCAGGGAAGTTTCATGTAACAACAAGGAGCTCTCAACCTTAGCGAAGCCTAAAGGTTACACATTCATGGGTGTTTTTCCTTTGTTTAGCTACTTATAAACATGATATCACGCCTGTGTTACCGAACGGGTAGGTAGAGATGTTGCCCACATACCGCCAGTTGTGTTATAATTTCAAAGTTGGTAATATGGTTTCAAAGTTGCCACTAAAGGTTCCTCCAGATTTGCTCGATTTTTGATAATCAACACGTGTTTTCTTTAGTTCTGTCCCTCATGGCGAAAGAGTTCTAAAGCAAATCTGTTGGTAACTTGAGCAGGCAATAATCAAGACTCCAAGCTGCTACTTAAAATTTCCTAAAATAAAAAGTCAATAATACTTCGACAGCGAAAAACTCAATAACAAAGCACAACGGAAACATACATTATACATAACATAACGCCTGTTTTTCCCAAAGGGTTAGGCAGAGGTGTATCTACATAGTACACCCACATTTCGCCAGTTTTGTTAAAATCCCAAGTAGTCTTTCCCTCAGACCATAATTTTAGTCATGACGGTCAATCTCAACGGATACTAGCCTTCGGCGCGGGAGATATTATAGTGCACAAGTGTGTGCGCAGACATAGGTGCACTCGCCCTTTCCTTCACTCTGGGGGCCCGGACCGGAAGGGCGTGTCAGACTTTTACTGACTAAAACCCACCCGTGTTCCTTCAGTTGCCTGTTGCTAAGGTCCCGGTATCCCTTTCGGACTAACCCGCAACCCTGGCAGGCTTCGGTCCTAGCGGACCCCGCCAATTGTGGCTCTGGGGGCCCTGAGATATGACTCGAGTCACATGAGTTATCATATTTTATGTGACTAAACTGTTATAAAATGTGTGACTCGAGCCAAGGCCGTGCTCGCCCCGCTGATAGTCCGATGGGACGGCAATCCGACACGACCGGAGAAAGATCAGGTGCAAGACCAACGGCTTAACGTGTTTTCCGAGGCACACACAGCAAGCAAGTTGGAAAGTAGGTGATGGGGGGTGACCCTATTACCATCAACCGGGCACAAAGACTCCAGAACCAACTTAGCAGTAGTTTATAATCTATGTTTTACACGCATTAGACCGTGTCAACACGTTGTTATCACGTTTCTCTTATCATAACACTATTGACACACTCTTCACTGGAGGGCAGTGAATTAAAAACCGCGATAAAATAATTAGCTCTAATGGAAAACTGACATGTTGGATTATTGTGAAGCCGCATTTCCGTTGTGTGCAGCTATTTTTAGAGAATTGTTGGAAAACTAAAATACGTGAAGTCTGTTTTTTAATTTCGTAGACTAATTTGACATTTCAAGTGATTGTTGTTTGTTTTTTCAATTTGGAGTTTGACATTTGCACCTGTCAAATTAGTCTACGGGATTATAAAAGAGACTAGGCAGACAGGTATCTTTCTGGAATACCGAAAAATCTAGGAAAATAAATGCAGAAAGTTTTTGATATTTCTAAATAGAACATTAAACAGTTCATGCAAAGTTTCTTACCGATAATGGCTCTCGCATTAAAGACTTCTACAAATAAACAACACCACTGAAATTAGTGATCGTTTTTTGTTTTTTTATTAAAACTCAGAAGGACGCTAAGCATCCGCAAGTCACCTTTTTATAAAACCCACAGAAGGAAGGAGCCGCTTATACAATATCATCACAATAACCCATATTTTGCTTGCATTTGTTTTAAACACGTGAGGAACAGTGGTTGCCCCGTTGGTCACGTGATCGCAAACGCGTCTTGGGTTCGATTCCCGAGTCGGACAAAGTGTTATTGAAACTTAGTAACAGCCTGGAGTTTGAAAAGCACGCTCGGAAAGCACGTTAAGCTGTTGGCCCTGCGCCGGTCGTGTCGGATTGCCGTCCCATCAGACTATGAAAGTCAGGGAAGAGAGAGTGCACCTGTCTGGTCTTTGCTGAGATGGGTCACTATGGCCGAAAGGACAATGCCAAGAATCGGCTCGAATTGTATGGAGCGTCCGACAGAATTTCTTTACTAATGATAATATTCATAATAAAAAACAGTAAGAATTATACAATATAAATAAAATCTGTAGAACCACACCGTTTAGAAGTCATTTTAAATAGTTATTCAATTTTACAACACATTCCATAGCTACAATTTCAACTAGAAATGTTGCCAATACCAAAATAAAACAATATCGATACGAAATTGCACTTGCGAATCGATTACAATAATATCAATATGAAGATAAATAAGTGAATTTATTGCTTACATAATCGTTGCTCGTAATTATATTAATAAATAGCGTTTAGTTATATATTTGAATAAGTTTATTATATTTTATAGTAATGTAATAATTAAAAATATTTTAATTCGATTATCGATACCGTTTAGAATAGTTTATTCCTAATAAAGTAATTATAGTACTGGCAGCACTTGATGTAAAACTTTAACTGGCACTTGTCATTTTCAAAAAAGTTTGACTTCTCCCTCGTGGTGTCACGAGTAACGAAGTATTTCCGTATTTTATTGAGTTTTGTGTTTGTATATTGCTGTGTTTACTGGACTCCGATTTTTCTACCATTTACGACTACCTTGGCTGTTGACACTGAGGATAATATGCTAAAAGTTATTAATTCATTTTCATTAGTTTATTTCATGATATCGTTAAAGTAAGAAGTGTCAAGTGGTCAACTTAAAAAAAAAACTATGTCTTTTTTTGGTGTGCTTCTAATAGAAATCTAACTATACTATCAAATTCTATATTTATTTTCCTTTTTTATGAAATATAGTTGTTCATCATTGTCGGTTCTGGCCGAGTCTTGTGGGAAGCCCTGGCATTCTCCTTTGGTCTGGATGACTATTATTATTATACAATACCACGCAAATGTGTGCAAGCCCCGTTGAGCTACTAAAAATGCGCAATGATCCTAAGTCTTCAGTAAATGAGGTCTGTAATTTTTTCAGTAATGTAGGTAAAAAGTTGGCTGACAACATTATATCACAACACAACACCCCACAACCTCAGACTAACGATCAGTCTCATCTTGATAGTACAAACCCCTCCCTTGTAAACTCTCTTGGGCTCTTGGAAGTAGATGAGGCTGAAACAGAGTCGCTTATACTACAGTTACGCAATGATTGTGCTATTGGGTGGGACGGTATATCGCCTCTTTTATTGAAGAACTGTCGCCACGTACTGACACCGCCACTTACCTTCATATACAACCGCTGTCTACAATCGGGCGTGTTCCCGGATGCTCTTAAAAAGGCGATGGTCCATCCTATATACAAGGGGGGGAACAGAAGCTGTGTCAATAATTATAGGCCTATATCTGTTTTGCCGACACTCTCTAAGATCCTTGAGAGGATCTTAAACAATCGACTCAGGGCCTTTTTAGACAAAAACAACATTATAGCAAACAACCAGTATGGCTTCCGAGCTGGTGTTTCAACGGAGGATGCTGTACTGGGATTGACACAAGAGGTGGCTAAAAATCTGGACAAGAAGACAAAATGTCTAGGTATATTTCTGGACCTTTCTAAGGCATTTGACACGGTTTCTGTTCCCATCCTTATCTCAAAATTAGAGCACTTAGGTGTACGTGGTATGCCACTTGAAATATTTAAAAATTATCTCAAGAACCGCTCCCAGAGAGTTAAAATTGACACCCACCTCAGTGAGGAGGAGGTTGTTACTTTCGGCGTCCCTCAAGGCAGCATACTGGGACCCACATTATTTCTTATTTACATTAACGACCTTTGCAAAATGAACCTCCCAAATACTAAGATATATACTTACGCTGATGACACCGCGATCTTAGTTCATGGACCTACTTGGGATGCTATCAAATCTTCAGCAGAGTCTGCAGTGGCGGAAATAATGAAATGGCTCAATATTAACCTTCTTACCTTAAACATAAGCAAATCCTGCTATATTCCATTTGCAATTAGGCGAAAGACCGCACCGCAGTCATGCAGTTTTTCAATTACTGCCCATTCTTGCTACAACCGATCAGCACCTTGCCGTTGTCCAGCACTAACTAGAAGTGTCAGCGTAAAGTACCTAGGAGTCCACATAGATGATGAACTTACATGGAAAAACCAACTTGGCGCTGTCACAACTAGAACCTTGCGTCTTATACACATGTTTAAATCCCTCCGCAACTCTGCTAATGCCGATATATTGAAAATGGTGTACTATGCACTTTGCCAATCGGTCATAGGATACTGCATTTCTGTATGGGGTGCTGCATCGAAGGGTGGTCTCCTGAGGGCGGAGAGAGCACAAAGAGCCGTACTAAAAGTAATGACTAGGAAGCCCCAAAGATACCCAACAACTCAACTGTACGCAGACTGTAAGGTTCTTACAGTGCGTCAGCTCTTTGTGCTTCAATCCGTTCTTAGGAAACATAGCAGCATTCCCCCCTCAAACCCTAAAAAGCGCACAAACCTCCCCTCAGGCACCCAACATAGGACCACGTTCGCGAAGCATCAGTTTTATGTAATTAGCGCTTATATTTACAAAAAGATTACTAAAAAACTGAATATCTTAGACCTCAACAAACACAACCTAAAATTAAAAGTGACAGAATGGCTACTTACACTGGACTATGCTGAAACGGAGACTTTACTTACCTACATCACCTAATAAGCACACACTCATCTCCTTGCTTGCAAAAACACTCTTATCCTCGGATCCATACACTCTCGCACATACCACTCTCTTACACACAATCACCATATCACCTACGTATACACACTCACACACAAACATAAACACACCTATAATCACATTCACTCACCCTCACCCTCGCACTTACCTATGCATGCATAATTTAAAAATTACAGTAACTTATATTTTTCCTTTTCATAAATTATAACTTTTTTCCCTACTTAAGTTAAATCGACACAGTCCACTCATACATTTCAATTGGAAACCCATTGCGAAGCACTGTCTCTTAAGATACAGGATACCCCTAGTTTAAGAGACAGAGTTTAATCTATTGTGTACAGATTTTTGCAGCGTCCAAATGTTTTATGTTAATGTACTCTACAGTATTGTCATAATTGTAAACTAAATGTATCTGTATTTTCGGGAAATAAAGATATTTATTATTATTATTTATTATTATTATTAACATTTAACAACCATCTAGATCACCACGATTGGTAAATTGATTGGTGATCATTCTTCGGTTATTAGGTATCTCATAAAAGGACACTGCTACATATAATTACCAGGGTATTATCACCAACCAGCAGCTATTCACAGTCGCTAGTTGTTGCATTTATATGCACAAGAATCCGTTCATTAAACTTATTTCAATGAATATTCATAACACTAGATATTCACTAGCGGCTAGGGGTGGGTGGGTTTGGTTTAAATTTAACTAAAATTTGAACTAAATTCAACCAAAATTCAGACTAAATTTCATTAACATACCATAATTAAGGACACAGGTCATCATAATTTAAGGCAGGTTTGATGTGAGAGCATAAAATTAGCCTCCACGAGTGGCGACGTATGATAGACATGTAGGTACATTCGGCGCACCCTTGGCAGTCAGACCCGCTATTACTCTGCAAACTGGTTGATACCAACGACGACATCAATTATTCTCGTGCCAATACGTGCCAATTTGTGCCAGGTTGACGGCAATAGGTTCGCCCCCTATTACATGGGACTTAAACTTATCTGACGAAATGTGGGTGTACTCTGTCTAACCCTTCGGGGATTACAGTCGTGATGTTATGTATCACTGAGTGCTGATAAAGAAGAAAGGTTGTGAGAAAACGTGAGGTAGCCTTTTTTTTTTTTTTTTGTGGGTGGGAAATCATCCAATGACTTCTTCCGCTCTGGGCGGAGCGGAAGGGCATGTCAGACTTTTACTGACTAAAACCCACCCGTGTTCCTTCAGTTGCCTGTTGCCAAGGTCCCGGTATCCCTTTCGGACTAACCCGCAATCCTGGCAGGCATCGGTCCTAGCGGACCCCGCCAATTGTGCTGACATCTCTTTGAGGCGCGCGTGGAACACGACGCGCCATCGACCCGGGCCTGGTCCTTATCGGACGGCGAGCTACCCATTGCTCGCCGTCCGCAAGCCCGCGCCTATGGTGGCCGGGAATCCGCCTGGGATTCCCGACGCCCAGGGTGTCTCCAGCGGCGGCAGTTAGGGGCGTGAGGGCGCAGGCCTTGCCTCTCCCTCACGCGTTCCGCCTCCTCCTTCGCGAGCATCACTGCTTCGCAGAAGGAGGTGACCGCCTCCCATGCCCTCTCGCTCCGTACCATGGCCTGGACCAGGGCCGGACGCGAGAGGTCAGTGCCGCCAATCGCCTCCACGAGGACATGGCGGTGCTCCGCCCAAGCAGGGCACATCTCCACCGTATGCTCCACCGTGTCCTCCGGACGATCCGCACAGTGGTGACACCCGGGCGTTTCCTCCGCGTAACACACTAATGACAATACCTTTCATTTTGATTAATTCAACAACATTCATTGTGTTATTTACGTTGTCGAGTAGACGAATTTTTCAAACTTATGAAGGAAGATTAGGAATTTCCTTCAAAATCTTTAGGATTGTGATAGAAAGTGTGCTAAGCAACCAATTGTGTAGCACACTTTCTGCAGCACACCAGAGGTTATAGACAAAATCCCTTTTCTGTAAGCGTTAATGCCAACGGAAAGATCAAATTGTATGCAGTTGACAGCAGCAGTCACGTGATATCTCTAAAGCTAACGTTTCGTTTTCCGTTGGCGTTAACGCTTACAGAAAAGGGATTTTGTCTAGGCCCCTAGGGCGGCAATTCCCGTAATTTTTAAGAACGTTCGCATTCGCAATCTGTCAAAAATACAATCAATAAAAAGAAACTTCATTTTTGACAAGTTTGACAGATTGCGACTAGAGTGTAAACATTTTTTAAGTACGAGAAATTGGCATTTAGGGTGTTGGACTTGCCTGCCAGGGTTGCGGGAAAGTCCGAAAGGGTTACGGGGACCTTGGCAACAGGCAACTGAAGGAACACGGGTGGGTTTTAGTCAGTAAAAGTCTGACACGTCCTTCCGCTCCACCCAGAGCGGGAGAAGTCATTTGATGATTTCCCACCCTCAAAAAAAAAAAAAAGGTGTTGGACTTATTTTAGTTAGTAATAGCCAACCTGCACTGAGCAAGGAGGTGATTAAGGCTTTTTTCACTGCAGTGCCACAAATTACAGGCAGATATAGTGGCATAGAGAGGTAAGGCACGGTCCTCTTTACAAATTAAGTATTACTATTGTGTCCTACCTGCGGTCAAGTACAAAGGAATGCTAATTAAGGAGTGGGTAGTTGTTTGTTTACCTTTAGTCTTCTCGTTTCATGAATAAAGTATAATCTGAAAACTACTGCTGTACCTACGTTGTCGTACGTTGTTTTGCGAAATATCAAGCGATGGAGCCTTTTACTAAAATAATGTTCTACATGCTTTGCTCTAAGAAGCTACGTATCTATTAATATCGCCATATGGCCGAACCTTTTCCCAGCTATGTTAGGGTCGGCTGCCTGTCTAACCGGATGTAGCTGAATAATATTATTTTACATGGAACGACTGCCTATCTGACCTCCACAATCCAAGGAGTTATCTGTATACCTAAAACACATCAGTCTTATACACAACCCTAAACAGACGGACATGCTCATAAGACCAAACAAAAGTTTCAAGTTAGCGAATTTGTTAAAAACTTTAATTATTATGAACTGTTTAAATATTTATTACAGTTACTACTGCTTGTATACACACTACGTGTTAGTGAGAAAACAAAACAGCATTTTTTACTGTAATGTAATTTGTATTTTATAAAATACAATACAAAAATACATACACATACATAGCATTACAGTTATATAAATATAATTGTAATGTTAGGAGTCCGAGACTCCTCCGTGCTTCGGAAAGCACGTTAAACTGTTGGTCCCGGCTGTCATTCGTGGATCTTTGGCAGTAGTTACGGCTCGTCAGAAGCCCAAAAGTCTGACAACCAGTCTTACCATGGGTTATCGTATTACCCAGTTATTGGGTTGTGGAGGTAAGATAGGCAGTCGCTGTATGGAAAATTCAGCTGCATCCGGTTAGACTGGAAACCTACCCCAACACGATACCGAATCCGGATTTTTAATTTGTCTGTCTTTGGTGTCTTGTATATACCTTTTTAGTCGTAGTTGGGTTTTACCTTATTTTTTTTAATAAATAAACACACAGCTTTTCTCACAAATTCCCAAATAGATATAAAAAGTGGCTACCTCATTGGTCTAGTGGTCGCAAGCGCTACTGCTGAGCGTGAAGTCATGGGTTCGATTCCCGGGTCGGGCAAAGTTTTATTGGGGTTTCCATCTGGAATTCCATCCGGAGTCCGGGTTTGTGACTGGTTGATGGCAATAGGCTCGCCCCTATTACGAGTACATGGGACTTAAACATAACTGGCGAAATGTGTGTGTACTATAGGTACACCTCTGCCAAACCCTTCGGGGAATACAGGCATGGTGTTATGATATATCAAAAACGTATATTTCATAATTAAGTATCTATCAAACAATTAAAACTTAATAATAATATAAATACACCATCATAAAACCCATTAATTCGTTAAAACGATACATTACTCAAGTATCGGTCGAAACTAACAAGTTAATAGTAATAAACTTAGTATTATAGCACCTATTGATAGCACCCTGCGGCGCCGAGAGTGGTCCCTAAATGTTTTTGGTGCTATTACATCAATCTGTTGTGGAAATAACCTTTTAACTAATAACATATTTACTAGCTGCCGCCCGCGGCTTCGCCCGCGTGGTATGTCGATAAAAAGTAGCATAAGCCCTTTCTTAGGCTCTAGACTATCTGTGTACCAAATTTCATTTAAATCGGTTCAGTAGGTTTGGCGTGAAAGCGCGACAGACAGACAGAGTTACTTTCGCATTTATAATATTAGTAAGGAAGTAAGGACTAGCTGTTGCCCGCGACTTTGTTTGCGATTCAGGATAAAAAGTAGCCTTCTCCGGGTCATGTTCTACCCATGTGCCAAATTTCATCCAGATCCGTTCAGCCGTTTTAGCGTGAAAGTGTAACAAGCAAATAAACTCACTTTCGCATTTATAATATTAGTTAGGATTAGGATCTTAATATTTTCCTCCAAAAGGTAAGTAAAACGGTTTTATAACTTGACAAAGTAAGACGATCAGGTATTGATTAGTAGGTAGCATTCATTTATTTAGAGATAGTATAGCGGTTACAATATTTTCTCTTGCAGAAACAATTAGAATGTTGTTTTTTTTACAGTAAAGTGAGGCATTTTTTATTTGTGTAACATATGTAGTAAATACAGTTCTTAAATTAAAGTTCATAGGTCGCTATGTTATGCCAAGAAGCGTACAAATATGGATGCATGCGAAATAAGAATACTATGGAATAATTTCTACAGTCAATGCATAAATAAATAATCTAAGGACATCTGCAAAACCAGAGGCAACTAAAATGCGTTGCCATCCCAGAGGCAAGGCTGAAATATCTAAAGTTCCAGTAATTAGATCAACATACAACGAATCAACGCTGCAGTTTACAAAAAAAAAGTAAGAAATTTTGAATTTCGCCTTGCTGCCTTGACTGATCCCTTAAAAAATTTGAGATCCGTATCCGCATCCGTAGATGTGAGCCACCAAAAATCAGCATCCGTATACACATCCGCGGATGTTAAAAAATCTGTATCCGCAACGTCGTAGGATGAGCTCCTTTAGATAAAACTCAACTACTACTAATTTAGCCTTTATATTACCTACATGAGTGAAACAAGTCAAAGGAATTAATAACTAATCTGTGATAAGCATCTTTCCTGAAGCACAGAAGATAGGGCGTCACTCATTATTTCATTCTATGATTAATTAATGAAACTCTAAGGTTTTAAGCTTCATTGTAAACATAGTATTAAACAAAGCGGATACCTTGTGTCTGGTGTGACTGCTTAATTCCTCTAAATTACAGAATAGATTTTGATGCGGTTTTCACCATCGTTTAGAGAATTTAAGCCTCTCCCCTACAGGGGCGTTTTTATCGCGCGATAATAACGCTAGCGTTATCTGTTTTCAGTACACGTTGTATTAGGACGGCCACGAAGTTACAACCTGCTGCGATTATAACGCCGCAATAGGAGTAGGACGCGCGTTTCTGCGTCCTGCTATATTCCGATAAGTCTTCTTAGAACAGGACGCATGCGATCTTACACACACACCTGCGTTATTATGCCTATAGTAGAGAACAAGTTAGAAATATCGCACGCTTGAATTTTGGACGCATTTATGCAATAACGCTTGCGTTATTACTTATCGCGCGATAAAAACGCGCCGGTGGGGGAGAGGCTTTACTCGGGAACGTTTATGTGTAAAAAAATTACCTGTTCCATATAATAAATAAAAGATATACAAAAAAAAGGTAATACACATGCATGCGAACACGACACAGCGCTTTGTACAACCTTATATCATGCCATCCGATTTTGCTGCACGAAAAAAAGTATAAACTTAATTGTAAATCCATTATTAGCTATAAGATTTGTTTATGTGAGAATACACAAACATACATAAACACACGCCTTCTTCCTATGGGGAAACTACAGAACGCCACCTTCTATGATCCTTACATACTCCTTTTGCTTCGTTTTTTAACCGACTTCTTCAAAAAGGAGGAGGTTCTCAATTCGTCTGTATGTTTTTTTTTTTTTTTTTGTATTTATTTTACCCGATTATTCCGCCAATTATGCTTCAGAGGTGGTCCCATATAAATTTTATTAATTTTGCTTGCGTAGTTTTTGAGTTAGCTTCAATAATTACGGATTTTTCCCACTTTGCGTATGTTGATGACATGTTAATTGACTCCGTCACATAGCAGACGACGGTATACGAATTTGTGTGGGGTAGTTACTACAACTAAAAAGTGAAATGTAAAAACTTTTTACAAAAAAAAAAAACAACCGACTTCCAACAAAATCACTAAAAACTTTAATTTCGGAAGTCGGTGGCAAAAAACGAAAATTGAAAAGCAAAGACACCGACTTCCGAAATTAAAGTTATTTTTCACTTATTTTAGTTTTTTTTTTGGAAGTCGGTTGTTTTTTTTTTTGTAAAAAGTTTTTATTCATACGTCTGGTCACACACGCACACTGGTGGCGAGTTGGTACTACGCACCTGACCTTGCTGATGAACATCACAACTATGGCCAACATACTTAATAGATAAACAACACATGTTTTTCAATTGGCTTAAAGGATTCAATATAAAAGAAAATCGCATGAACTATACAAAGGAAAAACGAGGAAAGAATCTTTAATTCATTTGAACTCACAGTAATGAGGAACTATTCAGATCTTAATTAACCATTCATAGCTAAAAATACCGTTTTATATACAAGTCACCTAAATAGACTATCAATGAAAAATAATTTTGTATCATGTATACTAATCCATCCATAAAAATGTACCTTTTCACGTCTAAGCCACCGGTCCCGCTCGAATAGGTGGTCTGAGACCTGGAGAAGGACATAGGTTCAATCTGCTTAGCGGAATGGAAGCGGACCCCAGCATAGTTGGGAAAAGGTTCCCAACTATGCTGGGGTCCGCTTCCATTCTAACCGGATGCAGCTGAATACCAGTATTTTACTGTGACTGCCTTTTCCCAACTATTTTGGGGTTGGCTTCCAGTCTAACCGGATGCAGCTGAATACCAGCATTTTACATGGAGCGACTGCCTCTCTGACCTCCACAACTCAGTAACTGGGTAATCCGATACCCCTTGGCAAGACTGGTTGTCAGTCTTTTGGGCTTCTGACGACCCGTAACGACTGTCAAAGATCCACAAATGACAGTCGGGACCAACGGCTTAACGTGCTTTCCGAGGCACGGAGGAGTCTCGGTATGTAAAGATCAGCCATCCACGGACCAACCCCGGCAAGCGTAGCTTAACCTGATCGTTCGGCCCGTGCGGCTGTTATTACTTAGTCACGACCTCCTCTGGAGAAGGACATAGGTTACCTACTTAAAAAATTATGAAATACAAACGAAATATAATCGGAAAAAGTCGGTGGCAACAGCTACTCTATACATTATTTGTATTTTTTTTTTGTAATAAATAAATACAAAAATTGCTGGACCTATTTTAAAAATTCTTTCACCAGTAGGATGCTATATTATCACTGAGTAACTGTATGCTTTAATTTATAAAGATATCACGAGAACGAAGCCGCTGGCGGGAGCTAGTATTTCACATTTTTAACCCCCCGACGGAAAAAGAGGGGTGTTATAAGTTTAACGTGTGTATTTGTGGGTCTGTCTGCGCCATCGTAGCTGCCAAACGGCTGAACCGATTTAAATTTTAGAAAGAAATACAATACAATATTTAAATTTTAGAAAGAAGACTTTTGGCCGCAGGATGTGGTTTTCCGTCGCTTCTGCGGACAAGCACCACAGGACAGCACAAAGTTAAACTAGTGCAAAGTGAAGTGCTCCTAACATAGTCTTAAGCCTCATTTATTAACACAAGTTTTATAAAAGTATGTATGTCTAGGTTAAGGTATTTTTCTAAGGACCTGTGTCGCCTGAAATAAATGGTATATTATTATTAAATTACTTTGGTTTTGTTTGAAAGGTGACTTGATCGCGAGTTTCTTAGCTATAAAAAAAATATTTTTTATTCGATGCTGTGTTTTAATTTTTTTTAATTTAATTTAACCTGTTAAACATTTTCTTGATAAAAACGGTCGTGTAATGTAGGTGTGTTAACAGACGAATATCCATACAAAAACAAAACCCAGGGCAAACAATTAAACCTATACCTACAGACATTGTTGAATTGTCATGGAGTCACTCAATCAGAAAGATTAAACTAGTGGCCCATTCCAAAGCGTAGTAGGTTCCCATGGAGTAGAACGGGCAAGAAACTTTGTAGGTAAGCTATACAAATCGTTATTTGCGGGAATCAAACCCACGTAACTCGTAACACAGGAACCTATTGATGGCAACGATTGCCCACCTACACATGCAAGATACAAATATCTTACATGTAAGATCTTGCATTTGAATCCCTTTTGATAAACACTTACATTTTTAATCGAACACTAATATCTTTGACATAGTATTTTACGTTGAGTTCGTTTTTAATTTTATTTTAATTTTCAAACTTTTGTTATACCTACATTATCTTGATTCTACTATCTAAGGGCTCTCTTAGATAGTAGAGTGTGATCTGTTACTCAGGATCCTCCTACTTCAGACAGCTTTCTCTATTTTAAGGTTGTGCATTTAATTACCCAGTGCCTGTAATATTATGTTGAGACAGTTAAAGATTTATTATTTCTATTTTATTTACGGTACTTTCAGCAGTCGAGTAAAAAACTAGATGAATTGGTCTGCTATGTAAAGTTTCAAAAGACTTTAACACAGAGTCTTAATCTTAACCAATACCTATCGGTGGGATAGAGAAAACATTCGTCTTCTTTTACACCACCCACGATTTTAAAAGAACTGAGTGCCTAGATAAGTGACAATCGCTTCGAAAGCGTTTCGTATTTCTACAACGACTCAACAGCTTTTCGATAGCTTATGTCAGTCCTATACATTTTTGCCTTTTCCATCATCGTTATCAAATCAAATCAAATCACTTTTATTTGTTAACTGTTATGCCAGGCATACAAATATGGTGTGCATCTATCTAAATATAATGAATTTAAATAAAAAAACTAGATGTTTGACAATCATGCAAAATTAAAATTACAGAAACAGAAACAGATCATAAAAATTATATAATATTATTTAAAAATTGAATGATGTCAGATTTAAATGAGGAATTATTTCGTTATAAATGTAAAAAAAAACCAACTCAGAATAATTGAAAATGTCAAAAATTATTAAATGTCAATATTTATAATAAATTAAAAATATCGCTGATACAATGTTACTTTGTCTAGGGCCTCTGAGCTTTTTAATGGAACCATACAATTGGTTCAAGTTAAATTAATGAGTGTATTTTTAAATGCCAAAGATATCAACAGTACCTAAACATAATCAGTATCTAATTTCTTTCCTTAAAAAGGCAAATTAAATAAGACACCATTACTTTCCCGAAACAATTTTCCTGCTCGTGATTTCAAAGTGCTGAATTTCAAAAGACCAAAAAAAAAATCAACCAAATAATTATAATTCATATTGTATTTAATATTATTAACAAATCTCTTATAAAAACTAATAAGGCAGAAATTACTCACCAAGAATTGAACCTCAATACCTAACACAACAAAACCTACCGAAATTCCCCTAAATATTCTATGTTTCCCATAAAATAACAATTAATAAACTAACAAGGACGAATATCACATAACACATTAAAACACGTACACCACAATATGGTACAAAATTATAAAAAATCTTGTACTAATATATCCTAAGTTATTTTCTACACCAACACGACCAAACAGACATAAATTCCCATAAATATTTACCCACCTATTTCCCCCAAAAATAGAAAAAAAAAACAATATCAATTATTTCCGTAGTTTACACAAAAAATTACAATTAATTTCAATAAGAAGCAATATGTGTGCAAATGCAGTGGGCGGGGCGCGGGGAGGTGCTACGAGGCTACGACGGATATAAAGCCCGGACGCTGTGCTACGAACATCAGAAGCGTAGCAGCGTAGACCCGTAGACTCGTAGAACCGTCGTAGCAAATACACAGCAACAATGGCTTTGGGGTAAGTGTATTATTTTATTTTATTTTGTGTATTTTCCGATGTGTTTTGGTGTTTGTAGGAATTTAAAAAAAGTTTTTTTTATTCAAGGGGGCTAATTTTATAGGTTTTTCTTCGGATTTATAGGGTTGATTTTTTAAACATTTTAAAGTAATTTTTATTAGGGCCTGTAAAAATAAAATATTTTTATTCCACGTAAAAGAAACAATAGATTCCGTTCAGGTTGGCAAAAAAAATATAAAACGAACCGTTCGTTATTCGAAAATTTCGAAAATATATTAAAAGTAACTTTTCCATATACTTTACTTTTCTTACTTTCCAAAAAATACTGTTGAACAAAAAATATTCAACAGTTACTTAAACTAAATTATTAGAACAAAGTTTTACAAAATAACGGCTTTGTATTATTATTTATTACTTCAAACCGTTGCAATTACTTTCTGTTATATAAAGAAAAATACTATATTACTCGACATGATATGAAAATCAAATCTAAGAATTCTTATTAGTATTATTTGAAGCTCACTCAAATTATTCTTGTAAAGGCAGAATTTAATTTTAGAAAAACAAGTTAAACAGAAGAAATAGGCTTGCGGGCAAACCAAATCATCTCTTGAATCAAAACTTTACCATCTAAATCGTTCACATCTATTAACATGTTCGATAAAAAAACAATATGAGTTTGTTTTTCCAAATCATGTCAAATGGAAAATCCAAAGAAAGTTTTAATTATCTAGTAAACTTAAAGTTAATTACATCAATAAAAGGTATTTTGAACATCAAAAATTACAAGAAATGAAGAATTATTATTGTCTAGTTGATTGAGTATAGTCTAGTTGCACGTATTATTTAGTTTGTTATTAAAAGTGTTATTTACAAATAAAAGGCACTTTTGAATGTCAAAAATTACAAGAAAAATGAAGAATTTTCTGGTTGATTGAGAAATCTAGCTAGTTGCAGGTATAATTTAGATTCTTTTAAAAGTGTTATTTACAAATAAAATGCACTTTTGAACGTCAAAAATTACAAGAAAAAATAAGAATTTTCTTGTTGATTGAGTTAATCTAGTTGCACGTATTATTAAGTTTCTTTTAAAATTATTATTTACAAACCTACTTTCAAATAAGTTAATTTCAAGCAAAAATAACGACTAAATCCAATCATTACTCGTGTCTCCACCATTTTTACATATTCCGATCCGCAATAAAAACTTCAAAAGAACAAAATCTTGTTCCACTCTCACGAAGTTTGCGAAAACTCTTCAACAAGGATAATCTTTCATAAATATGATTTGACAACTTACTTATCTTTAAGTTTCCTTTTATATTTTAGTAGATAAACGGTATAAAACGGGCTGACTTAATCCAGTGGGGTTTTTCAGAAAAATAAAGTTTTTTTTGAGAATAACAGTGATTCTGAATTAATGTTGGCTTCTTTCGGATACAATATTAGTAAAAGCGGTAATAAAGATCCATAAAGGAGTTAAAAAGCTCTATCGAGGCTATTATTCAACCAACTCAGCCTAATGCAGTCCACAAATATCTTTACTTTATGTGATTATGTAGTGAGTACTTTTCATTAAGTTATGTAGTTAAAAGTCATGTTTGCTTTCATAAGCATAATCAGCCTATAATGTTCCCATTTGACGATACTTAGCTGTCTGATTGTCTGAAAGTTACTTTTACAACCTTTTACTTATTTAAGACTAGCTGCGTCCCGCGGTTTCATCCGCGTAAATCTCGATCCCGTGGGAATATCGGGAAGAAGTATCCTATGTCCTATTCCGGGTCATGGTCTACCCAACCCATGTGCCAAATATCATCCAAATCCGTTCCACCGTTTTAGCGTAAAAGCGTAACACACAACAAACAAACTCACTTTCGCATTTATAATATTATATAGATTCCGCCCGCGGCTTCGCCCGCGTGGTATGTCGAAAAAAAGTAGCCTATGTCCTTCCCCGGGATGCCATCTATCTCCTTGCCAAATTTTATCGAAATCCGTTCTGTGGTTTAGGCGTGAAAAGATAACATACAGACAGACAGAGTTACTGTCGAATTTATAATATTAGTATGGATAAGTTAGGATTAGGATACGGAACAGCGCCTTATGTGAACCAGTATCGAAAAACTACGATACTCTTTGCTGAATCCTGAAAAAATTAAATAAAAATCACGCGGTTTAGTCAGCAGGCTAACATAACTTCCCTTAGAAAAGATGTTAAATTAAAAAGCAATGCGACCCTTACTTACTGATTACTATAGTACGCTCATTTTACGCGCGTCGACAGCAAACTATACCAATTAACCTTTTTTCTTCCCCCGACTAGATTAACATAGAAATTACTAGCTTTTAAGTAATTTTATGAGGGAAGACTCTTGTCACATTCTTTTCTAATATAAGTAAATTCTTATGGGATGGAAATCTTTTTTTAAACTGTAGGCAAAATCCTCCAATTCGCATTGGGCCCGCGTGGTGGATTACGGCCCACTCCCTCTTACAGAATCGAGGCCTGTTTCCCAGCAGTGGGAACGTTAGAGGCTGATTTTGTTATGTTTATTAGTCAGCACCATAATTTCGTAATGCGAAATCGGTCAGAATTGGAATGGGCTTGAAACATATGTCTAATCCATTGCTTCATACATTCGTAAGTTACGTTGTTTTGCAGATTTGTTATCGAACTTATGAAGCAATGGATTAGACATTTGTTTTTGATCGTGACAATTCTGATTGATCGGGTACTACGCAATGGTGCAGGTTACCCTTAAAAAAACAGTTTTCTACTTTCTTAATCGAATGTTGGCAACTTCGTAACTTTTTCAACGTAACTAGAACAAATAGTAGTTAAAAATAACAAATATAAATGATTGAATCAACAACCGAAGCGTACACACGTCCACGCAAGTTCGCAATTTTTCTTTTCGCTCGCGGTACAAACACCTGTTGCCTTGTTGCCCGCTGTACGCCCAAGCAACTTTTACTTATTATTTCTTACTCCCAGGCGACGTCAAGAAATAGGGTATAAGTACGGAAAATCTTTTCGATTAAAATGTTACTGTGACGTTAGTAATGGGTTGTTGTGTTACGATTTTGAGGAAACGAAACGGACACGTGTGTGGTGAGTTGGTTGTGTTTTTGGATGCAGGGTGAAAATAATATAAGTAAATCTGTAGTTTTTGGCACTAAATATGTGATAAAAGATTGAGAAATTATAGTAAACTAGCTGATGCCCGCGGTTTGGCCCGCGTGGATGTCGGTTATTATATACTAGGACTAAGACTGTTTTTTATCAGTCACCTCACACCTCAGGTCCAGTTGAAAACCAGCGTCAGGCACTAGTTGTCTGGCATTTTTGCTGAACTGGGCCTATTTAGCGCAGCCGCGAGGCACACTTTTTTTTTTTTCTAGAAATTGTTTCTTTTTTTTATTTTTTTTTTTATTCGTTTACATGTAGTTACATTGTGTTGTGTGCCCTGTCTATGCTAAATAAATGTATTTTCTTTCTTTCTTTCTTTCTTTTACTAAAACCTTCCTTGAAAACCATTCTATCCATTCATGAAAACCACAACAAAATCCGTTGCGTAGTTTTAAAGATTTAAGCATACATAGGGATATAGGGACAGAGAAAGCGACTTTGTTTTATACTATGTAGTGAAGATTTATAAATAGGGAAACTTTAAGTATAAAAGTCTCGCCATGGTATTAAATAATTTAATAAACTAACATAATCAAAAATCTTTCATATAATTAATTCTGGCCACAATAACGACAAAATTGAAAAGAAAACTATGAAACTTTACAAAAAAAAAAAAAGATTAAGTTACGCAAAAAATATATTACTTTTTAAGATTAGAACTTTTGAAACCACTTTTCGGCTCAAACAACGTGGAAATTGCGATTAGCGCGCGAAAGTTTACCGTCTGTTATACAGGGTGTAGAAATTTAAACTGCTCTCCTTTGTGGGCAAAGTGGTCGTTACCGGTTACTTTAGGACACGCTGTATAATATTTTGAGTGTAATATTTTGAGATGTACTTTGATATTATGTTGGTTTTCGTTGCCAAAATGAGATTTTGTGAGATGATTGGTAGTTTTCTTTATAAAGTTACGTTTATTTAAACTGATCTAGAATCAAAAGTTACCTAATAGTAGGGGAGGCAATGATGCTAAATGGGGATTTACTCGAGCGTCGTGGGGACCTATTGGATTGTGAAGATTAGATGCTAAAAAGAAAAAAAGGTTATGTGAAGTATACCCTTTCACTGGTGGGGGGAGCGTCTATGGTAGGGGAGCCCTAGCGGGGATTTCGGGAGTTACTCGAGCGCGGCAGAATAACATACGGGGGGCAACCTTGTACCTTGTGAAGCACACCTGAGCCCTGTACATAGGGGCAAACGCCTAGGGCAGTCGATCAGATTAGTAAAAAAAAATCGATCGTTAGAAAAACTCGAGCGCGTCAGATTAAGGTAAGGTAAGTTGGTTACATGCAGAAAAGTGTGAATTTCAATAATCTGATAATTTAAGCGTGAAATAAGGAAATGGGAGAGTTTTTACTAATCTGATCGGCTGCCCTAGGCGTTTGCCCCTATGTACAGGGCTCAGGTATGGTGGGAGTACTTCACAAGGTACAAGGTTGCCCCCCGTATGTTATTCTGCCGCGCTCGAGTAACTCCCGAAATCCCCGCTTGGGCTCCCCTACCATAATAATCTATGTTGAAGGCTGTAAAACAGTTATACCCACATCTTTTTTATCATACTCCTAGGCTATGGAATACTCATAATGGGAAAAATTGAGTTTGAAAACCCGTATGTGGCATGTATGTACTTTCTCCCATAAGATACCAATTTTGACATGCTCCATTCTGATAAATAAACCTGTTAAAGTTAATCTATATTTTTCTACAAAGTAGAAACGAAAATCGTGTTCTCCGAGAGCAAAACGGTGATAGTTATTAAAAATACTAGAAACTCATTAGCAATCCTTGCTACTTTGGTAACTAAATTTAAAAAAATTCAGAAGTTACATAGTATATATAAAAATGAATCCCTATTTCCCTTGGTCACGCCATCACTCATGAACAGCTAGACCGATTTCGCTAATTCTTTTTCTGTTGTGTTTGTTATTGTCAGGAGAAGGTTCTTATGAAAGAAAAAAATTAGAAAATTGCGCGGAAAATTAGAAAATTGACAGGACAACGTCTGTCGGGTCAGCCAGTTACGTATAAAATGCCTACATAGAATAAAAAGTACGAAAACGTAGGTTCCCATTCAAAATAAGAACGTATGAAATGAAATGAAATTGTTTATTTTGTAAATAGGTTAACGGAATCAGTTTTACACGTCATATTAAAACTACCTAGATAAGGTCCTTATCTGACTACTCTGAGAAGAAAGGCCGAAACAAACTTAGAGGTCGGAGCCTCTTTGAAAGTCCAGACATAATCTTGGTATTATGAGTACTAGTATGAGCCTTATGAGTACCATGTTGTAGATTAGTGTTTGAAATGGTCTTTTGAGGAAAGAACCACACAGAGTATTAGCTTTTCTTACTCAAAGCAAAGGTTAGCCCATAGATATATACTTTAATATATAGCCTATTTAAAGTTAATCTCCTAGAAACCAGTAACTACTTCTACTAATGCTATCACACCCTGTGCACTGCAATAAATGCAGGGAATAGTGCCTATTTAACTATCAACGTGTGCGAAAGCAGCTATTTGTGGAAAACACTCCCATTGATAGATTTAGTAAATTATTGTTACGAGAGAGTGTTATCTACTCCGATTTCTAGAAATAATACACCTGAATTTCAGATAAAAACACCTTAATTACTTAATTCACAGGTGATGTTTACGTTTCACAGAAAAAAAAACAATCGCAACTTGCGCCAGTTTCACAAATAATATGCAAAAACCATCAGCCATGTAAAAAATGCTAAACATCTTCATAATGCCGGAAACGTCTGCTGCTAGGTCTATTTAAAATTCTGTACGCATAAGCGACGCGAGAACCGAACCCGGAACGTCACCACTCTCTGAGTACATCTTTCTTCTTCGAAACATCAACCACGATAAAATTAAGTCCATCTCATATTTGAATCTCAAAACTACATAACCACACGCATCACAAAATAGTCAATAACGCCAATTCTTTCAGCTTTCATAACAATTTTAATTAATAACAAACCACCCTTGTACCTGCGTTGACACCGCATGTCATTTGCAAAAAACATGAAGGTAATGAGACAACATATCACATACTCACTACACAGTCATGCAAGAATATCGGTAAATTGTATGTTTCAAAATGTTGGGGACGGATTTATTGACATACATGTTTCGACTACTTCATTTTAACATACATTACATAACATAAAATCACGGCTGTAATCCCCGAAAGGCTAGGCAGGGTGTACCTATAGTAACTTCACTCACATTACGCCAGGGGGCACGTCTATTGCCATCAACTGGGAACATATCTAGACTCCAGACTAAACCATGCTTGTATACTGAAAGGATGGGCTGTGGTGTACTGCTGTCCTACATTTCGTCAGTTATGAGTCTAATGGAATAGCTAGAGATTATTGCTTAGCAACAGTGATGTTAGCCCAGTAGTAACGGCCGGGACATACGAGTTCAAGTTCGAACCCAAGCAGGCACTTAATTTTGTGTAAATTACTTCATCACCACTGCTCTGAAAACGGTGAAGGAAAACATCGGTAACCGGCATGTAGTAGAACTAAAAATTCGTAGACATGTGACATCTACCAACCCGCACTGGGCCCGCGTGGTGGCCCCTCCCTCTCACAGAAAGTTCTGCAGTTATCAAAATCAGCCTACAATGCTCCCACTACTGACATTGTAGGATGATTATTGTCACCGGGAACAGAATCAAACTCCGGGTGCTGCTAAAGAGATATTTCCTAATGAAAAAACCCAATAAAACTTTGCTCTATCCGGGAATCGAATCTAGGAATCCAGACTCAGTACTCGCGCTTGATCACTAGATCAACTACACGGTATACTGATAATTGACATACAAACAAACCACTGATGTTGGTTAAGACCAACTTTAGCGGTTTGTCTATTTGTCAATTAATCCGTTATGAAATTGCTAACAAGTACCCAAGAAATTACCTAAGAGATTGAGAACATAATAAACAGGTATTTAAACCTCATCTGAGTATAGATAATCTTGGAATCTTGTCCGCCAGAAATAGCGTAAAACCAACAGAGATAAAGAAGACATTTTGATATAATCTGACGGGTGTTTGTTGAGAGGCTTTGTTGACGAGAGCTCCCGGTACCGACCATGCAATAATAGACGAGGGGGTAGTTTAAATATGTAATGGTAATAAGTTCTGAATCTACGTAGGAGTAGCATTCACCTATAAAGTATCGATGGAATAAAACATCGCACAACTGAATTATCGACATACCGTGTTCGATATAATAAAAATCGAAATATCAACTTTCGAAATCAAATAGGGGGACCCTTTTAGGCTTGTCACATGAAGTAAGACTTGTAAGCTACACTGCTACAAGGATTTTTTGGCGCTCGAATGACGTTGAAAGGGGGGCGCTGTTGGAAAACATTTTTGCAACTATTGTTTTCTGAAATAGAATTATGGATAAACAAGATGGCGGCGTTAGTTCCGATTTTGGGCACACGACAAAAGAACCTTTTAGCGCTTTATAAGTTAAGCATTATTGCTGCTTAGAAATATTCTCATAATAAATAAAGTTGTTTTAGTTCCAAATCTTTTCTTGAAGATCTAAGACGAGTTTGGATATATAACTATTAGTTAATCAAAAAATATAAAATGTATGTGTACGTGACACCTTAAAAGTTTTCCATACACTGAAAAAGCACGGAATTTTCGCGTTAAAGTAACGAATCTAGTGGGTCACTGACGGTTTTATTAGAGTAGGAAAATAATTCGAACAAACTATTAGATAAGCAAATGCCCATTATAATCGATCAGAAATATTATCTCAATCTTTACATCTGAAGTGGAAACGCTAAACTCTCGCGGGAAATTTCCGCCATTATGTTGAAGTTACTTAAAAAAGTAATGTAAAATAATAATACCTTTAGGTAAACCCATTTAAACGTGTTTGGATTGTGGCCACAATCAAGCCCGATATCCCATAGGAAATATCGCTGTATTGAATCCAATATTGTTTCTTGAAATATATTTTTGTTGTAGGAAAAATTTACTAGCTTTTTTCACAATACGGATGTGTTATTAAAGTTTTCTATTCGTTTTAGTTTAGTTTATAGCGGAGGTTTTTAGCTAATTAGAGAAGCCTTTGTCCCGTGTATCAGAGGGGAAAATATAGATACGGTTAGTATAAATAAGAACTTGCTAGCAACTAACAATTTTAAATATCAAAGAGTTGTCTATCCAATATCCATTACTCTCTAGAACACAATATGAAAGTTGCAATTTCTAATACCAAAATTAATGAACCAGAAACTCTGTTTTTTTTAAACATTCAAGTCCTGTCCCATCGTCCAGCCACTTGGAAACTACAAACCGGTTTGTGACGATCATTTATATTGTAAAAGTAATTAGCAGAGATGTAATTAACAAGGCTGAACGCGCTCGTGCCGTTGCATAATGCCGGCTAGCATGGCCGTTCGTCAACTGTCACTTTTTGGAAAGCGCGCGTTGACTCCTAATCAGATTTTCGAACGCAGTACAGTAATTAACCCAGTGAATTCTAGTTTCGTGTTGAATCGGGCAATCAAGCGGGTTAGTAGTGGACATTGTATTCACGTTGCGATTAAAGTTATCCAGTGATGTCACGTGTCACTAAATGTCGTTTGACTTTACGGGATTACAACAGTTACGCTGTTTTCATTCGACATTTTTGTTTTTAACCCCCGACGGAAAAAGAGGGGTGTTAAAAGTTTAACGTGTGTATTTGTGTGTTTATCTGCGCCAACGTAGCTGCTAAATGGCTGAACAGATTTTGTTTTTGTTTGAAAGGTGACTTGATCGAGAGTGTTCTTAGCTATAAAAAAAAATCATTTATTAGATGCTTTGTTTTAGTAGGGGGTTTTTAATTTTTTAATTTAATTTAACTTGTTCTTTATGATCAGGTGATGTCAATATCTACTATTTTTAGATCGACAAGGGCATTAATTTAGGGGAAAACCCACATACACGATCCTTTATATTTTTTCTTTTTCACGTTACATAGCTTGTTAGTAGGTGCCACTTTTTGGACTTGCAAATCGGTATATATTTTCCTATTAAATCTAAAAAGAAAACTCCAACTTTTTAACTCCCAATTAAAAATCTAATTACGGTTTCCTCGCATATCGTTACACCCGAAAAAAAAATATAATTCAATTTTACGAGGTTATTTAAAAAAAGGTTATATGAATGTTAATGACCATGTTTCTAGTTGATACTGGGCACTAATTGCATGTGCCCAACTTATGGCGCTTGCCCATTTACATTTCAAAGGGCACACGTGTAAGCACGTGTTTCGTTTGTATATTACCATGATTTGAGATTCATGACACCTGTTTTTAATGTTTTTTTTTTTCGCCGTTATAAATGTTTCTTTTTGGGGTGATATGTTTATTTTATAATAAAGAAACACTTTGAAATGAGAGCCTACAAAGTGGTTTTACATCTGCATTGAATTTTGAAAGCTTCGTCCATAGTTAAGTCTACGCAGAAATGCATACCTACTAGCAGATTTTCAGGAAGGAAAATGAATGCTAAACATTTCCACCAACGAACCTAAAGAATCATTGAAATTGGATTTAATTATTTACTAACCAAGCCACACTGCCACACGCCAGTGGTAACGGCCGCGACTTACGAGTTGTAGGTCGTAGGTTCAAACCCTGACAGGCGCTTTACTTTGTGTAAAATAATTTCAACACCACTGCTCTCAAAACGATGAAGGAAAAAATCGTGAGGAAACCGGCTTGTCCTAGAACCAAAAATTCGAAAGACATGTGACATCTACCAACCCGCACTGGGTCCGCGTGATGGATTACGGCCCACTCCCTCTCACAGACAGGAGGCCTGTGTCACAGCAGTGGGAAAATTATAGGCTAAGCCTCACTAACGTCATATTTACAAGTATTGTAACAGTAGATAATCAGGAATCTTCAATCCATTGTAAATACGTCACTTAGGTAGTTCACGGTAGATGAAACATTCCTGTACAGTTTGTTTCACGCCACAATAATAAAGAGCCAAGAGCCAATGCAACCAAAAACTCCTAAGCGACAAAACCAACTCCAGTTAAACGACAGACGACATTCCACTTGTCTATCCTTTGATAAATTACTAACAACTTACTTCAACTGACCGCTCAACCCTCTTGACAGTCTCTCCATTACATTTAGAATGTCTTACATACGACATGTCCTCGTTTGGGTACAGTCCGCAAATAACTTCACTACCTATGCACCTATTAGTCAACTAGGTACATCTGCTTTCCAATAGAGATGTGTGTAGAATGAGTGAGCATCATGTATCTATCATATTCAATTGCTCGATTTTTAATTCTTTTACCTACCGTGGTACAGTAATCGTATTCTAGGTGCATCTTCTTCACATTTAATTATATAATTGATGTATAAAAAAATATTGTAAAACATTTTTTAAAAGAGTAAAGGTGGAGTTTCTTGCCTATTCTTCTCAATATGAAAACTACCTTTTGGAAAGGGCAACTAGAATCAGTTCTATTTTTTTGTTTTTGTCGTTCAAAAGTGCCTTTATTGTACTTGAAATAAATTATTTGACTTTGAGATGTAATTCATGAGCTTCGAACGGCAGACCATAGTAACCGGTAATTTTTTAAACATCGTTATGCAAACCATGACGAAGACAAAACCGTGACTGGTGTAAGCAGTAAAGCAGGATTATAGTTATACAGTCAACAAAAAAGTTAAGCTTAACGGGTTGCTATTACAACTACTTTTTCCTAAGTTGTCCGTGTACCGAATAGTAAGTTAAGAAATTGGTTCGTTTGTATGTTCAAAACGTTATTAAATCACGTGATTGAAATCTAAAATTATGTTGTTGGCACAATTTAATTTCTAGACATTTCTTAAACATTTGTACAGTGCTCAGATGCATTGCTTTCCTGCAAAACCAAACTCTATCATGTGTTCTTCAATGCCTACAGTGCGTTCATTATAAATTGTCCCGTGATGCGATTGGTAGGTCTATTCTGTCAGTCGTCATTTCGAACTCTATTAGTATTGAAACTAAGCTTGACAAGCAATGGTGCCAACATGATGACAAGGGACAAGCTATAGTGAACGGTCTGTACATGCAAGCCTCGACGTTACGCCGCGTTCACGTCAAACTGACAGCTGTGCTCAAACGGGGACGAGTCAGTTGAATAGCTTGGGTTTATTCCTATTTACAGAATGGGATACTTCTTTGGGGATATGGGACAGTATCGACTAAAAGTGTGCGAATGAAAAAAATACCTAAATGAATATGGCTTGGTTAGAGTGTGATACAGTAGGCTTGAAACTTAACGCATTAATTTGTGTTTTGACTTGTAGAAATGTAGAATACAGGGTGAATTCGTTTGCATCCTGTTATGGGGTTATGTCCATCATCATTATGAACAACTTTCACTATGGCACCAATGCTGAAATCGCGAAAAAAAAAACAGCTGTTTCCTACATTTTGACGAGCTATGCGAACATACATGTATTTTGAGCTATGCTAACATAAATGTAGGTAACAGTACTTTTTTATTGCGATTTCAGGTTTGTTCCCATAGTGAAAGTTGTTCATAATGATGAGTACAATGACCCCTTAAGAGGATTTAAACGAATTTTTCACCCTGTATACATAATAGGGAATATGCATGTGATTCAAATATGGGACAAATATTTTTTTTTATAAACTATGTTACTTCAGAATGATGCCTCCATCAATATTTTTGAATAAAATTTCTTTTTGAGCGAGAAATTAATTTTTTTAAAGTCCCAAAAAACTGTGGGTAATTCAAATACTTGAAAAGGCTAAGAGCGGATGTGACGTAACAATCTGGGATAACAATCAAAATGTCAATGTCAAGTCAATCAACAAGTGTCAAGTCAATGTCAAACGCTCATAGAGAAAGGAGTGTTTGACGTTGACTTAACAGTTGCTTGTCTGTTTTCACGGTCTGTGACGTCACCACACCAAGCGCGCCAAATGGAGGGCGTTTAAATAGCCCGGATCGGTTGGATATTTTAAACATTTTTTTAACTACTTTAAATTGCTTTTTTGCCGTCGAATTTCTTTTTACTGTTATTTGACGATGTAAACTATCGAATAAAAATATTAAAAAAATACATGCATATTCCCTATTTTATTGTTTTTCACTCTTTCAATATAGTGTTCTTTCTTCTATGTATTCATAATAAATTAAAGTCGCATTTCGTTTTTATCTTCTGCGTTGTTCTTCTAAACTACGCAACAGATTTTAATGAGGTTTTCACCATCGTTTAGAGAATTTATTCCGCAACGTTTATGTGTATTCTACATTAATTTAAACTTACAAATCATAAAGAAATCTCCATGTTTTGTCAAGTCGTAAATATGTCGGGTTGGTCGCTAGACTCGCTAGTAATAAAACAAAAGAATATAATGATAACAGATATAGTGAGTCAATATTTTCCCTCCGTATCAAAACGGTATAAAAGCAAACGGTCCTATTAGCAAAACGACTCATAATCAAAACGACACTTCAGTAAAATTACCTATTCGCAAATCGTCCTATGAGCAAATGGTCCTATTAGCAGAACGTCATCATCTGCCTAGCCTTTTCCCAACTATGTTGGGGTCGGCTTCCAGTCTAACCGGATACAGCTGAATACCAGTATTTTACATGGAGCGACTGCCTATCGGACCTCTACAACCCAGTAACTGGGTAATACGATACCCCTTGGCAAGACTGGTTGTTAGATTTTCGGGGTTCTGACGACCCGTAACGACTGTCAAAGACCAACAGCTTAACGCGCTTCCCGAGGCACTATCACCCATACTAATAAACTTTTATTTGCAATAGGTATTGGTTCAGTGCAGGTCTTAGGTGATACAGTAATTAATTTTCCTAATCATAATCAACCTGTAATGTTCCCACTGCTGGGACACGAGTCTCCTCTCTGTGAGAGGGAACGAGCCACAATCCACCACGCGGGCCCATTATGAGTTGGTGGATGTCACATGTCTTCGAATTTTTGGTTCTAGGACATGCCGGTTTCCTCACGATGTTTTCCTTCATCGTTTAAGAGCAGTGGTTATGAATATAATTTACATAAAGTAAAGTGCCTGGGGTGTGAACCCACGACCATCTGAGTTACCACTGCAGACAGACAAATTAAAAATCCGGAGTCACACGTAATCTGTTCGATTTATGCCCTAACACGTGTGACTCCGGATTTTTAATTTGTCTGTCTGTGGTGTCTTGTTTATACCTTTTAAGTCGTAGTTGGGTTTTAGTTTTTGTTACTTGATTTTTTTAATTACTTGATTTTTTTTTTTAATTCTTTTGGGTTTATAATATATATATTTTTGTGTGCTGTGTGAAATGTGCTCACTAAGCCCTTTCATTTGATACCCAACATGGTACGATTAAACCATATTTTTTTTTAAGTTCCTAATTTTATGTCCTGTAGAGGGCGCCATTTTTAATTTAATGTGACTTCACATAGCCTATAACCAGCGGACAATCACGACGCTTCTAACGATACCGCATTTGTCAAATTGTGATAAGTGGTTTGGAAGATAGGAGGGAACATATGAACATACATACATACATACATACATACATAACATACATACATACATACATACATACCGGTCAAAATCATTACCCTCCTTTTGTTCTTCGCCGTAGTCGGGTAAAAATACACAATATTCATATTTATATCACGGCATGAAGGTGGAATACTCTAGAGCAGAATATCGTGCTAATAGAAGAGACAACCCTTCAAAGTTCAAACCTTTAAGAAACCCTTCAAAGTACAAAAGTCAAACCCAAATAGCCAACACTAAAAACCACGTACGCAATAACGTCAAATCGTACCTCCATCTTACGTCACACGTCTCTCTATAGGAAATTGCGGTGGTCCAGACAAATGGCAGCCTGTCTCGGTTTATTTAGTTTATTTAGTCGAACTAATCTGTCGGCCGACAATCGTCGATTTGTTACAATTATGCCGACGGGTGACTATTTAGTTTTCAATTTGCCGCGTCCCCAGATTATTGGGTTTTCCGATGTAGGGAGCTATTATTATTGCTTTGTGGACGTGTGGTGTTAGAGGGGTTTACTTCGAGCTTCAGTGTCATTTATCTCACTCTTTCTTTGAATACGAGTATCTTTGAAAAAAAAGTATATTTCAATTTTTTTGTAAAAAAGTTTAAATTTTGAATTAGTAGAATTACTTTAAGCGACATTATATAGGTATCAATCAGTTATTATTTAGATCAGTTTTAAAATTACTTTTTATCTGACTGCCCCAGAAGGAGGGTAATGTTTTTTATAAATGATAATAATTGTCATGACAGTTTTTACAATCAGGCCAAATCGTTCTTAATACCAAACATTTTTTTATTCTTATATAGCTTGTCTTAATTCGAAAGTGAGTTTGTTTGATTATTACACCTGCACGCTAAAACGGCTAAACGGATTTGGATGAAATTTGGCACATGGGTAGACCATAACCCGGAGAAGAAAATATGCTACTTTTCATCCTGGATCGCAGACGAAGTCGCGAGCAACAGCTAGTTGAGAATATTTTATGGTACAGTCAACAGTACGACAAATTATAATTCTACATAAAATAGGTTACCTAAATATTTATTTTCAATACAGCTCTCTGAGTTCATATAATCCTATTTACATATTTAATAATCATATGTTTTTATATACAATCTAACACTAAAATTATATACAAAGCGAAATAAAAATTATTATAGAAAGTAGGGCTCATAGGGCGTCAAAAAATTCTTCCGCATCGCTGTCAGTGGGAAAAGTGCCCAAAAGGCTGGCAGCATTGCCACGTTGGATGGCAATGCTGATTCTTTGACCTAGAAATTGACCAGCCCTCTGGTCACGTGAAGAGTCGACCAACCGCTTGGCGATGTCCCGAAATACTCGATGAGCACTCGGACCCCACGGCCCTAGTGTTTCTATATTTCTATATTCTACCTAAATATTTCTATTAACTGACTATGAAATTACCAGACGGACTCGGATTTATTTTTCCGCTCAGAGTTGACAAGCGGCTTATGAAGTCCATATTTCATTTCTTTTTAAATGTTAAAGTAAAAGTTAGTGACGCGACACATTTTAATTTAAAAGGTTAGACTTACATCATCTAAAGTAAGTACCTTCTTACCAACATATTTAAAGTCTGATGTCTCCAACCTTAATTTTGACTAATTTAGTTTTATTCTAAGGTAACTTTTACGTGTTAAAAATGTAAACTACGAGTCTACAACAGAATTGCAACAATAAAGTCACACACAAATGAAGTCGTCGGTAAAATTTAGAACCTTGGATTACGTCTGACTCTAGAACTGTACCTAATTCTAAAGACAGTATCTAAACAGACAGACAGATGTAGATGGTATCGTACCTACTTACCTTTTTTTAGACTATCAAGTTTAAAATTCACCACTTTTTTGCTGCTAACTGTACCAATCATAATTTTAAAATGCTTTAAAACACAAGAAATAGCTTTTTTACAGAACTTCAAATACCGAATAATTAAAAGAAGTTTGAACTAATTTCTTTGTATCATAAAAGCAGAACACGTCAAGACAAGAACCTAAGATCTACATACGGCCGGCGCACATCGGGCGAGGCGCAACGCAGCGCATTTGTCTCTGCTAAACAAATATCGACCCTGCACTCGTTGAAATAAAGTTGAAAATAAATAAACTTCCATTAGCTCGAGAGCGCGTCTAAGCGGAAAGAGGCACGCGTCTCAGGTTATTTATTCTCAAATTGTTTTTAGACACACAACGTTGATATTTGTTTGGCAGTGACAAACGCGCCGCCTTGCGCCTCGCCAGGTGTGCGCTGGCCCTTAAAAGCGGTTAGTTCTTCTTCTTATCTACAAATTTTTTCTTTTAAAAAGCCTTCTCACTAATGTCAAAAGTTTATTTTTGTTACTGTTTTCGTAACTTTTTGTAGCTGACTGTACCAATCATATTATTCATCCTTTTAAAACACAATAGGTACCCACGTCAATCAATCTACCTAGCCTTTTCCCAACTATGTTGGGTCAGCTGCCAGTCTAACCGGATGCAATTGAATACCAGTATTTTACATAGAGCGACTGCTTATCTGACCTCCATAACCCAGGAACTGGGTAGTTATGACAACAACATATGGGTAACACGATACCTGCGGAGCACGGCCTACTGTGATATGACTCGAGTCACACATATTATATGACAGTGTGATAAAATGTGTGACTAAAGCTATAGCACAAGGCCGTGCTCGCAACGATGTCTGGCTGTCAGATTTTTTTTGCTTCTGACTAGCCCTCACGACTGTCAAAGATCTACGAATGACTGCCATGTTGCAGAAATTGCAATAATAATTAAAATAATTTGTTGTTACCAATAAGCCTAATATAGTGGTGGTGGACCGAACAGAGCGGCGCGCAATGATCATTGACATAACGGTCCCATGACGGGAACCTCGTGAAGGCCGAGAAAGATAAACAAATCAAGTATCTCGACTTGGCTCGCGAGGTTGTCGACATGTGGGATGTGGACTCTGCGATCATTGTTGCGATAGTCGTATCCGCCAATGGCTTAATTGCCAAGAGCCTCGACCAACACCTATGGAGGCTCTCGTTGGGCAGCTGGGTTAAGGGCCTGATTCAGAAAGCGGTACTCCTGGACACGGCTCGCATTGTTAGGAGGTTCTTCTCTCTGGAGCCCTGACCGCCGGTAGCTTGGACCCTGTTCCCGATACCGGTGGGCTACTATTTTTTATATTTTTAAATGTTTTATATATTTTTTTTTTCATATTTTAAAAAATATAATTTATATGTATGAAAAATGAAATAAAGAAAATAATAGTAATAATAATTTATTTCCAAACTTCATTACACGTTACATCAATGAGGTCTCGACCCCTGAACTAGGACATCCTGGACACGGCCCGTATTGTTAGGAGGTTCCTCTCTCTAGAACCCTGACCGCCGCCGCCGGTAGCTTGGACCCTGTTCCCGATACCGGTGGGCTACTATATTTTAAACTGTTAAATTTTTTTATATTCTAATATTTAAAAATGTAATTTAAGTATAAGTTTCTTTATTAAATAAATGAATTTAAAAATCATTCCTTTGTATTACAAAGGTTGGCTTCCAAGGACCTTCAAACTAAACCAAGCTCCATAGTTGACTCAGATGCCTCAAACTTTGCCTTCATATCTCGTCAAACATTTGCTTTTGAGGACAAAGTTAATACTTAGTATGTAATCATACGGAAACTTTACATAGTTTCAATTAAATATCTCCCTTAGATCTTAAGACAATTGCTTTGGAATTGAAAGAAAATAATTTGACAGAGCTCTTAATTTTACTCATTAGTAAAAATAATTACATCAGTACGGACTAATTCTGAAAAGAAGAAAAAATATAGGTTGGTCGGAATACTTCTTATTTAGGTATTTAAAAATATTTTCCTTGCGTGAGTCAAATTGTTTGAACCTGCCTAGGTATGTACCTAAAACGATATGAGTTCGATCAACCTGGATATTTATATAAGGTGTTAAAAAATGAACGTTACAAACTTTAAGAGGTGCTTAACACCATCGGACTCGATTTTTTTTCGGGATTTTGAAGTTGATCCATTAGTAAAAGATATTAAAAAGTAAAAGTAAGGTAAGGTAAGTAGTAAAGTTATTCACTTCGATGGTCTCTTAAAGTTTGTAAAGTAAATTTTGAACACCTTATAGAACCTGAAGATTGTCTTTAACCCAACTGAAACCACCTAAAAATCACATAAAATCACAATTAACCCAAATTCTAATGCAGTTTTTAAAAGTGTTTCAGAGAAACACTTTAAAAAAAATCACATCCGATCGCTTTTTGACTAGACCAGGGCATGGGGTCCCAACTCGAATAAATTATAATTAGTCTTGAAAAAAAATCATAGATGGCAGCATAATGTAACAATTATGAAATTGACAATTACTAAAAAGCGTTATACGGCAAATTTTGCCTATAGTAATATTAGTAAAAATCAAAACATCTTTGTTTAATGCTGATTTATGTATTTACACTCATAAATCTCGTATTTTCAACAAAACACTTAAATTAAGCCTTTTACTTCAATTCGAATCCTTAGAATGATAAAGTAGCCATCTGTTAATCATTTAGTTGAGAGCTCTTTGCAATAGATGGCGTTTTACTAAAATGATGACAGGTCACTTTAAACTTGAAACGTTTAGTCGTTTCATTAAGGAAAATCAAACAACATTTTTTTTTAATCTAGTACTTTACGTAGAAAATAAGAATTGAACACCTAGGAAGAAAAAAACGTAAAAAAAGGAACAAAAAATATAGGAGTCTTGCCTTGTACCTAGGCAAGACTCCTAGATGGCGTTTTAAAACTACGGTCTCTGGCAATTAGTGAGTCGATGATGCTGCCATCTGTTAAAAAAATGGGGAAGAAAAATAGCCAGCTCAATAGCCAGACTTAGGGTGATGTCATTTATTTGTATGGGATTGGGTATCTGTACGTAGTATTATAATATCTGTGACCAGGGCTTCCCAAACTTATTTTAACTGTGACGCCCTGGCCTTCTTGCCATACATACATTTACCTACTAGGGCGTCGCGACGCACAGTTAGGGAAGCCTTGGACTATACCATAATTGATCACCCTAAAATTCTTGAGCTCTGACATACTCTACGTACGTACGTAAGTATGGGATGATTTGATCCGGAATCTGATGTCACAATCACAAACATGACATCGATTTCTACAGTGACTCAGTAACCTAAGCAAGGTCTAAGATAGATTACCTTCTCGAGTTCAATCAGAAGAAAACATGGTGGCCGAAATGATCTTGGCAAAACGAATGCATTATTTATTTACGTAACGTATTTTGTTATAATTATGCATACAAGTCGTATTTTGATTACTTAAATACATTGTGAAATTGTGAAAGGATTTATGGAATGTTTTTTGTCGCAAAAAATAACGTATTTTTTTCTAAATCTATTCTAACCGAACCCAACTGTAATGGATTTATTGTGAACTACGTTCCGCCCGCGGCTTCGCCCGCATGGTATGTCGATAAAAAGTAGTCCTTAGTAGCCTTTCTCAGGCTCTAGACTATCTGTGTACCAAATTTCGTTTAAATCGGTCCAGTAGTTTTGGCGTGAAAGCGCGAAAGACAGACAGACAGAGTTACTTTCGCATTTATAATATTAAGTAAGGATTAGTAAAGATGACTCATTAGAGGACTCTGAATAATCTGATATAAATCGACGATCGAATTTATAGGAAATTAAGAGCTTAACTGTCACTAACAAGACATAATATTTGTTTTATTGTTATCAAATTCTAAAACCAATCCAAAGTTGAGCGGTAAACCTCCTATAATTTCAATCTAGTTTTTCATGTTGCCATACAATAAAGAAAACTCTGTCTATTAAGGCTCTTACATACTGTCGCGATTCGCCATGCGACGCGATGCCGCCGCATTGTTCGCCGTGAAGTTTTCTCAGTAAATTATTTTGTTAAAATTCGCGTCGCGCGGCGAATCGCGCCAGTATGTAAGTGCCTTTATTCAATGAACATGTTTATTAGCTACCGTCTAAAGGTTTCTGCCGGAAGAGAACAAGAAACCGAGTCATCATAGATAATAATAAATCTTGACATAACCATCAAGATCTGGCCCTATCGTTATCATAAAATAGTTGTTTATTTATTGCACGCGTCAATAATATAAATATTTACTTTCAAGGCAGGATATGTATTTAGTTCAAACAGACTAATTGGAAATCAGATGAGCCATTTATGAAGATAATCTGTTTTTAAAGCAAATACAACACAAAGATGGGACTTTACTTTGTTTAAAATCAATATTTATTTCCTGTATTTTTAAGACGTATTTTTTTGTCTATTTGCTTTGGTGATTAGTATTTCCAAATACGTTTTATAAGGAAACCGTGTTGTTCTAATGAGTATTGGAAAACTCAATCAATGTTTGTCTTGATGTGGGATTGATTTTCGACCTCAAGCGAAAACTAGGAGTGTCAAGTATAGAATGGATCGACCCATTTCCTCATAAAGTAACGGTGACATCAAGTGTAGTTAACACATCATCATCTGCCTAACATTTTCCCAACTATATTGGGGTCGGCTTCCAGTCTAATCGACTGCAGTTCTTAATATTAGTATTTTACATGGAGCTGCGTAACTGACCTCCATAACCCAGTTACTGGGTACTACGAAACAAAACACAATTTAAAAAAATCTTACTGCAATGACCAATCTGTTTGCTAAGTGTGGTGATATTGAAAATTTCTCGTTTGTCATGAAAGCGAAAAGAACCTCTCTTTGTTTTCCGGCTAACCCTCACTCCTACTCACACCTATTAGGTACTGGAATGGTACGTAATGACCCTCTTTGGTCGCGTACAGTAATTCCCGTGTCATCTATCAATTAGGAATGGTCTCTGGTCGGTAGCTAATTCCTAGTGGCATTAAAGGGTTATTTTACAACTGCAGTCTAATCTAAACAAGGTATTGTGATTTATTCCTATGAACACGGAAGACAAATATATATGGATAGACTTGTTGAAAGCACTTTTAAATACTTCGGATAGGCACAAACCACCAGATAAATAAAAATAATTTATTTTTGCTTTCATTCAGTCAGTCAGTCATTGTTACAAAATATTAACAACAAAATCATTTAAATTTTAAGATTTTTTTAAATATTCCACATACGTTTTTCTCCTTTTTGGGTTAAACAACAAATATTTTAGTTGGTCTTGCATCTGGTTTAAAAGTTCATAATAAGAAATGGTGACTGCATTAAACAGGTAATAAAGTCGTGCACAAAATACTTTTCTACTGACAATAATACATACATACCTACATAATGTCATGCCTTTAATCCCCGTAGGGTTAGGAAGTCGTGAAGGTATCTATAGTATTCCCACTTTTCATGTTAAAGTCCCATGTAACAGTGGGCGAGCCTATTGCCATCAACCGGGCATAAATCCAGACCCCGGGCTGAGAAATTGCTGAAAAACCCAATAACAGCACAGCAGTATAGCACTTGCGACCACTAGACCAACGAGACAGTCAGTGACTATAATCTAGCGCAATAAAACACTCATAAATCGTAATAGTAGTCTTTGGCCACAAAGTAATTCCGGCGTCATTTATCAATTAGCACCCGTTAGGAACCACAGCATTAAAGGGTTAAGTTGCACTGGAGTTAACGAACTCACTGTTTTTGTATAGTTTGTTTTAAGTCTGTAATTTGTAGTTTTCTTGTTGTTTACCTGAAACTGTGTTGTGTGGTCTGTAAATACAGGACTTTTTAGGTGTTCGGCAAAATGTAAAAGTTGTATTTTCTGTTATTTAAATGATTTTGTTCTCATTCTTTTTACCCGACTACGGCAAAGTAAAAAGGAGGGTTATGATTTTGACTGGTATGTACAGTCACGAGCAATAATATGTATACACTTAGCAACTTTTAAAAGTGATTTTCTCCTACTGTATTGATTGTAACTTTATGATATTACGAATATAGTATTTTGGAACCCCTATTATTATGAAAAAATTATCATCTCAAAGTTACAATTTTAATTCCACGAGAAAATCGTTATTGAATTTTGCTGAGTGTATACATATTTTTGCTCGTGACTGTATGTATGTTCATCTGTTCCCTCATAACTTCTAAACTACTTATCATAATTTGACAAATGAGGTGTCGTTGGAATCTTCTTGATCGTCCACTGGTGAAAGGCTGAAATAAAAAATCCAGAGTCACACGTAAGTAGGTAATTTGTACGATTTATGCGCTAACACGTGTGACTCCGGATTTTTAATTTGTCTGTCTGTGATGTCTTGTTTATTTCTTTTTAGTTGACTTTTTTTGTCGTAGTTGGGTTTTAGTTTTACAACTTTTTTTATTTTTATTTTACTGTGGGAATAATATATTACCATTTGTTTTGATGAAGTTTTTAAAACTGAATCTGAATAACGTGCGTTATTTTTAACCGACTTCTTCAAAAAGGAGGAGGTTTTCAATTCGTCTGTATGTTTTTTTTTATTTTTTATTTATTTATAGTAGCCATTATCTATTCCCGATTGTTCTTTTGCATTTACGACCAACGTTTTTTTACAAAAGCACCGATTCCTTCCTTTGCATACATTAGTAAGCTCATAAAGCTCTGAAGATTTTTTATTTTCATTCAAAATGTGGATTTACCCATGGCGTAGGTACCTACTCGCAGTTTCCTCTTGCGCTATAAGAGATGGGATATTCCAGAAAATGTTAAGGGCCTAACTCAGCTCAAATTCACTTTTTATCTCGCTCGCACCATACTACTCGCGGCCTGAGTGAGAGCAAGACAGAGTGAGGTGCTGCCGGCTCCAAGCCTCGAATTGTTTTTTAAGGTGAAAATAATGGTAATTAAAAAAATATATAAGATCTGCTTTATAGTTAGTTCAGTTATTATGCAAATTATCATGATCTAATATGAAGTATTTTTTGTATACAAGCGGTTTATAGTTCGGTTTAGAGGTAGATTTTTTTTGGACAAAATTTTATGTAATCCTATTATTGTCAAACATAAGACCTAGCATCAATCCTCAACTTTAACATATGTTTATTTCAAAATGAATGCTGCGGTATTCTCGGCATAACGGAGGATCATGCTAAGCAATTTGAGGTTGGGTAGGCCCTTAACGGTAAATACTTACACAATGATTACCTATACTGCTATGGACCTTAGGGCAAATATTAGCTTTTTTTTTAAGTGACTTATAAATGAGTTCTTGACACCTGTCAGTTTCATACTAACGAATATGTGTTTTGCGAATTTGATCCTTATTACATCCAGAAATTGTCCAACTGACAGATGTCACAAACGCATTCTCTCGACGGCCGGACTAATAATAGTTATTTAAGCAACTGTTATATAACACGAATCACATGAGTGTTTTAATACCTAATTATATACAGTTGCATACAAGATTTTATCTACACCCATGATATAAAAGTTTCTTTGCAATACCAATAACGAACAAAAATGGCGCGGTACGACGTGAATTCGAATTTTTCGAATTCGAATGTGTTTTGTTTTAAAATTACGGTGCTTTGTTAGTGAAACGCTCGTGAATGACAATGTTAGTTTTTTGAAATGAGTTGCATAATGAAATTCAGTACAACATTATGATGTTTGGATGATATTATGGTTTCTATGACACTGGATGTTTTAATGTTGGCTATAAGCTAACTGTTTATAGAGGATTTATAGCATGGGTGTAGATAAAGGGTACGCGGTACGACGTGAATTCGAATTTTTCGAATTCGAATGTGTTTTGTTTTAAAATTACGGTGCTTTGTTAGTGAAACGCTCGTGAATGACAATGTTAGTTTTTTGAAATGAGTTGCATAATGAAATTCAGTACAACATTATGATGTTTGGATGATATTATGGTTTCTATGACACTGGATGTTTTAATGTTGGCTATAAGCTAACTGTTTATAGAGGATTTATAGCATGGGTGTAGATAAAGGGTATTCAAAACTATTAATTCTCGTTTACTAGTTTGACGTAGTTATTTAGCCAATGGGCTATTATTGTCAATTAAATCATAATTGTTTACATGAAATTCAAAATAGCCACACGTCTCTCACTGCTTGTTTGTTTTGCAGTCCCTGGGAATAATTAGATGAGAATGTTTTCTGAGAAATTGTCACACAGACGGACGCATATCAAAATATTATCGTTTTAAAGCTGACACGTGCTGCAGTAATCAAATAATTTACTACAACATCGCTTAATGATTCACAGAAAATCACATTTCATAGGAAATTTCGCCATACCATACCTACCGATGCAAAATGAACCTTAAATGTTTCAACATAAATATTTAGTTCAAATGGCAGGAAATCTTTCTTTTCTTTTTCAATGAATCAAAGTGACACGGCCCTAAAACAAAATTCAAGTTTAGCTAACACAAAATACAGTTGAAATTCAAACAAAGTACTAAAATAGAATCGTTTAACACCGAATGCGTTGCCAAGATAAATACTGCACAAATTGCATTCAACAATAACCGTATAACAAAGGAATTGAGTCTATATTTGCGTGACGTTATCCTGTCAAAATTTCGAGTGCATAATAGATAGCACGCGAATAGTGTTGTGCGATATTATAGCAATTTGCGTGCGAATTCGCACGTACGCAAGCAATAGTGATGCGCATATTTCCCCAAATTGCGTGCGGGTATCGATAAAAAAACTGGTTCCTGCTAGTGTTGGAACCCCGTGTACAAATTATACCTCAAGTCTGGTTTTTCCGAACGGGATGAGTAACCGTGAAATCACGATCGCTAATCATTTCTTTGTTGGCGTTTGTCTCCTTTTTAAACTTCAACATTGCTTTATTTTTTTACTTTGTCTTGAAACATTTTATAAAGCTGTTTCACAAGTATTGTTTCGCCACCTTCCTTATAGGGTTCCAGTATCGAGCTATAGCTTTTGCGGGCGAATCCAATAGTGCTGTTGCTTTGACACAGGAATCAAATTTTAAAGGCTTTGAAACTTGACCTCAGACTTTCAGCTAGTGCTGGTCTTACCAATAAGGCTCTTGAGTGTTTTCAGGAAGTATTTCTTTTCAATACACTTTCACAGAAAGATGTTATAAAAAAAAGCTCAGATAATAAAATACCTATTTCCATATACATTACTAGCTGCGGCCCGCGGTTTCATCTGCGTTAGTCTCGATCCCGTGAGAATATCAGGATAAAAAGTATCCTATGTCCTATTCCAGTTCATGGTCTACACATGTGCCAAATTTCATCTAAATCCGTTCAGCCGTTTTAGCGTGAAAGCGTAACAAACAAACAAACTCACATTCGCATTTATAATATTAGTTAGGATAGAATCCTATCCTATTATAAATAACAAGAAAATTATCTCCGAGTCATAAATTACAACATATTGTAATGAGATGCTCTTCACAAAGTACTTCCCTCTTTATTGTATGACTTGTACGATAACATGTAATAAAATTATGCCATTATTCACGATAATAATGATACCATATTCGAAGACAATAATACTCCTCACAGGTCCTTATCATTATAATTAAGTAGTAAATAGAAAACGCTTTCATTTCTAGTGACAAATAAATTATTTATGGGTTAATTATTGTGCGGGTAACATTGAGGTGTATTGTTTTAAGTTGAACTATCAGTTATAACTTAATGAGGGTTATTGAGGTTAAAGATGATTATAAGGTTACAAGTTATTTAAAGCTTTTTATAATGGCTACAAGCTATATTTAGTTCTGAGTAGAGCGAAACGATTACTGATAGTTAAATGCGTGCACTGACTGGACAGGTCCATTAAAACTTGCGTGGTTCTTTCCTCAGAAGACCATTTCAGACACTACATGGTCTTCACATAAATTGACCAAGATTATGTCTGGACTTTAAAAGAGAATGTGACCTCTGAGTTTGTTTTGGTCGTCCTTCTTCGAGTAGTCAGATAGAAAACAACGAACTCATCTAGTTTTAAAATACCTACAATTTATTTTTGACGTGTTACAGTGAACAAACCTAATTACAGAAATAAAATCATTTATAACTTATAACGTTCATTTTTTTCAGCTTTAATTTTATCTAGTGATGTTCCTATACTGATTAATCGATAGATTGGAGTAACACTGTGACGAATCTTCTAACACATCACACGTCATGCCACCACTTGCGATGAAGCTATTAATTATGGTAAAATCGGCTCAATTTTCCAAACCTTTGCATTTTTACATAAGAATGCAAAAAATACTCTTTCATTCACGACATCTTACTAATGCAAATCTCTCCAAAAACCCAATTTCGCAACAGCTAAGTGAATGACGTTCGGCTCCAAAGTCATTGATCGTAAAGTCGACCTGAGTCAGGACCTAGTCAGGTCAAGGTTTCCGAGTCATTACCGTATCTTACGCAACTTATACAGTTATTTCCGTCACACAAGGACGGGATAATGAACTTGATTAATTATGAATAAATATTATTTGATAGAGTTTTAATAAAATGTGAAAGAGACATGTCTTGATCTGTATCCCTCACTAGTCAACTAATTTTGTAATGGTTGTATGTGGATCACATGGCAGAGATTATTACAAAGCATGTGTAGAATTATTCGTCAATTATCACCATGCTTTCGTCGGTCTTGCAAAATCTTTAGGTGTAAAACAACTCTTGGATATGTTCGTCATAATCCAAAAAGCCTATATAAGTCTATGACGTTAACACATACCAGCCGATTATTTAGAAAACGGATGTAAAAATTAATCAAACAGTATAAATCCTACATCTCTTTCCTTCCTCAAACATCAGTAAACAAATAACAGAGACAAAATCAAAACCTCACAATTCATCATTTCGCATCAGATCCGCCAAAAAATCTTTTGGAATTTCTATCGACCGCATATGAATCCCTAAGCGGTGCGTCAGTTACTCCGAGATAAAATAATGCGTACTCCCGCGCAGCCTCCAGTGACCAACGGTCAGGCGCGCACGCAACATTAATGACATGTCGTTCAACCGTCGATAAGTTTAAATATAGTACGCAGTTACGCACATCACTATTTTTATTTTTAAACTATTATCGGTACAGTCGAGTGCGTAAAGTTTTGTGAAAAAAATATAAGCAGGTACTTTTGTGGAGTTTGGTGAAAAATGTGAAAGTTTTTTTGTGGTTGACTGTATTTTTATTTAAAGGATTATTAATGACGAAATCTCTGTAAGTATTTATATAAATTATATTTATCTTTTAATAACTTTCTCCCAATATCTTAACTTCTAGGCGAACTTAACCAGTACTCACTTAAATAAACATACAAGAAAAGATTAAAAATACGTAATGGTTTCTGCTTTTTTTTAAAATACACATCACATAACACCACGCTTGTATTCCTCGAAGGGTAGGTGTACCTGTAGTATTGCCATCATACGAGCCTATTGCCATCATTGTAATGCTTATATCTATTGTACATAAGTCAAAGACTGCCTAGTTAAACTTTCCATATTTTGCACGCTCCCTTGAACTCTCATTTCTTTCATGAAAACCTAATGCAATTTATATGGCATCGCAACACAACCAAGATCTCGACATAGTTCGATAATTCCGCGTATCGCGACTTTTTCCGCATTTCCCTGCTTTTACCAACATTTTATTGTTTTCATCGAGGTTTGAGTAATTTGAATAATTCGCGAAACCCCAATATTTGGCCGCGCGAAGCTTACGAATTCTTGTGGCGACTGATTTGTCGGAGCCCTATAAGTACCTAAATAGGTATGTACAGAAATGTACGGTGTAGGTAAAATTATATTTCAAAATTGTGTGAAATTGGTTAGTGAAAATGTATTTCTACGCTTCGTTAGTTGGTAGACACAAGACATGTCTTTGTGAATCGATGGATTTCATTTTTGACTAATATTTTTTAGATGCAGCTTAGAAAATAGAATTAATCAGTCGTTTATAGCAATTTCGAATTAGTATCGGAGCTTTTTGGTCGTCTTCACATATGTGATTGATATATACAAAATATTGTAAAACTTTTTTTAAAAGAGTAACGGTGGAGTTTCATGCCCATTCTTCTCCATACGAAAACTACCTTTTGGAAGGGGCAACTAAAATCAGTTCTATTTCTTTGTTTTTTTTTTGACGTTCAAAAGTGCCTTGTATGTGCTTATTTGAAATAAATTATTTTACTTTGACTTTGACTTTGGGCAGATGAAATTACTATTAAATGTTTCTACGGCTGTTCACAAATAAATACAATAGTAGGTACATCACCCTATTCTTATTTTTCTTTTTTCATTTATTTGAATACAATCCTAGCTTATTAATATTATTATAAATGCGAAAGTGAGTTTGTTTGTTTGTTACGCTAAAACGGCTGAACGGATTTGGGTGAAATGTGGCACAGGGGTAGACCATGAACTGGAATAGGACATAGGATACTTTTTATCTCGATATTCCCACGGGATCGAGATTTACGCGGGTGAAACCACGGGGCGCAGTCGCAATCGCTGGATGCGAGAAGCACAGAACCGGTCGAAGTGGCGGTGCTTGGGGAGGCCTATGTCCAGCAGTGGACGTTTTTCGGTTAAAATGATGATGATTATAAAATAAATAAATTAATATTTATTTTGTGAAGAGGGGAATATAAACCCTCTTTTCAATGATAGTTAGTCAATCCAAGTAAAATATGTTCAACCGTTTTTGAAATTCTAAGACATGAATCCATGTTTACAAACATCAATAATGTCAAAATCAAGTATTCTGAACCTAATATATTGTTATATATTAGGTTCAGAATACTTACACATTTAGGTTACAGATTTAGTTCAAATTGATTGATTGATTGATTGATTTAGTTCAAATCTGTGTAAACGGTATACGAAGTTATGGACACTAATTACCATGTTATTAGTTATTAATTGGTAAATAGTCAGTAATTGACTATCTTGTTGGTCTAATAATTTAGTGGTTGCAGGAAGGTTACTGAGCACGATGTCCTAGGTTCGATTCCCAGGTCGTTATTGAGTTTTTCCATTAGACCGCTAGTCCATAATATATCAGTGTATAGCGCAATCTGGTGGACAGTCGTCCTGTGGCATCGGCCCCGACTTACGAGTTCGTGAGTTCGAACCCAGACAGGCACTTAACTTTATGTGTTTCATTTCATAACCACTGCTCTCAAAATGGTGAAGGAAAAACATCGTGTGGAAACCGCCATGTCCTAGAACCAAAAATTTGAAGACATGACGTGACATTTACAAATGCGCACTGGGCCTGCGTGGTATTACGGCTCTCACGGAGATGAGGCCTGTGTCCCAACAGTGGGAACGTTATACTTAGGCTGATTATGATTATGGAAAGTGGTTACGGGTTCGAGTTCTGCTCATGTCAGATCTTTTTAAATATCTTACTAAAATACATTATAGAAACAAAGCTAAATCTAGCAGTTACCTACATGTCAAATCAAACATCCACAGTTCGAGACGGGCTGGTGAATTAATCTGCGAGGAACAGGCAGAGATCTAAGGATTACAAGATGCAATAAACGATACAATAATTTTAATTAATTGGAATGCTTTGTTAATTAGTGAAGAGATACGCGTTATGACAGAACCGCAGTATGTTTATATTAGGGGCAAGTTAAATGGTCTAGGGAGAACTATTTTGAAATAGTAATGAAGACTTGTATTCATTTGATAGTCGAAGTATGTAATAAGTTTTCCCCTATCTTACTACTACTTCGTAATATATAAATAAGTATTTTAATCCCACGGAGTGTAACCACAATAGGTCATCATCTGCCTAGCCTTTTCCCAACTATGTTGGGGTCGGCTTCCAGTCTAACCGGATGCAGCTGAATACCAGTATTTTACATGGAGCGACTGCCTATCGGATCTCCACAACCCAGTAACTGGGTAATACGATACCCCTTGGTAAGACTGGAACCACAGTAGGTATAAACAAGAAATCTCAGTGAGTATCAGTACGCACGGAAGCGAGAGGTTTTCTACCAAGCGTCTGTAGGTAATTATTTCAAGGTCACTGCCGGGACATAATACTGTTACTTTATCATTCTGTGGTAGGTATACATAACTTTCTATACTCCGTGTATAAAACGAAGTCACTTTTTATGTCTGTGTGACCAGTTAGTTCTTTTAAACTATACATCATTTAGACAATTTATTTTGGAAGATTTATGTGTATATTACGTTAATATTAGACTTAGATTACAGAAATCTAAATTTTTTGTCAAGTCGTAACACCCATGCGAAATAGGGGGCGTTATTTTGAAAGTTTTTTTCGCTTTCGAAGCAAAAACAAATCAACGAATCGACGTGATTTTTTGCATAGTGATAGTTTATGAACCGGAAAGTAATAGGGGCCTTTTTATCTCGAAATAATACTCAATTCTTGTGAGATAGACCATGGGAGGGAAGCCGCGGGTAAAGGCTAGTCTATATCAAGTAGGTATAAGTTTTATTATTTATTTATACATAAAGAAACAAAAAACATAATGATGTGCAATTTTAAATGATCCTTTTAACTTTCGATTCGATAAGAAATAAAACAAACGAATAAGGAAAGATATATTTTTAATTCTACAATGGCGGTATTGATAATAATTCTGTAGATATGTGCATGTTTACTTAATAAAACACCTAGACAATTCACGAGAAGAAACAATAGATCATTTGTGGGAACCGAATGATAAAGCCAGACATCAAAGTCTGGTTTCTTATCATTCTGTCTGGTACTATAATTGGCCTGTTTATTATTTCCAAACATAAGTAAGTTAAGTTATAATATTAGTAGCACTATCAATCAAAATTTGAACAATTTTGAAGGATATTTCTAATCCATTGCTTCGTTTATTCGAAAAATATGAATGTTGTTGAACTGTCAAAATGAAACGGATTCTGATTGGTCGTGTTAATTAGGATGCCATGCACGTTTTGATTTTGAGGCCTTTAGAAGGCTGATAACAATTAAAATTCTATTGTGTCTCGTTAATGATAGTTGGAGGTATGACAACGCAAGAACCTGAACCTGCCGAATTATTCTTTACAAATCTCACCGTGAAAACTTAGGTGAAGTGAACTGTCAATAGTGTCAATGTCTAGCGTCAGGTGGAATGAAAAATGGGTTATTATTTTAACAAGGTGGGCCAAAATAACTATGTGGAGCCCTGAGACATCTAGAAGTCGTCGCGGCAAACACCGTAGGAGATGGTGGGACGAGCTGTATAAAAGAAACGACCAAGTGGTCCATATTAGCACTAGATCGCAAGCACTGGAAGTCATGAGGAGAGGCCATTGCCCAGCAGCGGGATGATACAGGCTTTCAGTAACAGTAACCTTAACAACCACTAGTGATTGGAGCCTCCTTTTATGCAAATAAGCCTGTGCTAGGCTGAGGCTCCTCTCCGCGCAGTATGACAGCTCATTTCACCTAGTTTTGGCGGTGAGATTTTTAGAGAAAAGACGCGCGTATTGTAGGTTTCCAAAGGTGACTGTGAACATTAACCATTCGATGGAGCGCCTGTTTATTTGCCGTCCAATAATAATGCACGCACAGCACGATTTAATTCGTTGGTCCTGGCTATCTTTTGTAGATCTTTGACAGTCGATACAGGTATTCACAAGCCCGAAAGTCTGACAACCAGTCTACCAAGAGACAACCAAAGGGGTATCGTGTTACCCAGTAACTTGGTTGTAAGGGTCGGATAGACAGACACTCCATGTAAAATACTGTTATTCAGCTGCATCCGATTAGACTGGAAGCCGATTCCAAAATATTTGAGAAAAGGCTAGGCAGATATTACTAGGCATAGTTTTCTTCTCACACAAAGAAATAACAATTGAATCACCAGGGTTGTTCACATTGTTGTTTCAGGGGTTCTCACGATGATTCTGAACAAATGACATCATTAACATTATACCTGCACCATTTCTCAAAGACAGTACCTATCAGATAAAAAGTTATGACTAACTATGGATGTTTGATCAAGTGTCTCACTCTTCAGTCTACATATGTACCTATTGACTCATGGGAATACCCATTTTGTAAGACCACAACATGAACAATGGGCCAACTTTGCAGGTTTTAATGTCTTACCTAAACTCAAGATGGAATTCGCTCCAATTAATTATAAACCTGTCATCTCTGGAATTTAGAATGAACGTACAGTCGAACAAGCTATTTGGTATACAGGCATAATACATTCATTTCCGCTACACTCCCAAAATTCGTTTTGATTGTGTGTTTAATTTAACTTTTTGAGCTTATGGCTTAGGAGAGTGACGTAAAAGGATTGTTGACTACTGAAAACACTCACAAAATTGTTTAAAGTAGTTGCAAGTTATATGCCTGTATACCAAATAGGTTTATCGACTGTACATATTAGCTTCGAAATATTACGTGGTGAGAGGGACTTTACTTTTTTACTGGTTTTTCCACGTGACTCCTCAACAGTTGCTTTCTAGCTTTCTTATTACATGCTGTCGATTTGACTTCATCGTTAGTCAATAATATATCCTTTTATTCAAATGAATCGGCACAATCGCCCGCGTGGATGTCGGAAAATATCCCACGGGAACGTACTACCGGGATTAAAAAGTATAGGTATCCAATCCGGAACATGCATCCAGACAAACAGACAAAAATTCTTCATTACTATTTTAGTAGTGTAGGTAGATATATATGCCGTGGTAAAATATTGCCAGAGTAAAGGTAAAGTATATTCAGAGCTTCTGTCTGCGGAAAAAAAGTCAGAGGTGCGTGTCTTGGGTTCGAACTCGAGACCTATGACTTGGCAGTCCGACGGTCACACCAATAGGCTATCACTGCTGCTAATTGAATTAACTTACAGCCAGTTGCAGAAACGAACTTTAAATTTTAAAGCTGTCATTAAATATTAATGTTTCATTAACTTGTTGCGGAAAGCAACATTAGAATCGATTTTAATGGTTCTTTGATGAAATTAATGAAATCATTAGCGTTAATGATCCATTACGTATTTTTGGAACTGGGTGACATATATATTTTTAAGCTATTCGTAATGACATATTTACTTGCTTAATCTTCAGCTGTTTAACATTCTAAGAATGACCTAACACTGTAAAGTCAACGAAGTAGTTTTGGTAGTCGCGGATCGCATCAAAGACATTTTGGAACTTTGACAAAGGTAAAACTTTCGTTCAGAATTCCTAAAATGTTATGCGAAGTGAGACCACTTTTAGTTAAGAATCAGTACCTACTGTAATTAGAAGATAATCCTGGAGGATATCGTATAAAGTCAGGGACATTAAACGTTAAGCAAATTGACTACCAACTAGAATATTCCGTATATTCAAATCAAAACTTTCATTCTTGACAATTGTATATATAATGGCTGTAACACGGCAATTTGACGTAGGGTCTTAGTTTCATCATCATCAATCATTTCAGCCGAAAGACGGCCACTGCTGGACATAGGCCTCCCCCAAGCACCGCCACTTCGACCGGTTCTGTGTTCTGGGGGGCTAAACCGGCCACACAAGTAATTCCTCTAAAAGCAGTTCATTTCCTGAATCCCAGCTGTCATTAGCAATTCCTCTAATTGGACATAAAAGCAATTCATAATGTTTTACGAATCTCCATAGAAAACTGTCAAACAGATGAATTATTTCGTAATATGAATCACACGCAGATCATATTATGAATTGTCAGTTCGTGAAATTTTACGATGATTCTGCTAAAGTGACCGTTTTAAGCCCCCTGTTCTCGCATCCAGCGGATTCCTGCGGCCTTCACCAGGTTATCCGTCCACGTTGTGGGAAGCCTTCCAACGCTACATCTTCCGGTACGCGGTCGCTACTCCAGAACCTTTCGGTCCCATCGGCCATCTGTTCTGGGAGCAATGTGCCCTGCCCACTGCCTCTTGAGTTTGGCAATTCTTCGGGCTATGTCGGTTATATTGGTTCTCCTACGGATCTCTTCATTTCTGATTCCAACACGTAGCGAAACTCGTATAGCCCTCTCCATTGCCATTTCAGCCTTCTAATGAGGCTCATTATGGGGTTAGGGGTTGAGGAGTTAGTTTCCTTCCAGCCGGACCGCACGCGTATCCAAAAAACACCAAAGCTAATTAAAATGTCCTTGAAGCCTTAAGATTTAATTTCATGGGCTGTACGTTGGCAGGCTTAATGATTTTCCCCTGAATTTGTGAAATGCTCATTGTAGAGTTTCATATTCAAATGGGTTATATGAACAGCTAACGTGACATAACAAGAACTCATTAAACTTCCTAATCTGACACTAACTCCAATCATTTAGGAACCCTCCCACATCTCGCCTACGCCTCTAAAGTTACAAAAGAAGGATCAAATGAGGCCTGTCTCTGCTTCAAAAGAGGAAAAGTCACTATATAGGGCGTCTCACGGATATGCCACATGGAGGAAAAGTACCTTGAATATTGTAGATGGAACATTTTACTGAAAGAAGACATTATTTGAATTTAAAAAACAATTTAAACTGCATTCATAGATATTTAAATAAGTACATGGTTGAACCGGGAATCGAACCCGTTACATGAGAAAAATAATCAGCCTGTAGCTTTATCATACCGATCGAAAGGCTTCATCATAAGGATTATTTTTTGCTAAATAACATAGTGTCACAAATAAAAGGAAGACCAACATTAACAATATTAATACAAAATTAATCAATTTATCAAATGCTCAAAATGAGTCCCTACAAAGTCGCACTCTTTTGATTATTTCGCTCCCTGACGATTTTTTGATCTTGTTGTGGTGGGACGCCCTGTATAACACGTAGGAGTGATAGGAAAACGGAAATGTTAGTACAGGCAGCACCGCAGCATTATCCTTAGCAGAATCCTTCACTTTGTTTTCCAAATTCTGCAATTGTCAATCCTTTTGTCACGGAGGTGATGATACCTCAGTTTTTTTGTGAAGATCGCATATGATGTGGTTTCTAAGTAATACTCTTGTTAAGCTCAAGTTCTTAAGTTATGCTGGTTATAGGAATCTGTCCATGTCCATGAGTAAGGTATATCTACTAAACTTTTCCAACTTATCCTACTAGCTTTTGCCTGCGGATTCGTCTGAAATGGTCCCAAGCGAACGTCCAACCGGGATATTAGGTTTCCAATGTCGTAACACTAGTCACGGTCTTTCCGTGTATATTTATCTGTTCAGCCGCTATGGCGTGACAGACAGCTTTGGCTTCTGCAGCTAAACTCTTCAATTATCGATCATTGTACTCAAGTGGGCCTTGTTTAAACCCTGATGGGACAATGTCTATTTATAATACAGACACAGATCTATTTCTGAACAAAGATATTTATTCAAAAGCAATCAAGACTCTTTGATCACTGGATTGCTTAGACAGAACATGTCTTCGTAGGGTTGGCAACTCTCCAGCAATCGCGGGGTTCTCCAGGAATTCAACCTCAAGCTTTCAACCGTGTAGGGGTTAAGCAGAGATATAAACAGTGCTTATACACAGCTTTTAACGGGTGAAACTTCGTGGTTTATACTCCTAATAGCATCAATTCGTTTGGGATGTAACAAAAAATGTTTATGGAGGTGTTTTCAATTTACATTAAGCTGACAAATTGATGAAATGAGCATTTTGATTGTCTGACATGATTTTACATTATAAGCCTGCCAGTACCATATCTATATCTATCTGTATATCTTGTCTTAATCTCAGTGAACTTTCACCACTAATCGTAAGCCCATCTTTTAAATTCATCTATCTCGTTTTTGGTTAGTTTTTACTTGAAACATAGATACCAACACGAAATACGGGGCTTAAAAAAAAACAATACAAGTCTTCCCAAGAAAAAGGTTACTTGTAGGTAGCACATAATTGAAACACTAATTCAGAGTGAAATGATCCTCAAATTAAAGGCTCGCAGTAGGTTGAACGGTATGTTAAAAAGAACTCGTTTGAGCCACTGTCTGCGGTACTTTCTTATGGCATGTTTTATTTAAAATGTTCACGTGATTTGGGTTTAACCATTGTGTGTGGCTCTTTTGATGTGTTTAAAATTGCAATTGTTTTTTTGCAACATATGACTGAAGATTTGAATAAGATAAAAATAGTAGCAGCCTCGCTTGATTTGTACCCGGTTGATGGCTATAGGCTCGCCTCATAGAACATATGGGACTTAAACATAACTGGCGAAATGTGAGTGTACCTACTATAGGTGCACCTCTGCCTAACCCTTTGGGAAAAACAGGCGCGATGTTATAAAAAAACATTTAAAGTAAAATATTTAAAAGACATGTATCATGTGTCAAAGATAATTTCAAAACTATATTTGACGCAGTTTCTCTACAAATAGGTAATGAAGGTGGGTACGCAGGTACCAGATTGTTGGAAGGCCCTATATATTGTACGTATACCTCGATAGTTTGATTTGATTGATTTATAGTAATGCTTAATCCACCACTACTTTTGCCGACGACTTTTCTGCCAATCACAAGAACCCATTTCCTCATACATGTTCTACAAAAAAAAACATAATCTTATAAGTAACTGAACATCATATCCCATAAAATATTAATTAACCAACAACCAACGCATCTCAAAGTTCCGTACGAAAGCTTTGTATCATAAAAATCTCTTTTTTATTGGATAACAGCCTCCGAGCCATAAGCTCTGAACAAACAGGACTCGATCCATGTAATCTCTGCCGACAGAGTACCAGCTCAAACTTTGTCACTAAACAAGCTATTTTTGTCTTATTATTTATGGCTTTCTCGTACTAAGTTGAAGTGTCTGAATTGTTAGTTATTTATTCGGTAAATCTGCTTATGTAAGCAGTGTTTTTAAACTTTTAAGGACGTCTTTCGTGTTTGCTTAGCTGCATAATAAGTGCATGTTTTGGTACCAAGTTTAGCCAGTTAGCAGGTTGGTATCAGGTCTGACTGCTCAGGGTACGATGGACTATCATAATGTTTACCTAGGTATTATCATAAAAAGTAGGTGTTCTTTAAATGCATGCCTAACTTAGACCAGTTGAAAACGATTGAAACCCGGAAATGGACTTAGAAAAATTTACCATGTTTTATCGAAATACAATTTTTAATCTCCGGTGCATTTCTTTTTAATTTTGGTCCTAAGTGATGGTAAGAGTTCAGTCAACTATGCAGTTTTTTTACAAGGCTTTATTATTATTGCTTTTTTATAAAGCAAAGACTGAAAATAAATTAATCTGAATCTGGAACTCATGACCATGTTATTCTTATCTACTTAGACATAGCCTACCTACCTATATTCTTTTAGAATTTTCAATTTTGAAATTAATATTTTTTTTAATACCAAGGACTCATTCCTAGGTATGGCATTATGGCGTCTTACGGGTAGTTAGAATCTCGGAAGTCTGACAACCAGTCTACCAAGGGGTATTTCCCAAAAGTGACTTGTGGAGGTCAGATAGGCAGTCGCTCCATGTAAAATACTAGTATTCAGCTGCATCCGGTTAGCCTGGAAGCCGACTCCGAGGGAAAGGGCTAGGCAGTTATTGAGAGCATTAAGGCGAAGTGGGACTGACGGGAGCCGAGGGGGGTGGTATGTCACCGCCCGCGCGCAACTAAGTTTACAAATATTTAATTTTAAAATTTTATTTGTGTTTATATAGAAAAATAAGGCCATAATCCCTTAAAGTATTTAATAGTGAACACGCAGACAAAATTTTATTACAATTGCTTTGATAACAATCGAATGGAACAGGTTTTTCTCTTTAAAAAGCAGATTTTAAGGAAACTCTGCGGTTTTTTTGTATCGAGGAAAGTTTTGTCAATCGTGTTTCGGGGCTTATACTTCACTAAAGACACTCTTAAATTTTCGTAATCATAAAAAAAAATACGCAAATACGTTGTTTTTGTGAGAGAAAAAATTGTTTTTGCGTGAAGTCGAAACGCATCAAAACATCTGCTTTGGAACCACTTCACCTTAACGTCTTACATTCCCATCCTCGCATCACAATAACAATGTATACGCAAGTACCAGCTGCAAACATCAAATATCAATGGAAAACTAACCCCAAAACAATGAAAAGAGAAAAAACCCTTGTGGATGAAATGAAACCAATAAATGTTGTAATACGTGATACGAGACGCGAAACATTCCAATGCGGAGGTCATGGGGCGTGACCCGTTACAAATACCAACTATTTTTGCTCAAATGCCAAAATATATTACAATTCTTAATCGTTTTAGGGCTGATTTTATCAAAGTCAGATATCTTTTATCCGTGGAATAAAAATGGCGTCTGACAGTTTTTGTCACTGTCAAAAATTTAAAATTAATTCGCAGGATAAGACTTATACTCGGTATAAAAGTTTGGTGAAATTCGCCCTGAATGGTTCGGTTGTGTAGCTGTTTGACCAAAACTATACGAGATTTTAAACGAATAGTTAATTGGAATCTTTATGGAATTGCTGACTGGCTAAGTTTTAAACACGGCATTCTTTTTTTTATTGAGTTATGGGATAGCTCTTGCCTTGCCTGAAGGAGAGCGATAGATGAGGTCTATGATTTATTTATTTATTTACTCATACCACTTACATTAGTTTTTACAGGTGGGAACCCAATACAACAATGAAGTCAGAGTTTTTATAGTCAGAGACGTCGCCCAAAAACCAATTCGGTTTAAAGACATTTATTTCTCAAAGAACAATTAATTACAGTTCACTTATAGAGAAACTTAACTAAATTACTAATAGGTTGGTTTACATATCGACATTCAAGCCATCCAAGTTACTGAACATTATAGCTTAATTTATAAAAAAACAAAAAATTGTAGTGTAGTTTTACGATTTGTCAAAACATCGAGATTCTTAGTTATAATTATCTACATAAGTAAATTATTTATTAACATATTACACACATAAACCTTCCGGAATCAATTCTCCAAACGATGGTGAGAAACCTCATCAAAATCTGTTGCGTGGTTTAGAAGAACAATGAGGACATACAGACATACACGAAAAAAGAAACAACTTTAATTTATAATATGTGTAGATAGCAAGTTTGTACTTAAGTCTTAATAAAATACAAAATAGTTCAAGCTAAGCTTTAAATGTGTCTAATAGATGATTTCTTAGGCCTTTTTTGAATGTTGGTATGCTTGTACACTCTCTGATTTTTTTAGGTATTTTATTGTATAGCCGGACCCCCTCATACTGTATAGTTTTCCTGCCGTACAGGGTTCTCACTCTTGGTACTTCGACAATTAAACACCAGCACCAACAGACATGAAATGTTTTTATATTGTCGTATCTTGACTGACAGGGTTCGAATTTATATGTTGGCTAACGTGAGTGATTAACAGTCCCAATTAACGACTCTGAGTACCAGCACAAGTCAGACAGGATAACATGTTAAGTGTCACCCTCTGGAATTCCGCCAATGAGCAAGTAAAGATATCCAATCGCAGAGACACGCTTTTATTTTATTTTTTTGAGTGTGGGAAATCATTCATTGACTTCTCCCGCTCTGGGCGGAGCGGAAGGGCGTGTCAGACTTTTACTGAGTAAAACCCACCCGTGTTCCTTCAGTTGCCTGTTGCCAAGGTCCCGGTATCCCTTTCGGACTAACCCGCAACTTTAGGTGCCAACTAAGGGGTTGATTTATAAACGTTGCTTAAAGTTAAGTGACCTTCTAACGTCAAAAATGTATGGTCAAACGTCAAAAATGTATTGTTAAACAGCCCCTTATCATTACTTTAAGCAACGTTTATGAATATAGGGGTAATTCACGAATGTATCCCAATATTAAGTATCAACTACTGAAACTATACCTACCGACCTAGACTTAAGTCTTGTATTCTCTTGGCTCAGGCTCATAAAATCACAAAGTGGATCATAAGTCGTACTGTGTGTGCAATAAATTGCATTCAAAATGTATGCATTTAGTAAGAGAACATGCTATGTCCAAGTGTTTTCAGTAATAATGTTGTAAATATGAATGCTTATTTGTTTGTTGCTTAAATAATGCAGTAATAAAGTGTTGTGACGAGATAAAGTATGTAGGTACTATACTTACAGTTCAAAAGATGACGCTTTCTTTTTTGACTCGCACACACAGATTTGAAACTGAAATATAAAAGATTTTTCAGCATCTTGGTTCAAAAAACACAACAAAAAAAACAAGAATGTTCATTTTCCGACTCCTAATGCTTAAACCTCAAAGAGGAAGTTCGTCATTATTTTTAAAGGATGGACAGCAGTACCTCCGAATCACATGGTCCATCTCACAATGATGTGGCCTCCTATAATTGGAAGTGTACGTTTTTACAAGTGTACGCTTCCAATTATAGGAGACAAATTTTATCCCTCAAAATCAAAAGTCATTTATTCAAACTAGGCTGAGAATCAGAACTTTTCGAACGTCAAAATTACATAAGACAGTCCCCAAAAACGCCCATCCTTCACCACTTCCCAATGCTTTAGCTGGGAAGAAGAAGTGGCGCAACAAACTCCCCAGAAACTCCCTGTTCTACGTAGGTAGAACGGTATCTACCTATAATTATAAGTAATTTATAGCCTCTGTTGGAGATCCAATAAATATATAAATAAATAAATTGCTAACCTAACCCTATACATTTCTAATCTAGTAATGAATAGGGTGATGTATAAAGCATTGTTCTATCAAACTAAAATTAACAAAATACGATCGGCGCCGCGAGCTAAGCATGTTCAGGCTTGGCATCACACCAAACTGTTTTGGTAATGAGGTGAACATCATATTCACTACTATGTACAATCTACTGCAAGCTTTCATTTAAGTGGAAATGTTCTATATTTAGACATAATTTAGACCCGTGATTAGACATGATTTAGACCTGTGGTTTAGTCTTACTCCACAATTCTTGTTTTTGTTAGCTAAAGCAAGAATAGTCGGAAACCTACCGCATCGCGACTTCAGTATAGTACCCACGTATTTTTTTAAATTCTTATAAACGTTTCCCTACACTAGGTAGTATTCAATCCTAATTGTTGCGTTTAAAAACATTTACTGTTCGGGAATCGAACACACGAACTGTCCCATACAGCCCATAGAGGAAGCGGTATCGATTCCCGCATATTTAGAAGAAAAAAAAGCAGTAATCCACTGCACCTTTATTTTTTTAGTATTTATTTTAAGAATAACAATTATTCGATGTTAATGATCCTAAAGAAGTCCTTCTATCCAAACAAAAACAGATTAGGTACCCACTTTTATTCCTACTAATAACTCACCCACATTTTTCTTTGAACATACATCAAACGACTACCTCCCACGTTTGAACTACCCACAAAAACGGCTAAAAAGCCACCTAATCAAATTCCCTACCCCCCTATAGCCCTATTACCTTACTCCGGTCAACTAACACCGTGCCTTTGAACGGACAATAAGACACAAGTCTTCGTTAGAATAACAAATAAACGGGCAAGACGCCATATTGTCGTTCTCCGGGAATATTTTTTTGAAATTCGATATTCTTAACGGTTCGTAATGTCAGTTGTGTTTCCAAAGAGGTTTGAATTTCCTTTCGCGGAAATATTTTTATTTTATTTGAATGTTTCGTGTTAGCTTTATAGGACAGATTTATATAGTTACATAGTTTATTGTGCAGTGATAAAGTTTTGAAAAATATTGCCTATATTATCTACGACGGGCATGGCAATTTAGCTGTTGTTCCCTGCTGTCATTTACCTACACTTAGATCTTCGATAGTCGTTACGACTAGTCAGATGCCCGAAAGTCTGACCACTAGTCTTACCAAGGGTGTATTGTGATACCTAGTAACTGGGTTGTCCAGGTCAGATCGGCAGACGCTTCATGTAGTATTCAGCTGCATCCGTAAAGACTGGAAGCCGACCCCAACATAATTGGGAAGTCTAGGCAGTTATTGATATCTACGGCTGCAATGCTTTCAAGAAACAAAACTTTCTTGTATGTATCAATTATTGCACGCATCTACCATTTATTTAAAGGAAATCATTTTGTTGCTACTAAAACTTACGAGGTTTAAACCCACATTTGCCAGAGTGGATTATCCTCCTAACCACAGTCACACATAGAGCTATATGTAAGCCGTCAAAGAACCATTGCTAAGAAAGAATAATCAATGGCCTTAAAAAAGTTTCTTATAAAAAAATCGTAATGACTCAAAACGAGATTATTATTACTGTAATGACGATATTGAAGTATGTTAGGAATAGTCGCTTTTTCCTTTAACTGTAAATATTCGTCATCTACATAAACTTGTATGGATACTCTGTCATAAATAAAAAACTAATTTGAAACGGACATTTGAATGGTAAAAAAAACACTAGCGAGATAAAAATCAATCAATCAGTGGAATAGTTAAATATCTATTGAGATATTTCCTTAAAACTACGCGGCAATAGATTAACGTTTAATTTTTTTTCGGATTGGGAAGCCCATTGGTAATCCACGACCTTAGTTTGAGAGGTTAATTATGATGGGGATAATGTTCAGAAAACAGTCACCCACCACCAGAGTTTATTTTCAGAACTTCTCATAAAAAACAGACTTATTGTAACTAGTGAACAGGAAAGAAAAATGTCAAGCAGTGACCCAGTGGTAACGACCCCCGACTTATCTACCAGTATATTATTTGTACTTAGACCATTTTCTGTTTTGTTATGTACAGTCGAAAAAATTGAATTCTGACCCACCTTAAGCTTATTTTCTTACAGACATTCAAATACAATTAGGTCGACATTCGCGTAAATATACATTTCCTTGGTAACGAATTTGTCATCTGCCATCTTTGTTATTTTGACGGTTTCAAAGTGGCTCATACTACTTGTTGACAGGCCTACACTGTCCTCCCATACCTATTAATACTGTCATTTAAAAACATTGCATAGCCATTTGTTTTTAAAAGAGCAACAAGTCTAAGTTCTGATAATTAATAAGTGCCCATGTAGGTGAAATAAAATATTTTGATATGTTGATAGGTCGCGGGGAACGCAGGTAGGCGCTTTTAGGCCTAAATCATTTCATCACCACTGCTCTCAAAACTGTTAAGGAAAACTACGCGAGGAAACCAAAAATTAGAAAACATGTGACATCTACCAACGTGCACTGGGCCCGTGTGGTGGATTACGGTCCACTCCCTCTCACAGAGAGGAGGCCTGTGTCCCAGCAGTTGTAACATTATAGGCTGATGATTACGCTTAACCACTAAGTTCTAACAAAATCAACATTGTTTCTCACCCCTATTCCACCGTTGTCACCTCTATTATATCTATAATACTTCCAAATGGACCTCACACCTCGAATACTCGATCCCTGCTTAGCGATGCAAACGATTTAACTCGATTCTCGAACTAAAGGGTGCCTCAGTCGAAACACGTTTAGAACTAGTTACTGAACTAAGTTGCGATACTTCGGATAGTCACGAGAATGGATGTCTCTTTTTAGGGTGTTGAATGTTGATAATGCACTTTCTATCTCTTCGTATCTATCTAAACATCGTATAAATTAAAGTTGCTCTTCGTTTCGCTTCGTTTTCATTGGTGGAATCAAAGGTTGAAGTGTTATTTAACTCTTCTTAGGTTTCGTTTCCATGTTCTTTTTCCTTATCAACGCGAAGACGGACAATAAACTTTCTGAAAAAGTTTTCAGTATTTTCATGAAGAGTTTTGTATTATAATAGGTGATCCAACAATAACTTCAGTAGGTACAGGAACTGGTTGTCTGTGATTAAGGTGCACTGTCCTCCGTACGAATAGGTAATCACTGTACATAAGTACCTAGTCCTTCTTGACAACTATTATGTAAGTTTATGACTATCTAGAGAGAGATTGTACTTAGAGTTTCAATAATTCAAGGTGTGGGTAGTTCATTAAACATTTGATTACCTAGGTACTTATAGATTAATCCTATGAAAAACTGTCAGATCCAAAAAAATAATGTTTGATTTAATTATGTATATAATTTATTGGCAAGTTTTAGTAAAACCTTTTTTATGTAAAAAAATAAGCAACGAACTGGCTGGCAAAAAAAAACTAAGCCATGTACATTTTAAAGATAGGTAAGTACTGCATTGAATCTCGAAATACAGAACGCTGGATATTTTTAGTCTGTTGTTGTAGGTGTTACATGATTTCTAACTTATCCGCAAATGCAGCAATATTTTCGCTTTTAACTTTGCAGTCGAGAATAACATTGGTCAAGCTGCCAGCTTTCTAAAATGAAAACAAACTTTCCAGTGTTAGTGTGTTAGTAGTTAAAGATACCTCGGATCAAAATCAAATAATTTATTTCAAATTCATTAAGGGGGATGCGCTAGGGTAGCCATATAGTTATAGAATTATAAACATTAAAGTCAGTAATACAACTCTCTAAGCTCATGACAGTGTATTGAATGACTATTTCATGAAATCATGAAATTTGGCACTTTCATGAACTTAGAGAGTTGTATTGCTGATTCTAATGTTTATAATTCTGTAAATCCATATTTGTTACGAGAGCTAATAATATTTAGATCAACATACAACCTGATACTGATCTGCAAATTGCAAAAAACGTAAGAAAATTTAAATTTTGCGGGCTACCCTAGCGCATCAACCTTAAAGGCACTTTTCAATCAAATCAATCTGCCTAGCCTTTTCCCAACTATGTTGTGGTCGGCTTCCAGTCTAGCAGGATGTACATTAAAGGCACTTTTGAACGTCAAGAACAAAGAAATAGGACTGATTCTAGTTGCCCCTTTCAAAAGGTAATAGGGAATATGCATGTATTTTTTTAATATTTTTATTCGATAGTTTACATCGTCAAATAATAGTTAAAAAAAATTCGACGGCACAAAAGCAATTTAAAGTAGTTAAAAAAATGTTTGAAAATGTCCAACCGATCCGGGCTATTTAAACGCCCTCCATTTGGCGCGCTTGGTGTGGTGACGTCACAGTCCGTAAAAACAGACAAGCAACTGTCAAGTCAAAGTCAAACACTCCTTTTTCTATGAGCGTTTGACATTGACTTGACACTTGTTGATTGACTTGACATTGACATTTTGATTGTTATATCGGATTGTTACGTCACATCCGCTCTTAGCCTTTTCAAGTATTTGAATTACCCACTGTTTTTTTGGACTTTAAAAAAAATAATTTCTCGCTCAAAAATAAATTTTATTCAAAAATATTGATGGAGGCATAATTCTGAAGTAATATAGTTTATAAAAAAAAATATTTGACCCATATTTGAATCACATGCATATTCCCTATTAGGATCGGTTCAATAAGGATCATTTAGTTATTAATCTTAGGATCATAAAAATCATAGAGAAGCGAAATGTCTCGTTTACAATACAAGTTGTCTTTTTTATCATCATTTCAGCCGAAAATCGTCCACTGCTGGACACAGGCCTCCCCATTTCAACCAGTTCTGTGATTCATGCGGCCTTCACGAGGTCTTCGGTCCATCTCGTGGGAGGCCTTTCCAACGCTACGTCTTTCATTCGAATACGCTGTCCTATTCTAATAGACATGTCTTCCTTATCATGCAAGCACTAGCAGGCTCAAAAGCTCACGTTTGCAATATCCAGACGCGAATCAAATATCTGTAGGGCACACAAATATTAGTTTCGTGCGGAAGTCGAATCTCTTGCACGGGGGATTATCGATCAGCTATGCTTCACTGTAAGGATGCAAGAAGTTCCAAAAGTATCGATATTATATCGCATCGATATTAAAAAAAAAACTACCTATCGATTTCGAAATATCGAAAAAATACCTATACCTAAATAGAAATAATAAAAATATTTGTAAGGTTCAATTGTACCTATTTGTTTTTTATTCATATACTTAAATACCAAACTAGGAAAAAAAAAGTCTTTTTACGGCTCTGAATTCCAGCGGTTTTAGTCAGTGGCGACAACGGTGTTCCTATTGAAAATATATCGTATTTGATACATTTTCGATACTTGATATTTTGTATCGATATATCGAAATAATAAATATCGACACATCGAACTAAAAATATCGATATATCGGTACCTACATCGATATTTTTTCTGCAAGCCTACCTCACTTCAATCCTTGGAGTCTAATGAGTTTCTAGCTGTGAGTATTTGCAATACCTATCTACAAGGTAGGTAACTATTCTTAATAACCATATGCCATGTGCAACGTGCATGCTTCAGTAGCCAGCGTTTCAATAAGCCTTTGGCGTTTACATTTGAAATGGAAACGATTCGCGATAAATGATAATCTGCGACGTGCGTTTAAAAATGAGATGTCGTTGAGAGTCTTTTTAAAATGCAGCTGTATTATTGCTTCAGACATTTGTTTGAGACTTGGAATAAAATGTAGGTTACTAGGTACCGACATTCATTTTGAATAAAAATAAAACCAGCCAAGTTCGTGTCGAACCACGCTCAATGAAGGGTTCCGTACATGGGATGAAGTTATCCCAAGAACAAACTTAACATTGTAGCAACTGCAAATGTGAGTTGGTCGATCATTACTCGGTAACTTGTAGAGCTTACTTAGCTGTGATAGTTTTCCTTTTAATTTCGTTATGGATACTACTGCCGCGAATTTTTTCACATATCTAAAACCAACCATGACAGGGGGGGATTCTTGACTCTAACAAAAATTATCACTTTAAAGCTTAATATTTCGCAAACGGATCCCTGAATCCAAAAATGGTTTTCACAAACTCACAATTTTTAAACGACCTTTCCAACGACACCATGGGATTGATGAGAAAAAAAAATCACCAAGTTACGTGTAAGGAGGGGAGACCCTTAAAAAAATGTTTTTTCATGATTTTATTTTACTACTTTGTCGGCGTGATTTATATGTATACCCATACCAATTCGTTTTCCCATCTTTTGTATTGTTTCCTCTGTTCTTTTTGGTACCACTCTTTCACAACTTTACTCCACTTTCTGGGGTACCACTCTGTCACAACTTTACTCCACTTGTCTTGAGTGCCTCATAACATGTCTCTTGTTGGTCAAGTCACTCTTAGTTGGTGTACGTTTTAATTCATTGTATTTTTCCCTTTGTCCTCAGCGGTAATGGTTACCATGTGGCGGTAGTGTGTGTGGTGCTGGCGTGCGCGGGCGCGGCGCTGTGTGCGCCCGCGCAGCTGTGCGCCGGCGCCGCCGACGACGACCCCAGGGCCGCGCGCTTCTGTCAGGCGCTCAACACCTTCCTCGAACTGTACGCTGAAGCCGCTGGGGAGCAGGTGCCTGAGTATCAAGGTATGAGGAGTTTGGATGATGATTATGTTGGCTAAGTGAAGCGACGATCTTCGGATCTGGTGGCAGCTGCACGAGAGAGCACAGGATTCAGTGTTGGAGAGGCTTATTTTCAGCAGTGGACTTCTAAAAACTGGTGATGATGAACATAACTATGGACGCTCTAAAGGTTATTTATGAAATTATGTCCCTAATAGGTACATGTTTTTCGAACTGTCGGATGACCTACCCGTTATTGTTAAGTGATTGACTATGACAACTGTATTTTTTTGCCAGTCACTAGCTCAGACCGCAGTCTACCTGCCATCAGAAATACCGGGCGTCTTTGCATTGCAAACGTCACCTAGGAATAATATTAGACTCACATATGCATGTAATTTCACCGGTGATTATACTCTAGAAAACAGAAAAATAATATTCTGCAAGAAGATAAGAAAAAATAATGTTCTTACTTATATTTTTCTCTTCTCCCCAAGCCCTGGTCCGCGACTACCCACAGCTGCTGGACACCGGCATGAAGAGACAAGACGTCGTACACTCGTTCTTGCGCTTCGGTCGCCGGCGCTGACGCGTCGCGCACCCGCAGCGGCCACGCCGCGTCCACGCCCAACCACCGCAACCCACACGCAGCGACCAGGCTTAGATTGTTTGTTAATATAACATACATTTAGTTCTTTACGTTATTTCGTCCAAAATATTTAAAAGTTCCTTTATAATGTAAGGCCGTATGGAAATGCTAGGTATCCGAACTGCGAAATTTAAAAAAAATAACTCATTCAACGTCGAGATGTCAACAACAGCGGACGTCTAAACCTCTCTCTCCAAATTTAATAGACTAGAATTAGAACTTATTATAATGAAATGTACTTATTGCTAAAAGTATTAATAGTATTTAAGATGTAATTAAACGATCTTGTTGTCAACATTTTTGTGGCATTTCATTTGATAAGTGTAAGAATATTTAATTAATTATTATGATGTTTTAAATAAATAAAGTACGTATTTATGACAAGCTTTTTGATATTTTTCTCGAATTCCTATAACACAAAACCACTACACTGTATTACATACATACATACATACATAAACCCACGCTTTCTTCCCACGGGGGTAGGCAGAAACTACAGAACACCACCTTCACGATCCTTACATACCTACTCTTTTTCAACTCTCAAAGAAAGTTAACAGTCAGACTCTTTTAACAGCATACCATGGACTGGTTGCCTCTGTTTTGCGGTATGGCATTATTTTCTGGGGGCAGTCTACTGATAGGGAGCTGGTATTTAGACTACAGAAGCGATGCATCAGGTCAATGTGCGGTCTTAAGACAACTGATAGCTGTATTCCATATTTTAAATTGTTAAAAATTTTAACATTGCCTTGTTTATTTATAATTGAAACAGCTTTGTTTGTGAAATGCAACCCACATCTATTTAAAAAATTATCAGAGGTCAGGAAATATCCAATACGGACTCAATACATAAATCAACTATGTCAAGTAAAATGTAAAACCGCGCTAATGCAAAAAAGTTTTTTTGGTATTGCCCCACTCATATATAATAAAGTACCTAATATTATAAAAAATATGACTATAGTGAAGTTTAAAATGGTATTAAACGAAATTTTAATTATGAAGACTTATTACACGATTGACGATTTTCTTAATGATGATTTAATAACTGATTGACAAAATGTTACTTACTTTTTGTTCCCGTTGGACATTTTGTAATTTTTATTTTATTTTTATATTGCCACCATTGACCACACTGACATTTTTAATACATTTAAATTTATTTTATTTTATTTAAACTACAATTGTCTGCCACATATTTTTTTTAAACTTTTAATTGTAAACCTTTGCATGCCCACGTGACGGTAAAATATGGAGATCTTTATTATAAAAAACACCTATGTACCAACTATACCCATGTTTGCAAAGAAATCAATGATTTGATTTGATTTGATTTGGTTTCGTGTGTTACAATCATTATTCATAATATATTGAAATTTCAACTGTATAATTTTCGAAGTATGTACAAAACTACCGAGGCAAAATCAATCAATATGCCTAGCCTTTTCCCAACTATATTGTGGTCGGCTTCCAGTCTAACCGGATGCAGCTGAATACTAGTATTTTATATGGAGCGACTGCCATCTGACCTCCACAACCCAGTAACTGGGCAATACGATACCACTTGGTAAGACTGGTTGTCAGACTTTCGGGACCTGTCTTTAGGGAATATGCATGTATTTTTTTTATATTTTTATTCGATAGTTTACATCGTCAAATAATAGTTTAAAAAAATTCGACGGCAAAAAAGCAATTTAAAGTACTTAATTTTTTTTTTTTATATCCAAACGATCCGGGCTATTTAACGCCCTCAATTTGGCGCGCTTGGTGTGGTGACGTCACAGACCATGAAAACAAACAAGCAACTGTCAAGTCAACGTCAAACACTCCTTTTTATATGAGCGTTTGACATTGACTTGACACTTGTTGATTAACTTGACATTGACATTTTGATTGTCATCCCGGATGATTACGTCACATCCGCTCTTAGCTTTTCAAGTATTTGAATTACCCACAGTTTTTTGTGACGTTTTAAAAATTAATTTCTCGCTCAAAAAGAAATTTTATTTAAAAATATTGATGGAGGCATAATTCTGAAGTAAAATAGTTTATAAAAAAAAATATTTGACCCATATTTGAATCACATGCATATTCCCTATTATCACAAACCACCGTACATTGCATTTTGCAAATTAAACTCACATACAGTGTAAGTAATGTGAATACTTTGACACAGTTAATACTTGTGTCCAATTAATGGTCGCATAAAATAAGTTCAAATTACTTTAGAAACTGAAATCATAAATTTTATGAGCCCTACATTGAATAGTATTGATTTGGACATAACTTTACACAAGCGAAATTGCTACTTAACATTTTATATTAATCTATTGCATATGAGAGGTGGGGTACTGCGCAGCGAGTAGCTAACTTCCGAGCCGCCATTAAGTTTGAATCGAACTGTACCTACTTACCTCCTTGAAGTTTAGGTAAATATAGAGTACATTTTATTCTAATCTCTGCTGATTAACAATTAAAATGGCAGCTTCAGTTTAATAAATTGTGTTTATAATAATTCCAATACTTTAGCTAAACCTATACTCCATTTGAAATAAGATTAGACATTTAAATTAACCTTTTTTACAGTCCGTTCAACCGATGTTGACTTCTATTGCGTTGGTGGCATGACAAATGGCAGCTGCAGTAGACAGTTGGTATTGTGTAAACTTTTTAGCTTTTGCCATCCTTATGCCTACGGTATAGAAGTCAAAATCGGTTGAACGAACTGTGAAAAGGTATGTTTAAATGTCTTATCTTATTTTAAATGGAGTTTAGTTGATAACAAGGTAGTCAGGAAGTCAACCTGTATGTATGGAACCAGAAATGAAATACAGTAAGTAAAGATTTGTCATATATTTCGCCCTACAACACACATTGTAAACATACATAGACAAAATACATAAAGACATCCAAATAACGGCTAGATACTGTACGTCACATAATAATGACTTAGTTAGGTACGTAAAATATGAATATTGTGAAAATAGTTTTTAGTACTCATAGAACGAAAATCATTGTATTTTCATGTAATTTTTTAATGCTGAACGGCAATTTCATGTAAAATTTAAATTGATGAGGAAGAAAAATTTCTAATTTTAACATATATTTTAAAGTAAATCATTTATTTATTTATTTATAGTTAATTAAAACGGCACAAGTCCAATTACATTCATACATCATAATAACATTAGGCCGTTTAGGAAACCAATAATAACTGTTTAATATTATTGTAGATAATTTTCGCGTTTTAAGAGACTAATACTCAGTTGCATAAAAATAAAAATTAATGCCCCATTACGTAATGGATCATTAACGCTAATGATTTCATTAATTTAATCAAAGAACCATTAAAATCGAGGTGCTGTTGCTTTCTGCAACAAGTTAATAGAAGATGAGTATTTAATGACAGTTTAAAAAGTTAAAGTTCGTTTCTGCAACTGGCTGTAAAAGTTTCCACAAAGTACTTTCTACACACATGATTATTTATATGAGAGCATACGACATAAATAAGAAAATTCGAGTCAAAATATGAGAGGAGAAAAAAATTGTATCGGTGACAAAATACACCTTTCTATTTACTATTTATATTGTTACTGGCAGCACTATAATATTGATACAAAATGTTGCTAGGCCAAAATACGAAAAAGGTATGGTTGGATGTGGTAAGATTTTTCTTAACATTTTCATAGCTACGCTGTTCATTGGTTGTATCTAGAAAGTGACGCCATTTTTCTTACGGTCCTAGAAAAAATTCTGGAATAATTGGCTAATTTTGTCACCAATACCTGTACAATTAAAATGACAAGAAAGTTTCACGTAGCACCATACATTTCCACTAACAGTCGAGTGAAGCTTTATTTTTACAATAAATCTACAAAAAAAAAGTATGATGTTAAAAAACCGCTTCACTTTAATCTTTTAAAGGTACCTACCCATTGCGTTAAGAGAAATACTTTTTCAATACTGTTTAAATGTTGTTGAAATACCGTACTGTTGTTTAATACCGAGTTGCTTAAATACTGTATTTAAAAGAAATAATTAAAACCAAAAATTAGAACACATGTGACATCTAACAAATCCGCACTGTCCATTGCAGATTACGGCCCACTCCCTCACACAGAGAGGTGGCCTGTGTCCCAGTAGTGGGAACATAGAGATATAATTATATTATAGAGTGCGTGCAACGAAGTATGAACAGTAGACACGGGTTTGAACAACACGACGTTCCTCACCACACTCACTCACTTGTCAGTTCGAGATTCATTCATTCGTATGTCACAGTGAAGCGGTACAAAATGTTATTTTGACGTGTTGGGACATTCAATCATTTTGTATGGGACATTCGAAGTGCCTTTTGTATGACCTACCCAACACTAATCTATAGCTCACTTGTCTACGATGCGCACTAAGCGATTTGTGCAATACGCGCACTCTATGTAATATTATACCATTTTTCTCTATGAGTGGGAACATTATAGGCTGATTATGATAAAGTAACAAGGGTAGGAAGATGATGGTTATAATAGTAATACCGGAGCGGGCGGAGATACCTTTAAAAGAACAGTCCAAGCGGTATTTTATTAAAAGAGAGTTTATTTGTGGCAAGTTTTTGGTAAAGAAATAATTATCATTTTATTGACTACTAATATTAAAATTACGAAGTGTCTATGGCAAGATATATATGGATGGTTAATACAATTGTATAGTACGTTTTATGAGGCTTATCAGATTTCATACACGAAATCTCTTAAGGGGTCATTGTACTAATCATTATGAACAACTTTCACTGCTATGGAAACAAACCTGAAATCGCGAAAAAAAAGATCAGCTGTTCCCTACATTTTGTGTTTTTTTTTCGCGAATTCAGGGATGGTCGTAGTGAAAGTTGTTCACAATGACGAGTACAATGGCCTCTTAAGAGATTAGGTGTATGAAAAGGTACACCTAATATAAACAGATATTTTTTTTTACTTTTTCTGCCCTAGCCGTGCTACTTTAAAATAGGAATTCAATAAATATATAAAAATTGAGGAAACCTTCAAATATAAACGTAGTTTAAAACATTTCACTCAAGTCTCATTTCAATAAAAAGCTTTCGACTAAAAAGTCGATGTCTTACTTATAACAGTATACAATGAATAAAATATTTAAAAATAATTTTGTACGATATACAAAAGGATTTAGATTTTTATATTTCCATCCACAATATAATAATTTACAATTATCTACTATAATATTTTATTATTCTACCAATTAAGAACAAAAAAACACTGATAATATCTTGCATGGAAGGTAAAATTACGAAGGTACCTTATAATATTTTTGTGACATAAATTGTCTTCGAGACTTCAAATATATAGATAGAAAACTACAAGTATCTTTTGGCGCATGGCCAAGATTAACGCCGCCATCTTGTTTTGTGAATAAGATTTCTATTTCTGTGAAAATTTCACAAATATTGACCAACAACGCCACTCAGGCGTCACTCAGGCGCCAAAAGATGCCTGTAGAACCTTAGAACTCTAGTACTTGTCTGACATTTCCACATGCCGAACAAAAATATAGAGTGCGTTTCATCATAAAGTTCCTATACCGTAATGTCGGCTTCTCTGTTGTAGGACTAATACGAATGCGCTACGCCGCTAGGCTAAAATTTTTGTTTTTTAAACGGTGGAGCCAACATTACGGCAAAGGAACTATTTGATGAAACGCACTCTAGGACTCTAAAAAGTATGTAGCTGCCAAAATGAAACTTATAGCTGTCAAACTGACAGCTAAAACAGCACACGATTTATAGTTCCTAATTTAAATAAAATATGTCAATCAAGTATCGTTTCGAGTTGTCAATTTATCCCCGCCATACGAAATATTAATTAAATAGTAATATTGAGAAGTTTGTTAAACAGCCTGACTTAATACTAACGTTTAGGAAGTACAATCGGCAGACTTCATGTCCAATGTACAGTGGCAGAAAGAAAAGCTTCAGCACTTTTCAAATACATTCCACATGTCACCTTTTCGAATTGTCATTTGCATTTATAATGTTGGCACTACGTACAAGAAAGATCGGAAGTTTGACTGTGCTTAACGATTTCATTCTTTGACTGTACATAGTTAACATAATAAGCTTTAATATTTAGATTAGTTTCACCAAAAAAAAACTTATAATCAAAATCACATTCTTGGAACACAAATAAGGTATAAATTCGCAAAATAACTACCTAGTTATAGTTCTACTAATACAAAGATATAGAATAATAGTGTCCTAAACGTTTTTGTCATAGATATGTCATGTTTGGTTGAATTATATTCAGTATGTTATGTGAACTATGTCGCCACCCACCGACAGGAGACATTGACCCTGCGAGAAGAAATTTTAATTTCAATTATCATCAGTTACTAGGAAAGAAAGAAAAGTTTGGAGGTGTCGTAGGACACCGGATTAGAACGAAGTTCCTTTCGATGTATACAGGGTGTTAGGGTAAACACCGTTATCCTTGTAACCAGTGGTTTGGTTTCATTTATAGAACGTAAAATCAATGGAAAATTATAACTTCTTTTTCTTTTTTTAAATTCTACGTTTTACCACAAGAGACGCAAGTTCGTTGTCCTATGCGCTAGGGCAACGAACTTGCGTCTCAACACGGGCGGGGGGTGCGGGATATGACCTGACCGGCCGCGAGCGCGACCCCTCCCTCAGTCAGTCAGCTGTTTCGCTAGAGAGGACGGAGTCGGATAGAAACTTTTTAAAATATTTTAATGAAAATGACGTTTTTTTTTTGTTGTGTTCGGTCATTTATATTTATATTTAAGACAACTACCCCTGGTTTGAATGACAAGACTGTTTACCCTTACAGCCTGTATTATGTATTAATACAGAGCCATCTAGTCTGAGTTTTAGAAACTAAAAACTTATATTAGATGGCTCTGTATTAAAAATACCAAAACTTTCGACTCTTCACGTGACCAGAGGGCTGGCCTATGTTTTGGCCAAACAATCAACATTGCTATTCAACGTGGCAATGCTGCCTTTTGGGCACTTTTCCTGTTGACAGTGATGCAGATGAATTTTTTGATGCCCTTTGATCATTTCCCATCATTTATATACTTGTACATAATGATTATTATTCATTTAAGTCGGTAAGTAGTTGTATTACATTTTATATAGACAAAATTGTATAGAACTTATAATAAAAATTGGAAAAGGATTGGAAAGTAAAAAAAAACTTTGAACACTTGGAGACTGAAAAGTTTGAAAGTGACTTATTCGAGCCTTTTCGTTACGTGACAGTTTCTACCATTCAACTCCAACCACAAGCCGCGTTGAAGAACTTCGTACCAAAAATATTATTAGGGTTTAAATAGATTCCTTGGTGCTGGAATTATGGTAATAAAATGTTTATGCTCAGCATTTTGCCAAGAAATTAGTTATTACGTTCTTTCAAAACTATCGAAAGTTTCATATCCTAGCGAAGAAAGTGCAATCTAAATGCTAATTTCTCATTATTTAAGACAGGAAAAAATATCGGCAAGAAAACGATCATACGATTTTTTTCTATTCGCTATAAATATATCGTCTGTAATTTTATTATCATTTTTATACATACTACATAATTATCCGAATATCGTTATAATTGTAATGAAGATAAACATACCTGATTCTTGTGCGCGTTATCCTGCAGCATGAGCTGTGTGATATAGAAGGAAGTGAGCGCGTTCCCGCCCAGCGCAGCCGTGTATGCACGCACTATCGCCATCACCTGGTGACGATGACATTAGGTTAAGGGTGCGTTTCCACTGAAGAAAGGTTGAAATCCTCATGGCGCCAAGTTTTGACGTCTCTTGCCGAGCGCGTATAACCTATCTACATCAGGACCTTTTGACTAATAATATCATTGTTTTTTACCTATGGAATGGCTATCAATCTGCCCAGCCTTTTCCCGACTATTTTGGGGTCGGCTTCCAGTCTAACCGGATGCAGCTGAATACCAGTATTTTACATGGAGCGACTGCCTATCTGACCTCCACAACCCAGTAACTGGGTAATACGGTACCCCTTGGTAAGACTGGTTTTGCCAGATTTTCGGGCTTCTGACGACCCGTAACGACTGTCAAAGATCCTCGAATGGCTTAACGTGCTTTCCGAGGCACGGAGGAGTATCGATATGTAAAGATGGAAACCCTACCTTCATGGAATGGCTATAATAGATAGATGATTACGTCACTCACCTCGCAAGTGAACGTATGCAGGAAGCCGCTAAGTCCTCCCAGCTCTCTGACCGCAGTAGTCTCTCGCACGAACAGTAGTCGCAGCGCGCACAAGCGACGCGACACTCGCCCGCCACTGATGTGGCTTAGAGTTGTTAGTGACACCGTTGTTGGGACCTGTGGAAATTATAGATAGATAGATAGAATACTCTTTTATGTACACCATAAAAATTATAGTCTTTAGGAAGTTTCTACAAAAAAGTAAAAGTGACCCTCAAATCGGCGGGCGTGTTTGAGTAAATGTACAGTCGGGGAAATGTATTATTTTTCGTAAAAACCCGTGCGAAGCAGGAGCGAGTCGCTAATATGCGAATAACTTAGCAATTCATTTCTCCGACTGTCACCATTCTGTACAATCGAAAAAAAATGATTTCTGACCCACCATAAGCTTATTTTCTTACAGACATTCAAATACAATTAGGTCGACATTCGCGTAGACATACATTTCCTTGGTAACGAACTTGTCATCTGCCATCTTTGTTATTTTGACGGTTTCAAACGATTTATCGTTAAAGTGGGTCATGATTCACTTAGCCTAACTGTACATATATGTAACAAAAACCCTGTCCGATCCGAAAGGGGACGCTTAGGTACCGCAATAACATTACTTCTTTATTAAATACTAATTATATATATATATTTTATTTTCAGATATCATAAATTATGACTTGTAAACACCCGCTAAACGACGTCTGCCCGCGCCCCATGTAATAAAACGGAAAAATCCCAATTTTTTTTTGTTTTTTTTTTTTTCAATAAATAAACAATAAATGGACTCTTAGTATGATTCTTCACAACACCCTTACGGATCATTTGTTGCACGCTGTATAATTTCATGACTAAGCAAGATCATGCTGAAAGCTAAACCCACCTGTCCATTAACAAAACTCTTTTCCTCGACAACCTCCGGTGGGCTCTTAACAACCTGCTCCTCATCCAACGTGAAGATGTCATCGTCCGCGTCCCCGTTCCCGTGCGCCTGGCTGCACTGGCTGCTGCCCGCGCTGGTGTGGCTGCTGGACTGGCTGCTCGACTGGTGGCTGCTGTCGACGCCGTTCGCATCGGGGGTGTTCGGGTCTTGGAGGGGGATGGCAGATCCTGAGACTATCAGTTGAATTTCGTCCTGTGGAGATTTGATAGTGTTCTTATTATAAATTGTATGACAAAGTTCGGAATTTTTGCCTTCAAAATTCATACTGCTTAGCAGTTAACGTACGCCAATTAATGCACATCACATGAAAACGATGATCACTTTTGGACTTTACGTTACATTAAACTAACAAGTGATGTAAAACATAGTATTCACGGGCACTTTTTTAATGCGTCGTTTTTTTTCTCGAAAACCTTCGAACACATTGGAAACGACACCCATGAACAAAAATTTTCGCAGCCGCCATCTTGCATTTACATTATGACCCCACTATCGGCTTTAGCACCCTCGAAAACAATGAAAACGACAACTCATGACGAAAAATTTGAAAAATTTCGCATCCGCCATCTTGGCTTTTCAAGCCACTTTGAAGAACTTCGTTCCAAAAAGGCATGACTAACTTACTTCAGGCAGTTCCAGCTGAAACCGTGGCGCCACGAGCGCGCAGGGCTGCAGACGCCGCAGCTTGTAGGCCACGCCGCCCAGCGCGCGCCGCACGTGCCGCTCCACGCCCGCGCCGCCCGCGCCGCCCGACAGCACCAGGCGCCCGCGCCACACCTGCCCACACGATACTTGCATAATTATATTCTTAGCATTTTGATGACAATAAAAATGTTGACAGTCGTAGAGTTCCTGTAACGTGCAGGTATCGGGACGCGCAGGACATGATGTTAAGTATCCCATCGTTTGCGGCTCAATTTAATACCAAAAAGAGGCTGCTGCTTTAAATATAGATTACATGCATGATGTTTCTTATATTTAGTTATAAAAATTCAGACACAATGTAAAAATTGTTATTGAATAAATGAATTGAATTGAAATTGACAATTAAAATTCAAGCAAGATTCACAATAATTTTCTTCAACAGTCTCCGCGAATCTTATCCAAATAGACAAAACCATACTAGTTTCAAAGCCATGCTAAAGAATCATGTCTTATTTATTTTAAATACCAACCTTATCTATTCATTTATCTGTCTCTTGTGATACAGGAGTACAAGAGCCAGATCTACACGGATGTTTGTGACTTTAAAGTATCTAAATTAGAAGTGTGAACAAACCTGCGCAAACGCCTGCGGCTGCGCTCCCATGACAGGTTTGAGTCCGTGCGTGTACACCTGCATGTTTACGTGACGCTTTGCTAACGCACGTGCCGTCTCCACCTTGACAAAACATGAAAAATAGATAGTATTCTTTAAAATCGATGTGATTATTTATGCATCAGCCACCAACCGATGCTATAAAATTTTCATACACTTATGAACGATAAAAAAAGCTTCGATAGATGTTCCAATTTAACCAATATTGAAATGATCCTAAGGCTGAGGCTACATTAGGCCGCTACGCGACACCGGTAAGTTGTAGCCATGTACGTGAGCATTCATTCATTCCAACAAATAAATGAATGCTTTCATTCAAGAAGAAGAATTTCAAGAATTCATTTATTTGTTTTAATCGCTCATGTGTCGCAGGTCGCGTCGCAGCCTAATATAGCCTCAGCCTAAGAACATTTTAGAAGAAGATATTATGAGAAAGACTTCTAAAAACGGGTTCGGACATGTTTCAGTAAAGACGAGCATCTAAAAATCCAATATGTATTGTATCGCCCGACTGTGTTGAATTGTCCCGAATCATGCTAACCCTAACAATGTATGGATCACGCCTCAATTATCTATACTGCTAATATATTGTCTCACCGTAAGTTAGCTGTTATGAAAGGTAGAACCTGTAGCTTGATAAGCATGTTATAGAATGTGTATACAGACCACCAAGCTACGAGAATCTATCTGTATTTGATTCTGTAATGGAAGAGGTGCTAAAGAAACTTAGTGCTAATAGTAAGTCAATAATCATTTGTGGCGATTTTAATATTAATTTATTAGAAAATAACTCGAATACTGTGAGACTATTAAGTCTTTTTAGGTCATTTGATTTGTCAAATGTTTTTGTTGAACCAACCCGAGTGACAGCTTCTTCTGCCACTTGTATAGATAATATTTTTTGTAATTGTGATTACTTACATAAAGAAATTGTAAATAAGTTGCCATCTGATCAAACAATAACATTTTGCGCCTACATGCCTTTACAAAAAATTCAAATAAGGTTTAGGCCAATTACATGTAAAAACTTAGAGAATTTAAATACTTCTTTGGCCAGTAAATTATGTATTCAGAGTTTTAATAATGTCTGTGACCCAAATGAGTTCTATGCCGATTTCTTTTCACTAATAAACAAGCAATTTAATGACACTTTTCCACTAAAAACTAAAACTATTTACACAAAGTTCCTATTTAGTGATTGGGCGACTCCAGGTATTCGTAAAAGCAGGGAAAATCTTTTTGAACTTTATGGCTTAAAGCAACATATGAATAATACATCCTTTTATCAGTATGTTGCAAAATATTCTAAAACTTTTAAAAATGTTTGCAAAATAGCTAAAGCTCTTTACATTAGCAATAAAATAAAATCAGCTGATGATAAAATAAAAACTATCTGGCAAATAATAAATAATGAAACAGGTATGAAAAAACAGCGTAGTACTGAATTCAATTTAGAGACTGCAAATGGCCTCATCAACTCAGATGTAGAAATAGCTCAGGAATTTGAAAACTTTTTTGGTAATATTCCCGTTAAAACTACTGAAGCTTTAAATTCTTCACCTGCGCTTTCTGCTGGCTTACTTAGAACGAATGTAAAGGCATGCCCTTTGGAGTTTAGGTTTCAGCATACAAACCCCCAGGCAGTTATAAAAGCTTTTAAAGATCTTAAAATTAAATCAACAGAAGATCTATGGGGAATGTCTGTAAAAGTCTGTAGGTCTATCATCGAAACCATTGCGCCTTATTTAGCTTTCTTATTTAACACCAGTGTAGACCAAGGAGTCTTTCCGGATCTTATGAAACACAGTAAAGTAGTTCCTTTGTTCAAATCCGGTGATAGTAAGGAACCCAACAATTATAGGCCTGTGTCAATTCTGCCAGTTCTCAGCAAGGTGTTTGAAAAGTTGATACAAATGTTACGTCACTTTAATAAAAATTCCATCTTTCATGAACAACAGTACGGTTTCACCAAAGGGCGTTGTACCACCGACGCCGGTGTCTCCCTAATAAAGAACATTTTTAACGCCTGGGAAGAAGCACAAGATGCCATTGGAATCTTTTGCGATCTCTCCAAGGCGTTCGATTGCGTCGACCATGAGACACTTCTGCTGAAACTAGAGCACTATGGGATTAGGAATACAGCTCTTGATTTACTAAGATCATATCTGAAAGATATAAAAGTTAAAGTTCAAGTAAACGGCGTAAACTCATTGGGGTCTGAAATGGCAATGGGCGTTCCTCAAGGTTCGATATTGGGTCCATTCCTCTTTTTAGTTTACATTAATGATTTACCCCAATTACTACTAAATCAACCGAAGATGGTGTTATTTGCAGATGACACATCATTGATTTTTTTAAATAAACCGACGATCACAAAATCTTGACGACGTGAATAGCGCTATTCTTCAGGTCCAAGATTGGTTTACGGTAAATAATTTGGTACTTAATGAAAAAAAAAACCAAATGCATCCGATTTAAACTACCTAATGTTAGAAGTAGCGAATGTGATATCATATTGAATGGAGAAAAACTGGAATTTATTAATCAAACAGTTTTCCTGGGAATCACGCTAGACGAGAAATTACAATGGGGACCCCATATAACATCTCTTGCGGGGCGGCTAAGCTCGGCCGCTTATGCTGTTAGAAAGATAAGACAGTTAACAGATGTAGAAACCGCGCGTTTGGTCTATTTCAGTTACTTCCACAGCATTATGTCGTACGGCATTTTACTGTGGGGTCGGGCTGCTGACATTGATTCCATCTTTGTTTTGCAAAAGAGAGCTGTCAGAGCCATTTATAATCTATCTCGCCGCGAATCTCTCAGGGAACTATTTAAAAGGATTAATATTATGACGGTACCTTGCCAATTCATTTATGAGAATATTATGTATGTAAGAAAAAATCTAAATCTTTTTAATAAAATAAGTATATAATAATCTATTATAGTATATTGTATCTATTGGTAAGTTTAAGTACCTACTTATTATTTTGCACCAATGACAACCCCATTTTTTATGTCCACGCAATCACTGTCCATTCTAAGGTTGCCTGGAAGAGATCACAGAAAGCGATAAGGCCGCCCATTGTATGTTTTATAGTGTTAAATTTATTTATTTTCGCAATGTATTTTCTGGTGTACAATAAAGTATATATAAATAAATAAATAAAATAAGTGATAGACATAATTTTAACACTAGAAATAAAGATAAAATAGATCAACCATTTTTCAGATTAGCTAAAGTACAAACATCTTTTATGGGGTACTGCGTTAAATGCTATAACAAATGCTATAAAACTCATATTAAAAGTACACTTTGTAAACAAGCATATTACAAATTAGAGGATTATATCCAAGATAAGAATGCTTGGAAACATGCTGGTCTTGCTCCATAGGACAAATTCGAGTCTGGACAAAATCAAACTGGTGCTAATCTAGTTGTATAATTTAATATTTGTATATCATAGATTTTTTACATTTTATGATTATTACACTCACACACTGTCCTATTAGTATTACTTGTAAGTTTGTAGGAATATTGTGATATCGTATACTTTTATAATGTTTGTAAATATGTGAGCACCATGTATCAATCACATACTTAATTAATTTATTTGTCATTGCTCCATTTTTAATTCTTTTTTTTTTACCTATTGTGGTACAGTAATTGTATTCTCGGTGCATCGTCTTCACATGTAATTATATAATTGATGTATACCAAATATTGTAAAACATTTTTTTTTTTAAAGAGTAACCGTGGAGTTTCTTGCCCATTCTTCTCCATACGAAAACTACCTTTTGGAAGGGGCAACTAGAATCAGTTCTATTTATATGTATTTGACGTTCAAAAGTGCCTTTAATGTGCCTAGTTGAAATAAATTATTTGACTTTTACTTTGACTTTGAACAAATGTCAACGAGTTATGTTGTAATTAATTATTTTTTCTTTTTTCTTTATTTCATTTTAGATACTTATTCAATGCATTTTTATAAAAACCATAAAAAAATAATTATGTAAAAATATTTAAAAAAATATATAAATTATTAGGCTCTTCAATAATGAGTACACTTTTTATTACAAGCTTTATATTAGCTTGCTCTGTTCGTATGTGTTTCTAGTCACTCCAATTGTCATCCATTTTTCAAGCACTTCCTGGCATCTGATTATGCTGTAGCTTGGCATACTTCTACAACTACCGAGACATTTTGAAAAAAGATACCATGGAGCTGGTCTGATGATGGAGCCGGAAGTTGGGCATAGGAACTTTTCACCCAACAAGATAGCACCATCGTGTTTGGACTCATTGGTCATGTATAAACAAGTGCTTTGACACTAGGTGGTATTCAGGGTCTGATGATGGAGCCAGAAGGTGGTCATCGGAACTCCTCTATGAAACAAGATAGCACAATCGTGTTTGGACTCGTTGGTTATGTATTGACAAGTGCTTTGACACTAGGTGGTGTTCAGGGTCTGATGATGAAGCCAGAAGGTAGCCATGGGAACTCCTCAACCAAACAAGACAGCAAAATTGTGTTTGGACTCATTGGTCATGTATTAACAAGTACTTTGACACTAGGTGGTGTTCAGGGTCTGATAATAAAGCCATAAGGTGGCCATGGGAACTCCTCAATCAAACAAGACAGCACCATCGTGTTCGGACTCATTGGTCATGTATTAACAAGTACTTCGATACTAGATGGTGTTCAGGGTCTGATGATGGAACCGGAAGGTGGCCATGGGAACTCCTCAATCAAACAAGATAGCACCATCGTGTTTGGACTCGTTGGTTACGTATTGACAAGTGATTTGACACTAGATGCTTTTCAGTGCCTGTTGATGGAACCGGAAGGTGGCCATGGAAAAACCTCAATCAAACAAGATAGCACTATCATGTTTGCACTCATTGGTCATGTATTAACAAGTGATTTGACAATAGTTCGTGTTCAGGGTCTGATAATGGAGCCGGAAGGTGGCCATGGGAACTCCTCAATCAAACAAGACAGCACCATCGTGTTTGGACTCATTGGTCATGTATTAACAAGCGCTTTGACACTAGGTGGTGTTCAGGGGAAGATGGTGGAGCCCGAAAACAGATATTTTAACAAATCCTAATGCTAAAAAGTAGCAAATAAAATATAAGTAAAAATCTTTTTGAAAACAAGCTTTTAATGAACTAAAAATTACTAAATAAAACTTACGTAAATAATATTTTCTTAAAATCTTGAAGCGTAAAATGTCCTTCTTACACTAAACTTGAAGGTAAGCCTCAAGGTTTTAAGAAAATATTGAAGTTCTATGTTTACGTAAGTTTTATTTAATAATTTTTAGTTCATTAAAAGCTTGTTTTTAAAAAGATTTTTACTTATATTTTATTTTATAATTAGGACTTTGCCAACTTACATCTAAGCACCTCAGGACTTATAGAAAAGCACAGCATGCACTACATTTTGGACAGATAACACACAATCAATTAATTAAAACAAGTAGTCGTTGTTATTAAATGTGTATTTTTTTAAATACTGTGGCAAAGTTAATAAAAAATAAGGGTGCAATTTTCCATCTCTTTATAATAAATTGAACAGGTTTAAAAAAAACCTTTATAAATAACTTACATCCTCAGCCTCGTCCAGTTCGAGTACGCACGCATCTTTATCAGCGCACAAGTCTAACGCGGGCGCTTCTTCACCGTCCACTTCAGGAAGGGCGCCGTTTGTAGCGTGTTCTATACCACCTGGTAACATAATTATTATTACTATATGAGGTTTTCGACATGTGAGACCTACGTCTCACATGTCTACACTCAGCAAGAGAGAGCAGAGTCTACACTCTGCAATCATTGTACCGATAATCGTTACGGTCAATGGCCTAATAGCGGAGAGCCTCGACCAACATCTCAGAGGACCTAGACAAGTGACAATCGCTTCGAAAGTTTCTGTCTACCCCCATAGGAGGAAGACGTGAGTTTATGTATGTAATATTATAACTAAATAAAGTACTACTACTACTGTTACTTGGGCGAGAAGTCGTCCAAATTCGACGAGCCATTATTATAGATAAATCGGTTAAAGAATCAGGCAGGTTATAAGGAAGAAATAAAAACTAATCTGCTGGCGTACAGTCAAGGAATGAAAAGTTTAAGCATCTATAAGCCTTTAATTGCACCAAACATGAGACTGAAGTCAAGCCAAGCCAGAGCCAAGTCAGAAGAGGCCCTTGGGGGCTTTTAAACTCTGACACTAGGTTAGTCACTAACCACACAAAAAGAAGGAGAGCATGAGACATTTTTAGGGTTCCGTGCCCAAAGGGTAAAACGGGACCCTATTACTAAGACTCCGCAGTCTGTCTGTCCGTCTGTCACCAGGCTGTATCTCATGAACCGTGATAGTTAGATAGTTGAAGTTTTCACGGATGAT